>JAHWGI010000339.1:0-600000 GCA_029379305.1 Frankliniella fusca | reverse complement strand
AAAAATTGTACGACTATCCATGACACTTAAAACACCGGTCGAAAGTACCCGCTCGCCTGCAGACCGCCAGATAGGCAAACCCGCAGTACACGCCCCACCCAGAATTGTACGCATCTCGAGAATAGTACCAGGAAATAGTACTCAATTAGTACGTTCGAACCGTGCTATCGTTTAAAATAATACGACCCTCCGTGCACGATTTATCGCCTAACGACGTGGGTGGGGCTAGATTCACGCCGCCCCACCCATTCATCGTACAGAGCTGGGAAACATACCATCGTGACGGGCTGAATTAGTACGTTCAGATTATCACATCGTCAAAAATTGTACGACTATCCATGACACTTAAAACACCGGTCGAAAGTACCCGCTCGCCTGCAGACCGCCAGATAGGCAAACCCGCAGTACACGCCCCACCCAGAATTGTACGCATCTCGAGAATAGTACCAGGAAATAGTACTCAATTAGTACGTTCGAACCGTGCTATCGTTTAAAATAATACGACCCTCCGTGCACGATTTATCGCCTAACGACGTGGGTGGGGCTAGATTCACGCCGCCCCACCCATTCATCGTACAGAGCTGGGAAACATACCATCGTGACGGGCTGAATTAGTACGTTCAGATGATCACATCGTCAAAAATTGTACGACTATCCATGACACTTAAAACACCGGTCGAAAGTACCCGCTCGCCTGCAGACCGCCAGATAGGCAAACCCGCAGTACACGCCCCACCCAGAATTGTACGCATCTCGAGAATAGTACCAGGAAATAGTACTCAATTAGTACGTTCGAACCGTGCTATCGTTTAAAATAGTACGACCCTCCGTGTACGATTTATCGCCTAACGACGTGGGTGGGGCTAGATTCACGCCGCCCCACCCATTCATCGTACAGAGCTGAGGAACATACCATCGTGACGGGCTGAATTAGTACGTTCAGATGATCACATCGTCAAAAATTGTACGACTATCCATGACACTTAAAACACCGGTCGAAAGTACCCGCTCGCCTGCAGACCGCCAGATAGGCAAACCCGCAGTACACGCCCCACCCAGAATTGTACGCATCTCGAGAATAGTACCAGGAAATAGTACTCAATTAGTACGTTCGAACCGTGCTATCGTTTAAAATAGTACGACCCTCCGTGTACGATTTATCGCCTATTGAAATGGCACTAAGCTTTAAGAATAAATAGGAATCTCAATCTGTTATGAAAGTATCTAAAAATCTTAAAATATCTCGAATTCGCCGAACAGCTGTTAGTGCACATCGCCCCCCTCCTCTCCCCACACCGATTTGAGTGATTTTCCTGAGACGCTTTTTAAATGTGGTTTCATGTGAATTCAAAGTGATTTCATGTGAATTCAATGTGATTTCACGTGAATTCAAAGTACCATTTTAAACGATAGCACGGTTCGAACGTACTAATTGAGTACTATTTCCTGGTACTATTCTCGAGATGCGTACAATTCTGGGTGGGGCGTGTACTGCGGGTTTGCCTATCTGGCGGTCTGCAGGCGAGCGGGTACTTTCGACCGGTGTTTTAAGTGTCATGGATAGTCGTACAATTTTTGACGATGTGATCATCTGAACGTACTAATTCAGCCCGTCACCATGGTATGTTTCCCAGCTCTGTACGATGAATGGGTGGGGCGGCGTGAATCTAGCCCCACCCACGTCGTTAGGCGATAAATCGTACACGGAGGGTCGTACTATTTTAAACGATAGCACGGTTCGAACGTACTAATTGAGTACTATTTCCTGGTACTATTCTCGAGATGCGTACAATTCTGGGTGGGGCGTGTACTGCGGGTTTGCCTATCTGGCGGTCTGCAGGCGAGCGGGTACTTTCGACCGGTGTTTTAAGTGTCATGGATAGTCGTACAATTTTTGACGATGTGATCATCTGAACGTACTAATTTAGCCCGTCACGATGGTATGTTTCCCAGCTCTGTACGATGAATGGGTGGGGCGGCGTGAATCTAGCCCCACCCACGTCGTTAGGCGATAAATCGTACACGGAGGGTCGTATTATTTTAAACGATAGCACGGTTCGAACGTACTAATTGAGTACTATTTCCTGGTACTATTCTCGAGATGCGTACAATTTTGGGTGGGGCCAGCGTGAACCTGGCCCCACCCAATTTGCGGTCGATATTTGAAGGCTTAAAAAAGGCGTACAATTTCTAATATCGGCATAGCTGGAGAGTACTATTTGAGTACTATTTAGTAGTACTACTCCGGATACGCGTACAATTATGGGTGGGGCCAGCTTCACGTAGCTGCCCAAGCTCGGCTCCGGGGAGCCCCGTGTCTGTAGGCCAGCCCGCTAGACACGGCGGCCACCGCGTTGCCTATCACCCAGGCGCCCCCCGCTGCTGCTTGCCCTGAAGGCATAGCCTTCCAGCGCCTGCCTGCCTACTAGGCTGTACCTCGTCAGACCGTTATCTTGGCTGCTCCTTGCCTGTTATTCTGTCGACACTGCATGCTCCGGTGCCGGTGATCGGGGTGGTGTGCCACGGGTTTACCACTTCGATAATCCTCGCACACCTCCTCGATAGTCATTTCATAATCATTGCTAATCATAATTATCCTATAATCAACGATAATCACTGATTATCAGTCGATAATCACGAATTTTTCTGGATAATCCTAATTAGATAAACAATCACAGATAATCAAGATAATCAATGATAACCACGGACAATCAGTCACAATCACGGATAATCAATCGATAATCACAATGAACAATTCTTAGAGTCAGGAATACTCATTGATAATCTGCGGTAGTCATTGATATTCAGCAATAGTCTTTGATAATCAGTGATAATCCTTTCATCACAAAAAAAAAATCGACAAAAATCAGTGAAATCCGAAGAATCGCCATTAATTACCAGTGTTTTGTAATTCTCGTAAAGCATTTTCCGAAGTGGCAGACCCTTGGGGTGTACTGCCGCCGGCGGTGTACCGGTGTCCTACATCGAGACCTCTGAACGTTTCGTCACAGCACGCGGTGCACGACGCAATATGAGCGGGACATGCAAATGCTGTACAGTACAGAGGCGAGCCGACTGCTCGAGGTAAATCAAACCCGGGACTTCTCCCGCTGCGCGGGGGGGACTCTCTCTCCCCGCCTGTCGCGCGCGCGATGTTGTGGCTAGACCCGACAGCGAATGCGCACTTGTCCCAGCGACCCCCCCCCCCCCCTTCCCTTCCGTCGAACTAGTATCGCCTCCTCGACCCCGCGTGCACGCGCGGGCTGCAACAAGTTACACCCCGAGCCGAGCCCAGCCGGGAGTGTGGAGTGTGGAGTTGGGGCCGCAAACGCCTCGCAGCAGCGTTAAGCGGAAAGAGAGCTGCCAGCCGAGCGCGCAGTGAAAGTCTCGCGGAACAAGCAGCTATTACGCGCGGCGGGGCGGGCAGGAGGAGGGGGTGGGGGGGGCGAGGGGGGCTGAGTGGAGCGTGTCCTGCCGGCCCTGCCGGCCCTGCCCGCCCGAAGTCTCTGTTCTGTCGCCCGTGTGGCGATGATCCCACCGCTTTGAGAAACGAGCTGAAAATAAATTGTCCCGCCGGGCAGAATAGGACAACGGGACAGAAGGCGGAATAGGGAGGAGCGAGCGGGAGAGAGAGAGAGAGAGAGAGAGAGAGAGAGAGAGAGAGAGAGAGAGAGAGAGAGAGAGAGAGAGAGAGAGAGAGAGAGAGAGAGAGAGAGATATGTGTGTGAAATAAAAACGCGAGAAAAGAAAGGCAGGAAGCTGCGACGGGCTGAAGCTAATTTCGCACTTGGCAAACACCCCCGGTGCAATTTCTCAGCCGGGTGTCAGATTGGCTATACGGACGCGTCTCCTGGACCGCGGCCCCGTGGTGGCCCCGGGGGAGCACAACAATTACTGTTCCTGCTGCGGGCTTACCTGGTCTGGCAGGCCCGAGGCCCGCCGGCGAGTGGCATAGGGAGTGGTGATGGCTGCACCCTCTAATGCGTGAATGCCGCTCAGTGTTCAAAGGGTGTGTTCATTCAGGTTCGCACCGTTCCCTTGAAGAAGTTGAGGAGTTCCTCGGGAATTCCTACTCCACTGCAAGTACGGTAAAATTCACCGAGGAATTCACGCAATGAGGGAACAGGCATGGAATGTCTTCATGTGGCTTTAAAAGCTTGGATTTATAGCGCACTTTTTTGGCGAGGAGGGTTGTGCTGGCGCTGGCTGGCCAGGGCTCTGCCTGGCTGCGCTGTCGGCACCTCGTTGACGGGGATGGTTACGGTGACGGCGGCGCCGGCGGCGGCTCCGTGCGCGCACAGCGGCGTCCTCGCCGCCGCCAGCGGACACCAGTATTTTTGTACAGAATACTCGGCCTTCGGTCCGTTTGTCATCGTTTCTGAGCCGCGGAGGGACGTGACGTCACGGGGGTCTCGGTCGAGCTGCTCCGTGTTGGGGGATGAGGGGAAGTGAAAGCGGAGGGCGGTGGGAGGTGTGAGCCCCCGCGCGGCGCGGGCTTGGTCTCAGCCAACAACACCTTGAGCAAGAGGCTGCCCCCCGCCGGGCCGGGCCGGGCCGGGCCGGGCCCAATTCTAGCGCCCAGTCACATTGAATTATTTTCCCGCAGTTCCGAGCGTGCCAAGTAGGGGGTACTTTGTGGCCGGGGGTCGGCCGAAGCTACCAGGCGAGCAACATCGCTCCTTCGCCCTTTGTCTGATCGCGCCCCCTGCGACCCCCGCCCGCGGGCCCCGGGGGCCCGAAGCGTTCATCACGCCAGTCACGCATGTGCCGCTTCGATAGTCAAATTGTGAAAACAAAACTCCTGTGAGCAGCCAAGGACTCCGATCGTAGTACATAATAATAATAATAATAATAATAATAATACTAATAATAATAATAATAATAATAATAATAATAATAATAATAATAATAATAATAATAATAATAATAATAATAATAATAATACTTTAAAAATCTTACGGAAGAGGACATTTTTGCAGGATACAGTTATTTTTCTGTTACGGCGAACTGTAGTTACTGTGTCTGTCCTCTGGAAACCAAAGAAAGTTAATGTCGATTATTTCCTTTGTTCTGCCAAGATCGCAAAACTATAAGGAAATTGACCTAACCTGTTCAAGTTTGCAAACAAGATTTTACTAATTACAGTTGCGGATTCCTGTGTGTGTAGAAGATTGTTCCCTGTGTCCGCGACTGTCTACGCGGGGCGGCCGTCGTCCGGAGATCGCGAGCCAGCCCCGGACCTGCGAGGGTTGCCTCACCCTCATTTTCTCCATTCAGTGCACTGCACACACCGAGGCACACACTGCGTTCCAACCATTTTCTAATCACCATTCAGTCACATAATTTTTCGACAAAAGTCTATTTTGAGCACATTCAAATTGCAAAATATCGAATATGGTGCCCAGAATTCATAGCTGTCCTCAAAGTTTGGTCAAAGTTTCCCTGCAATCACGATACAACCCTCCAATAATCTGGGAACACCCAATTAATGAGTGAGGTATAACCCCCGCCTAGACCTCGAGACGAGACACCTTCAGTCTGCTCCCCGCGCCGTCAGCACCGGGTCCCTAACCCCCGCAGCGAGGAGGGGGGGGGGAGGAGGAGGGACGCGGGAGGAGTAGTAAGAGGGGGGGGGATGCTAGTGACGCATAGAGAAAAGAGCTAAATTTAATGGGAGCCCCGCGAGAAAAGAGAGATGCCGCCGGTCCGGTCCGGACCGCGCTCGCGACGATACTCCACGAGAGGAAGGACCCCTCCTAGGCCCTGCAGCGCACTGCAGAGGGCGCGCGCACCTTGCCTGGGGCGGGCGCTTCCGCTACCCCGCGCTACATGCACCCGGGGACTGGGGTCCGACGCGCTATTCCTGAGCCACATCGCGAAGGGAAGTCCATCCATACGCCGCTTAGAGGAAGAAATAAGATGATCGCAGAACGATGAAACGGCGAGATAAAATAATCGCATCGGAATAAAAAAAATCGCAGGCGGATAAAATTTTTGCAGGGGGGTCAGATGGTCGCAGGGGGGCTAAGATAATCGCAGAAGGAGAAAGGATAATCGCTGGGGCTAACTTAACCCAACCTAACCTAACCTTACCTAACCTAACCCGGATAAGTGGACCGCTAGTGGCTAAGATGGTCGCAGAGGGATATAATGATCGCATGAGGCCAAGTTTATCGCAGGGGCTAACCTAACCTAACATTACCGACCCAAACCAGGCTAAGTTGATCGCAGGCGGCTAAGATGGTCGCAGGGGGATAGTATGATTCCAGAGGGATAAACTAGTCGCAAAGGGATAAAATGATCGTAGGGGTATAATATGATCGCAGAGGGAAAATATTAAACGATGATCACAGGGGGAGAGGGAGGGGCAGAGGGCAGAGGGAGAGGGATCAGATAATAAGATGATCGCAGGGCGATAAGATGATCTGACGGGGATAGGATGATCGAGTTCTATCGGTGTAATGTGATAGCAGTGGTGTTGATTTGTCGTAGCGGGATTAGATAACCGCAGGAGAGATGATGATCGCAGGATGATAAATGATCCCCTTTCATTCTATTTAATGAATTATTCATACAAATGTTTCTAAATAATTTAAGAATTAATATGATCAGACGCGCGTGTTCAGACTTAGGCCATCCCAAAAAATCAGAAAAGTTAACAAACTGTGTACACCAAAATTCAGAGTTGTTTCCTCCTCGATCAGGACCCAGGCCCTGGACAGGCGAGTCACCCTGCTGACAACGACAGCGATGTTCATTGGGAACTCCGCGACGCACCGGCAACAGGCCGGTCGAACCGGAGACGCGACGGGGCGGGGTGGGGCGGGGTGGGGCGGGGTGGGGCGGGGCGGGTTGGACGAGGTGTGGCGGGATAGACCAGGCAGACGCAGGCGTGGTGGCCGAACATGATGTCGCGGCGGCACGCGACGCGGGACGAAAAGCAGGCCCAGCCGACTGATTCAGAAGATCGCTCTCATCTCTCCGTCCTTGTTGCGCCTGCAGCGGTGCCCTATGCTGGCCATGGTAGTGCTCGATGAGTGCGACGAGGACAGAGGTATGGAAGCGATCTTCGGAATCGCTCGGCAGCGCTGCTGGCACCCCGCTTCACCGCCCCGCCACGCCCCGCCACGCCCCGCCACGCCGCGCCGCCACGCCACCTCGTCCGGTCGTCGCTCGCCCACCACTCGATGCCCTGCGCTGCGCCGTGCCCCGGCCGTGCCGTCCCCTGGGCGCCATGTCACACGATGGACAGACAGCAGAGTCAATCGATCACCAACACAAGAGAGGAGGAGGAGGGGGGGGGCAGGTGCAGGCAGCAAACAGCAGCGCTCGTATTGGTGACGGGCTCGCCTGGCTCACCACCTCACCACCGTGCGACCGGGCGGCGGCGCAGCGCGGCGAGCGCGAGCAGCCAGCCGCCTGACTCCGAAGATCGCTCTCGCGTGCTCTCGCGCCCCTACGTCCTTGTCGCACTCATGGAGCACTACCTTCCCCAGCAGTGGGCACTGCCATAGGGGCGAGAAGGACGGAGGTATGATGAAAGCGATCTCATTCTGAATCAGACGGCAGCGAGGCGAGAGGCCGGCAGGAGGGTGATGGCGTGCGGAGAGAAAGGTGCGCCGGGAACGCGACATCCGCCTTTATCGCCCCGCCCCGCCACGCCAGGTGAGGCGGCCGGTCCCCAGCAGGCGCAGTGGTCCTCGGGGGCGGGCGGCAGAGGCAGCGGCACAACTCTGCCGGCGCATTCCCCACCCCCGCGCCCGCCCCCACCCCGCGGTTTATTTTAGTCAAATGATGTTGCCGGCGAGCGCTTTGCCGGACCGCGGCAGGGAGGGGGTGGGGTGGGGGCGAGGCGGGGCGGGGCGGGGACCGCGCTGCCTGGTGACTGAATGCCTCCCGACGTTTCCTCATCCGAACAAACAATACGCAGAACCACCCTGTTAAAGTCATCTACAGAGCTGCTTGTGTCATGCACGAGGTGGTAGTAGTAGGTAAGATTAGGACATGGACAACGGCGCTGTCGGCTGTCGGCACCCAGAGAGCCAGTTAGTTGATAAAAAGAAAATTGAGGTTCTACCGCAGAACAAAGTTTAGTTCCTGAATTCGACAGACGACAAAGCTATTTGGGAACCAGTTGCGGTGCTTCGCGGTTAGAATTGCGACAAATAAGACCGCGTAATTATGGTAAGTGTCGGCTCGAAAAAATAAATGTGAAAATGGGAATGCAAGATATACTTACCACTTCGCGCGTTTTGCAATCAGGGGAACGCTGTCGCTAAAGCTGTCAATAAGTGTTTTTTCTTCTTTTTATTTCAATTATTTTATTTTAGCCCTAGTTGCGTTCGTCACGCTTGGGTTGGGATGACAGTGTGACTGACTAGTGCAAGTGTGCGGCATCCAAAAGCAAGGGATTCCAGTGCGGAGAGGCCGCGGCCAAAGTTAGTTGCCCAGTCCGGCGAGGCCCTGCTTCTGCTCTGCTACCCCGTGCAACAGGTGGCGGGCCCCTGACTCTGACTCCCTACCAAGACGGGCAGCGCCGCCCCTAACCGGCGCCGCGTTCGAGCCGAGCCAAGCCGAGGCCGCGGCAGGCGGAGCCGAGCCGAGCCGGCTCCCAGCACGCACATGTGCCCCTCCGCGCCGCGCCCTGCCGGTCTGTCCCGTCGACCCGAGCGGCGCCCCCGAGCCGAGCCGAGCCCGAACCCAGCACGTCTGCGGCCCGGGCCGGGGGCCGCCCCGCCCCGCCCCGCCCCGCCCCGCCCCGCCCCGCCCCGCCCCGCCCCGCCCCGCCCCGCCCCGCCCCGCCCCGCCCCGCCCCGCCCCGCCTGTGGCACGACGGTCACAGCGACGAGCCACGCCGGGGGCCGGGAGGAGTCGAGGCCCTCGTCGCGCCCCGCGAGCACACGGCTGTCCTACCCGAGCCGTTCCACGTCCCCGTCCACGCTACGACACGACAGTGAAAGTGGCCCAGTGAAAGTGATACGTGTGTGATGTGAGCGAGTGCGCCATGGCGGACCAGCTCACCGAAGAACAGATCGCCGAGTTCAAGGAGGCCTTCACGCTCTTCGACAAGGACGGCTCCGGCTCCATCACGACCAAGGAGCTGGGCACCGTCATGCGCTCGCTCGGCCAGAACCCCACCGAGGCCGAGCTGCAGGACATGATCAACGAGGTGGACGCCGACGGCAGCGGTGAGTATGGTGGTGGCTGGCCGGGGGGGGGGGGGGGTGCAGTACGTGCGGTGCCGGTCCCGTCTCGTCCACACGGCAAAAGTCAAAAGTTCTTGCTGCCGTCAGATGCAGAAGAGCGCTTTCGTATCACCGTCCTTGTCACACGCATGCTGGGTCTCGGCTCGGCCAGTAGGAGTGAGTGAGAGGGCACTACAAAAGGATCCTCTGAATCTGGGGGCTGGTACTGCTACAGGCGCAGACAGCCGCCTGGTGCTGGGTCTGCTCCGCTGACGGTTCCCGGGGGACTACCCCCCCGTGCCCCCCTCCCAGACTCAGTCCCGGGCGAAATTACAATGGAAATGAAAAAGTAATTCTTTTCGGGGTAGCTGAATTCGTCCTGTTTTCGCCGGCTTGGCACGACTTCAATTGAAAGGGGGGCGGACCCCGCGCGAGCGCGCTCGGCTTGCGAGGTGTGCGCTTTGCCGCTGAGTCGCCGCGCCGCCCGCGCGAGAGAGGTTGTGTGAGAGACAGAGAGAGACAGAGAGAGAAGGAGGTGGTTCCTAGGAAAGAGATGTCATCGCGAGGGTTTTGATATTCTGGCCGCTCCGCGCTTACTCTCGCTTTTCCTCCCTCAACCCGTCATCCGGGATGTATCACCATTTCCGGCCGCGTCATCGTCGAGGTATTTGCCTTGATATGTGGAGCTCACGCCCGGCAGCAGCGGGCAGATTCCGAACAGCGTTCTCTCTCGCTCTTTCTCCTTACGGCCGTGTCCCATGAGTGCAACAAGGAGAGAGTGACGAAATCACTGAGTGCGGAACCGCCTCGCAGAGCGAGCAGGGCACAGCCTTGGGCACAGCCCGCTCCAGACGATCAGGCCGCTCCTACCCTACCGCAACAGACCCTCGTGGCCGTGCGCGCCCGTCCCGACCCTTGCAGCCTCTTTGCGGTTGCTGTGCTGCCTGCCCCACCGGGCCTGCGCGCGGGGAACCCGTCGAGCCGAGGGGGTAACAACTCTGAATTTTGGTGTACACATGTTTTTGATTTTTGTGAATTTTTGTGAATTTTTATAGAACCTTTGTTAATTTTCACTTGAATTTTACTTAATTTTTGTGAATTGTTCTGAATTCCCCCGGTTTTCCTCTGTTTTTTTTTCTTTCTAATTTTTCTGATTTTTCCTGAATTACGAGTTGTACAAAAAAACGCAGTGTTGTTTCCCCCTCGCGTTGAGCGGAGTGGGGCTGGGCTGGGCTGGGCGGGGTGAGTGAGCAGCACATGGCTCGCAGCTGTCACTGCACTACGCCGCGCCACGCCGCACCGCGTCTCGTCTCGTCTCAGATCCATTACATCACACTGCGCGGCTGCAGCGCCGTGGGTGGCGGCTTGGTCCGGGGTCACGTGTCCAGACTACCCTCACCCTCGTCCGAGGGGTGCATCACCTCGAAAAGTCAGTGTACAGGGCGAAAAAAAAACATTCCTATACATCAAAATGTATCGAAGCGGTCTCAGAATCCTTAAAATGAACCAACGAAAAGGTTTACGACAAATATATTCACATACGTTATTCTAGTGGGTGTAAATTGTGGTTCGATACTTGAGACTGCCAAAGTTTAGTTAAACAGTTAAACTAACGTCAGTCAAAGTAGGTTGTACAACGTTACAAATTCTAATTATGTAAAAAGTTTTCCCCATTTAGCAGACGTAATTTTTTTTTGAAAATTGTCCGTTTCGAGTAATTGCACTTAAAAAGACGGTTCCGGAGTGGTGCGGATCGATGAGGATGGATATAGTGGAAAAGTGGACCAATTTCGGTCGGATTTTACAGTGTACTAGCGAGTTAAGCCTGTTTTCAAGGACAACGGTTCGCAGCATTGACCTGGAGTCGAAAAGGCGGTTCCGGAGAGGTGCGGGTCGATATGGTCGAATAACGTTGAAAACTGGACCAATATTGGTCGGTTTTTATAGTGTACTTGTGGTTTAGGCCCTTTTCCGAGGGAAATGGTCTGCGTCATTGAACTGCACTTGAAAATCCGGTTCCGGGCGGATCGATGGGGTTAGAGAAACTTGAAAATCGCACCAATTTCCCCCTTTTTACAGTGTACCGGCCAGTTGGGCCCCTGGAACAAAAATGGTGTGCGCCATTATTCTGGCCGCGTCCAGACGATTCCTGAGAGGTGCGGGAAGATGGGGGCGTCTCCAAAACTAAAATTACGCTAATATCGTGATTTAGGCCCTTTCCGGAGGGGCGTAACTCAGCTCCCAGAGATATTTTGGGAAATCGCTGAAAACGTTGGGCGGCATCAATGAGCCACCGTCGAGACGGTTCTGGCGATGTGCGGGTCAGCTGGGTTAGACAAAATTAGAATTGGACCGTTTTCGCCTATTTATTACACTGTACCGGCCAGTTACGCCCTTAATCGCAAAAACGGTGGGTGGCTGAGCCGACCCAAAACGGTAGAAGATACAGCAAAACGGGCAAAATTTTGACCTAGAGAAACCTAACTCGTCGACATACCCGTTACGAGCTCATGAAATTTTCCCGATAAATTTTTTTCCCATTACTGTAGAACTTTAATTATTGTTTTTTTTCAGTGCCTTAATGAGGGTTGGCAGGATTTGAAACAGGCCTTTCGGTGTCCAGGAGTGACCCTCAAAATACCCCCAAAAATTTCGACTCTCTACAGCAACTCCTTGGAGTGGAACAAACATACAGACATACAAACAAACAAACAAACAGACACCAAAGCCCGCTCTCAAGCTTTTCCAAACCAGAAGGGAGCGCTAAAAAAATAGGCCAGAAGATAACAAAATTCTAAGATACAAACGACTTGAATAGATTTTTCATGGAAAATCTAAAATTTGTCTGGTATATGTATACTTGCTAAATATGTAGACTAAAATGTCTAAAGCTGATTAATAGGCCTCAAATGCTAGACTGAAATAGGCAAGAGTATATAATATTTTGCTAAAAAAGGTTCTCTATATTACTCCTAGGATTTATAAAACATCTCAGTACAGCAGCATCAATAGTTTCAGTGAGAATATATGATATATATTAAATCCACGGTTTGCCGTCACCATGTGTATAATAAATAATACCTAACAAATAATATCAATTTAAGTAATTCTGCAGCATGCACCCAAATTTGTGTATTTAAAACAAAGGTACTTTATTATTTAGAATACAGAGAAGAAATATTAAATCCACGGTTTGCCGTCACCAAGTGTATAATAAATAATACCTATCAAATGATATCAATTTAAATAATTCTGCAGCTTGCACCCAAATTTGTGTATTTAAAACAAAGGTACTTCATTATTTAGAATACAGAGAAGAAATAAATTTGCATCAAATCAGTAATCGGACCAATATTATACAAAACACACTAGCTGACATTCGACCGAACACTGTATTCTACGCTTCACATGATCTGAATGAAATTTCAATTTGAATCTTTCAGTCCTTTAATATTGCTAAAAATGGTTCTCTATATTACCCTCAGGATTTATAAAACATCTGAGTACAGCAGCATCAATAGTTTCGGTGAGAATATATGATATATATTAAATCCACGGTTTGCCGTCACCAAGTGTATAATAAGTAATACCTATCAAATGATATCAATTTGCAGCTTGCACCCAAACTTCTGTGTTTAAAACGAAGGTACTTTTTTATTTAGAATACGGAGAAGAAATTAAAATAGTTCTCTATATTACCCTTAGGATTTATAAAACATCTGAGTACAGCAGCATCAATAGTTTCGGTAAGAGTATATGATATATATTAAATCCACGGTTTGCCGTCACCAAGTGTATAATAAATGATACCTATCAAATGATATCAGTTTCACTAATTCTGCTGCCTGCACCCAAACTTGTGTATTCTAAACAAGGTTCTTTATTATTTAAGAGATAGGGAGATGAAATAAAATTACTACAAATGAGTGATAGTGATGGATGGGCCCAGTATTGTACAAAAACTAGCTGACATCGGACAGACCACATTAGTTTATGCTTCACATAATCTCAATACAACTTCAAAACCTACATATCAGACCTGATATTTTGTAATTTAAAATGATCCGAATGTATGTGCAGCCCTAATACACACCATTTTTTTAACAGAGTTATGCTAGAATTGAATATAAAACCAGATTTCAACTAGTTTACATTATGGGTTATGGTGCTTTGTTATGGTTCCCACTACGCTCCGCCATTCGGGGCAAGGTCCTCATTGTACAAAAACTAGCTGACATCGGACAGACCACATTAGTTTATGCGTCACATAATCTCGATACAACTTCAAAACCTACATATCAGACCTGATATTTTGTGGTTCCTGACATTTTTTTACCCGGAGCCAAGCCGGGCCGAGCAACGAACACGACACACGAACAGACTAGACGAGTGGGGACAGAGCGTGGAGGGGGGAGGCGTGACGTCACAGTGACGACCATTCCCGAACGACGACCACGACGACCATACGACTACGACGACACGCTCCCCGCCCCAGCCGACGTAGCGCTAGAAGCGGTGCTGAGACCGCTTAAAAAGTCACATTTTAGTCACGTTTTAGTCACTTTTAGTCAATTTAGTCACCTCCAGTCACTTCAGTCATTCAGTCAATAAGTCACAAAAAGTCTTAAAATATTGAGCATTTTACGTCCATTGTGTGACTTGTTCTCATACTTCTGCTACACAAATGCTCATTTGTCATCAATAAAGGTATCAGTCACACCCAGTTTTTAAAAAACTCGCTTCTAGTCAAAATTTAGTCACTTTTAATCTTGATTAGTCATTTCTAATCTTATAGTAGATCGCACCGGCGACAAAGCAGCCCAAATTTCGTTGTTTTTAGTCACTTCTTTTGGAAGGAAAAGTCAAAATTTAGTCAGTTTTAGTCAGCAAATCAATTCTAGTCCATTGACTTTTTAGTCAGTGTACACCCACTATCGAGGTGAGGTACCCCTCGCCCTCGCCTCTCTGTTGCGCCCGCCGCCGCCGCCAGCCTCCACCGCCGCGGTCCCGGTGCACGCCCTCCTCGCTCTGTCTCTCTCGCATCTATAGGGCGTATCTCATGAGTGCGAGAGAGACAGAGGGATTCCGGTGCACGCCCACCTCGCTCTGTCTCTCTCGCATCTATAGGGCGTACCTCATGAGTGCGAGAGAGACAGAGCGAGGAGGGCGTGCACCGGAATCGCTCTGCAGGCTCCTCAGCAGAAGTCAGCGCCCCCTCCACCACCCTTGAGAGGATCTCTCTCGTACCTCTCCGTCCTTGTCGCACCTACGACGGTGCCCTGTTTCGGGGACGGTGGGACCCCATGAGTGCGACAAGGACGGAGACGCGAGAGCGATCTTCGGAATAAGACTGCAGGGGGCCGCTGACCCTCGCCCCGCCGCGCCGCGCTCAAGACGCCCCTGACCGGTGGGTTGGTTTATGCCATCCTTGACGGCGAGGGCCGCGGAGGGTGAGGGTCGAAGGCCTGAGGGCAGCACCTCCCTGCACCGGCGTCGGTGCATATACATGCGCGTGTGTGTGTGACAGAGGGAGAGGGAGAGGGAGTGAGAGAGAGATTTTCCGCCGCGCTTATTGATCTCATCGCAAAGAGCACCGCCAAAGCTTGGGAGGGCACCCCCGTCCCCCCCCCCTCCCCCGACTGAGATGGGTGTTTCTTATGGTCCACAAACACGTGATATACGGCGTCCGTGGTGCTGGTGGACTGACGTGAGCCAGCCCTCTAATTCCGAAGATCGCTCTCGCGCCTCCGTCCTTGTCGCACTCAAGGGACCTTGCCATCCACAACATAGGGCATCGGCACAGGTGCAACAAGGACGGAGGTACGAGAGCAATCTTCTGAATCAGACGGCAGAGCGGCGGACCGCAGCAGCATCATCCTATATTTGTGTGAATTACCAAGGGAAGGCGATGTTGTGCAGGAAGAAGAGGCGGGGAGGGAAGTGCCTTTTTTTTTTTTTTTTTTTTTTTTTTTTTTTTTGCGAAAAAGGGGGCGGGCGGTATTGGAATTTGTTTCTGATGCCATATTTTACGCTCTATCCTAAAACCCGTAAGGGATGAAAGCATATATTCGCTGTATAGCGGGTCCAGTGTGTTTTCTTCGACTGTGGTGCTGGATCACCACAATGTGCACTCTAAACTTTTTACAAAGAATTTCTTTGTATAGACCCCTTGTAATACAAAGAATTTTGTGCTGTCGTGGGAAACAGGAAATTTCTTTGTTTTACAAAAGAAAATTCTTTGTATTTCAAAGGTCTGTCTTTGTATTACAAAGATTTTTTTCTTTGTAAAATACGACAGCACAAAATCCTTTGTAATACAATGAGGTTTCTTAGTAAGAAGTTTAGAGTGTGGCGATCGCGCGTGATTTGGTTGAGGTACGCCATCGTGGTGGGACAGCGGGTGGGGCGGGGTGGGGCGGGGTGGGGCGGGGTGGAGCGGGCTGGATCGCTGGTCGGGGCGCGGGATGCTGCGAGTTGTGCACACAGAAAACGGTTCCGATAAAATCAACAGCATTAGGCAATTTTGCCGAGGGGGAAACAACTCTGAATTTTGTTGAACATTTTTTTTGAATTTCTATGAACTTTTATGAACTTTAGTGAATTTTTATTGAACTTATTCTCTGAATTTTCCTGAATATTTTAAATATTTATGAATTTTCCTGATTTTTCTGATTCCTCCTGCATTTTTCTTTAACTACGAGGTGTCCAAAAATTTCAGAGTTGTTTCCTACTCGAATATTTCCCATGATTCATATAAATTTTCCAATAATTCAATAGAATTTCCTTATTGAGTCATTGGAAATTATGGGTGAGTACTAGACGTTACCCCTTCTGGAGTTTACCCCCTCATTTTCTATATTTTATATTATTAATAAAAATAATAAATGAAAGAAATCATTTAACAGCGATTCCTGGAGTTTACCCCTTTCTAGAGTTTACCCCCCTGTTTATATTTTTTTTATTAATTAAAAAAAAAAATTGAATAAAAATCAGAAAACAAAAAATATAAATAAATAAGGTTTAAAAAAAAATAATAAAAATATATTTTTAAAAAATCATCGGTTTTCCACCCAGACCAGTTAACGGGCACACGGGCCTGCCCTAGATGCATCCGCTAGCGACGACTTCCGTCAGCACTAGGGTGCTCCACATGTTTTTCATCTAGATTGTGGCAGCCTCGTGGATGCTCCCTTTACTTGGTAACAAACGGATCAGAATGCGATCAGCGATCAACAAATCTTTTCTGACAACAAATTTTCTGCACTACGCTTTACGGGGTTCCCTTGTTAGACCAGAGGGAAGATATGCACTATGCACTAGAAGAAGCCTTGCGGTCAGGAGTGTCAAAACACTTCCAAGTGCAAATCTATCGATTTGCCTACTTGCGAGTGCACAACTGAGTTGCACACTTGCAACTGTTAAAATGACAACTGCTCCCTTTAAAGTGTGAAAGGTTAAAGCACCTTAACAGTGTAGGGGTAGGAGGTCTGTTTCCGTCACCGACTACCGGAGACTTCCCGGAGGAGGTGGAGACACTACCACCGCACCAACACTCAGGGTTCTTCCGTGTTGGGACCCCAAAGAGGAGCGGTACGTGGATTCAACGTTGATTCTACGTGCATTCGTGGATATCTCGTGGAGGTCGAATATCAACGTTATTTCAACTTATTGTCCTCCTGGACTTTTCCTCTCTTTATTGCTTTTCAAAGGCTACCGATAACATATTTTACTTTGATAGGAAACTAATTTTGCATTTTGTTATACTTGTTACTTTTGAACTTGAGTTCGTAGATATCACGTGGATTCCACGACTTTTCCCCTACTGTGCAGCAAACATACAATCCGCAGGCAGAGGATGCAAGGCGGGTCTTCAATGCTGTACTTAGATATACTTTGCCACTGTCGCAAATAGATCCACTTTGTTCTGGTTTTGGGCGTCTCATTGGACGCTGTGGTGATGACGTGGAATCCACGTGGTTTCCACGTTACCGCCTAGTGAGTTTAGCCTTAAACGTTAAAAAGAGAGTTAGAATTTGTGCTTCTGTTCTTGAAGAATGTCATTGACAAATAAAACTATCAAATAATCGGGTTATTTTTATTGGCGTGTAACGCACAACGCACTAAAAAAGAGTAGTCTATGAGCCGACTGAGTTAAGCTTTGGAATGGGATCGGTAGCTGACGTTGCCCTGTCAGCTGTCTAGCGGTAGTGTAATGGGTAAGGTACGAGACTTCTCTAAGGTTCCAGGTTCAATTCCACACAAGGTGCGAAAAAAAAAATATTTTTGTTGACAGAACGTTGAATCCACGCAACTTCCACGTTGAAACTTCGGGGGAAAAGGAGTCAAATCCACTCGTCGTGGACACCACGTCATAAGTCCACGTAGAATCCACGTTCCTTCCACTAAAATTCCCCTTTGGGGACAGAGTATAGGGCAGGCCCGTGTGCCCGTTAACTGGTCTGGGTAGAACACCAACGATTTTTTTAGGCATGAAGTAGCGTTACTTATATATTAATTTTATTTAAAAATTCTTTTCTTAATAATAAAACGCTTTTAAATTATTTTTATTTTTTATTCAATAACTATTTATTTAAAATTAATAAAATAAATATATAACAAGGGGGGTAAACTCTAGAAAGGGTAAACTCCAGGAATCGCTGTTAAATGATTTATTTCATTTATTATTTTTATATTTAAAATAAATTATCGAAAATGGGGGGGTAAACTCCAGAAGGGGTAACGTCTAGACGTTCCCCGAAATTATCCACAAATCATGTGAAAAATAATTACCTATGATTCCCATTAAACGTCAAATCCGTTGATTTAACGGACCCTTTTTTTCCCTCTTTTTTTTTTTTGGTGCCATATCATACCCGCTTCACGGAAATCCCTCCCGACGGTGCGGTCCGGTCCTGTCCGCGGCCAGCAGCTCACGCCGGGCGTGCTGCTGTTGGCAGGCGGCCACCCCCCTCCGCGGCCGAGAGGAGAGGAGAGGAGAGGAGAGGGGAGGAGAGGAGAGGAGAGGAGAGGAGAGGAGAGGAGAGGAGAGGAGAGGAGAGGAGAGGAGAGGAGAGGAGAGGAGAGGAGAGGAGAGGAGAGGAGAGGAGAGGAGAGGAGAGACCCGCACAATCACCGTGACTCACTAACCTGCAAGCGTCCCGTCCCGCACCGAGGACCAGCGCGACCAGCGCGCGGCGCATTCCGAGGACCTCTGCGCCCCGCCCCGCCCCGCCGCATGCAGTCAGGTGGCTCAACAATTTGGTCGGAATTCCCCCTGAGGTCGCGCTCCCGTGACCGGCGCGCGCGACGTGAACACGTGGCCCCCTCAGCAAGCATGTATGTGTAAAGGTTTTGCGTAGGCTGAACAACAAAGGGAGGCCATATTGTGGCGGTGCAGAAAGGGGCGGGGCGGAGCGGGGAGCGGGGCCCGGCTGTGTGGGGTAATGCGGGGCTGGGTTGGGCGGGGCGGGGCGGGGAGGGGCGGGGCGGGGCAGGGCGTGTGTCGTACCCCGTTGCCAATTCGACAAAAAGTCTGTGGGTGCTTCTGGCGCCGCGGTGCGGTGCGGTGCGGTACGGTGCGCTGCTCGCCCGGCTCGCGTGGGCGTTGTGCAAGAAACAGAGACACGCGCAGAATGTGCGACGACGGCGTGCTCTCTAAAAGCTTCCCTCGCCGTCGCGATGACCTCAGCCGCGCCGCACGCCTCACGCGCCTCATGCTCCTCGCGCCGGAAAGCACGATGTGAATGTCACACTCTATCTTGAGCTTTTCGCACCCTACTTGTGTCTCCGAATGCGTGGAATTCGCGTGAAAATTTCGCGCATCTTTACTTGGAAGAAAGTGAGAATAAAGCGAGGGGGAAACAACACTGAATTTTGAGGAGTACACATTTTGTGTATTTTCCATCGAATTTTTAAAGAATTTTTTATGAATTTTCACTTGAATTTTACTTAATTTTTTGTGATTTTTCTAAAGTTTTCTGAATTTTTCCAAGTTTTCCTTAAAGTTTACTGAATTTTTGTAAACATGTAAAAAAAAATCTGATTTTTTTTTTCAGAATTTTTCTCAATTTTCCTGAATCATGTGGTGTGCAAAAATTTCAGAGTTGTTTTTCCCTCGGAATAATGGAATCCCCACATCTTGAAGCGAGTGACAGTGTGATTTTCAGACACTGGGGTAGTTAGTGCGCGTCCTCTGACGCCTCTGAGAATACTTGCGCCCCTGCTGACCGTGAGCGGTGTCGTTCTTGTCGCAGGGACCATCGACTTCCCGGAGTTCCTCACCATGATGGCCCACAAGATGAAGGACACCGACAGCGAGGAGGAGATCCGGGAGGCGTTCCGAGTCTTCGACAAGGACGGCAACGGCTTCATCTCGTCCACGGAGCTGCGCCACGTCATGACCAACCTCGGCGAGAAGCTCACCGACGAGGAGGTCGACGAGATGATCCGGGAGGCCGACATCGACGGTGACGGCCACATCAACTACGAGGAGTTCGTCACCATGATGACGTCCAAGTGACGGCGCGGCCGACGTGCCGTACGTGCCATTCGGACGTGCCGACGCCGCGGCGTCGGCCTCGGGCTCCGGAGGGGCGTCGGTCGCGTCGCCCGGGCGCACCGGCGGCGCCGTAGCTGCGCGCGCAAAGACTTGCCCAGGCGCGTGTCCTGGACCAGCAGAGCCCGGCTCCGGGGACACCTCCGGGGACACCTCCGGGGACACCTCCGGGGACACCTCCGGGGACACCTCCGGGGACACCTCCGGGGACACCTCCGGGGACTGAGCCGACCGACGGGGGCCTTCACCCTCTGCCGGCCGCCGCCCCCGCCGGAGCTCCGCGGGGACGTGGCCGCGGCCTCCTCCTCCGGACCCCCGGAGCACTCCGGCATGTCGCGGATCCACGTCCACTGACCTTCCTCAGACACGCCGTCGTCACAAGTCGACCGGAGTTCTCCGGGCCTGTCATTGTCGTCGTCGGCAAGCTGACCGCGCCGCGCGCCGGAACGGCGATGTTTGTGATGTTACTTCTAGGATGTTGTATCTGTCTGTATTTTCTCTCTGTGCTGCCTGCATTTCCTCGACGGTGTCAGAGCATGCAGCCCGCATACGGGGCTTGCATAACATGGTTCACAATCGAGACGAGCAGATTTCTCTCTTCGCGCTGGAGGCGAGAGGAACGGAGGAAATCCGATTTGAAATACATGTGGCGCAGTGAAAGTCGTTGAGTGAGCGCCGAAACTTGCGCTTCTCCTCTCCGGGCCGGGCGCCTTGGTCAGCTGGAGGTAGGCAATCCGCCCCGCCGATAAGGGTGGCGGGTCTGCCTATCCCGGACCTCACAGGCGCGTCGAGCCAGCAGGCTGATTCCGAAGATCGCTCTCGCGCCTCCGTCCTTGTCGCACTCATGGAGCCTTGCCACCTTCAACATTGGGCACTGTCGTGAGTGCGACGAGGACGGAGGTACGGGAGTGATTTTCGGAATCAGACGCCAGGCCGAGGGGAGCGCGACTCTTGGTGTGACACTGTGGGGTGGAGGAAATCAAGACAGTTGACTGATGTATTCCACGGTGCTAATGCCTGTTGTGACACTGTCGTTTTGTATTAAGATTTGTGGTAATTTCTGACCCGTATGTAACCGAAATTCAATGTACGTGTCTGTGTGTCTGTGTGTGTGTACGCGCGCGCGCATGCGTGTGTGTGAGAGAGGGAGAGAGAGAGAGAGAGAGAGAGAGAGAGAGAGAGAGAGAGAGAGAGAGAGAGAGAGAGAGAGAGAGAGAGAGAGAGAGTGAAATGAGTGAACTAGGGGGGGGGGGGGGAATGATTTCAAATTATGAGTGTGTAAATGTATACACACGTTTTTCGCGAGTGAGTGAATGAGTGGGTGTTTTCTATGTGGTGACGTGCCGTTGTGGCGTTCACGTGCCACATGTGCCAAGGGCCTGAGGCCGAGGCCTAGGCGAGGGCCGTAGCCAAGGGGCCACAAAGTGGGAACGGACGGGAGGGGTAGTGGGGGAGGTACTGGTACCGTGTCCCCCCAGCGACAGGCTCTCGCTCCAACGGAAAACCTTCTCGTTGCTGAGCTGTTCTCAAAGAATGTGTTTTTTATACAATTCCATGTGCTTTTAACATGTAGCCATTCGCACGAGGATATGCTGAAATTTACTTTTTCTTTCCCAATCTCAGTGGTGAAACAGCCTTCATATTCTCGAATGTACTTTTGTAATATATCTTTCTCAGAAAAGAAAAGCAACCTTAGGTGTGGTAATCATTTCTGCTTGTCTGCTTTCCCCTTTCATCCCCAGCCGGCGACTCATTAGGTCTCGCGAGACGGGCGCGGTTATAAATAAGAGACCAGCGACCCAGCCAGCAGTGGAGCTTTTACAATCGCCCTTTCAGCGACCGCGACTTTCTTTTTCAGCTCGCATTTTCATGGTTTCAGTCGGAGAGCTCCTTCTACACCTGGCGAGTTGTCCGAGGCGAGACCTCTTATGCCTCTTGCCTTCCAGAAAGGAGATGAGTAACCATCACGCAGAGGCTATTCTCTGCCCTTGTCCCACTCATGGAGACACGGCGATGAGGTGAGAGAGGAGGGGGAGAGAGAGGGGGGAGAGGGAGAGAGAGGGGGGAGAGGGAGAGGGAGAGAGAGAGGGAGAGAGAGAGAGGGAGCGGGAGAGGGAGGGAGAGAGAGAGAGGGAGCGGGAGAGGGAGGGAGAGAGAGAGAGAGAGGAAGAGAGAGAGAGAGAGACAGAGAGAGAGAGCGGGAGAGGGAGGGAGAGGGGGAGAGGGGGAGGGAGAGAGAGAGAGAGAGAGAGAGAGAGAGAGAGAGAGAGAGAGAGAGAGAGAGGAGAGAGAGAGAGAGAGAGAGAGAGAGAGAGAGAGGACAGTGTACTGAACGCTGTTCGGAATCAGACTGCACGCGACACTCGGCCCCAGCGCGCCCAATAAGTACACGCCTTTCTTACGGGCCTCGGCGAAGACTGACGAGATAAATTAAGACAGTAACGGTCTACTCTATCGACCAGCTATCGATGCGCGTAGGCGAAGAGAGTGGTGGGGAGGAGTAACATTCGTTGGAATTGGTGGGGGTGGGGATGATGGGGCGTTGGAGAAGACAGGCCTAAGCATAGGCCTAGCCATCAAGTCGGCAAAGGGTGCCGGGCCGGGAGCGGGCATGGGCCTCAGGAAGAAAGGGTCGGATTGTCGCAAGCGGGCAAATCCGGTCAGGCGCGAAGTGTTGCCTACCTTTTCTCGCACAACTTATTCGTACAGCCGAAAATAGGCATGTAACGTAGGATACCTCGACGCATTGACTCTGTTTACAAAATTACAGGTAAATTAACCTCTACGGCAATATACCTCTAATAATATTGCTGCGAAAATATCTCTACAAGATATACCTCTACGGTTAGGAGTAAAACACAGAGTTGGGAATTTACCTCTAAAAAGTTTTAGGAGTAAAACCTCTCCTACTGTGTTTTACATGTAAACCTTGACGCGGCGTAATCACGGCTACGTCAGTTACCTCTCTACACCTTAGATGAAAATTGCGCAGCTCGGGAAAGGCGTGCAACGGTCACCCGGCGAGAGCCGCAGTTGTCGAAAAAGGAATAGGTATCATGGTCGGAGCACACCTCAAATTCATTTTTATTTTTTTAAAAAAGAGCTATTTTAAAAAAATTGAAAAATTGGTAGGCCCCTACCTAACTCGCAACCTGCGAGCCCCGCCTGCTTAACTTCGGAGTTCTGATGGGATCCGGTGTGTTCCAGGCGACCGCCACCCCGCGGGCACGAGAAGTCCTCTCCGCTTCGGGGAGAGTCCCCGCTTAAGGCTGGCGGCCTGTCAGGCCCGCCGTACTACCCTATTTAAACAGCGCCTTGAAGCCGTAGGTAGCATTTCGGACCAACGACTGGGCACCACCGGACCGCATGACCGGTCAGTGGGAGGTAGAGGCAAGGCAGGACGATAGAGGGGGAGAAAAGCAGAAAGAGAAGTTTTTGCGGAAGAGTAAGCGTACGGTTGGTTAGACCTGTACTGACCCGCTCCCGCACAGGTCATGGAAAAGCTGTTTACTAAGGAGCCAGATTCATAGGCCTTACTTCCCCACGAGGGACCACCCCCCGTGGCATGGGACGGAACTTCCTGACAACTCGCTTTCGCTGCCAGTGAAGAACCTACCTGGGAATTGAACCCAGGCCCCAAGTGCCGAGTCTCATGACACCCCGCGGCTTTCGTGGTACTAAGACCACTAGACCGTCGGCGATTCCACGAGGGAGCTCCGTTGAAATGGGGGGGTTTGAATTCCACGCCAAGCTGCTGTCCTCGGAAAAATTTATATTTTATCGCAAGATTTGAACCCGGGTTCTGCGGCCCCCGGAACATCACTATGCCGACACGGCTACGACGCCACAGTACAAGATGGCTTTCCACTAGGGGTGACGCTGCTGTCATAATGTTAAATCCTCCCGCGCCCACCCAGAGAGCGCTTTTGTCGCTTCACCCTGTTGCAACCCTGAGCCGCCCGCTCAGCGTGCAGCAGTGTTTCCAGATTGGGCGGTTTTCCGCCAATTGGGCTATTTTGAACCATTAAATATAGGCAAAAAGCACGACAAATCCGCCCAAATCCGCCCAAAATCCGCCCAAAGGTATCCTTTTGGCGGGTTCAAATTTGATTTTGGGCGGATCGCATGACTTTGGATCTGGCAACACTGGCGTGCAGTTCGTTGCGTGAGTCGCTATGAGTCGGTTCGGTTGAGTACCGTGTGTTCGGGTGTGTCCCGTGTATCTATTTTGTGACTTTCAAAGGTGTGTCCTAGACTCTCATCGGTGTGTCCGACAGTGTTCATTTTGTATCTGTGTACTTGATTAAGACTTAGCCCAATATATATATTAATCGTTCAAGTTTCGTGTCCCTCCATCACTCACCCCTAGCACCCCCAAACAGACACTATCATTCGGAACTCAGGCCACCACATTGGCGACGAGGATGTTGTGTTGGGGTGTGTGAGTGATAGACTAAAGTGAAAGTGCTGTGATCAAGTGATATCTCATCATTCATTGGATTAACTTGCTCCTTGCTGCACGGCCGACCGCGCCCGGCAAGCACGCCGCACCGCGCCGGCTCCCTGTCCTCTCTGCCGATAGCCGCCATCTTGTGTTTGACTTTGTTGTTCATGGTCGAATCCCGCCATGGCAAACGCGGCCTCGGTCTCTGGACATTTAACACCTTTCAGCCCTGAGTCTGAAAGTCCGGATGACTATCATCGGCGCTACAAACTTTTTGTTGCTCTCAACGAGGATGTGTTTGGTACCGATCCGTACGGCGACGATGACGACGCAGATGATATTGCTGCGTGGGATAGTCGACGCCGCCGCTATTTTCTCCTGCATCTGCCGCCAAAGGAGGCCGCTCTTCTCTCCCGTGCACTTGAACCGCAGGATGTGGACGAGCTCACCATCCCCGAGCTCCTTGCTGGTCTGAAGAGACTCTACTCCAAAGGTGGTGACGGCTACACGGACAATTTGAAATTATCCAAGCGGTGCCAGCAAGCGAATGAGACGGTCGAGCAGTTTGTCAACGCGATCGTCGACCTTGCCAAAAACTGCACTTATGACATTGCTACCCGTGAGCAAATACTGAAAGAACGTTTAGTGTTTGGCGTCCGCTGTGAGAAAATCAGAGGCAAGCTTGTGAAAAATAAAGACCTAAACTTCAAACAGGCAAGTGCACTCGCCATCCGCTCTGATGTCATAAGTAAAGAAGTGCAGTACATAGCAGAACAACGCACGGAGAAGGTCTACAAGGTGGACTCCCAGCCAGCTCTGCCTCCTCCTCCGCCCCGGCAGCAGCATCGCTGGGCTGCACATCAACCGTTCGAGGCGGGACACTACCCTCCCGGACCCCAGCCGCCGCAGCATGCATCCTGGAGTCGCCCACCGCGACATGCACCGGCACCGACTTCAGCGAGGTGGAGCGCCCCGCCCCCGCCGCCGTACCAGCAGTATCCACCCCGAGGACCACCCCGTGGATACGGCTATGGTGCCCGAGCGTCGGCGCCACAGCGGTACGGGCCGCCGGCTCGCTACGCCCCGCCGGCTTACTACGCCCCGCCGCCGTCTTACGGTGACCAGCACGGTCACTATCCTGGATGGACCGCCTCTCCACGTCGTCCACCCCCGCACACCTACAGCTGTTGGCGCTGTGGCAAAGGCCACAGTCCCCACGAATCATGCCCGGCGTGGCATGCCACCTGCTACGTGTGTCGTGTTCGTGGCCACACTGCACAGTATCATCAGCCCCGAGTGCATCACGTCGACATTCAGGACCCTGACGCTGCTGGCGCCCAGGCCCAGGCCCAGGCGCTGCCTACTCCTGACTACGATCCAGTCGCCAGTGCAGCTGTTACACCAGCAACAGTCGACTACGACTATCATAGCACTCAGCAGCACGCTGTGTCAGCAGAACATTATGCCTATGCAGCCCCACCAGTGACTACTGACACTTACGTTGATTCCCAAGGCAACTTTGATGAAGCCTATGTAGCTGGTTACTTCGGAGATTTAACCCTTGAAGAGCCAGACCAACAGCCGCTTCCCTATGATCCTAACTTCTATTGCCATAAATTGGACATTACATACCCTCAGTGTGATGAGAAGGTAGAGGACTTGTCGTTTTCACAAGAAAAATTTGCTGAAATGCTTACTCAAGAAATTCAAAACATTGAAAATGCAATTAGCGACAGAGACTCCAGTGTGTTCAATACTCCAACAATAACATCTAGTGTAGAATCTGCGTTATCCACAGCGTTACTGAAGTGTTCAGTAAACACACTACCGTGTGCGAATAGTGAACCCAGTGAAAGTGATTATGTGACATTAGACTGTGCTCCCATTCATATTGAGATTGTAACAGACATGCCCGTTCACTCGTTGGAGACAGTGAACTCATTAGTGGAAAGAAATGAACCCGAATATGTGATCATCAGCATTGGAGGCCAACCTGTACGAGCAGAACTTGACACTGGCTCTGGAGTGACAATTATGCATTCAAGTGACTTTTTCAAGTATTTCCCTACAACGCAGCTTGTAAATTCCTATCTGAAAGTGCGTGGATTGACTGGCCATAGTGTAGAAATTGATGGCAAGATACAGATGCCTGTTTTAGTGAGAAACAAGACCTACTCATTGTCAGTGACAGTGGGTTCCTCACCACTACAGTTTCAACCTATTTTGGGAAGAGACTGGCTTGACATTCTGAAACCTGGCTGGAGGAATTATTTTAAAGTATTAAATTCAGTGAGTGATACAGAAGAAATCCAGTGCAACCATGTTCTCTCCTCCCAAGCTGCTACAGAAATAGACAAGTTAAAACTGTTATACCCTAATGTGTTCTCTTCTGATAGATCTAGTTCTATCATTGGCTTTACTGCATCGGTGATTCTGAAAGAAGGGGCACAACCAGTCAAGAATAAGTGCTACCCAGTGCCGTATGCTATGACAGAAGATTACATCAATTTGTTGCGTAAATCTATTCAAGATGGACACTATGAACAAGTTGTTGACTGTGAATGGGCATCGCCTGCTTGGCCCATTAAGAAGCCTGACGGGTCACTTAGAAATGTAGTTGACTATAAAAGAACTGTCAACCCAAATATAGAGTTAGGCTATTACCCATTGCCTGTACCTTCTGATATTTTTACTTCTATAGGAGGTTGTAAATTGTTCTGTGTAATAGACTTATCAGAAGCTTTTCTACAACTAGAATTGGATGAGTCATCACGTAAAATTTTGACAGTCAATACACCACTTGGTCTGCTAAAACCAACGCGCCTACAGTTTGGAGTTGCATCAGCACCAATGAACTTTCAATGTGTAATGGACCAGATGCTAAATGAAGTTCGAATGGAATTAAGAGTTAATGGCCACAACAAAGAAGTAAAAATGGTCGCTTACATTGACGATATTGTAGTTGGTGCAGAAACTACAGAACAGCTTGACATAATTTTGAATGCCTTATTTAAAGTGTTGTCTAGTCACAATGTGAGGATTAAAGAAGCAAAATGTCAGTGGTATGTGGATTCAATAGAATACCTTGGACATAAAATAGATAGTGTTGGCATCCATACTCTGGAAAAACGTGTCAGACCTATTACTGAAGCTCCAGTGCCTAAAAATGTAACCCAACTCCGTTCCTTCCTAGGTAGCATAAATTTTTATAGAAAATTTTTGCCCAAGTTTGCAGACACCCTCCATGTATTTCATGAACTTTTGCAAAAAGGTGTAAAGTGGAATTGGACTCCTGATTGTGACAAAGCATTTTTAAAATGTAAAGAGATGCTTTTAAAATATGCTACATTAACCCATTATGACCCCAGGTTACCTATAATTGTTTCAACAGATGCGTCACCTTATGGCGTTGCAGGAATGTTGGCCCATCGCATTGATAATACTGATAGACCTGTTCTGTATTTTTCCTGTTCTCTTAGCCCAGTCCAACAAAAATATCCACAAATAGAAAGAGAAGCTTTAGCCATTGTTTTAGCTGTAAGTCATTACTTTCATAAATATGTGTATGGTAGAGATTTCATCCTGGTGACGGATAGTGCACCTTTAAAAGTAATTCTCTCCCCTGGTAAAGATATTCCAGTAGTGGCTGCAATGCGGATTCAGCATTGGGCACTAACACTTGGTGCTTACCGATTCAAAACTGAGTACAGAAAATCTGAACTTATGGGTTTACCTGATACTCTCTCTAGATTGCCATTGTCACAAATATGTATAGACACTGTTGCTCATTTATCAGTACCTTATTCTCTCCCTTTAAATTCGGAAATTGTTGGGGATGAAACAATGAAAGATAGTGTTCTATCTCAAGTGCTCTCCTGTATTCATGAGGACAAATGGCCAAATAATTTAGATGTCAAGCTAAAACCATACTTTGATGTGAGACATGTATTAAGTGTGCATAATAATTGTCTTGTATTTGGTGACAGAGTGTGTGTACCCCCTGCTCTTAGATCTCAAGTGCTAGATTTACTCCATGAAGGACATCCCGGAGCAACAAGGATGAAAATGAGAGCGAAATTGAATGTCTGGTGGCCACATTTAAATACTCATATTGACCAACATGTGGCCTCTTGTGAACCTTGTGCATTGGTAAACTTCAGACCCTTAAAGGTCAATGCAAAGTGGCCTGACACTTTAGAAACATGGGCTCGCATACATTTAGATTTCTTTTTCCTTGATAAAAATGTCTACCTAATTCTGATTGATAGTCACTCTAAATGGCTGGATATATGGTTGTTGCAAAACACAAATGCTGATGTAGTAATTGAAACATTGTATGGCTGTTTTAGTGTAATGGGATTTCCATTAGAAATAGTTACAGATAATGGCCCACCATTTACTTCCTTCAAGTTTCTAGAATTCTGCTCTGAAAGTAATATTGTGTTAACCCATTCTCCTCCTTACAATCCGCCATCTAATGGCCTAGCTGAACGTTGGGTTCAGATATCCAAGAAAGGCCTTCGTAAGCTGTTGTTAGACAAAACCAAAGATTCTATTAAACTTAGAATTAGTAAGTTTCTCCTAGCTAATAGAAACACACCTTGTACTACAACAGGCCTCTGTCCCTCTCAACTTGTAACAAAATTTCCTCCTAGAACAAATCTAACTGTGCTCAAACCACCTATTTTGTCAAATGTATCCCCTTACTTTCCAAAAGCTGTCCCCTTTAAAATTGGCGACAAAGTTTTAGTAAAACAAAATGTTAATTCTCCAGTTGTACACGGCACAGTATTGCAAGCTTTAGGACAACTTGTGTATGAAGTATCCCTTCCTACAGGTGTAGCTCGAGTCAGTGTGAACCAAATGGAAAAGGACCGAACTGTGCTTAAGGAAAATTTGGAAAGTGAAAGTGTGATTTTCCCAACCCAACCCACCCAAGCTCCTGTTGTATTGCCCTACCCTCCTCCACCACTGTTCATAAATATGCCTCGAACTGGCCCAAGGCCCCAGCAAGTGATACAACCACTTCGCCGCAGTGAAAGGCAACATCGAGCCCCCAACAGATATGGACATGACTGATGTGTACTCCCTACTTGTGATGTATTGTTGATTTAATTTTTTTTTCCCTACTAAAATAATGTTTTGTACATTGTAATAGTTTATTTTTAAGGGTAAAATGTCTTTTTTTTTTTCTTCCCTTTTTTTTTTTGTGTGAGCCGTGGATGTCATAATGTTAAATCCTCCCGCGCCCACCCAGAGAGCGCTTTTGTCGCTTCACCCTGTTGCAACCCTGAGCCGCCCGCTCAGCGTGCAGTTCGTTGCGTGAGTCGCTATGAGTCGGTTCGGTTGAGTACCGTGTGTTCGGGTGTGTCCCGTGTATCTATTTTGTGACTTTCAAAGGTGTGTCCTAGACTCTCATCGGTGTGTCCGACAGTGTTCATTTTGTATCTGTGTACTTGATTAAGACTTAGCCCAATATATATATTAATCGTTCAAGTTTCGTGTCCCTCCATCACTCACCCCTAGCACCCCCAAACAGACACTATCATTCGGAACTCAGGCCACCACAGCTGCGAAGAGCCGTAGTCGCCGACGAACCTGTACCGGTGGCGTCATCAGTACGCCTGCTCTCCTAGCTGGGACAGCCCAGCCGCGTGCCGACTTTGGTATCCACATCGGCACCGTTAGGAGTTCTGGGCGGGCACAGGTTCGAATACCGGTTACAATTTTTTTTTCGAAGTAGCTTTGGCTCTTTCAGTTGCCCGAGGCACAAGGACAGTGAGTAGGTAAAAAATAAATAAAAACAAATCCACACTCGACATTGATGTCGTCGCCGGTGAAAGCACGAGTTGGACAGAGGTTCTAATACCACCCTGTTTTTTCTTCTTTTCATTTTTTTTATCAGTACGTAGTTTTGCCTATTTGCAGTTGCATTAAAAAAGACGTTTTTGTAAATAAATAAAAAATCAGGGGAAAAAAAACAAGAAAAAAAAACAGAAAAGAATCAGTGAAAATCTTGGGGGGGGGGGGGAACCAGCAGAAAAATCATAAAAACTGGTGCACGCTTGGATTTATAGCGAAGGACCCCTCGCCCGCCCTCTGGGCTGAGAGCGAGGCAACGAACGATACACATACTCAGTCGCCCTGCCGACTGATTCCGATGATCGTTCTCCTTCTTCTCTCTGTCCTCGTCGCACTTAATGGACACACTGCAGCACCCAACGTAGGGCACGGCCGTAAGTGCGACATGGATGCAGGTACGCGGGAGCGATCTTCGGATTGAGTCAGCCGGGCTGGGAGGAGGGTCTCTCTCTCCCTGTCCCTGTAGGCGCAGCGTCGCCGCAGCCTCGCGACGAGTAGAACAGAAGGCAGGAGGGAGGATGCTCGGACCGGTGCGGTCCGGTCCAACCCGTTCCACGCTCTCTCTCTCTCTCTCTCTCACTCTCGATTTAGCATGCTATTCCTGACCGGACCGCGCTGCGCTACCCACTCAGCCCACCATGCCCCCTTCACTCTCGGCCGCGCCACTGTCCCTGCCCGGGGACCAGAACACCACAATCCCGCCCCGCCCCACCCCAGCCACCTCATTTACGCTGCACGCTGTGGTACTACTGTACAACAAGAATAGAGGCGAAGGATCAATCTTGTTTCCGCCTCTTTATTGAACTTCGGTACACACACAAGGCTGGCGGAGGTACTGGTGAGGTGTTGTCAGGCGAAACAATGCAGCACAGGCACATGCAATGTTATCAACGTGATGATGACATTCGTTACAAACAACGGCAACATGCATGTGCTTCAAGTGCTATCAATCAATAATAACAATTGGAATAATAATGATAGTTATCGTAATAATTAATGAAGTAGTAACAAAATATGATATACAAAGAAGATCTATAAAACGTTGTGAAAATCCTGCATATATAGATATAAATATTTAAACATACCCAAAGACAATTCTGATGATAAGATAGAACAAACTAATTCAACTTTAGTTGGTGTGTTTGTGCCCTGAAAGCAAAGCATACATTATCACATGATCTCAAATCTCAAAACTTTATCAATGTTGATACAGACTTAATGGGCCCAAAAAAATATTTTGAAGGCAGGAACTTGAGACCTTACTATTTCAGAATACATTTTCTCATTGAATGCCATTGTATCATTTTTCATAGGAGTATAGACAATGGATTGAGTGAGGGTTGGCTCATCATTTTGACTAGCAGCATCACAAACAATCACATATTTCCAGCATCACAGCACATTTCTAACATCACATAAATGTACACATCAAGCTGGAAAGTAGACAATAGTTTACTCAAAACCTTGGCACAATCAAGACAAAACATAGAACTCTACTTATTTCTACCATTTATTTATACAAAACATCACCACATTAATTATCATATTCTTTTTTCTACTTTCAATCATACTCCAGCAGTTTGGTATTTATTTATAAACATTTCTCTTCAATACCTCAGTCAAAACGTCATATTGACTAGAAAATTTGAAATACAAGAAATAATATTGAAATTTCACTGCCTAAGACATTTTTCATTTGTGGGATATGAATGTAATAAAGTTTTTAGCATCAGTTCCTTCTCAGAAATCCTCTTAGATAATATAATAACAATCAAATAATTGGGTTTGTTTCTGAAAAGCTCAAAAGCATAAGCTTGTTTGCTTCAAGTTGAGTACATAAATAACAAATGAAATAACAGAAAATACAATGCAGAAAAAAATACTAATTAAAAAGAAAATGGAATAAAGTCAAACAGACTTCAAACATAGAACAAAAACTAAAAAACAAAATTCCAATATCAAACAAAAGGGAAAATTTTTATCAAGTAATTTCTTTGATCTTCCTTCTTCAAAAGCACCAATATAAATTAGCAAATCAAATACAGTAATGTGAAAAAGAGCTCGGTCCAAGTCAGGTACAAAGGTCAAATATATAATCAGAAAACTATTGTTATTACCCACAAAAGGTTACACCTTTTACACAAATGCTACCTAGGATTACTAACACGGCGGAGATTTGACTTGTTGAAAGCAGAAATGGAATTAAGGAGAGCAGATCTTTCTGGGGCAACTACAGGTGAGGGTAGTGCTGAGGGTGGAGGTGGAGGCGGTGGAACTGAGCTTGTAGCTTGAACAGGAGAAAGTGGTGAGGGCAAGGCTGGAGCTAAGGGTGCAGCGAAGGATGTAAGACTATCATTTCTTCCTGAAATGACATCAGAGAAACATTAGGAAATCAAAATGATACATGCTTGAGAGAGCAAATATACCCAACAAATACAAGAGACTTATGTTACCATATGGTGGTGTTACTGTCCCAGCAGAGGTGGCTGTGCTGGTACTGGCAGGACTGTCTGAACGCTCCGGCGATTTCCCATTAACAGTTTGTTGACTCTGCTTTTGTTGCTGTTGTCTCTCCTTCTCCTTCAGTTTCTGAAAATTCAAATGGAGTAAGAAAAAGTAGTTGAAAAAGCTAATTCAGTAATTGAATATTTATAAGCAGGTAGCATAAGTACCCATTTGTTTTTCCTTCTCTTCTTTTCCTCTTCTGAGCTTAGCATTTCCTGAACTCTGGCAAGACGGCGCTGGTGATGAAACTAGAAACATAAATCACATACACACACACATATGTAGATGCTAAAGCTAGAAAAGTTAATTCTCAATCCAGGAAAATAAATGACAAAAATGTATTTACAATTTTCTGGTCATGTCTCAGCCTCTCTTCAATTTTTATTGTTATGGACTTCAAAGCTTCTTTAGCATGGCCAGGCATTTTGAATAATTGGCGAGATTGTATATCTTCACCCTTAAATCCATTAAAGAAATTATGGTTTAACAGCTGCTGTGCAGAGGGCAGAGCTTCACGTAAAGCTCGAGGAGATAGAAGTTGGTCCAATAAATCAGCTGTAAAGTGAATTATATGCTGAGTTTAACATTCATAAGTCCATCAGAAAACAAAATTACTACTGAAACACAGCTTTAAATCCTCAGAGGATCAATTAATAATTTATAAAAATCTCTCTCACCCAGCACCGGGGAGCAAGTAGCAGGCACAGATTGAAGACTTGACATTTGCAAAGGACGACCAAATGCCATCTCATATAGCAAGTGGCCAAAGCAGTACATATCAACTGATGCTAGGCTGTCAAGTCTACGATGTTGAATGACAAGAGGTCTATAAAATCCTGGCAATCCCAAGAGGCCACCTTCTATATCTAATAATAAGGCTCGACCATTTTCTATGCAGATATTACCTGCATGAAGTTGACCTGAAAATGTTGTTAGCAGAGTAAGATAGATCAAAGTAGTGCGCAAGCATGCCAAATAAAAAATAAGATACAATTACAAATCAGAGCAAAAGACTTACCATACGGTATGCCTTTATGGTGCAAAATGGCAAGTATTTGCAATATCTGACAGGAATACAATGCGATGTCCCTCTCACTAAAAGGATAGATTTGTTTAGGGCAGGCATATTTCTTAAGTGCAGAAGTATGCGGTTTGCTACCACATATTAAGTCTCGAAGAGATCCCTTTTCAATAATGCGTCTAACAACTAAGCACCCAACTTCATTGCAGCGGAATAATTCAATGTTAACAGCAACAGGGGCCTGTGCATTAAAAGAAAATAGATTAGAGTCAAAGTATGCACAAGAAAACAACGTAAATAATTTTATTCCACACAAACAGTACAAACCTGTATTGCTGAGAGCATTGTCAAAACACCTTGTAGCTGAGATGTTGGGATTGTCATATCTGGACCATACTCCGTCCAGCTTAAGAGAAGTTCACTATCTTCTTGATTTGGAATGTGTCTCTTAATAGAAAAATAATACTTCCTTATACGCCATCCAAGCTCCGGATGTGGTCGTTGAACCTCCCACACCGGTTCACCACGCAGGGCAAGGGAAACAGAATGAAGGGCAGTTTCTAAAACATGCAAACAATAAGTGACATAAAGAGACAAAGATCTGAATGTGGGAACCCTGATAATAGTTCCCAAACAGACCATTCAAGGAAGATGGATAATGGCCCGGGTCCAGAAACTGTTTCACAAGAAATGAAGATCCGATGAAAGGGTTATCCTGGATTGCATTTAAATATTTCTGTAAAATTATTCAAAAGTAGAGAAAATGAGTCAACAGTACTGTGAGCATGAAGCAAATTTACCTCTGATTCAAGTTGCCTTTACCTGAAGGCCCGCTTGTCTTTCTGCAACAAAAAGGGGATCCATATTGCCAATGAGCCGCTTTGGAGGTAGAGGTACATTGATACCGGCCACAGACAGAAGACTGTTTAAGGTTGCAAAGTCTCGATATCTTTTCTTGATATGCCAAAACTTCTCTGGATGATATCCTCTTTGGACTTTAATATTATACTCCTTCAAAAAACAAACAAAAGAAACAGTACATTAATAAGAGGGCTATGATAATATGTTGTCAACAGCCTAACATACATATTTCATGTTGCCAATACCAATCGCTATGAAGGTTAAATTGCCCTCTACACATTCTCAAAACATAAACAATCATGAGGGGTTGGACATAAAATTGTGCACATTCAAAACCACAGGAAAGCACATTTTAGCTGACAAGTAGATTTGCTGCAGCTTTTCAGGATGCGCACTCAAATTGGGGACAAATGTCATAACTCAACAATGAACGCAAGGACAAAGGGAACTTACGGTGTGCCCATGGATATTTTGAGTACTCTCCACTGTACATGTCAACACATCAGTATCATCGAGTAAGCTCCTCAGTTGAACTTTCTTCTCGAACACAGCCATAGGTACAGAGGTATTTCAAAACTTAAAAGAGACATGAGGTCACTGAGTTATCACTGTCGTGTTAATTGTTATCATGATGACCAGATCCCCTTCACGAAGATTGACACAATATCAACACAACAGACCGTCACAGCTGCCATCTTGTGCTGTCTGAGAAACAACAACAACAACAAAAACATAAAGGCTTAAAAACAAAAGACAACATCGGAAGTAGAAGCTGCCAACATAAAATCCAATCGTCACGTAGGAAAACTGCGCAACATACTCTCCAGGTGGACTTTGGACATGAAAAATTAAAAGTTTCATCTCAAAGTAAGAAGTTTTGAACGTGTCTAGATGTCTTTGAAAATAAATTATGAATGAAAACTTTACATGTCAACAATGGTATTGCGGGAGACATTGCTTTCCTTTACCGCGTATTCCCCAGTCCCACAAGCAGGTTCCAACAGGTCTTGAGTAATCCGCTTCGTCTTGAACGTTTAAAGTTTTGAAGTAGTTTGAATGAATGACACAAAATGTACAAAAACCGTTCAAGAGGACTGAAGCGGGCAGCCTCTGTCCTAACTTCTGGAGTGGATACTTCTTCAAATCTAAGTGAGGAGCGACCCGCGCCCGAGCCGGAGAAGACCACTAACCAACAAAGGGAACCACTGAGAGAACAAATCTCTAAAAACACCAGGCGTGATTTGGATGAAACTGAAAATGAAAGACCCCCAGCAAAGAAGGTAACCAAACGGAATGACATCGAACTTGGTAATACTGCGAAGGATGATTCGAAAATCCCTAAGACACAACCGAAGGCCATCAGTCAGACTCAGTCGAAACCTCAACCAAGTTCTACATCTGCTGCCAAAGTGAAACCTGGTGGAAGCAGGCGGTCCAGAGACCAGAACAAAACAAGTATCTTGAACAACCATGTTGATGTTGATGTGAGTACTATGTACATGAGCTTTCCTAGCAGGTTTGAAGAGTTGGTGACAAAAAGTGGCTTCAAACTTCAGGACGGTGACAACCCGTTTTTGTTGAGTAAGTTTGCTATTGTAACAATTATCTTAAATCTGACAGAAGCTGTCCATATCATCATTCTACTTATTACTTGCAGGCAAGGATCAAGCTGTCTTTGTTCGGAACCTGACAATACTATTGTCTCAGAAAGAAGATTATCCTGAGGAGTTTTTAGAGGGACTGGGGAAATACATCAGAAATAATGACAACTTTAGGAAGATGCTTCTTGATACCCAGGTGATGAATGTTTACAAGCAAAGAGCAAACACAATATATTTTCTTATTTTTATCTTTTCTTACCCATCATTATGTAGACTGATCCAGAATTTGAAGATGCCCGAAGTTCTCAGCAAGATAGTCTCATCCGCATGCTGCTGTGTGTTGACTCCATACAACCGAAAGTTATGGTTATGCTCCTTGAAAAACTGGTGGCTCTTATTCAGAGAAGTGAAAGGTATTTCTCATCTCAGTGGTCACCTAAAGTGTATCTTTTAGAAGAATGAAACATTTTCCTTGTTTTAGGGAAGTAGGCGATGACAGTTTCCCATGGGTAGAAATGATTGTTAAGAGATTTTGCTTTCTCGATAACATAGTTGATGGAACCGCCCTATTTAATGACATTTTCCGACTCTTGCAAATGGCACCTTTGTCTGTTCAACAAGAAATAATATACAACCTCCCCTATGTAATGGGAGATGCTCATCATGATGAAGTTGCAGAGAGACTATTGTAAGTACCACCCACTAATCATTTTTGAAAATGACTTTTACCTCAGTCAACATTCTCTGTGATGAATGTTAGGCAAAGATGAGTGTTTTGCTCCTGAAATGCAAAGGCTTGGAATTTTTCGTAGAGCTACTCCTTGAAATGTAGTTTATTCTGATGGAAAGCTCAATTTTTTTTCCCTTTCTTTTCTGATTCATGTGATGAGTAAAAGGCGAAGATGAGTATTCTGCTCCTGATAATTCCAGATTTGGAAGCAGTCAGTTGAGCTCCACTATGAAATTTACCATACTCTGATGGATAATTCTACGTGGAATTCTTCTAATTACTGTATTTTCTTGTTGTACCTGTGATGATGTTAAGGCGAAGATGAGTGATGTGCTCCTGAAAGCCTTTCAAATTGCTCTCAGTTGAGCTGCACAAAGAAATGCATAACTATCTGAGGTACATGGATGGTCATGGTAGATTCCAAGTAGTTCGTACCATCTTGTAATCTGGAGGTTTTAAGACCTATCTTATATGCTCGTAGTAAGCCTAATAACCATTCAGTTTTTATTAATTTTTTGGTCTCTTCCTAGAAATCTCATGAATACCAAGAAAGATCTGACTCGTGCTGTACTTCAGGCTTTGGGAAGTTTGCCTTTGTCGTCAACACAAAGTGCAGAAATAAGGAACCAAATGCTAGTCTCACTTCAGAGTGCCCCTATTGAGTTCATTCCTGACATTGTGAAATTTGTATTTGATGAGCAATCTTCGGACCATGATCAGGTATAGGCTTGCACATATTACAATTCTTTTGAAATTTATTCCTTGTTACTTTATTTTAAAATTTGTCATTGCAGATAATCAGTGGCCTGAGAAACAGCCTTCCATTTACCAGGCTCAGAGAAAAATTACTTGCTCAGAAGGCTGTTCAGCAAGTTGCCTTTGCAGCAGAATTTGCTTCCACAAAATCTTTAACTTTCCGTAATTTGCGAGGTGCTTTTCTCTCCATCCCTTCATTAGCTACAGCATGGTGTAAAAATATTAAAAGCATTCTTTCACCCAATGACCATCGTCCCATTGACATTATGATGCTTGTATTGATGCACTGTAAAGCTGGCAACCGCAGGCAACCTGTTGAAATGCTTTGGCGCAACCGCATTAAGACAAAAATGTTCACTCATACTCTGCTTGAAGAAACCTTTGAGGTTCTTTTAGTTGTCCTCAAAAAGTACAAGGATGATGTACTCAATGTTGCATCAATTTTATTGAGGTACAGTTCTTCTTTGTCAATTTTCATTGCAGCTTAACAAAACATAGTGTGTTGATTTAAATTTCTTCAGCCTGTGTGTATATTCTATTTATTTTTAGGAATTCTGATCAATCTATACGTGAATTTGGTTCTCTGATGTTCAAATTATCGTTCATACATTTTGAGTCCCACAATCGCCGCCAAGTAGTATCAGACCTAATTCTTCAGGTTGGGTCAGGTGAAACTTGTGCCCAGGTGGCTCTTGATGTTCTGCTGGAGTTGGCTAGCGACCATCTTGACAAACTGAGTAGACTAACAATTCTACTCCAGGTAAGACTTGCACTAACTATTGGAAGTGTACTTTTCTTACATTCAAGTTCAAAATACCAACATTGGTATTTTTTATATTTTATAGAACCTCCTTGAGAATATTGACAAGCTTAGACTCCTTGGAGTGAGACAAATGATGGATCTCTTGTGTAGAATTGCATACAGTCCTGAAACTGAGTCTGGGGCAATGGGTACCTTAGGCGATAATATTTCCATCATCGTTCACAAACAATTAGGATCCTTTGAGCCACAGATAAAGAGGAAAGGAGTGGTCAGTGCTGTAATGATGCTGAAGTACATGGCTGTATCCCTTGAAGACAATTCTAATGTCAGTTTAGAAAGCAATAGCATAGATAGCTTACCACCAGGAAGACCTAGAGAGGCAGGCCAACTTCTAGGTAAGTATTGGTTTGGTTTACCGGTTAAATGTCACTTATCAGCTGTATTAAAAAAAATCTTTTTTTCCTTCTTTTCTTTTCTTCAGATTTGATGGTGAGGTGTACTCGATCATCTCATGAAGTATTAGGATATTGCCTGGATCAGTTGTCTTTCATGATATACCGTTGCCAAAATTTGGAGCATCTTTTCATACAATATCTTGTTGATCGAATGGAAGATACATTCATGGCAAGTTACTTACCTGATGATGATAGCGGTATACAATCAACAAGCAGAGGAAGCTCTCTTGAGATACGTTTGAAGGATCAGTATTGTTTAGATAAAGATTCAGAGGAGCCAATTGCTTTGGGAATAGGGATCCTTGTTCTAAAGGTAGTTTATCCAACAAAACGTTTAAAAGCTTGGAGATTTTTATAATACATTGTGAGTTCAATGCATTAATTCTCAACTATCATTATCTTTACAGGATGCTCGTAATTCCAAAGAAGGAAGTACTCGCCAGACACCAGAGAGTACTTATCCTCTGTTGGTTTTAAATGCTCTTTTCCGCTTATTGAGAGTACTGAAATTCAGAGTGGGTGATGAAAGCTTGGAGGGTATTGATGCTCTTCTTGGATGTGCTGTCAACATGCCTGCACATGAAACCATTGTTGATTTCAACACACTTGGCCCATCTCAACAAGCTGATGTCATTGATTGTCTGTTCTATTGTGTGAATTGGTTCCGTGAAATTATAAATGCATTTGCCAACACAAATGTTGAAGCATATTTAGAGAAAGTTATGGTACGTCTGAGAAATTTGGTTGCTCTTCAGAGCACTCTTGCAAGATTACTTGCCAACACAATGAATTACACTCCACCACAATGCATGTTCTATGACAAGACGAAAAAGCTTCAATTCAAAGTACCATCAGATAAGACCAAGAAGAAAGGGAAAGGCAAAGCCAAGAAAACTACAAAGAAAAAATTAAATGAGTCAGCAGCAGTTGAAGACACTACTCAAATTAATGAAGAGTCAGAAGAAGAGGAGAAGGACAAAGAAGAGGATAGTCAGGGCCCTGTTGACATTTCTCTGTATCGTAATTTTTTGCGTGAGCTAGATTTAGATGTATTCTGTCTCATGAAACAAGATTTAATTATGACACCCCAACCAGAACGGGGATCTGATACCACTCCTGACTTGGGACCAGCTGAGTTACGTTTTTTGTTAGAAGACTATGTTGCGAAGCTAGAACATTCTTTCCCTACTGGAGGAGTGAACCGCTTCACTTTAATGAAATCTACGGGGGACGTCTCAGGAAACTTTGCTATTTGGGATCTTCTGCCTGTGCAAGAGAAAGCCACCAATGCTATCTCTTTGTTACCTATTTTGTGTGAAAAATTGGAGCAAATTGGAGAAAGCTGCAGGAACCTGTTGGATGCTAATGATGGTATCGTAGATGGCCCTGGAATGTTTGTGGAAGGAACAGCAAATGTAAAAATTTGCTTTGCTCTTCTGTTGAGAGCTATGACCTCGACATTTGCCTGGAATGGATTCAATCATTCCCAGAACCAAGAACTGTTATCAAGTCAGTATTCAATCTTTACGTTGACAAATGTCAACTGATAGTGCCCAAATACTTACCAGATCTTTCTTCCAGAGGGTATGAAAGTCCTAGCAACCCGGATTGATTCGACAGGGAAAAGATCATCCATATTTGCATTAATAGGAGAGGCTGCTGATTATTTGAAACGTTTCCATGATTGGGTACTTCATTTAGAAGCTGGTGTTAATCTTGTAAAGTTACTTCAAATCCTAAGCTCTTTGTGGGATTTGTATGTGTCAAAGAGTTCTTCCCGGCAGACTAGAGTTAATCCTACAAGAAGTATTTTGAGTGAGTGCCTTATTAACCCTGTAATCTATTCAGTGTTTCCTTTTTAATTGTTTTGTACCCCTGTAAAATGTGTCTAAATTTTGTGTCATAGAGGATGTTTGCAATGCTTTTCTTCGTCGTCCTTGGTCCTCTTTGGATGGTGCTACTGAAAAAGGTGTGGCATACACTATGCATGTGGAAACTCTTGCACGCATATATTTTGATTGTGTTGAAAACAAGCTAGATCTGTTACAAGAGTTGGTTCCAAAACTGTACAATGAGTCAAAAGATCTTACTAACAAGGAGTCATCATTTGAAACATTCCCTTCCATCAGCAAGTATGTCATATACTATTACAATTTTTCTGGACACTTATATTATAAGCAATATCTAATCTTGAATTTTATTTCCTTTTCTTTTGTCAGGTACAACTTTTATGTATTATGTAGGGTAATATACTCCACACTTGCCAAAGGTATTCAATCTGAGACCATGCAACGAGATACTGCAGCAGTACAGATAAAAGCTTGGAGCACAGTATTTAAAGTCCTAGAGGGTATGGTCGAAATCACCCAAAGCTTTACAGGCAGACCATATTTGGCTGCTATGTTAAAAGTAAGTTTCCCTCTGTGGTTTCCAATTTAAGTACAGTATATAACAGCGTTTCTTATTCAATATTTTCTGAATTCTAGCATGGCCAGATTCTACTCAAGCTCTTTTTGGATAAAGGTATGCCAATATTGGAGGGCTCACTCCGTAATAACACAGAGGAAGTAATGTCAATTTTGCGCAGTTCCCAAACAACAACAAGATTCATTAACAAAATCTGCCTCAGCTGCAAGGTAAACTATTAGAAAATTGTTGTTGTCTCATTTCTACTTCAGACCTATTTAACCTGCTATTTTGTGCTTTAGACTAGTCAAGATTCTGCACTAACTGCTCATGTACCTAAAATTAGAGGAACAATGGAAATGTTTTTGTATCGGGTTAAGGGTATGTTAGCACTCAACAACATTGAATCAGCTTGGCATATGGGCAACCTGAGGAACCGCGACGTACATAATGTTGAGATTACAACTCAGGTACACTGTCTAAAATACACTCAATGATACTTTATGAAATCTGCTTTTTTTCCCTTTTGTCAATTGTAGTTTGGTCATTTTCAGGAAAGTAATGAAGATGAGGAGGTTCCGGAGGATGAAGAAGAGAGAGATGAGGACATCACAGGTATAGGTTCAGACAGTGAGGAAGAGGAGGACCAAAGAATAAAGGGCAAGAGAAAGAGCCGTAAGCAGCAGAAAAAGAAGAAGCGGTCCAGAAGGTCTGGCTCTGGCTCTGAAGATGAAGACGAAAGTGGAAAGAGTGATGACGGTGGTGATGACGACAATGATGATGATTGTGACGATGGAGACAATACCTCAATCAGCACAGCATACTAACTAAATTTGTGCTTGTGCTTGTGCCCGGATTCAAGGTGCTATTATCTTAAAACATTCTTTTTTAATTTGCTTTGTTTTGCCTTTTTTTATTTTAAGTAAAACTTTATGGCCAAAGTCTTTGTTTTTGACTTTTTTATCCTTTGACGGCTCGCGGACACTTTCCCCGCCCCTCTGTGTCCTTGATTCCCCTGTCTCGCCGAGCTGACCTTAACTGAAATGTTAACAGCTCGGATGGGGCCCGGCCCGGCCCGGCCCGGCCCGTGGCCCCGGCTGAGCCTCCCTCTCGACTTGAGCCCCTGACCTGACGAGACGGCGCCGCGCGCGCACCCCGCCCCACCCCGCCCCGCCCCGCCCCGGAGCGCTAAACCTTGTAAGGTAAGTAGCTCCCGCTCCCCTTCCGCCCCTGCGCTGGCGCTGCGTGCCGGGCCGGCGACACGGCCAGCAGGCTGATTCCGAAGATCGCTCTCGCGCCTCCGTCCTTGTCGCATTCATGGGGCACTACCACCCCGAACATAGGGCACCGCCATAGGTGCGACAAGGACGGAGGTACGAGAGCGATCTTCGGAATCAGATGGCAGGCGGGGCGAGAGCGGCTCAATCGGCATCCAGCCGCCCACGGCCGCGCCCCGCCTGTTCCTCGTCCTGCCCCCGCCTCCCCCTCGTCCTGCCCCCGCTTGCCCCTCGTCCTGCCCCTCGCTGTGCCCTCGCCCTGCCCCCGCCTGCCCCTCGCTGTGCCCCCGCCTGCCCCTCGCCCTGCCCCTCGCTGTGCCCTCGCCCTGCCCCCGCCTGCCCCTCGCTGTGCCCCCGCCTGCCCCTCGCCCTGCCCCTCGCCCTGCCCCCGCCTGCCCCTCGTCCTGCCCGTCGGCGTCCTTGGCGGTCCGCTCCTCGCGGTGGCTAGGCGGTCCTTTGCTGATGCGGAGTGGAGGGGTGGCTGTACAGGGCGCGCCGTGCGGTGCGGTTAGGCGTAAAAACCTGCCTACCCAATGCGGCGCGCCGGCGCGTCTTATTTGCCACCTAGTTCTGCCCTCCACCCCCCACCTCCTCCCGGACGACCTTGGAGCGGCCTGGACCCAGATCCTGAGTCTTTCTAGAGAGCCAACCCCTCAGCGCGCGCGTTGACAACGGGACGAGGCGGATACTAGAGTCTGCCGTCCCATACGCCACGCCTGCTTCTCTAGCAACACAAACGTTAACGGAGTCAGAAAGACACGGAATTCTGGAGAAGGGTGACAGACACCCCGGCAAGTCCTCCCCCGGTGCCCGCGGATTTGTAGTTTGGACTCCTCGGAAGAGAGGGCATATTAACTTCGCAGGCTGTTTACACCCTCTGGTAATTCCCCCCCCCCCCCCCCCACTACCAGGTAAAAATCTCCGAAGCAGCTTGGACCTTTCGGTATTGATCACGTTAATTTATACCCCTCGGTGCAAAGGGGATACTCGTCCACTTAGTGGTTTATACCCAGTGTTGCCAAAAGAGTAGGCAAATTTCCCTCGAATGCACCTGTGTGTGGCAGACGGGTATCTCCGCCTGCGTACTAGCCAAACTCTCCACACATGAGTCTACCAGTTGCCTAGTAGGCAGGCGGAGATACCCGTCTGCCACACACAGGTGTATTCGAGAGAAATTTGCCTACTTTTTTGGCAACACTGTTTATATCCCCCCAGTACTGGGAGATACTCATCCCTCATCCTCTCTCGTGGTTTATACCCCCGTTACGTAATGGAAGGGGGAGGAAGGGATGCGAATCGCCCGCAGGTGGCTCAAACTCCCCGGTGATTTATACCCCTCCCTCAGGTGTAAATCCCCCACGTAGTTTGACAGCTTTTTATTAGAGGGCGTTGCCAATCTCCTAATCTGATTTACCAATATGCGAGCGGAAGGGGAGGGGCGGCCGGATCAACCCCGGCTAACCTTAAGCCCCCGGCGGCGCGGCGGCAGTCGAACCCCAGCGCCGAGGGTGGTGCGAGTGCGACCTCACGGCATCTCTTCCGCCTCCCCTCTCTCTCGCTCTCTCTCTCTCTCTCTCTCTCTCTCTCACTTAGATATGGATTGGTTGGAACGTCCTGCTACACAAATGACGCATCTGCCGTCCGATTCCGAAGACCACTTTCCTGCCCCCGTCCTTATCGCACCTATGGCGGTCCCCTATGTTGGGAATGGCAGGGCCCCATACGTGCGACAAGGAGGGGGAGGCGCGAGAGCGATCATCTGAATCAGATGGCTGTACGTCGCGGCTGGGCGGGCTGGGCACGCCGTCGTCGGCTCCGTCCCGTCCCGTCATGCCGTCCAGGGTCCTGGGGGTCCTGGGCTGGGACTGGGACCTGGCTCGCTGGGAATCATCAATCTCCAAGCAGGAAATCCGCTGCGGCAAGTTTGAAGGGAGGGATAGGGCGGAGTTTTGGCAGGAGCGGGCTGGGGGGCGGGCAGGGGCGGGCCTTCTCCCATTCAGACCCCCTAAAATTTAATTAGGATGTTCGCACCCCGGAGCCGAGCGGAGCCGAGCGGAGCGGAGCTAGCTGGCGCCTCCGCCTCACCGTGACCCTCCTCTCCTGACTGACCTACCCTCTCCTTTCCTCTCCTCTCTTTCCCCCTCCCCCTCCCTTCACCGGGAGGCGCCGCGCTGCGAGTGGGGCAGTCCACTGGAAAAAGACAAAAACGAGTTGACGCGTCAATCTAAATTTTTAACGGAGTTTCATAAATGCGAATGGGGACAAGTGCGTGGCTGGAAATTTAAGCGCCTTAAAAAAAATAAAACAAGAAAAACACGTGCGACATTAATGCATAAGGATTTTCAGTGTGCGCGGGGCGGGCGGCCGCGGCTGGTGATATGCCAATTATCGTTATTTCTCTCGGGCTTTTTTCTCTCTCTCTTTTTTTTCTTCTTTCGAGCTTTGGCCCTCACTCTCCGCGCCGCATTAATGTGGGCCCCACCACGCCCCGCCCCGCCCCGGGCCCGCGCTCTATCGTCATGCCAGCCGTAGCGTAGCTGAGCGCAGCGCGGCGTCAGCTGTGATCCATACCACACGTGGCCACCCGTCCACGCGACAGTCAGCTGATTCCGCCATGAGCAACGCGTTTAGTAGTGCCGCCTTCCACACAATGTGGCGTTACCCACCCCGCCCCCCTGACGAGTGCTCTTAAAACCCAATACATAGCGTTTCGAGGGGGGAAAAACAAATCCAAAATTTTCGTACACCTCGTAATTGAGAAAAATTAAAAGAAAAAAAAATAAGAAGAAAAATCAAGAAAAATTCTGAAAAAATCACCAAAAAATTACGTCAAATTCGAGAAAAAGTTAAGAAAATTTCATTAAAGATTCAAAACAAAATTACAAAATTTCCCAAAAATTTACGAAAATTGAAAAAAAAATTGCACGCCAAAATTCAGCGTTATTTCCTCCTCGGCAAGTTTCCACAAACCAGTATAGAAAAGTGGGAACTTAGACACGTGATGGTTTTAATTCGGCAATAGAATTTCACACACCTAAAAGCCGTAAGATTTTCACCCTCTTTGGGTTTCCGGTGTTCGACAGTAAGGAGCGACAGAGCTACCAGACCAGGGCGTTCTTGGGACGCCTCAGCCGGCGGCGCGAGTGCTCCCGCCCTGCAGGTCAGGTACTTTACGTCCGTTCCGTTGTTTTTTTGAAGTCTCATTCTCGCTCTCTACCCGTCTTGGCTCCGCTCTGTAGCAGCGAAGCGTCAGAGTGTACTCTGTACTCCTCATAAGAGCTGACGCAGGGCGGGCTTTATTTGTTTTCTTTCCTTTTTTTTTACGAACGATATTTCATTTCTGCGAGGCTCAACAGCAGCGCAATTTGTAGTGGTTTAGTGCTGTCTGCGAAGGACGCGCGTGCGAGATGGGGAGTGGCGTGGTGGAGAGGGGCGCGGTGGGAGAAAGGAAGAGTGAAAGAGAGAGAGTGAGAGTGAGCGAGAGAGAAAGAGATAGAGGGAGAGAGATGGGGTGCTAGAGAGGTATATGTCAGGGCAGGCAGGCCGGAGAGGCCCCGTGAGGACCGGCTGCGGCTGACCCCATACAGCTCGTGTTAGGTTGCCCCGCGGTTCCCCTCCCCGCCACGCCCCGCCCCGCCACGCCCCAACCCGCCCGCACTCTTCCTCCAGCAGCGTCCTTGACTCTGCCGAAAAGTTAGAGGAGCGTTGTGGCAATTCCTTTTATCGCAGGCGATGCGGGTAGAGGGTGGAGGAGGAGGGGTTAGGGATTGTCTCGGAGCGGTGGTGGTGGAGGTGGTGGTGGTGGTGGTTGGTGCGGGTTGTGCTGGGTGCTGTGGGGGTGCTAGCGGGTGGCCTGCGCCACGCTGCGCCACCGCAACCACGAGCCAATATCACCCTCCCTCCCCTCGCCGCCACCCCCTCCCGGCCACGCCCCGCCACGCCCCGCCACGCCCCGCCACACCCCGCCACGCCCCTGACGTCACCCAGCACTGCGGTGCGGTGAGGCCACTTGCCTTGCCGAGGCGATGCGTCCAGAACAGAGACAGAGAACAGCGTTCGCGCGCGTCGCTTTCGCCCCCCGGGGGCGGCGGCGGCGGCGGCGTTGGAGGCGGCCAGCCGTCTCATTCCGAAGATCCGCTTCCTCCGTCCTTTTCTCACTTACAGGGCCCTGCCATCCCAACATCGAGCACCTGTTCCTCTCGCGCGGAATACGCTATCCTCTGAATCAGCCGACTGCTGCCCTGTCCCGCCCAGCCCCCAGATTCAAGAAGATGGTTTTGCAGTGCCCTCTCACTCACTCCGAGTGGCCGCGGGACCCATGCGTGTGACAAGGACGGAGGCGGAAGCGCTCTCTTCTGAATCTGACGGCTGTCCCCACACGCCCGGCGCGGCGCCCGCACCCTTTAGGTATTAGAAGCATTGCTCTCCCCTCCCGCGCTACAGCTATCGTGTAGTTCCCCTGCGAAACTCTCCGTGTGACATTTTACTCCTCCCCGCGGCTGAACCCCCTTTGAGCAGATTTTTTTAAGAAAAGCGGTCGACAACATTCATAATTTTTGATTTGGCTGAAATTTTTACCAGAGGTTCCTACCATACCCCGTACTACCCAAAAAAAATTTTAGCGCAATCGGACAACCCTACGGTGATTGGCAATTTTTTTTCGTTTTTGAAGGTTTTTTTTGGTTGTTTTAAGGTGAAAATGAAAAATTCCCATAAATCTTGGCCCTGCCAAGTTCTGGCGTCAACCAAGGTACTTCCCTGTGTAAAATGAGACGGGGAATCCGAATTTGATGTAAGTTAGACGATTGGATGAAGTTTTGGTGCCGGTTTTGAATAATTTTTACAATTTGCAGAGAAATACCCAAATCATGGGGTTTTGGTGATCGAATTTTTTTTCGGGGGCGTTCTTGACGCCAAATGGAAGGGAAAGGACCAAACTAACATATGCTACCCTAATTTTGAGTTTCACGACCCCGGCTCGCGATAGGGTGGCTGTTAGAAAACCGACAAAATGCGAAAATTCCAAAAAACCGACTTTTCCCACTCCTACTTCGTTATGGGTCATCGAAATCATATTGGGGGCATAAAAAAAGACAACAAAGCCGTCGGCACTACTGCGGCATAGCACTGTGAAAAATAGTCGTAAGTTTACGGGAAAATTTTCCACGAAGTGCAGTTGTAAAATTACAATTGCAAATCGTAAAATTACAAGCACTACATATCGGCTTGAAATTCATTCACGAGCAAAATAGGTCCGTCGTAAATTTACAAAATATTTCGTAAATCACGATTTACAAAATATTTCGTAAATCACGATTTACAAAATATTTCGTAAATCACGATTTACAAAATTTATCGTAAATCTACAAAGATATTTTTCACAGTGAGTAGTAAACCCTAAAGACAGCGAGCCGCGCGGCCTGGCGCACCTGAACAGCTAGCGCCTAGCGAGTAGGCAATCGCTTTCCGGCGCGTGCTCGGCGGGTCGGCCTTCTCCTAGGCCGCCAGTAGGGTTCGATAGCCCGGAAATTTTTCCGGAAAAATTGGGAATAAATCCGCTTTTTTTCGGAAATAAATCTTAGGGGTCGGAAAAATTGAAAAAATTGGAAAAATTAAACTTGAATTGCGTTGAAACGCTCGTTTTGGCACGTGTTTACTGTCCCAAAGGAAGGCAAATGCCGACCGTCGAAGAGGAAAATGTGTAGATCATCGAAGTTCACTATAAAATCCGATGATTTTCTTCATCAAATTTCGATGTTTTTAACAGCAGTTATCAAAGGTTGAAATTTCAATGTTCCTGCCCTGGTTTTCAACTTCTTTAACATGCCGAAGGCTACTGGAGGCTCCTAGAGCGTAATTAGGCATTTTCGCATCATTTTTGTCATCACTAACCCAGATTTCACAGAATAAGCAATTTTTCAAATTTTTCCAAATTTCCGAAAAAAATCAGAAGAAAATCCGCTTTTTTTCCACCGATTTATTTTTTGGGAAAAATACGAACCCTAGCCGCCAGTGGTGGGTTGGGGTGTCGTCTTCCAGTCCCCCCCCCCCCTCTCTCCCGAGTGCATCCCCCTCTCCCCCGGATCGTCACATAGTGTCCTTAAGTCACCTATGTCAGGTGGAGCTGATACAGGTTCCATCGTGCCCTCCCACTTAATTGACTGAATCACAGACAACTTACAAATAAGTCCCATGTGATTATGCATGGTGAGGCAAAGTGCAAGATTATACTCAATAAAGTTATAAGAAAGGCATATTCTTTGAAAATGTTAAATGCGGTTAAATGATGTGGAATTCAGACTCACAAACAGGATTTAATAGTTAAGAGTTTGATAGTTTAATACCCCATATTGTGTGCTCTGTTACACTTTTTGATTTAGGAAATAATTCTTTCAAATTCACAAACAATGACCCAGAACTCTTGACACAAAAAATAACTATTAAACTTATGTTATCCTGTTTGTGAGACTGAATGCTACATCTTTCAACATTTTCAAAGAATGTGCCTTTCTTATAACTTTATTGAGTATAATCTTACACTTTGCCTAACCATGCATAAGCACATGGGACTTATATGTAAGTTGTCTGTGATTCAGTCAGTTAAGTGGGAGGGCACGATGGAACCTGTATCAGCTCCACCTGACATAGGTGACTTAAGGACACTATGTGACGATCCGGGGGAGAGGGGGATGCACTCGGGAGAGGAGGGCTGGAAGACGACACCCCAACCAACCACTGGCGGCCCAGGAGAGGGGCCGACCCGCCGAGCACGAGCCGGAAAGCGATTGCCTACCCGCTAGGCGCTAGCTGTTCAGGTGCTCCAGGCCGCGCGGCTCGCTGTCTTTAGGGTTTACTACTATGCCGCAGTAGTGCCGACGGCTTTGTTGTCTTTTTTTATGCCCCCAATATGATTTCGATGACCCATAACGAAGTAGGAGTGGGAAAAGTCGGTTTTTTGGAATTTTCGCATTTTGTCGGTTTTCTAACAGCCACCCTATCGCGAGCCGGGGTCGTGAAACTCAAAATTAGGGTAGCATATGTTAGTTTGGTCCTTTCCCTTCCATTTGGCGTCGAGAACGCCCCCGAAAAAAAATTCGATCACCAAAACCCCAAGATTTGGGTATTTCTCTGCAAATTGTAAAAATTAGTCAAAACCGGCACCAAAACTTCATCCAATCGTCTAACTTACATCAAATTCGGATTCCCCGTCTCATTTTACACAGGGAAGTACCTTGGTTGACGCCAGAACTTGGCAGGGCCAAGATTTATGGGAATTTTTCATTTTCACCTTAAAACAACCAAAAAAAACCCTTCAAAAACGAAAAAAATTGCCAATCACCGTAGGGTTGTCCGATTGCGCTAAAAATTTTTTGGGGTAGTACGGGGTATGGTAGGAACCTCTGGTAAAAATTTCAGCCAAATCAAAAATTATGAATGTTGTCGACCGCTTTTCTTAAAAAAATCTGCTCTTTCCCTCCTGGCGCGCTGGACTGCTGCTGGCGTTATTAATACGTGAGTTGCTAAGGGCAGGAGGAGGCAGCCAGGCGGTGCGGCAGCGGGGGACCGACCGGCCAGGCTGGCCAGGCCCGACCCGAGGCCCGGGCAAAGTGAGTAAGTGGAGGACGGGGCGGGCCGGGGCGGCCAGGACGACGTACACGTGGGAGTGGAGGAGGGACCGGACCGGACGGCACGGCACGGCACGGCACGGCACGGCACGGCACGGCACGGCACGGCACGGCACGGCGTTGCTGGCCCTGCCGCTGCCGCCCTGCCCTGCCAACGTATTCCGAAGAGCAGCTAGCAGCGCTCTCCTCGCTCTGTCTCTCTCGCAGCGAAGCCCAAGCGCTCTTCAGAATAAGTCGTCTGCCGTCTACCCCGCCCGGCCCGGTCAGCCCGGCCCAAGACAACTCTGAATGTTTATGTACACATTTTGTGAATTTTTCTGAATTTTCGCGAATTTTTTTCTGAATTTTCATTGAATTTTTCTGAATTTTTGTTTAAATTTTACCTTAACATTTGTGAAATTTTCAGATTTTCTTCTGATGTTTCCTGATTTTTTTTCCTCTTCTGAATTACGGGGTGTACAAAAATATCAAATATGTTTCCCCCTCGGCCCCGCCCCCCGCCCCACCCTGCACCTCACCGGACCGCCTCTGCCTCCAATGGCGGCCGTCTAGCTGCCCATAGCCTGGCGCTGCCCGGCGCAGCCCCAGCCCAGCCAGCCCCAGCAGTTCTGCCAATGAGGGAAATTTCCCTGCGGCTGCCAGAAAGGCATATTGCGAAACGTCGCACACACAGTAAACGAGCGCTTCCTGCTGCTGCCGCTGCTGCGTCTGGTCTGGCACAGGATTAGAGTGAGGAAGGACGCGGGGCAGGGGGGGGGGGACTGAGTTAGTGAGACACCACGAATTTTTCTCTTTTCTTTTTCTGCGTGTGTGGCGCCGCAGGCCGCAGCATCGGCGCCTCCGTGCCGGGCCTCTGGCCTGGCCGGCGTGTCATGTCGCGGGCGGCCGAGCTTGTTGAGCCTTGTCGCTGCCCCCCCCCACCCCCCTCTCCCTCTGCCCCCCACCGTTTCCCCCCGCTGACGTGTTGCTTTATTTATTTCCGGGGGGATTAACCGCTGTGGGGCAACATTTATACTACAGAGGATGAACCGGGGCTGTCCTGGCCGAGCCGGGCCGGGGGCCGGGGGCCGGGGCGCTGAGGCGAGCTGAGGCCAGTTAGCCAAGCTAGCCAACTTCCGGACAGCAGGCCGGCCAGGCCAGGGCAGGACATGCGATGATGGCTCATCCGGCTACATGACGACTCGATACCGCTGCGGGCGGGGCGGGGCGGGGCGGGGCGGGGCGGGGCGGGGTGAGTGGCCGTGGGCGTCCGGGCCCGGGCCACACCACGGCAGGTGTGATTCACGCCTCGCTCCCCACCCGTCCGCCCCTCGCTTCAGCCTGCAGTCCGATTCCGTCGAAGATCGCCCTCGCGCCTCCGTCCTTGTCGCAAGTCGCACGCACGGGGCCCTGCCACCCTCAACGTGCATGGCAACGCCATAGGTGCGACGAGGACGGATGTACCAGAGCGATCTTATGAATCGGACGGCAGGCAGCGATGGCAGAAGAGCAGGCAGTGAGTCGCCCAAACATAGAGGAGGAGAGCGGGCTGCACCTGGCTGCACCTGCCCCTGGCTGCCAGCAACAACTACTCGAAACACGAGTGCCTCCAGCCGAGAACTTCCCGGGAAATTGTTTGGGTCCAGGACAACTCGTACACGGCCCTAAAGTCCCGGGTAAGCCCGTCCCAACGCCGGCCGCAGCATGGTCTTCACCCTTAGTCGTCCCAGTTTTATTTTCAAATATCTGAAGAATTTTTATTTTTTTAGAAGAGCAAGTGATCATCTATAAAATACATACGTCATTCACAGTTCAAAAATTGCCTATCTCTCAGCGCCTGTTAGGTAGGCAACATCTTGCCTGTTGTGCGCGTGTGTACTGCGGGCTGGCCTACCTGGTGTTTCGCAGGCACCAGGCCTTGTAATATCCTAAACAAGTGACGTTATTTTTCGATGGTCCCACAGCCCAGTCCAGTGCTCCATCGCTATATCTTTTCTGGCAAACACTGTTTCGGCCTCAGCCCCTCTGCTCCTGGCGGCGGTGAGCGCAAGCCCGGGTGTATTTCTCGCGCCGGAACACGCTCCGCCTGGTATATGTGTGTGTCGAGCGCGGTGTGCAGGCGGGGCAGAGAGGGGGAAAACTATTGAGAGTGACAGTGAAGCTCCACTGCCGCGAGGCGGGGGTGGGGGCCGCGAGCCCCAGATGGTTACGCGGATAACCCCCCGCCCCCTCGTATGCCAGCAGCAGCAGTCGCCCCTTTAACCCCCCGCCCCCCCCCCCCCCGCTCCTCCCTCCGCGCTCCCGAGTCTCTCTCTACGTGTCAGTTGGTTTAGAGGAGGTGCCAGGATCACCGGGCCGGGTTAGCGGTCGTGATGCTGCTGCCGTGGATGATGTGCTGCAGGAGTAGGAGCCTGCGCGGGGCGTGCCTGCCTGCCTGCCTGCTGCACAAGGCGCCCTTACCCTTCCCTGTAGCCGTCCTGCTGTCCTGCTGCAGCCCTGCTGCGCGTTGATCGCCTCAGTACGACCCTCCCCTTCCTGGTCCCCCGCCCCACCCCGCCTGCTGCACAAGGCGCTCTTACCCTTACCCTGTCGCCGTCCTGCTGTCCTGCTGCAGCCCTGCTGCGCGTTGATCGCCTCAGTACGACCCTCCCCTTCCTGGTCCCCTGCCCCGCCCCGCCCCGCCCCCTGCCTTGATAGGGTTTCGTGCGCTGACCTGCCCCACGGCGCGGCGCGGCACGGCGCGGGCTGACGCTGACACGGACACTGGCACCTCGCCTGCCCGACCAGACTAGGCTGTGCTCTGCTGCACTGCGACTCCGCTGCCGCACTTCTCGCTCCGTCTCTCTCGCTCTCAAGGAGTTTACCGTAGAGTATGCGAGAACGCTGTCTCTCTCGCACTCGAGGATAGGAGAGCGCCGCGACGAGTGTCGCCAGTGGTACAGTGGTATCGCTCTGCAGCTCGCGCCAGTGCGACAGAGAGGATACCACCGCGGCGCCCCGGCGGCGCCCTATAGTGTACTACTTCGATAATCCTCGTAAACCTCCTCGACAATCATTTCATAATCATTGATGATCATAATAATAAGATGATCAAGATAATCACAGGTAATCACGATAATCAATGATATAATAACGGATAATCAGTAATAATCACGGATTATTACTCGAAAATCACGATGATCATTGTATAATCATAATCAGATAACTGAATTAATCACAGATAATCACGGATAATCATTCGATATAATCACGATAATCATCAATGATAATCAGCAATAATCACTGATAATCAGAAATAATCATTGATAATCAATCAGTGATAATCTTGTGATCACAAATAATCACTGATAAGTACAAATCCCGATAATCACCAGAAATCACCAGTGATCATTATATTCGTACAGAAGTTTTCGAAGTGGTGGACCCTTGGCGGCGCCCCATGGTCCGGGCCGGGCGCCCCCGCCCCCGCCCCCGCCCCTGTATTTGTATCTGTCCCTCCTCGCGCCGCGCCGCACTGGAAATAATTACCCGGCCGGGCGCGGGCCGGCGGCGGCGCGGGCCAGCGGGCCACAGGTCCGCAGACCTGCATGTCTGTCTGTGGCACACCGCCCCGTCACGCCACGCCAGAGGTGATTGGCGCGCTGTTGCTTCTGGAAGCAGGCTCGGCCCGCACCGCTGCTGCTTAGTATGCTCGGACCAGGCGGGGTGGGGCGGGGCGGGGCGGGGTGGGGCGGGGCAGGGCGGGACGGGACGAGGCCTAGCCCGCGCCCGGGGCGTGGTGACCACGTGCCCCGCGCCCGCCCCGCGCCCGCCCCGCGCCCGCCCCGCGCCCGCCCCGCGCCCGCCCCGCGCCCCGCCCCGCCCCGCCACGCCCGTACCGTGCTGGGAATAACTCACCACGCCCACCTCTTGGAAGGCGCGGACTGCTCATCCCCTGCCCTGCCCTGCCCTTCCTAGCTCCCTGCCCTCTCAACACGGTTCGCCCGCCCGCCGACTGATTCAGAAGATCGCTCTCGATTCTCCTCCCCCTTCTCGCACTCGTGCACTGGTAAAACAAATGTTTAGTTCTAAACATCAAAATGATGTTTAACTGCGAATGTTTAATATTTAAACACAATATCATGTTTAGTTCAAACTAAACATCAGCAGATGTTTAATTTTTAAACACTTTGCAAGTGTGCAGTTGGCTAAACACTGTGCGCAGCGTGGTATCCCTATGCTTCTCCATGTGAAGCCTCGCCCAAGTGTTTACTTCTATGCATCACAAAATGTTTAACTTCTAAACATTTACGAATTGTTTAGTTGTTAAACATCTTGTCATGTTTAGTTCCTGCTATACATCATGTCATGTATAGAATTGCCAACTAAACACCATGATGTTTAGAACCTAAACATTTGTTTTACCAGTGTTGGCGGTGCCCGGCGCCCCATAAGCGCGACAAGGACCGAGGTAGGAGAGACCCTTCCGGAAACGGTCCGCAGAATGAAGAGGAAAACAGGAGTCTCTCTGTGTGTGTGTGTGTGTGTGTGTGTGTGTGTGTGTGTGTGTGTGTGTGTGTGTTCCTCCCGCAAACACAAAGGTGAGACAAAGTTAGGAGGATAGTAGAGGAGACCGAGAGTTTGGTGGGGTGGGGCTGGGTCATCCCTCTTGAAAATCAATGGGCCAAAAAGGGTTGGATCGGTGCATGCGCCCCACACCACCCCCACCCCACCCTGCACTATACTGTACCCGAACCCAGGCCGTGTCCCTTCCATGCTGGTGTGTTTCGTAACTCACGGACGACCTTGACGGCGCTGCTGCTGAACGCCCCGCCCCGCCCCGCCCCACGCCAGTGCCATCCGCGCCGCGCCCTTGCCGTAGACAGGTACCTGTAATCCCCCTTACCTCGCGCCGCGAAACAAATCCGTCAACCCGAGGCGTAGCGCAGCGCGCCGGTGGTGCTTTGGGTGGGGCGTGGCGGCTCCTGGCCTCGTACCCCACCCCACCCTACCCCGCCCCGCCCCGCCCCGCCCCGCCCCGCCCCGCCCCGCCCCGCCCCGCCCCGCCCCGCCCCGCCCCGCCCCGCCCCGCCCCGCCCCGCCCCACCCCCGCGTCGTTCAAGGCCAGCGAGAGGGTGCGGTCCGCTGGGCAGGCGCGCGGGGCGCCGGCGCCGGCGGGCCCCAGGTCAAGGGTCTCGGCTGCCATGGCGCTCTTTGCCGACGCCCTGAGCACGCCCTGCGCTCACCCTGCGCACGCCCTGCGCACGCCCCGCTGCCAGCGACCCTCGTGCCACTAGAAACACCCCCTTTGTTCCTGGTGAACTCGCGCGGCGCCGCCGTGCCTCTGATGAGTCCGTTGTTGGACACCTTGCGAGGCAGGTCTGCTCCCTTGGCTGGGACAGTGGCCCTCCCCTTCCAGTATATTCATCCTTGTCGCATACACTTGCACTGGAAGCCTAAGTGAAGGAGCGATTGGATATCTCACGCACAAATGCAAATTTTCAGGTGAGTGTCTGTGTTTCTTATTTGGAGGTGTAAATTTCTCTAGGAATTCGTCACGGACTCGCGGAGTTACAAGCACGAGAAAGTTTCTGGTTATTCGGACAGGGGTGCAAGCGAGGGTGCAAGTGTGCCAACGTTTACACCCGTAGGGCTCCATACCAGTGGGGGACTGCTAGCGGCGAAGCGGCGACACGTGGTACCTCTGATCTTGCTCTGATGTAGCTTGGAAGGCTTTCTGAACACCCGAAGGGACACCAGACCGCGCGGACGGGACTGCCGTCTGATTCCGAAGATCGCTCTCGTAGCTCCGTCCTTGTCGCACCCATGGCGGTGCCCTATGTTTGGGGTGGTAGTGCCCCATGAGTGCGACAAGGACAGAGGCACGAGAGCGATCTTCGGAATCAGCCTGCAGGAGCGGAGAGGACCAGCACGACGCTCACGCCGCGTTGAAGCTTTTGCCACGGTCTCTCCGCATGCTCAAGCCCTCCGAAGACCTGCTCAGCCGGAAACAACGGAGCCTCACGCCCCACTGCGCCCCGCGCCCCGCCCCGTCCCACCCCGGCACACCGCGCTCTGCACTGACCTTACGCGAACCTCAAAATCCGGAGTCTGCTTGCGCCCCGCCCCGCTCCGCCCCGCCCCACACCACCCCACGCCCCTCCCCGCGACCTCGCCTGCTCTTTAAACTCACACCTCTCTCCGCGTTACCCTCGCTCTTCCCGCTCGCAGCCTGACCCCGCCCCGCCCCGCCACGCCCCGCCCTCTCCGAGCTGGTATCTGTCATGACAGGCAGCTCTTCTGCTAGGCCCGGTTCTGCCTGGACCCATCCCCCGTCCCGCCTCCCCCCTCGGCCCTGCTAACCCCTAGCCCGACTAACCCCCCCCCCCCCCTCCTCTTCCTCTAAGCCACGTTTCGCCGCGCAAACGGCTTGCATTCGTCCTGACAGGCTTTGGCTTATACTTGCCTGCTGGCCGCGAGGCGGGCAGGTCAGGTTCAAGGCTCCTCTCGGCCCTGGCGAGGCGGCGGCCGCGAGGCAGTGTTGCCTAGAGATTAGGCAGTAAATAGCCCGAACACTATGGTGTATAAGGTGGTCTGCCGCTGTGCCTTCGTAAATTGGTCAACGAGCACGCATGAGTTCTGAAGTGTCGTCTGATTCCGCAGAGCGCGTCCCCTCGGTCCCTCTGAGTCGAGGGGTAAATAACTCCGAATTTTGATGTACACCACTAATTCAAAATTCACACTAATTCGGGATGGCCTCAGAAAATACACGCACATCTGATCCAAATTATTCTCTCAATTAGATGATTAAATAGGATTTTTTGTAAATTATTGTGAATGATTTCTATTTATTCCAAATTATTGGAAATGAACTTGCAATACTGCAAAATAATCACAATTATTTCAATTATTTTTTAAAACTTTTCAGAAACAAATTTTGCTCTGCAATTGAAAGGGTGGCGTGAAAACATGGAAAATTTTTGCGGCAGTAAACCTCCCGAAGGAGGTTGCGGTTCCCGCCAGGCACAGGGCTTTAACCCCCTGTGGCAGCCAACTGCTTCGGTGTTCCATGGACGCTTTGCTGACTGCGATCCTATCGCGCAATTCGACAGATTTGATCCCCGTACCACCATTGGCCTACCCCTAGAGGTACGAGCGGTGTCAAGGGCGTTAGACTTCCAGAACCCAGTTTCAGAGGCCTTTCCTCAGAGGGGTACGCGGGATTCGAACCCACAACCCCGAGTGCCGACACGTAGCCAGAACTGGAAGCGACCCAACGCCCAAAGCCACCGAGCCAACGGCGGTGAGATGTGTTTAACTTCTATTTGACCTGCCATCCAGCAGCGGCCAAAGGAAATGCCAAGCGCGAAAAACACTTTCCCGAGTGGGAGTCGAACTTGCGTCTTCTCCGTCCGGTGTAGCGCGCTCTACCAACTGAGCCACGACGCCTCGATGACTATACAGTACGATGGGTTCGAGTCGTATTTGCCCTGTCCTCCTGGCTGGAGGCTGCAGGATGCGGCAAATACGACTCGAACCGGTCGCACCGAAAAACCATCGAGGCGCCGTGGCTCAGTTGGTAGAGCGCGCTTCTCCGAACCGACAGGTCGCAAGTTCGACTCCCACTCGAGAAAGTGTTTTTCGCGCTTGGCATTTCCTTTGGCCGCTGCTGGATGGCAGGTCAAATAGAAGTTAAACACGTCTCACCGCCGTTGGCTCGGTGGCTTTGGGCGTTGGGTCGCTTCCTGTTCTGGCTACGTGTCGGCACTCGGGGTTGTGGGTTCGAATCCCGCGTACCCCTCTGAGGTAAGGCCTCTGAAACTGGGTTCTGGAAGTCTAACGCCCTTGACACCGCTCGTACCTCTAGGGGTAGGCCAATGGTGGTACGGGGATCAAATCTGTCGAATTGCGCGATAGGATCGCAGTCAGCAAAGCGCCGGTTCCCATGGAACACCGAAGCAGTTGGCTGCCACAGGGGGTTAAAGCCCTGTGCCTGGCGGGAACCGCAACCTCCTTCGGGAGGTTTACTGCCGCAAAAATTTTCCATGTTTTCACGCCACCCTTTCAATTGCAGAGCAAAATTTGTTTCTGAAAAGTTTTAAAAAATAATTGAAATAATTGTGATTATTTTGCAGTATTGCAAGTTCATTTCCAATAATTTGGAATACATAGAAATCATTTACAATAATTTACTAAAAATCCTATTTAAATCATGTAATTGAGAGAATAATTTGGATCAGATGTGCGTGTATTTTCTGGGACATCCCAACTAATTCAAACTAATTCACGCGAATTCAAAACGAATTTAAAACAAATTCAAGTAAATTTACAACAAATTCACAATAATTTCAAAAAACTTCGCAATTAATTCAAAAAATTCAAAGCTAATTCAAAACGAATTCAATTCAATTCAGACAAATTCAATTCAAATTCACGAAATTTGTACACCGAATTCAGAGTTGTTTACCCCTCGCTCTGAGTGCGACAGAGACAGCGACTGACTCCCTCTCTGCGTCGCACTCGTGAGTGAGACCTCTAGACATACTCCCCCTTGAACGCGCTGCAGAATCAGTCCCCTGGTAAGCAGGCGCAGAGATGCAGTCCTCTTTAGCCCAATTTATGTTGAGGCTTTTAACTGCCTGCTGCTCTTGCCACAATGGCTCGGACCTTCAGACGATGTCCCTGAACGCAGCGGAGGACAAGGAGAGGAGCATGGCGAGCGCATCTCAGGCGAGCTCCTGCAGGCGGCCGCGGCCAGCCGCCCCGCCCGGCCCAGGCCCGCCCAGACCCGCCCAGGCCCGCCCAGGCCCCGGCTGCTGACCCGACTGCTTCGGTTACTGCACTCCTTATTGACTCAGCCAATTCCCAAGTCCTTCGCCGGCCTGAGGCAGTGATTCAGCCGGGCATAGGGAGTCCCTGGTCCCGCCCCGCCCCGCCCCGCCCCGCCCCGCCCCGCCCCGCCCCGCCCCGCCCCGCCCCGCCCCGCCCCGCCCCGCCCCGCCCCGCCCCGCCCCGCCCCGCCTCACCCCGCCCCTGCTGGGACAGGGGACGGGCCACCGCCATGCCCCATGCCCCCTGCAGCCCGCGGCACCGGCTGTGTAGGATAAGGTCATAGTTCACGGGAGGGGCGGGGGCGCGGGGCTCTGCGGGTGGGGGAGGGGCGTCCAGGGAAACGGGCAGGGGAGGGAGGGGGGAGGCAGCCGACCTTTTCCGAAGAGCGCTCCCCTCGTTCTGTCTCTCTCGCACCTATACGGCGCAGCCTCATGAGCGCGAGAAAGACAGGGAGAGGAAAAAGCTCTTCGGAATAAGACGGCAGGCGAGGCGGCAGGCTTTGGAGGAGGCAGCGGCAGCAATGCCTCCCGCCCCGCCCCGCCCCGGGGAGGAGTGTCTCCTGCCGACCCACCCGCAGCTGCTCCTGTAGGAGCGCACGTGCCCCGTCCCGTGTGGGCCTGCCCGGGCCTGCCTTAGCGGAGGCATGGGGGCCTGGGGGCCGTGTCTGCCCATACGCACCCCGCCCCGCCCCCGCCCCGCCGCCCTGTCGCCTGATGACCGGGTCGCGCTATCAGCAATTTGTCTTGAGGGTGCGGCGTGCAGGCGGGGTGGGAGCCTGCCTCCTGCCTCCGATCCGAAACCTAGAATAATTCTTCAGTGCGCCGAGTAGACTTTTTTCTGTAAGTTCAAGGTGCTCCTCGTTTAAGTCTTATAAAAAAAAATAATAATAATAATAATAATAATAATAATAATAATAATAATAATAAAAAGAAGAAAAAAAAGAAAAATTGTTGCCAGCTTTCGGTGCTTTCTCCCCAGGCTTCAAAACGCCACCAAAATTATAATGTTTTTTTTTGTTTTTTTTTTGAAATCGAACCTCAGAAAATTCCGCGTTTAAAAATCTCTCTTCTCGAACTTCAAAGTCGACATCCGGTCCTTTCACACTCTTGAAGGGAGAGGAGGGGGAGGGGAGTACTGGCGTGCAAACCGTGAACACTTGCTGGGCGGGGCGGGGCGGGGCGGCGGGGCGGGGCCGGGCGAGGCTAGCGCGGCCTGCGCGCGGCAGGGAAACTAGTGTGTGTTTGTTGAGACCACCGCCGGCGCGCCTCGCCGCCGCTAAATATTGACACAGCGTTCAGATGAAGAGCTGGGGAAAGAGGGGAGGGGGGGGGGGCAGTCTGCCTGCGCGGGTGTCCCGGCCGGCAGAGAGAAGGCGGGCGCCTTGGTCCGTTATTAATGTATCGTTTACTCGTCCCGAAATTCGCACGGCCTTGTGGCGGGAGGAATTGGAACAACGGCATATCGTGCAGACCTGGGAACTGAAGAAGATTCTCTTCTCGCGAAAAGAGTGTTATATGCCTTTTTAATTATTATTATTATTATTATTATTATTATATTTGTTCTGGCTGTAAAATTCGATTGTTATAGTTGTTTTCACAAATTGAGTCGGGATATAAAGGACAGGTGAATGGGTTGCCTTCCATACTGGCAAACTTAGTGTCGGACTCTCATATTTTTTGTTGATTTGCACAATATGCCATCTCCTGACATGAGGAGGAGCAGAGAGCAGTTTGCAGGCAGTAGCGTCGTGGCGAGTAATTTGGAAAAGGGAAGAATAACCGACGGGAGTTATAGTAGTGCGACAGAGACGTTGCATGGTGCGGACATCTCTCGTCAACCATTTCCCCTCCACCCCACCTCCTCTCTCTGTCTGTCTGTCTTTCTCTCTCCCCCTATCGTTCCATCCTCCCCCTTTCCTCCTTCCTCCTGCGCTGCGGGTGGAGGCACGCAGGCAGCCATGCTCTCGTGATTAACGTCAGTTGTCGCGCTAAAGCGCACAGAGGGCTGAGGAGGAGGAGGAGGACGACGAGGAGGAGGAGGAGAGGGAAGAAGAGGGGAGGACGAGGAGGAGGAGGAAGAGGACGAGGAGGAAGAAGAGGGGAGGAGGAGGAGAAGGAGGTTATAGAGCGGCAGGAGCCGGTGGGAAAAATAAGTCTTTCCCCACTCCGGCTGAAAATCCTAGTGTTTGAATGTAACCCATTTGTATGTGTACGAATTTCCATTTATTTACTTAAACGGTTGCTCTGTGGTGCGGGATTTCCACGGAATATCACAAAAGTTATTATAAGGACAATTTCACGGGTAGAAATCCACACACCTACAAGTGTGATAGACGTTACATAACGTCTAAGTGAATTCGTCGCATTCCCTCATGTCGGTAAGATAAATCGTGCTTCCCGGCAGGGCGAAAACCCTGTAAGACTATCGCGGCGTTGAACCGAAACGACAGCCAAGCGACGTCGTGAACAGGGTGTCTGCACAATTTCGGATAGTTATCCACCAAAATATGAACTTGAGTAAAAATCAGAAAGAAATCGCCTCACTATTCATCCGTCGACAGAGCTTGAAATTTTATCGCCATACTATCGCGTCACCGAATACCGGGCGAGTCATCATCGCCGGATATCGCCGTGTTACCTGGGTACGTTCACACACTTGGGTTTCCAGTGCAGACTAGACCCCGCCTGGAGGGGAAGGCGGGAGGCAAGGCTTCTTGGTGTTCTGGACGGGGAAGGACTCCCAAGTAGGTTGGTTGAAGAGACCAAGAGAAAGGTACGCCTCTCCTGCCTCTGCCTTCACTTATACTTTTTCTTGCTCCAGGAAGCTTACCAACAAAGGAAGCGACCTTATAAAAACTTGCTCCATTATACGGATTGTGTGCAGTAACAATAACGTCTATAAAACGGTTAACAAAAAGAAATACTGAAATAAAAGAGGCTGCAACCCTCGTGTCACGGCGTTGCCTTAAAAAAAAATCGATAATAAAACGGAGAGAATAAGGTATTGAATCGGATAATAGACGGAATGAGGCCATCGCCGGACCGGGACCGGGCCGGCCGCGGCGGGAGGATCAGGGTGTGGCCCGTCCCGGGCATGCTCACAGGGAGCGCCCGGCGAGGTAGGCATTCCACGACCACCCCGCGCAGCCCTGTGGACGGGTTGCCTACCTCACGGGCGCTCCCCAGGGTGTGTGGCGCCCGGCTATGCTCACTGCTCACGGGGAGCGCCCGGCGAGGTAGGCATTCCACGACCACCCCGCGCAGCCCTGTGGACGGGTTGCCTACCTCACGGGCGCTCCCCAGGGTGTGTGGCGCCCGGCTATGCTCACTGCTCACAAGGAGCGCCCGGCGAGGTAGGCATTCCACGACCACCCCGCGCAGCCCTGTGGACGGGTTGCCTACCTCACGGGCGCTCCCCAGGGTGTGTGGCGCCCGGCTATGCTCACTGCTCACGGGAAGCGCCCGGCGAGGTAGGCAATCCACGACCACCCCCCGCAGCCCTGTGGACGGGTTGCCTACCTCACGGGCGCTCCCCAGGGTGTGTGGCGCCCGGCTATGCTCACTGCTCACGGGAAGCGCCCGGCGAGGTAGGCAATCCACGACCACCCCCCGCAGCCCTGTGGACGGGTTGCCTACCTCACGGGCGCTCCCCAGGGTGTGTGGCGCCCGGCTATGCTCACTGCTCACGGGGAGCGCCCGTCGAGGTAGGCAATCCACGACCACCCCGCGCAGCCCTGTGGACGGGTTGCCTACCTCACGGGCGCTCCCCAGGGTGTGTGGCGCCCGGCTATGCTCACTGCTCTCGGGGAGCGCCCGGCAGAGTTGGGAATCTAGCCTGTGCGCGCTCGCCCGCTGCGACCGCATGCGATCGCTCGGGCACTTGGCTTGCGACGCGCCACTCCACGCCACGTCTCCAGACGTTACGAGTCTCCCTTGCTGAGAGTCGATGCCAGCTTCGGTGTCACACCGAAGGTAATTCGGGGCCAGATCAGACAATCACAGCCCGCCGCTGCGTGCAACCGCCGGCGGTTGCAGGTGACCGCATGCGAGCGAGCGTCGTCTGCTCACGCCCGCTCGCTGGTGCGGGCGGGCGTGAGCAGACGACGCTCGCACTGGCGAGCGGAGCGGGCGAGCGCGCGGTGGCTCTTTTCCCAACTCTGGCGCCCGGCGAGGTAGGCATTCCACGACCACCCCCCGCAGCCCTGTGGACGGGTTGCCTACCTCACGGGCGCTCCCCAGGGTGTGTGGCGCCCGGCTATGCTCACTGCTCTCGGGGAGCGCCCGGCGAGGTAGGCAATCCACGACCACCCCGCGCAACCCTGTGGACGGGTTGCCTACCTCACGGGCGCTCCCCAGGGTGTGTGGCGCCCGGCTATGCTCACTGCTCTCGGGGAGCGCCCGGCGAGGTAGGCAATCCACGACCACCCCGCGCAACCCTGTGGACGGGTTGCCTACCTCACGGGCGCTCCCCAGGGTGTGTGGCGCCCGGCTATGCTCACTGCTCTCGGGAAGCGCCCGGCGAGGTAGGCAATCCACGACCACCCCCCGCAGCCCTGTGGACGGGTTGCCTACCTCACGGGCGCTCCCCAGGGTGTGTGGCGCCTGCTCACTGCTCACGGGCGCTCCCCAGGGTGTGTGGCGCCCGGCTATGCTCACTGCTCACGGGAAGCGCCCGGCGAGGTAGGCAATTCACGACCACCCCGCGCAGCCCTGTGGACGGTGGACGGCTCGCCTACCTCACGGGCGCGCTCCACCCACCCAGGATGTGTGGCCCGTCCCGGCTATGCTCACGGGGAGCACCCGTCGAGGTAGGCAATCCACGACCACCCCGCGCAGCCCTGTGAACGGGTTCCCTACCTAAGAGGCGCTCACCACGGCGTGGTAGAGCGCCCGCTCCCCATGAGTAGGTCAGGGGAGCGCCTGGCAGCTTACACGAGGCTCCCTCGCCTCGCAGGCTACTTCTCGGGAGTCGGGCGCTCCTCAGAGGATGACAGCGAGAGGGGGATCATTTCGAAAAATCATTTTACGGCCCCAAAAAAATATTTTTTAAAAATATGTAATGACATTAAGAAGAAAGATTCAGGGAAATTTTAAAAATGAAAAAAGTGCAAAAAACTTCAATAAAATTGATACAATCAAGAAATGGGAGGGGAAAGGCCAAAATTTATTAAAATGTGAAAGAAATTTTCCCTCGAAAATCAAAACAAAAATCAAAAATATAAAAAGAAATAAGAAGTCAAAAGAATAATTGTATAATTGTACACATTTTGAATGAGTGATCCCACCTCGGATGACAGCGAAGCGGTGCGCCGCTCGCTCCAACGGCAGCTTTAGACTCAGACGCGGCGGGGAGACCGTGACTTTGGACTATCGTTCGGATGAGCGACGGTCTCAAGACTTTAACGCGAGGAGTGCCCCGCCCCGCTTCGCCTCCGCGATAAGATGTAGCCAGCCAGCCACACCAAACAGGAAGGACGCTTGCAGCCCAGCGGCGTAGGCGGACGCAGAGTCGGAATAACGTCACGCATTTACTGATCAATAATTGATGAACAGAATGTCTTCCTATGTTGTTGTTTTTTTTGTTCGGTCTGGGACACTGGATTCACTGTGTACTCCGCTATTACTGTCGGGAATTATTACCCAAATTACCTGCGAATCACGCCCGCCCGCAAATGAGTGGGCGAGATGTCCCACCATGGACCGAGGGAGAGGGGAGGGGGGAGAGCCGGCCCAGGCAGCGTGCAAATCCCCCTTAATCGACGCCACAGTCCATCTCTCTTGCTTGCTCTCTCCCGTTAGCTCGCTCTCTCAGCCTTTTTCCTGCGTCCGTCTCTACATATCCACTGCCCTCTCACTCGCTCTCATCCCCCCTCTCTCCTCTATCTCTCTCTCTTCGTCCCATTATCCATCTCTCCTGTACCCGCCGGAAAATCAATGCGCGTGACAAGGAGAACTATGGGATGCTTTCGTGTGGTTCGGTTTAGCCAACCCCCCCCCCTCCCCCTCATCGCCCCTCTCGGACAACCCCGACCCGTGCCCCCCCCCCCCCCCCAACCGCGCCACACTCTGCCACCCCGAGTTTGACTGACAACGGTCCAGCCAGCAGGCGCGCGGGGGCAGAGAGCGCCAGCCGAGCGATTCCGGAGATCGCTTTCATAACCCTGTCCTCGTCGCACTCATGGAGCACTACCATGGCCAGCACAGGGCACCGCTGGAGGTGCAACAAGGACGGAGGGATGAGAGCGATCTTCTGAATCAGTCGGCTGTACAGCGGAACGAAGCAATGGCATCGCTGCAAATACACTCATTAGCTGTAACGACGCCGTCTCGCTACTTCCCTCCCGCCTCTCCCGCTCTTCTGCCCCCCCCCCCTCCTTTTTCCCGGCCGCTCGCTCTTTTTACTGGCTTTTTCCTCCTTCTCGTTCGCATGCTCATTTTAGTAGACGTGAGTGGATGTGTCTGTAGTAGTATGCGCGTGTGTGCGGCCGAGGCGACAAGTGACGACTGTGGCGCTGTGTCATGTCGCCGTGACGACATGTGCCCCTCCCCCCATGACATCCCCCAAAGAGTCCTGCTTGCTGCTGCTCCCGCCTAGCTTCGGTATAGAGCAGACAGACACGTGGATGAATAATTTCGCGCGGCGTGCGCCGTGCGCCACGCCGTTGAGCTCACCCCCGGGCGCGGTGGGGCGGGGCGGGGCAGGGCGTGGCGGGGCGGGGCGGGGCGGGGCGTGGCGGGGCGGGGCGGGGCGGGGCGGGGCAGGGCGTGGCGGGGCGGGGCGGGGCGTGGCGGGGCGGGGCGGGGCGGGGCGGGGCGGGGCGGGGCGGGGCGGGGCGGGGCGGGGCGGGGCGGGGCGGGGCGGGGTGAGGCGGGGCGGGGCGGGGCGGGGCGGGGCGGGGCGGGGCGGGGCGGGGCGGGGCGGGGCGGGGCGGGGCGGGGCGGGGCGGGGCGGGGCGGGGCGGGGCGGGGCGGGGCAGGAGGGTTATCTGCTGCCCGCGGGCCTGCACACGCGCCGCGCGTGTTTCCGTATTTTGGTATATATGACAGTAAAAAAGAAATTGCTTGCGTTAGCGGATGTGATGAGTCGTGAGTCGAGAGATGATGTTCACATTTTTCGAGAGCTGGGCTGGGCTCGGCTCGGTGCAGTTCGGCTCGGCTCGGCTCGGCTCGGCTCGGCAGGCCTAAGGAGCCCCAGCTCGCCCCGCGCGGTTCGGGTCCGGGTCCCCGATGACAAACGCGAGCTCCTTATCTCGGGATGAGGCCGCTGGGCTGGGGTTGAACAGGCTGAGGGTGGGGATGGGGGGGAGGAGGAGCGCTTGCTCAGGACATCTTGCAAACAAAAAGGCCCGCAGATTACCTTATCTCACGCTGCTAAAAAGTAAACGTTATTCTTTCTCTGTGCCCCGTGTTGACTTTCCTATGAGGCACATACTACCTGCCGCACTGTCCCGCCCGCGCCGTCCTGTCGAGGAGGTCACGCTTGTGGCCGGCCAGCGCGCGCCGGATCCCGAGGGGGGTGCAACTGTTCCTAGTTTTGTTTTAGTGAATGTCAAGAAGTTTTCTCCAATCGTATGCATTTTTACCTTTTCATTTTCTCGCATTTCCCTAATTTCTTGTTATTTTTTATTTTTGTTTTTTTTTTTTAAATTTATACGTTTTGAAAATATTTTTGATTTATTTGCGAATATTCGGAATGACGAGGAGTGCAACAATTTCGGATTTCTTTCCCCCAGAGTGGGAGCTTGCAATCTGCAGCTTTCTTTCGCTCATAACTTTTTTTTTTTACTCTGCTGACGCACGCGCGCGCGTTTGTCGCCTCGTGCGCGCATCGATTTATTTTCATACCGCGCGCCAATAAACGCGAGCAGGCAGAGGAAGAATGTCCCCTCTCTCCTTTATATATCTCCCCCCTGCTCGCCCCGCGTCGGCAGCCCCTCCAGGAGACGTGCGGAAATCTCGGATGAGGATCGCATACCTGGAACACCAGCGCCTCGGCCCTTCCTCCCCTCCTCCCCACCCCGCGCGCCATGAGAGGAAGGCGCCATGGAGGAGGAGCTGAGCTGAAGCAGGCCGGACATGGATCACTTCCTCTGCACCCGGAGTAACCCCCGTACGAGACACCCTCCCTTCATTCTCCGCCGCACTCGCAGAGAATGCTTGACGCGGTATGGGCGGGGCGGGGCGGGGTGGGGCCCAAAGGACAGATGAGGGCTCTATCGAGGCCCGGTGGGGACTCACAGCACAATGGGCCTATAGCCTTGCCTTTAGCCCGGGCCTATAGGACGCGCGCATACCACACCACGCAGTCTGCAAAGTCTCTGCTGAAGCCAGGGGGTGGACCAATTTTATTATGCACATCGTGGATCCCCTTTAAAAACGTTCCATCTAATAAAAAAAAATATTCGATATATTCCACCTGTTCCATCTATTACAAATATTAAAAATTTTACGTGTCCAACCCGCGATCGCCTCGCGCCTGCGGGAGTCCTCCTCTTACACATGAAATTATAGTGGTCCACCTCGGGTCCACCCCTCGACTGAAGCTACCTCGATGCGCGTTGCTGGAAAAGCCACTGCTTCTATGCTCTCCTGCCACCGCGCTCCTGCTGTCACTACCGGAGAGCCAGCCTGGCTAGAGGGAATACGTCTCGCGACTAGCAGGTAGTCGTGTCTGTGTGCCTCGCGGGGACGGGGCGGTGCCTTGCAGCCTCGAGGGAGACAGCAAACAGCATCCAGACCCCCACCCCCACCCCCACCCCTCCCCCAGCACCTGCCCTCTCTCCCCTACAACAGATCCCCATATCACTTTCGGCTGCAGTGCTGCTCCAACTGCGATGTCTGTGCGCAGCACCATTCGGCCATTTGATGCAGGCACCGGCTGGCGAGGCGTGGCGGGGCCTGGCGGGGCGTGGCGGGGCGTGGCGGGGCGTGGCGGGGCGTGGCGGGGCGTGGCGGGGCGTGGCGGGGCGTGGCGGGGCGTGGCGGGGCGTGGCGGGGCGTGGCGGGGCGTGGCCTCACTCACGGGGACGTGGACATGTGGCCGTTCGCCTGTCCTTGGGTTCCCTGCCAAACTAACTCCCGCTGAGAGCGAAGCCACCGTGTCGACGGGGAAAGGAGAAGGGGGGGGGGGGGCGGTCACTCCTCCACCCTCTCCCACTTCCCTCCCCTCCACTCATTCTGTCACGCGTCACGCTCCTCGAGTAGAACCTCTTAGCCCAGATATCACAGAGTTTCATAGAGACTTGAAGGGTACAAGAGAACGAAACCCGAGCTAAACGTCACGACGGGTGTGTTTTCGGGGCCGTGCGGCGGCTGGCGCGCTGACCTGGTGCAAGCGCCGGACGGGTAGGCAACCCGCCCACATGCGTGCGTGCCGTGGAGTTTGAGAACAAGGCGGCCCGCCCCGCCCCGCCCCGCCCCACCCCACCCCGTGGCCCCTCCACGCCGGGGTGGCTATAGCCACCAGTCCTCCTCGTGTCCGCGCCGCGCCCCGTCAAAGCCGACGATGTCTAAACAACATTATTTTTCTCCCACGTCGCCCTGACCTTCCGCATGGGGCGCTCTCCTGTGCAGCCCGACGCGGCGCGAGGCGAGGTGTTCTGGTAATCCAAGTGTGCGAATGTCGCACACTTGTATAGGTGTGCGAGGATTCATTCGTACACTTGGCCACTCAAACGTGTGAATATCCTACGAAAATTCACACGTTTAAGAGGCCAAGTGTACGAATGAATCCTCGCACACCTACAAGTGTGCGACATTCACACACTTGTGTTTCCAGTGTGTGCACGTGGAGCTGAGACGAGCGGCACTCTCAGTGTGATGAGTGTTTTGCGCTCCGATCCGGTTCGGTCTGCCGACTTTTTCCGAAGAGCGCTCCCCTCGCTCTGTTTCACTCGCACCTGTACGGTGAAGCCCATGAGTCGGAGAGAGACAGGGAGAAGAAAGCGCTCTTCGGAACAAGTAGTTAGGCTGGTTAGGCCCCCTAGCAGTGATCATGTTTCGCGCTACGCTTCGCTCCGCGTACGGGGCAGGGCGCGGTGGGGCGGGGCGGGGCGGGGTGGGGCGGGAGCGCTCTGGCTGGAGCGAGGGGCGTTCCTGCTCGTCCCGCGCAGACAAGGCTGCCACCGCCGTCCACTGTCCAGTCGGCGTGCTGAGCAGGGGCGTAAGTCTCCCGTATCTCGCTTTTTAAAATTTTCATCGACTTTACTTCCGCATCCGCTCAGTTTATTATTGATTGTCTGGGTGGGGCGGGGCGGGGGCGGGGCGCACGCCACATTCCATTGACCCCCATGCAGGCGCGGGCGCGAGGGGTAGGGTGGGGGGGGGGGGGCGCGAACGAGGAAGGAGGAAGCGGCCCGCGGGGCGGGGCGTGGTGGGGCGCAGAGCGAGGCGCTTTACCCCGTGACCAAGTTGGGACTTTGGCCTCCCGCTGGAGTCACCCCTCCACGCCCACCCTGCTGGGCGTGCCTGGCTGCAGGACCGCCAAACCCTTCCAAGCGGCCAGGGCGCTCCAGCAGCGGGGCGTGGTGCGTCACAGGAGCGCAGCCGTGGAGGAGAGCCGGGCCGGGCCGGGCCGCAGGGCGCATGCGCGGAGCAGCTCCGGGCCGGGGGCTGCACGTCAATCCCTCGGACCAGCAGGGCCCTCCGGCCCTCCGCCCCGCTCGGCGCAACTCCGCTCACCACGGGGCCGGCCGCGGGCCGCGCCGCTCACCAGGAGTAGAGGGGAGAGCGAGAGAGAGAGAGAGCGAGAGCGAGAGAGAGAGAGAGGGAGAGGGAGAGAGAGAGGAACAGGGCCCACCGCCCGGCACACCGCCCGGCCCCACCGAGCTCACCCTTCCCACCCACCGGCCGGGCCGCGGCGAGGCGCGAGGCGTGGGGCGGGGCCTCGGGGGCGTGGGGCGGGCGGTGGCGGGCGCGCGGGGCCCGAGGCCGGGGCCGGGGGGCGGGGCGGGGGCGGGGCGGGGGCGGGGGGGCGTGGGCAGGCGGCGTGGCGCGGTGAGTCGCTGGCTCGCCAGTCGCGAGCTGCTGCCGCTCAGCCCGGTCTGCTCAGCGCGGTGCGGTGCCACAGGACACGGCGCAAGCGTTCGCTCCGCTCCGAGCCCCGATAACCACCTCCGTCGTACCGCCCGCGGACCCGCCGCCCGCGCCCGCGCCCGCGCCCGCGCCCGCGCCCGCGCCGCGCGCACGCCCCGTCCCGGCCGGCCCGGCGGCACACCCGTCCGTGTCCGCGACACGCCGCCCTGCCCTGTCCCCGACGACGCGGTCCCCGACGCTGTCCGCGACATGTCCGTCGTCGGTTCCCGCCCGCAGCGCCTGACGGCCGCAGCGCCTGACCACCCGCAGTGACCCGCGCCCCGCCCCGCCCCCGCCCGCGCCGTGGCCTGCACTGGACTGGCTGGATGGCTGCAGTCCTGCCTGTGAAGTGAGTCGAGACTTCACCGCAAGCCGCACACATCATCACAAACTTTGCGCGGAGAGACGTCTCGTCTCCGCGGTGCTTCTGCTGCCGCTGCCGTGATTCGCAACTTCCCCGCTGCGCTCCGCTCACCCACCCGGCCCGGCCCGGCACCCCCGCCTCGCCTCGCCTGCCCCCCGCGGTCCCGGCCCCGGCCCCGGCCCCGGCCCCTGCCCGGTGCGCCCCGCCACGCCCCGCCACCGCCCGGCCGGCCCGCACCCGCGCACCCGCCCAGTGCAGCTCGGCGCAGCGATGCGCTGCGGGTGCCGCCTCCTCCCCGCTTCCTCGTAAAATGCATGGAAATGGGTGCGAATATATCATCTTTTTGTTGCTTTATTTTTTTTTTCGACCATAAATCTCGTTTGGCTTAACGAGAATTAAGTTTCAAGTGTTAGCGGTCGGGATTAAGTAAGCCGACCGGACGTGGCCTAGATAAAGGCAAGTGTTAGAGTGAGTGTGTGTGTGTGGGTGTGTGTGTCGATGAGATCATCGGCACACATTCCGTGAATCGGAACCCAAGGAGAGAGAGAGAGAGTGAGAGAAAGAGAGAAAAAAAGTCGACTGGAAAAATCGATAGTGATGCGGACTCCTGCCCTTTAGAGAGGCCGCGGCGCCCTTGGCGTTTAGTGCTGTTTGTTAGAGGGAGTAGCCCTTCGTGTGCGGCGCATGGCGCGGTGGCGCGGCGCGGCGCGGCGTGGCGCTGTGTGACGTGCTCGGTGTGAGACATAGGCCCTCCCGCTGCCTGCCGCTACCACACCTGCTCGAGCTGAGCCGAGCCGGACCACCGCGGAACTCAGCCGAGCCGTGCGCTGCGCCCCGAGCCGAGCCGAGCCGAGTCCCCTAGTGGGGCGGGAGGCGTGTGCATTGGGGATCGCGGATGTCGGCTGCGTTCGGGGTCGCCGCCCGTGTCTCCTTTACTCCCTCCGCCAATTTTCGCGGAGGGAGGGACGAGGCCTGCGAGGCGAGCAGGGGGTGGTTGGGCCCCGGCCTCGGCCCCGCCCGGCCCCGCCCGGCCCCGCTGGCGTTGGCGCTTCCCCGGACACAGCCGCGCAGCTCCGCGCAGCTCCGCGCAGCTCCGCGTCGTCTGCTGCGCCTGCGCCCAAGTCTGCCACCCTCGCGCTCGCGAGCGGGGCGGGTGTCGTAGCGCTCATGCAGCCGCAGCTTCTGTATTCCCCACGAAAACCATGAGGAATGATGCCTTTAACGCATGAAAGCTGTAGTGTGAGAACGAGAAATCTGTTGAGGTGTTTTCGGGGGAAATTATCGCCCATTGAAGGGGTTCGTCATGTTGCCCAGCATGGACGTAGCCTTGTTAATTTCAGCGCTTTAGTTCTCCGCTTGCCTTTGTCTTATGCTTTGCGCTTTTGGTATTTTCAACAACTTTCGTGCTTTTTTCGCGGAAATTCAACGAAACCCAATGGCTATGACTATACTTCAGTTTCTTTGGTGTTCGTTTTAGTTGGGAGAATCTATTTTCGCGCGAGAATGAAACAAAAGATTTAGGTTCATCTCTTCTGAGGTAAAGTTAAGAGTCGCTCGCCTTGTCTGCTGTCTGCTAGTGTACCTGTCAAAGTTCTTCAAACCCTCACAGTAGTTCTGAAAATATGAGTGCTCTTTAAAGAAAATCTTCCAGACCCACCACTAAAGCTTCTTTTCCATGCCAGTATTATTTCTCTCTTTCGTAAATACAATCACGCGTCACCATTTTCGGTAATCATCCCACTTTGGTCCCTCCTAACCTTGCATGCATAGTAAGGTGCCCAACCCTTCCAGAGACTATTAAAATATTTGCTGATTATGGGATGTATTGTCGTTTTAATCATTCCAGTTGCACTTTTATAGTTGCTTATAGTAATTTTGTTAAAACATTGTTTAAATATCTTTCTGTTTAGTTGATACTGTAACCATCTACAACATCAAATTCAAAATTTTGCGTGAGAGCAGTGCAATATGTTACGATGACTTTTCTATTTACTATTATATTAGTGCTACCGGAGTAAATTCACTAGCCGTAGACCTCAGAGCTATTGAAGCAATTTTTTCTTACCTAGTATCATCTCAATGCAAACATTGTTGGAAAGACTTTTACGTACAATATTTGGAATAAAAATTTTCTTCCAACAGGGCTTTTAATAAATTAATATAATATTTAAAACCTTCATTGTTTTTAATTATCTCTTACTCTTGTTCCTATACGTATTTTTCTGTTTTTAATGGACTGTGTTATATTTGTTACAGCCAGGAGGAGGAGTGTTTGTGTTTCCATTCCAAGACAAGAATCGATGGATGGAACATGCTGCTCCCAGACAAAGGCCCTGTTGGTCAGGAATTTCCTGATCAAAATCAGGGCCAGAAGAACATTTGTGATAGTGAGTGTTGTAGCATCAAGCTCATATTTTTTATTTTCAGAACCTGTGAACTTATTATTTTGCAATTCTCTTTCACTTAGGAACTATTCACTCCACTCATATACCTAGTGGTTCCTGTAATCATCTTTGTGTATATCAATATGTACGAGCTACCACCAATACTTCCACATCCAGGCATATTAGAGACCTTTCGAATCTTTGATAGGTTCTTGATAATTCGTAACCATACAATAGCTGTTGCTCCAAACACCACGGAGACGCAAGTAAGTGTATTCTCATTTTGATAAGACTCTTTTGCCTAAGCTTGCCTTATTATCCCATTTGCAAATTTTCAGACTTTAAACAATACTGATGTTGTTTTTTTTTTTTTTTGTTTTTTTTCTGACAGGAATTTCTCAAGGCTGTGAACAATATGTATTTGAAAGTACAGACTGAGCAAGATGGTGCTGAAGTCAAGCCTCAAACACCCATCAACTTTTTGATGTTTAACAACAATGATGAACTCTCAGATTCCTATTGGAAAGATCCTCAATCTTTTCAGTTGGGTTTAGTGTTTGAGGATGACCAACCAATAACTAGCAACCTTAAGTATGTCTGAATTTTCAGAAGGGTTAGAAAAACCTATGTGTTTGTTTGCTCATTTCTTAATTATTTTATCTTTCTATCAGGTATGAAATAAGGGGTAATCCACAATTCTCTGTGACCCCACCTACAACTGACATGTTTTCGGATTCGGATTCATGCCTTGGTCAAGGGCCTATAAAACGTCAGTGGAGCGGAATATTTCCAGATCCCGGTGAAACCTGTCCAGCACAGCAATACTATCTGTCAGGATTTCTACCACTTCAAACTCTAGTTGATTTTACCAAAATAACGGTAAGTATATTTTTAGAAAATTTGAGTGTTGCAGTATTAATAGTGCTCTTTGGTAAAACTTGACTTAAATTGTACCAGCTTGATTCTGGAGTGAGTGACTTATCAATTCCTGGAATTATGCTTGAATTACTACCTAGAACAGTGAGAGAAACAAAATTGACACCATTGGAAGGTAAGCAACATCATTCTGTACTCAGTAAAAGCTGCTTACTAAGTTTCCCCATAGCGTTCCTTTTCTCTGTACACCAGTACGACAAATTGCATGTGAAAATGTCCATTTGTAGTGTCTTGTAACGTTGTGATTTCGGCGCAAGTGCGAGAACATTATAAGCAGCTTTTACTATACATATTTTCTTCTTCTTTTTCTTATGTCTGGATTGACTGATATTGTTTCATGTATGTTACAGAGGCTGCAACCTTGAAGGACCTAATTCTTTTGATCCTTGTCCCTGTTCTAATGGTGATGGCTATGTCTCAGTACACCACTTATCTTATTGTGCTAATTGTAAATGAAAAAGAAAATCACTCTTTGGCTGCTATGAAAACCATGGGAGTGAAGGATTCTGCATACTGGTTAGTTTTTGTCTTCAGTTAACAGTGTTTGATATCTCTGGAGCACATCTCTTATAACTTACCTAAAATTTTTGATTGCAGGTTTTCATGGTTTGTCATTTACACTGTGCTGGTTGCAGCTCTTGCACTTGTTGTGGTGCTTCTACTGTATCTCTCTGATATCCTACCAAGATCCAGTTACACCTTGCTTTTCCTAAATGTAACTGCCTATGGGTGCAGTTCCATAATGATAACCTTCGTGTTAAGCACATTTTTCAACAATGCTCGGGTGTGTTTGACTTTCGAAATAAATTTTTGTTTTCATCATATTGTGTCCACTACTAACCCTTTTATACAATCTAGACTGCTGGGCTCTTGGCATCATTTGTAACAACACTTCTAAGTCTTGTGTTCTTGCTGGAAACTGGACTGGATGTGCACTCTACTGTGGGCAAGTGCTTTTTAGGATTATTGAGTCCTCTAGCATTTGCCAAGGTGCTGTATTTGGTAAGCTATTGACATTACCCATGTTGTCATGACTCATTGATTGCTTTTGATTTTCTCTGTTTGATGCATTTGTGTGAACTAATTTTCAGGCTATAGCCATGGAGATGAATGGCGTTGGTTTAACATGGGTTACAATGTGGGAAGGTCCGCAGCCAAACCCTGGTGTTTATTTTCTTCTGCAGTTTGTAGACATTCTGCTGTATGGACTACTTGCATATTATTTGGACAATGTTCTTCCAAGTAAGTTGATCTTTTAAGATTAAGTTTCCCTTCTCTTCAAAAATTAGTGTGCAGTACAAGCACTCACAAGGACTGTAAATGGTGTTAACAGCAATGGATTTAAGCATATCAAACTTAAACACTCATGATGCTGAATTTTGAGTGATGCTTCAAAAATGTTTTATGTTGGGAATCTTGTAATATTTTGGGAATTTAAGATTTCTGTAAATCCTTACCTTTTCCTTGTCTGCAAATGACTGCTGTTTCTGTAACATCTGACTAACATGGAGTGTCCCTTTCTTCCTCTCTCCTGTTGCTAACAGATGAACATTCTATAAGGAGGTCTCCCCTGTTCTGCCTGAATCCCATGTTTTGGTGTAATAGGAAGTCAGTTCGGGTGAGTTCAAGTTTGCGTCTACTGGAAACAACTATAACCTAGGCTTGTCATTAATACAGTACAATTACTAACTCATCATTCTTACAACTAAGAGTATTTATCTCAGATCGGTAACTTGATTTTCTAAGGTGCTTATTTTTTGTCAATTTTACAGGCTACTGCTACGGCAAATGGTGAACCTTTCACATATCTCACCACTGAAGAATCGGAAAGTGGCGACATAGAACCTGTTCCACCAGAACTTAAAGGTCGTGAAGCAATCAGAATAGAAGATCTTCATAAAACATTCAAAACATGCTTTAAACCTGGAGTTAAAGCTGTTAATGGTAAATAGTCTGTAGCATTCAGAAAGATTGTACAAACAAGTGTTATTCAGAAATACTAATTGTTTTCTTTTATTGATTTCCTCAGGTATTAATTTAACCATATATGAGGGCCAAATCACAGCAATTTTAGGTCACAACGGAGCAGGGAAAACTACCTTATTTAACATACTCCTTGGATGTACTGCACCGACATCTGGCACAGCATACATATATGGATATGATATCAGGTCAGTTGCTATTGTGGCTGATGGAAAATTTTACCTTTTACGATTTTGTAACCAATTTATTTCTAACCACTCTAATAGGAATGCAAATGATATGCAAATGGTCCGCCGTATGACTGGTGTCTGTCCCCAGTTTGATATTCTTTTCAAAACTCTAACAGCAAGAGAGCATTTGCACTTTTATGGTACTGTTCGTGTAAGTATTTTAAGATGCCATTTCATTATATGGTTTTTCTTGTGCCTTGAATCATATTACAATGTTTCATTTTCTTTTCTTTTTGCAGGGCATACCAGCATCAAAGCTGGATTATGAAATTGAACGCACACTTGCAGACTTGGATCTCCTGGAGAAAGCTGACTTTGTCTCTGCCAACCTAAGTGGAGGCCAGAAACGAAAGTTGTGCATTGGTATTGCTATCATAGGAGATCCAAAGGTATACACACTTTTTATATAGACTTTGTCTTAAATCACAATGTTATTTTGCAGATTTAGACAAAGATTCTGTATTTGTTTTTTCTAGATAATTGTACTTGATGAACCATCTGCTGGTGTAGACCCCATTTCCAGAAGACATATATGGTCTGTGCTCCAAAGTCGAAAAGCAGGAAAGGTGTGTTGCATTGCCATATTTTTAATTTTCCTCAATTTCAACTGTGTGAATAAGTGTTAGCCTAACGTGATATATGATTCATTGTAACATTCAATGTAGGTGATACTGCTCACAACCCACTTCATGGATGAAGCTGACATACTTGCCGAAAGGAAAGCTGTCATTTCGAAGGGTCGTATTAGATGTTGTGGATCATCTCTATTTTTGAAAAATAAATTTGGTATTGGTTACCATCTGACGTAAGTACATACAATTTCTCTTTGTATTCTTCCCTTTGACTAATGCATTTGCATTTGTAATTTTTCATCACTTGGTTTTCTGTAGTCAATTGAAAAAAAACCTGCTTCACATTTCCCCTTTCCCAACTTTTGTCAGTAAGTCAGAGGACAAAAATTTACTTAACCCTACACCTATTAAAGCTGTCCTAGTCTTCAATTTTGATTTCTGGGTACTTTCTGTAAAACATTCTTCTTACTAATATTGTTTTTCACATTTTGTAGCCTTGTTCTCCACTCTGATGCTCATGAAATTGCCATAGCTCAGCTCGTTCAGAGATATGTACATAGGGCAGAACGAGCTAGACGCCATGGCAGAGAGCTATCTTTCATTCTGCCTCACAATGCAGTCAACAATTTCCCAGATTTGTTTGCTGCCATAGAACGAGAAGTTAACACTAAACGAGGTCTTGGCATTACAAGTTATGGTGTAGCTATGACTACTCTTGAAGAGGTTTGTAACTGCGCCATCACAGTGGTATTTTGTTATGTAAAATTACCTCAATATTATTACGAAAATTCTAATTTATTATGATATTGTGCGCCAGGTATTTTTGCATCTTGAGAGGGATGAAGATGAAGCAGAGGTTAATACTGTCATGGAAAATTTGTCTAGAAGTATGCTAAGGAATCGAGCTATGAGTCGGTCCCTGTCAATACCATCAAAAAGTACTTCATATCACAGCCTTCAAAATGAAGCTGCTGCCAGTACAGTAACCACAGATTCTGAAATAAATACAGGTATGTTCTTGTTTTTAGAAATGTACATATATTTATATCTGTAAATTTCTAAGGATGTATACACTGTAAAAGGCATGCTGTTAAGATACGCAACACACTTACGTGTATTACTCCTCCCTGCATTAGCTCAGTAGCAATGCACTACTAGTCATAATGTGTTGAATATGTTTTTCTCTGCTCTCCAAGCAAAAACAAAATGAAATCAGTACATATTTGCCTACTCCTGTCTTCTGTCTATAATTCCCCCCCCCCCTCTCTTTCTTTTTAAATTTTTTAGGACATGTTGCACCTTATTGCATGGCATTTTATTGCCGGAAAGTAGAAGCTCGATGTCACCTGTAAAGCATCTCGTGTCACTTTCCAGGGCTTTGAGTTTTCTCATTTTTTAACTTATGGTATGCAATCTTAATTTCAGCTGCATTTGATGCTTCAAAGCCTAATGGTGAGGTCACAAACTTATCTCAAGCCTCTGCCTATCTCCCTCTCAGCAGCTGTGAAGGTGAGCTAATGATGCTGCTTCTGTATTTTGATTATTATGTGGTGATAGTTTCGGGTCCTTGTCTGTGGTTGTTTGTCTTTGTCCATCCATTGCTTTCTAATACTGGGTCTGTACTAAGTGTGTCTTGACACTAAGTTTGGGCATCTGTTTTCCTAGGCCATTATCTTATGACCAATATTTTTAATATGCTTATAGTAACCTCTTGTATCACAATGCTAACTTTACCACCAGCTTTGTAAGCGCACTTCGCTCAAATCAATAATAATATTTATGAGATTTTTTTTTTTTTAAAGCATTAGATGTAAATGTTCTTATTACATCAATTTACTGTGGTAGGCTTATTTTTATGATAAGCTTTATGGTAGCATAGCTTTTATTTTTGAAATGTAAATTATAGTGGAGGAGAAAGTGGGCTAGACACTTTTTTTGAGACATTGTAAATAAAATTATAAACTTCAAAAACATTCATTGCCTTGCCATGTGTTATGCCTGTAACTTCCACAAAATTCAAAGAATCAATCATTGAAGCAACTTTGTATCATGACGTCATTTGCAAGGAGGATGATCTTAAATACATCCTTTCCTTTTTTTATACTATGTTATAGGCCCACCACCTGTGAAACCAAAAAAATCTTTAGAAAAGACTTCCAGCGAACCTGCTCCTACAACTCCTGACAATCGTAAACATGCAGGATTTTTTGTTGAAGGTTAGTCTTTGTCTCTTCTGCTACTACTTAAGAGTTTAGATTGAACTTTAGGACTTACACCCTTCAGGATTTGTTGAAAGGAAAAAGAGAAAAAAATCCATTTGTTTCTGTTGTGATGCTGTGGGCTTACGTGCTGGTGGGGTTTTGCACTGTCCTTACTCCTCGTCCTTTCCTTGGCTTTTTTATTATTTTCTTTTGAACTGTCTTATTTCTGCCACCTCTCATGGTTTAAGCTTTCGTTTGTGATGTTATCTTAAATGTTGTCTTAAGCTAATCTTGAATAAACATGAATAGAACATGGTACAAATCCAGAGCAGAGTCTAAAAAGGAGTTTGTGTGTGAAAACTTAAGTTATTGTTAGGTCTCTATCAACTTGAAATTTTATGAAAATGTGACTATATTTTGATCTTTATCATCTTAAACTCCAAAACATTTTGAAAATCCTTTTAATTTTTTTCCAGATGGAACACTTTCCCCAACTGAACATCCCCTCCGCCTGCCAATTGAAGTGTCTCCTAATACCACTCAAAAGTTATTGGCAATGATCAAACTTCGTTTTTGGTGTCTTATTCGAGATACATACAAACTTGTCAACCTGGTGGCAGTACCTGTTCTCTTATCAATGCTATTGCTGTATCGTTCTGCTGGGCACAATCGTCCTCCAGAAATGCCCTCTCTTCGCCTGGATGGAGGTAAGAATGGATACTTTTATGTTAATGAACTAATATTTACTTGCTTCAGATCTTTAATTTGTTATATATTTTTTTTATGACTTAGGAACATATACCAGCATGAAAGTAGCATTGATTGCCTCCGATTTCGCTGGAAGAGAATCTCCTCAAACAGATCTTCTCCTTGGAGGGATAAATGAGGCACAAGCCAACAGTGTTGATTTGTACACAGGAAATGTATCTCAGGTTAATCTTACATCTCCTCACCTCTTGAGACTCAAAATGTCTTTGGGTGATGAACAAGAAAATCTGGGTGCAATACAAGTCTCAGCAGCATATAATGATACTGCTCAACATTCATTGCCGATTGTCATGAATCTGATTAGCAACTCAATTTATAGGTAAAATTAACCAATGCAATGTAATTCATGTTCCAAATTTAAGCTCTTTTAACTGTCTTTCATCTACCAATCAATTGTATATATTACAGAATGGTTATGGCAAACAAAAGGGGGAGGGATATTGCAAGGAATACTCAACCAATCATCACTAAGTCCCATCCCTTTGATCGTCAAAATACAAGCAGTACTGTACTGTCTTATGCATTAACCGCCTTTAGTGTTGGTTTTACATTCATCATGGTGGCTGCAACAGCTGGTGTAGATATGGTCTATGATAGAGAGGTAAATCTGCTTCTTTTCTGTTTCGTTCTTTTACTCCTTACTCTATTTGTGAGGTCTAAGTCTTATATTTCCATTACAGATCCGAGCCAAGACTCAATTACGAGTGAACGGACTGTCATTTTCAATTTACTTCATCTCCTTTTTCTTGGTTATGTTTGTTGTACTTCTTATTGTTTTTGTTTTGTTGGTCTTGGTGGCGTACCTGTGTGGGGTAGCCTGGCTCGACACACTTCCTGCTGTTACCGTTTTTGGTATTCTCATGTCACTCTTCTGTCCTTGTGCTATTATTCTTGCGACAACCCTCTCCTACTGTTTCCATAAGACTGAGTCAGCTGCGTCTATTTTACCTGGAGTCATGCTGTTCCCAGGAATCATTCCATACTTTACAATTGTTTTCGTCAAATGTAAGTGTTTCCATCTCACTCCATCTGCTCATTTGTAGGATATTTTTAAAAGTCAGTGTTCTATACAAATTATGTATTTTATTTTACAGCACATAAAGTGAAAGAAGTCCTTCACATTATTAATTCACTACTCAACCCCTTTTACTTGCCATTTGGGGCGGTATGGCAAATGATTGATCGCTACCTAATCTGCATGGAAAGTACGCGGTGCCGGCGGGAAGGAAATCCATTTAGCAACTATGGCACCAGAGATATAGGAGTTATCATCGCTGGCAGCATTATTACTTTCATTGTATGGTCATTCATTCTTTTTATTGTGGATCTTAAAAGCACTGGGACTTCTCTCCGAGACAAATTTAGGGTTGGTGCTGCCATTTTTCAACCCTGCTGTTGCACACTTCTTTAGACCCCTCTCTAATCTCTTTCTTTTTGCAGGGTGTTCGAGGGTCTGTTGGGGCGTGTGACGGAGGGGAAAGCCTTGACTGTGGTGAACTCTTTGGTGATGATGATGTGAGAACAGAGAGGTCAAAAGTTGCTCGTTTAATGGTTGACCCTCCTGATCAGCCACCAGTTGTGATAGTGCAGGTCTGTTATGCCCTCAATATGGTTCATGTCAATGCTCTTTTTGTAGTGTTTTGCTGTTTGTAGTGTTTTGTAATCTAAATGTCTTTCATGCTTGTGAACAGAATCTTCGTAAGGAGTATGACAAAGACCGTAAGCAAAGTAAATGCTGTGATTGCTGTGTAGTGAAGGGAAAGACGCACAAATTGGCTTTAAAAGAACTATCCCTTGCCATTGACACCGGGGAAGTCTTTGGTCTCCTTGGGCACAATGGTGCTGGCAAAACCACAACAATGAAAATAATTATAGCTGAGGAAGCAGCTTCAAGAGGAAGGGTAAATAGATTTCACTGGAATCAATCACTTAAGATTATTCATGTATCAGAACAGTAAATGTTATTCCTCCGTTATATTCAGGTCCAAATTGCTGGTTATGACATTGCAACAAACATAAACGAAGCATTTCAAAAATTAGGTTACTGTCCTCAACATGATGCTCAATGGAAAAAGATAAGCTGTCGGGAACACTTGGAGCTGTATGCTGCCATTAAAGGTGTTCCACCAAAAGACATACCAAGGTAACACATTACATAAGTTTTCACGTGAAACCATGTTACCATGCTAGAAAATTAGTCAATGGTCAGTGAAATGTGTTAATGGTTGTCTGCTTTAGGTTAACAGATGCCTTTTTAGCTGGTTTGCAAATGAAAGAACATGCAAACAAACCTGCTGCTGCCTGTTCTGGTGGTACCCGAAGAAAACTGAGCTTTGCCATGGCCATGGTAGGAAATCCTGCTGTGGTATTAATGGATGAACCATCTACAGGCATGGATCCACGTTCCAAAAGATTTCTTTGGGACACAATATTGGCCAGTTTTCAGGTATTGTCTGTTTTTTTTCTTTGTTTTTAATTTTTATTTTTGAGAAATCATTTTACAATGTCAAATGTCTGTTTTTGGATATCCTTTTTATGTTTATATTATGTCTTTTCAATTTAGGGCACACGAGGTGCAATACTCACTACTCACGCCATGGAGGAGGCAGATGCTCTATGCTCCCGAGTTGGTATCATGGTCAAAGGAGAATTGAAGTAAGTTAATGATTTTTTGTAGGTGTAGCTGACAAAACAGTGAAGGTTTTGTGTGTTGCATACACAAAGGGGTTTGACAAATCTAATTGGCAGTCCATTTGACAAACCCCAAAACCAAGACTGCCTGAAACTTTTTGTGATGTAACTCACCCCTCTCAAAAAAATATTGAAAGCACATTTTTGTTGTTAAATTTTTAGGTGTATTGGACCAACACAACATTTAAAAAATTTGTATGGAGCAGGGTACACATTAGAGATGAAATTGAAAGATATGTCTTCAATCAAAACTGTCTCTGAGAGACATGAAGGTGTTCTTGCATATGTATCAAATTTGTTTAAGGACTCAAAAATAGTCGAATCATTTTCTGATAGACTTGTGTTTGAAATTCCTCAAAAAGATGTTTCATCTGTTGCACAATGTTTTCGGAATCTTGAAAAAGGTAAATTTATTGCTTGTCATATACTTTTTGTTTGAGATACTGGTAACTTCTAAATTTTTCTCTTAATTTCTTCCAGCCAAGCGTGATTTGAATATTATAGAATATAGCTTCAGTCAAACTACTCTGGAGCAAGTCTTCCTGAAATTTTCCCATGATGATGGAGATGAAGATGACTGATAAGATAAGAACTGTTTTGAGCTACTTCAAACAAAACTCAACATCTCTTATTCTTATTTTTGTGGTGGAGCTGACAAAGGGAACAGGCATTTGCATTCAAGATTAGTTAAGTCAATTTGATACAAGGGAAATGTTTGAAAATTGTTTTGCAGTTCAATAATGCTCCTTGTGGTAACTAGATCCATCATTCAAATACAGGTGTTGAATAATGCAGTTTCTTTTACAAGTGAACAGACAATAGTGTCATATCTGCTTTCCGGACATTAGAAATTTTTAATCTCTATAAAGTAGCTGTAAACTAGAAGTATGAGGGGGAAGAATTATTGTCCTAATGTGAGTGTTACTAAGACATTGTTACTATGTGGGAGTACCATTTGAATTTGAGTTCTATGACATTTTATGTGTTGATATCTTTTCTTCCTCTTAGGATTATTATTGCTATAGGAATGCTCATATATTTTAAGTACTCATTAACAGGATTAATACTGAGATTTTTCTTACTTCATCATTTTTTTACAACTACCATTCTGTGTAGTTTTGTATTTGCGCTGTGTTACCCAACTTTAATTGTTGGGCAATATGAGCTAACTTCCAGGCTTTTCTGCAGTTCATTGTTAGTGAAATAATGTGATGATGGGGTTAGCTCTGTAACATTCTAATGTTTTGACTCTCAGGTTTCATTATAAATGAAATTGTTTATATTAGTGGTCATTTTTTTATTCATCTATCTGTAGCAATATTGTCATATAGGTTTTAGATGTAGGTTGAAGTGATTTGAATGTATTTGCTGATTTTTTTCAGAAATGGGTGGAACTTTGATGTTCTCTTCATGTAATGTTGTGCTAATGTACATGTAATGTGCAAGCTCGTAATTCAGTAACTTTCCTTTGATAGGACTATTGAAAATTTATGAATGATGGCTATATTGTAAGTATAAATAATTATTTACTTTTCCTGTTTCTGTGTTTAGGAACTGTCTGCATTGTTCAGAGTTCCTTCTTTTATTTTTGACATTTGACAGGCTATTATATACTTACCAAAATAATTTGTGTGATACTTGGTGATACACTTAACTCAGAGTGGTCAAATGCAGTTTTGAGTGTTTTGCCAACTTTTATTTTTTGATATAATCAAGCTACTAGTTTTGACTCAAATTAAGTATCTGTGCTGTAATGGCCATTTGTCTAGCTCCTTGTTGAGCCCTGTCCCATTTCTTCATTTAACAATCTAGTCATGCTGCTTTCCCAGTTACAGTTAAAGCTGATTCAATGAGATGAATTTTCAGATAGGAAAGGTTAGTAATTCGCTATCATCTTCATAATGAAGAGTAAATGAGTATTGAATAAGTTTTCTGTACAAAAGAGGAAACATTGTGCAAACTATCCTTGCTTGTGCAGGGGTGTTTGTACATTTTTTTTGTGATATGTGATTCTCATATGTGACATACCTTTCTAGTCAACGTAGTCATTGTCATCATTTACCATTAATCATCATCATTATAACTTAGGTTTGTACCAATGTGTATTATACAGATTCTGCAGTCAAGTTTTTGTGTAAATGAATTATATGTTATTTTAATAATGGTGTGTGCCATTTTTTTTCCTTTACTGTAGTCCAAGATACTTGTCATGCTTGGTTCCTACCAATTATGTTCATCCATATTGCTGCTTTCTGAAAATAATGTGAGAGTGCTTTTAGTTTTTTTCCTTACTAATGCTTGTTTTTATTAATGTTCTTTCAACTGTATTGCCTTCTTCAAACAGAGGTTTCCAAAGATTAATTATTACTTTCACCTCACCTTTTTTTATGGAGGAAGGGATAAAAATGGCTAAGTCATATCATCCAAAGAAAAAAAACTCTCACATCTGTATTTTTCCTTGTGATTATGAAATCCCTTTTATTTAGGATGAATTTTGTTAGAGAAAATTATTGAATGGATTGTAGACATGTGCTACACTGACCATCTGCCTTAGTCTGGTGGACTGCACTTCACTGCACAATCCACCATCCCTACTCTACCTATCTGATTTTATGTAAAATGGCATCAGCATTCCCCTGTTTTCTTTCGTTTCTCTCCTGTTTATTATGCATTATAGCACAAGGCTGTGTAACCAGTGTAACTTTCTGTAACAAGCAGTAACTCTTATACTAACTCTCAGTGTATTCATGGGAGCTGAAGGTTGTAAATTGTAGATCTTTGTGCTGACTCCGTAACTGTGATTTTTATCATGGCTGATGTTTCACTGTGTTCTTCAATTTTCAGCCCATTCATTCCTTATGTTAATTCAAGCATTATGTTTTAAAGGTTACCTAGTAAATCATAAAGTAAAGAGACCTATGTGATCATGTGATTTTTATGATGTATAATGTATGGTACTGCAATCATGAAGTACTTTCAATTTATTTTTTATGTAAATTTGGTGTTGTATTCTTTTGAAATTCCAAGTCAATTGATAATGGTATTTTACTGTGAGAGCACTCTTGCTTTTGTGCAATCAATGGGAGTTGTATTCAAATTCCTCTCCCTTCTGACCCAATTATTCATCACAGCTCCACTCTCTGGTAAACTGGGTTTGCTTTTGGACCATTGCTAGATATTTGAAACGTTAGGCTTTGGGAAGTTGTTTAGACTTCAACATTGCACAGTTGTTTGCAATGTTCCCCTCAAAGACAAAAGGAATGTTGTCAATGACTTGACAGCTTAATCACATTTCTAGAATTTAAATGAATAATTTTAAAAGATGAAGATTCACCAAAATTTTCATTTTTTGCAACATCATGCAACATAACACATTTATTTCAGGCTTGAATTACACTTGTCAGCAAAGCAAGGCAATAGCTATGCATGCTCTTATTTGTTATGGTAATGTGAGTTCATAGTTGTGTAAAGAAAATCCTGCCATGCACCAATTGTTCTAAAGCTTCTAATTTCTGTGGAAGTAGGATTTAAGTACATATAATTTCTATCCCAGTTTAATTTCAGTTATTTTAGCTGTGATAATCAAGTTATTTATGAACGTTTCAAATTGCCACAGAATACACTAGCTTTCAAAGCACATTACACATAGTGTCATCTCGACTGTCATGGCCTTGAGTGAGAAGTTAAATAAGAATTGCAAGGTTTACAAAGCATCAGTCAGGCTTTTAAGGTGCCTTTAGTTATTGTCTTTCTTAAATTTCATCGGGGGCTAAAGGATACCAGCTCTCATTATAATGACTGATCCTGCCTGTTATTAAAAGAAATTAAATATACACGTCAGGGTAGATTTAAAGAAACACATAGTGCTTCTTTGCGTTCCTGAGCTCAATACAATTGAAAAAAGGAAGATTTTCATAAGTAATACATACCAAAATTCAATTTAATAAGACAGTAGGAATTACGATTCCTGGTAAAAGAGGATCTGAAAAGTTGGAACTAAAGCATTTCTTAAGAAGAATATGGTATGTAAAAATATGTCAAGAAGAGAGTTTTGCTATATATTTTACAGGCATATGGAGATTTTTGCATAACACCTGCACAACAAACTCTGATAATGTCAAAAGAATGCACTTGACCTACAAATGTGTGATGATAGTTTATAAGACTTTGTACCTTAATTAATGTCTGTAGGGGTTTGAATATTATTCATGCTAAATGGTTCATGGAGTGATGCTCCATTAATGAAGACCATAATTTCAGTCTTCATAATATTGCCAAGTTTGTAAGACATCTCAGAGCCTTTTGTGTGTTCTTAATGTGACCTCCAGAGGAAAAAAAGGTTTATTCATATTCATTAATGTATTAAAATGTTCTGTTATTGAGTTTAATGTGCAGATTGTGTAAATTTGAATGATGTCTGAAGGTCAACTGCTTGAGATATGACAATTTTTTTGTAGCTCTAGGTGTAAACAATTTGTTAAGGATGGCTCATCATGTTATCAGACATTTGTTAGGTTTTGTAAATCTTTCGACAGATCACAAAATGCAATTTTTATATTAAAAATTCCTTGTATCCATATGTATCATAGGCATAGGTATAAAAGCAAGTGGGATTTTTGATCTTTGTTTTCCTTTTTTTATTAATTAAAACTACTTGCCTTTCCAGTAAATAGACAATGAGAAAAATGTAACCGTTTCTATTCAGAACGTTGGTTTTGTCTGTGGAGGAAATAGCCCCAACAAAAGAAATGACCTCCTTGTGAGTTCCAGCAGGACTGGATTTTGTTAATCTCCAGTAATTTATTAGAAATTAGAGGTAGCACTCGTTTGTAAGTTTGCCATTTATAAAAGAAACAAACAGACTGTTTGATCGTGTCGTTTATGTTGTTTTCTTAAAGAAAAATGAAAAACGTTTAGGAATAATAAACAATTTGCTTATACAATTTTAATACTTATTTCAAAAAAAAAAAAAAAAAAAAAAAAAAAAATTGCTGGCCGGAATGGGCGAGAAGGGCGGGAACGCGGCGGGTCAAACTAGCCGAGAGTGGAGGGGATAGGGAAACCCCATAGCCACCCTCAGCACTGAGCTGCGTCCAGATACGTGGGTGCCTTGGGTGCCTTGGGTGTCTCGGCCGTTGTCGGCTGCTGGTATGAGAAAATAACGTGCGGATGAACTGCTAATAACGGACCGGTGCGGTACGAGTGCGGGGTGCGGGTGCATGGCTTGCCTTGATATGCGAAGAAATATTAGAATATAAATATATTTTTTTAAAAAAAAACAAGTTTTGAAGTTTGGAATATTAAATGCCATCATGTCAGATAATCAGCTGTCTGAGGGGACACAATGCACTAATCGCAGATCAATCTTAACCGCACGTTTTTTTCTCATACCAGCAGCCGACAACGGCCGAGACACCCAAGGCACCCAAGACACCCACGTATCTGGACGCAGCTCTGCTCAGCACCTCGCCCGCCTCGCCTCGCCCTGCTCGCCCCCACTCCATAGCTGGAGAGCAGCGCTCTCTGGCGGGATTTTGTGGAAACGATCAGCGACGGCTGGCGGGGCGGGGCGGGGCGGGCGCGGGGAAGGCGCGGGGCGGGGCGGGCGCTCTCTGGCAACACGGGCACCGCGGGGAAGCACAAGCAGGCCCGTCACGTCACGGCGGGGCAGTCGTCTGTGAGCGCAGCGCCGAACAGGACCAGTTCATGAGAGAGCTGCGCCGTGCCGTTCCGTTCGAGCCATGGCGTCGAACTCGATATAGTCGTGTGTGACTGAGCGCGCGTGCGTGTGTGTGTGGACGTGTGAGTGAGTGCGAAGCATAGTTGTGCCCATGTGTAGTGTCATGATGGAGGAGCACCTCCCGCTCATCTACACGGAGCTGCCGGACCACCGGCTGGCCACCGTGACGACCATTCGGTCCTCCAAGTCGGACTACCACCGGCCGCAGCCCTACCACCTGCACCGGCTGCACCAGCCGCACCTGCAGGTGCAGCGCGTGCACTCGCCGCAGCCGCAGCTGGGGCTGGAGCTGCGGGTGCCCTCTGCACTCGACTACCACCTGCAGCACCAGCACCACTACCACCACCTGCTGCAGCAGCAGCACCAGCAGCAGGCGCACCAGCAGCTGCTCCTGCGGCAGCAGCACCAGCAGCAGCAGGTGGAGGACGAGGCGGAGCCGGAGCAGACGCACGTCACGTGCCTCTACCCGGAGATCCTGGCGCTCATCTTCAGCTACCTGGACGTGAGCGGCAAGGGCCGCGCGGCGCAGGTGTGCACGTCCTGGCGGGACGCGGCCTACCAGAAGTCGGTGTGGCGCGGGGTGGAGGCCAAGCTGCACCTGCGGCGCTCCAACCCCTCGCTCTTCCAGAGCCTGGTGTGGCGCGGCGTCAAGCGCGTGCAGGTGCTCTCGCTCAAGAAGTCCCTGCGCGAGGTGGTGGTCGGCGTGCCGGCGCTCACCTCGCTCAACCTGAGCGGCATCTACAACGTGACGGACGTGGGGCTGTCGCACGCCTTCGTCACGGACCTGCCCACCCTGACGGAGCTCAACCTGTCGCTGTGCAAGCAGCTGACCGACACGGCGGTGGGCCGCATCGCGCAGCACGTCAAGAACCTGGAGACCCTGAGGCTGGAGGGCTGCTCCAACATCACCAACACGGGCCTGCTGCTCATCGCCTGGGGGCTGAAGCGGCTGCGGCGGCTCGACCTCCGGTCGTGCTGGCTGGTCTCGGACCAGGGCATCGCCCACCTCTCGGGCCTCAACCCGGAGACGGCCGACGGCAACCTGGAGCTCGAGTACCTGGGGCTGCAGGACTGCCAGCGGCTGTCGGACGAGGCCCTCCGCCACATGTCCACCGGCCTCAAGAAGCTCAAGAGCGTCAACCTCAGCTTCTGTGTGGGCATCTGTGACGCGGGGCTTCGGCACCTGGCGCGCATGCCGCAGCTCGAGTCCATCAACCTCCGCGCCTGCGAGTACATCACGGACACAGGGGTCTCGTACCTGGCCGAGGGCGGCGCCAAGCTCAGCCAGCTCGACGTCTCCTTCTGCGACAAGATCACCGACTCGGCGCTGCAGCACATCTCGCAGTCGCTGTACGGGCTGCGGTCGCTGTCGCTCAGCGCGTGCCCCGTCACCGACGAGGGCATCAAGCGCATTGCGAGGATGCTCGCCGACCTGGACACGCTCAACATCGGCCAGTGCCGGCAGATCACGGACGCGGGCCTGCACACGGTGGCCGAGACGTGCAAGAACCTCAAGTACATCGACCTGTACGGCTGCACGGGCATCTCTCGCGGCGCCATGCAGAGCCTCATGAAGATGCCCAAGCTAGCCACCATCAACCTAGGTCTCGGCCACGTGGCTGTGCGGTGACCCTGGGCGGAGGCCTAGGCTGCTGCCTTCGCTGCCTGATGTCGAGTCCACCCCCAGGCCCCAGGCCCGCGGGCCCCGCGGGATCGAGACCGAGACCGAGGATGGACTGCGAATCGAAATCGCACCCCCTGGGATCAATGCCCATTTCCCCCAAACCAATGTGATATTTTATATAAAGCTATAGGTTACTAAAGCTCATTTAGTAAACGTGTGAAACGTTTTTCAGTGTCCAATGGATATTTAGCAACAAATTTTTAAATGTATGTGTGAGTGAGTGTGTGTGTGCGCGCGCGCGCGCACTAGCGTGCGTTCGTGAATGTGTGTTAATGAACTGGCTCAAATTAAGTTTACAAGTGTATGGCATTACTTACGGTTTGTAAAACTACTCTTGAGGGACATTTGGTCTAGCAGAGGGATTCGCCTCATTGTAAAAATGAAGAGGACTTCTGGTAGATAGCTGTTTACCTGTGCTTTTCAAGGGGAAGGTGCATGACCCTTTGAAAAGAGTGTTTAATTGTTTGTGATATAGGTGTTAGGTCAACATGCACTTTCTAGCCATGATGCTTGAATACACCAGCACTAGCACCATCAAATGTTGGTGTCATTATCACTGTGATAATGTAGTTAATTATGAAATTTTAATTGTGTGTATGAATTGTTTGCTAGGAGTCAATATCTATTTTATGGACTCCACAGGACACTCCAGTGATTGGTATGGATTGATTATTGTATGCTCTTTTATCTGTTATATTGCTTGTGTCCTGTTCTTTGTTCACGCTTTAAGTAATGCCATCCACAATGAATTTATGTTAACTTTTTCTCCCAGTAACTGCATGTTGCACAGTTTGCCTCTACAACTCGTCCTCTATTTGTTTCGCTCTTCAGTACACCTTGTTTCCGATAGGGCTTTATGTATTTGTATGTGATCCGTCTGACCTTGCATTACTATCAGTCCCTAGTAGTTTAGCTGCAGGCTGCATTTGTTAACTCTCTCATTTGTTTCAATGTCACAGAGGTTTTTCATTTTGTTTTCTGGACAAGCGTCAAGCATTGAATTTCCGTTGCTTTCTCAAAATGTTCTTGACGTCGAGTATCGGGACCGGGCGGGTGAGAGAACACGGAGCGGTGTCGCGGGCATGGTCGCGGGTCTGCCTACCCCTCAGGGGCGACGGCGCCTTACGCCTTACGGCTGGACCGGGTAGGCAAACCCACAAACTGTGTGACATGTTCTCTCGCACACCCGATACAAGCCGGCAGCTGTCACAAAAAAAATAGAAAATCTTATTCGTGTCACTTGTGGCTCCTCGGTGCACATGTGTGTGGAGCCAGCGCGCGCACCCGGGCACAACGCCATACGCTCAGCCTGCACGCTCTTTGGGGCCATCTTTTTTTTTCTCCCCCCCCTTTTTTTTCTTCTTCTTTTTCTGAGATAGTGCTGTTATCAGATGAGATAAGCGCCCCGCTGCATTGGGCCCTTGAATATTCAAGCGCTCGGTTGCCTCGGGACTGCTGGGGCCCTTTTAGGGGCGGGGCGGGGCGGGGCGGGGCGAGGCGGTGCGAGGCGGGGCGGGGCGGGCGGGACGCCCCGCTGCGCGGCCATGCGGGCGCCAGCCACGCCACGCCCCGCGGCGCTACCCTGCACGGAAAATTATTGCCAAGGAAAATGAATTGGGAGCGGTGGTGCCGCTCGGTGCCTGGCTGCATTCCGATTTTTACTCCCCTGTGCAACGTGTACGGGTTGTAAGGGGAAACATGCCCAGCCTGCGTTCAGTTTGGGGGGCTGCTGGGGGGCTCCTGAGAGGCTCTGGCTTTTGAAATATATGCAAGGATGAAGACGCTAATCGTTCTCTAAAGGTAGAGGTGGCAAGATTATGCGTTTATTGACAGCACTAGTCATTTCTGTCTCACTCGCACCCACATAAGCAAAGTATGGTGCGAGTAAGAGAGAAATGACTTGTGCTGTCAGTAAACGGATAGTCTTGCCGTCTCTATCCATAGGGAAACGTTTGTGCGCTTTTTTTGACTTTACTCTGGCATACATTTAAAAGGCAGTATACCTCTTGGGACCCCCTAGAACTCTCCGTTCCCTGAATCAGAGTTCTGCAATGGGCGGGCGGCCTCCGCCCGGCAGCCACCGAGACTCGTAGCCAGAGCGCCCGGCCCGGCCCGTCTGCTTCGTCAACGGGCCGGGTGAGCGCCCGGACCGAGTGCGGAGGCGGGTGCAAGCTCCGCCCGCTGCGTTCGGCACTTTTTGGCGTGGCGTGGAGTAGCTGAGCATAAGCTTCGGCCAGCGCCGACCCGCCCGGACCCCCGCACAGGTGACTTCGGCACTGTTCGGATGTCCGGCCGGTGACTGCGGCCGCCACTCCATGCCACAGCGAAGCAGCACCGCCCATTACTGTCGCTCTCTCTCGCACACCTCAGGTGGCGGGCGGAGACCGCCCGCCCATCGCAGAACTCTGCCCTGAATGCAAGCCTACGAGCTGGCAGAGCCGCGGATTATCTGTTTGAGATCTGAAGCATTAAGAAATAATAATATCAATTATATTCAGCACGCGAATCCCTGAGAAATCCGCTGTGTGCGAGTGTTTTTTCCGAATTTTGAATCCATACGCAGATTACATTTTGAATCTGAGATGCGCGCTGTGCGCTGTGTCGTCAAGCTGTGAGCGCAGAGATCTATTCCAAACCTTTTGAAACGTTCAATTTAGAAGCCGCGAAATAACATTTTCCCCTCTCGCCGTGCAGATGGCGCTGGCGGTTGGCGCCGCGCTACTGCTGCGCTCCCATTTCATTTTTGTCAGTTTGTGTTTTGCGGTTTGCTTGCTGCAATTAGCTCTTGCGGGCCCGGTGACGAAATCCAGCGAGCCTTTTCGACCTGAAGCGTGCTGGCGCCACTGGCGGGCGTGGCAAGGTGGGGCGGGGCGGGGCGGGGCGGGGCGGGGCGGGGCGGGGCGGGGCGGGGCGGGGTGCAACGCTGCGCTGCTCTGGTGTTATCACAATACTGCGGTTACTCATTTAGGCCGTGTGGGTCTGCGTCGCCCATTGTTTTCTTTTTTAGGCCCGCCAAAAAGTTCTCTGTTCGACTTGTTTGTTGCTTCGAATGTTTTTATTATTTCTTCTTCTCCCATTTCTGCTTGTATGTTGTCATTTGTTATTTTTATAGTTATTATTACATATGATTATAATTTATAGTTGTGTTTGCGGATGACTACATCAAAACTGGCTGTTCTTTGCTATTTCATATAGCTATTGTTTATTTCATTTAATTTTTACATTTGAGGAATGAATAATTGTTATATTGCATTTTTGTTATATCATTTGAACTTGTTGCGCGCCCAGCGAAGCCAAATAACAGAAACCAATTCGGGAGCAACTTGTCTTCTTGTCTCAGTTTTTATTGTCATTTCCAAGTGAAAATGTTTATATACGTACCGAGAGACTGACGTATGATGGTGTGTTGTGGGTGGATGTGTGTGTGTGTGTGTGTATGTGTATTATTCGTGTGTGATATTGAGTGAATGTGTGCGAGTTGTGCGCGTGGTAGAAATAGAGAAATGTTGTTTATGTTAAGAATGAAATTGATTTTTGTAAATATTAATCACCAAGACTTGGTGAGTTATGATGTTGTGGTAGATGTAACAACATCTGCCATGTCCTTGTTCAATTTTTTTAAATTATAGTAAACAAATTCAAAAACTTGAAACTATTTAAACTGTCTTCTTTTGCTTCCCTGGAAGATCTTAAAAAGAAAAAAAAATTACGTTATTGATCAAACGAATCTGGAATTATTGAAGGAATCACCAGAGTGCGGAATGTTAATACCGCGTGAAAAATGATCTCTCTTTCCAAAATACTCGGACTCAGCACGACATCATGCAAACGCCGCGCCACTTTCTGAAAGTATTCGTGCACTTTTCCTTCTCCCTCTTTGCAGTGTACACACACACATATTCAGCTTGCTGCACAATTTGGCATGGCTCGCTGATCGGACGGGTCGGTCGGTCGGTCGGTGGGTGGGACGTGTGGGAGCGAGGGCGATGGACAATGTCGCGTCGCGCCGGAGTGAGTGTGGGTGCGAGAGGGACGGCATCAGACCAGAGGGACTAGACGGTGCAGGAGGGCAGGGCACGGCGGTAATCCTGCCCTTTGAATGGCAGCAGGTATGCCACGGGGACGTCTTTGACGTCTTTGGGACCGAGGCTGCAGCAGCAGCAGCAGCAGCAGCACCAGTCTCTGCAGGGCTGCTGGGACCCTTTTGGGCTTCTCTCCACATCCTGTGCACTGTGTTCTCCGCCCCGCCCGGCCCTGCCCCGCCGGCTCCGTAGGGTTTCCATGCCTGCAGGCATCCGAGGCCCCCGGGCAGGCAGGGTCTTTGTGCGGGGTCCGACGGGGCGGGGCGGGGCGGGGCGGGGTGAGGCGGGGAGGGCCTAGTGGGGCTGCACATGGTCTCGGGTCTGGTCCGGAGCCTGAGCCGGTGCGCGTCCCGTCCCTTGCCCGTCAGCCCGGCAGGGTCTCCAACTTCTCGGAACAAAGATCCCATATAAAATGTAACCGGCCAGCGTAACTTAAAATAAAATAAAAAAAAAAAAAAAAAAAAAAAAAAACTCCAAGTCTTTTTGGCCTCTGCTGCCAGAATTCCGAGCTGCGGGGCAAGGGGGCCCTCTGTGCCGCCACCCCCCACCCCCTTCTTTCTCTCTCCCCTCTCTTTCCTTCTCGATCTCGCCTTTGGTCCCCCCTCCCCCTCTCATCTTAGTCCCTTGTTTTCTTTCGTTCATGACTGTGCCTTTTCCTTCTCTAGAGCAGCCTTTTTTATTTTATTTTTACTTTTTATTTTCTCCTTTTTCTTTTTACTTGTTTTTCTTTCCGACATGGGTAACACCCCTCCCACCTCACCTCTCTCTCTCTCTCTCTCTCTCTCTCTCTCTCTCTCTCTCTCTCTCTCTCTCTCTCTCTCTCTCTCTCTCTCTCTCTCCCTCCCTCCCTCTCCCTCTCCGCCCTGGTTTCTCCTTTTGTCCGAGGGAAGGGCACGGCAGGGCAGGGCCTGGGGGAAAGGGTTCGAGAGTTCGTTCTTCTTCTCCTCCTGCCGGCGCGGCGCGGCGCTGCGCGGCCCTACAGGGCCCTGCTGGGCCAGGCACGGCCAGGCACGGCCTTCTTGCACCAGGCCTACGGTGTACGATTACAGCCAGCTCCATCTCAGCCCGTCCGAATGTCAGTGTTCTCTTGGGCGCGGTAACGTTTTTATTATTTATTTACCTCCTACCGGAATCTGGAATTATTAGAACGCGCTCTTGTAATTCCGCGCAGGCCTAGAGGCAGGCGCAGGCAGGCGGAGGCCCGGGCGCCCGGGGCGGTAGGCAACCCGAGTGCAGTCGCGCCCACCGGGGAGTATATCGCAGCCATCACCGACGGGGACGGGACGGGGCTCGATGAGGCGTTTGCACCGGAGACCAAGCTGTGTGAGTGAATGCCAGTAGGTGTCGGATTTTCTATTCGTGCACTTTAACAATAAAGCAAAGGTTTGTCCTTTCTTTACATTTGCAGCGGGAAGAAAAATGTACGCATGGAAATTTACACGAGCAATAGTAATAGTGTGTGGACTTCACAAGCTAGGGGGTAAGGGGGTTTCTATCTGTCAGCTGAGCTAACTCCGTTACGTCTTGCTTTATGCCTCACACAAATATTTCGGCCAGTTAGAAGAGCTTCCTCTAGGGTCCAACTGGCCGGTGGTGCCTTTGCCTTCGCAGCGCTTATTCGGTCGCAGTGCTCTTGTTTCAGCCGCCGATAACAGCTCGGCATAAAGGAGCAGCGGAGCGGGGCGCAGCGTGGCGCTCGGGAATTAAAAGAACACAACCATTTCCTCGCGTGATTCGAATTCAGTTCGCGAATAAGAGACGGGGGGCGGGACAGGGCAGGGCAGGGGAGGGGAGGGCAAGGCAGGGCAGGGAAGGTGGCTTGTAGCGCCCCGCTGTTCTCGTGCCCTGCCGTGCTGGCCGTGCCCGGCCGTGCCCTGGCCCGCCTGACTCCGGCTCCCCTCCAGACCCGTCCTGCCCGCCAGTCTCCTGCTTGACAGTTCCGTTTGAAACGCGTTTGGGGCCGGGCAGGGCAGCGGCGGGGCAGGGCGGGGCGGGGCGGGGCAGGGCGGGGCAGGGCGGGGCAGGGCGGGGCAGGGCGGGGCAGGGCGGGGCAGGGCGGGGCAGGGCGGGGCAGGGCGGGGCAGGGCGGGGCAGGGCGGGGCAGGGCGGGGCAGGGCGGGGCGGGGCAGGGCAGGGCAGGGCAGGCCTGCTCGCCACGCACGCACACGCTCGCTCGCCCCGTGTTTTGAGCCCCTTCCCGGCCCCCACTACCCCCACTACTCTTCCGCGCGCCCTGCTGTGCGCGGCCGCTCTCCGGGGACTGGACTGGTAATTAAAGTGGCTCATGCAGAGAGCAAACAAATTTAGAATTTTCTGAATTTGGTCAGCGCGGCTAATACAACGCATTTCGCTCTCTACGCGCCGCCCCTCCAAAAGCGATTCGCTGCGGTGATGGTGATGGCCGAGCTCTCGAAATGACGCCAGCACTACCCGTCGCCCCCGCCCCAGTGCCCCCCCCCACCCCCCCGGCCCTCGCCTCGCGGTTTGGACGTGCTCCATCACGAATTCATACATCGCAGCACACAGCGCGCGCGGGAAAACGCGAGAAATTCGAATTGCTCACCGCAAGTCGCGCAAATGATGTGTGTGCTGCGCGCTCGCTGCTCAAGACTTGGCGCTTGGCGCGCGTAGTGAGTGTGTTCCAATTTTTACGTCGTTAACGTAATTAATTCAGACTGCTCCTCGTCGCGTCGCCGGCGTGACACTCGGCCCCGGGGCCCTAGAATGGGGCAGCGCGCGGCCAGCCGACTAATTCAGAAGATCGTCCTTGTTGCACCTTCAGCGGTGCCCTATGCTGGCCACGGTAGTGCTACGTGAGTGCGACGAGGACAGCGCGATCTTCGGAATCGCTCGGCAGTAGGGCGGAGCAGGATGGGCCGGCTGTAATCAAGTCAAGAGCGTGCTGCATTTGTTCCACTCCGAGTTCAGGTTCGGGTCAATGTCTCCCCGTGCGTCGCGACTCACGCCCCGCGCGACACCTGACCCGCGCCCCGCCGTGCCCTGCCCGACCACGCACTGCTCACGATATACTACTCGCAGCAATGCAGCGAGAAGCGAAGTCTGTCTGCCAGCGAGCAAAAAGGGCGGCGCAGCACGAGAAGCTGGACGACATGGAGGCCTGCTTTAAGGCGCAGGACTCCGCCTCCTTCTTCAAGCTGGCGAGGTCCCTCCGCCAGCGCTCCGGCTACTCTGTGGGTGTCATCAAGGCCGCGGACGGGTCCCTCCTCTCCGACCCGGCGGATGTCCAGGCCCGCTGGCGGGACTGGTTCAGGGATTTGCTGAACGTCCCGGGGCCCGCCGGGGATCAGCAGTATCCCGCCCCGGAGCAGCCCGCGGAGGGGGAGGTCGCCCCCCCGCCGTCGACGAGGTCCTGGACATCATCGGCGAGCTGAAGAAGAAGTCGGCCCCAGGCGTGGACGGCATCCCCGCCCCCCTCCTCCAGCACGGCGGCCGGGCGGTCGCCTTCGCCCTGAAGGACCTCATCGACGTCGTCATCAAGGAGGGGGCCATGCCGTCAGAGTGGAGGAGGTCCCTCCTCATGCCGCTGCCCAAAAAGGGGGACCTCAGCCAGTGCACCAATTACCGCGGTATTGCCCTGCTGTGCGTGGCGTACAAGGTGTTTGCCTACTTCATCTTCAGGCGGCTCTCACCTTTCGCCTCACGCATAGTAGGGGATTACCAGTGCGGCTTCCGCCCCCGCAGGTCCACGACGGACCAGATCTTCCTCCTCCGCACCCTCCTGGAGCACCGCTGGGAGGCGGGGAAGGACACTTATCTGCTGTTTGTGGACTTCGCGAAGGCGTATGATTGCGTGCATCGGCCCTCCCTCTATAACTACCTGGTCGGGGCAGGCGTCCCCAGCAAGCTCGTCGACATCATCAGGGTATCTCAGGAGGGCTCCAGCTGTGCGGTTCGGTTCAGGGGTAGGGTGTCCGACTTCTTCGATGTCGTCTCGGGGGTAAAGCAGGGGGATCCTCTGGCGCCTATGCTCTTCAACCTGGCGCTAGAGGGGGCGCTGGGGGAGCTCCACGTCCCAACGGAGCACCCGGAGCTTCTGTCCGAGCCTGCTCTGCTCGCCTACGCCGACGACCTGGCGGTGGTGGCGGCCACCCGCCAGGCCCTGGTCGACGTGAGCGCGCGTATCCGGGACAACGCCCTTCGCTTCGGCCTCCGCATCTCACCGAAGACCAACTACATGGTGGTGTCAAGGAGGACCGACGACCCCGCCCACGGCGACGCCCTGCAGGTGGGGCTCGACAGCTTCGAGAGGGTGGAGACCTTCAAGTATCTCGGGGTTCTGATTGACCACAAAAACAGTCTCGACCCCGAGATACGTGCGCGGTGCCTGGCAGGGCTCCGCACTTTCCACTCTCTCGCGCCCCACCTGCGCAGCAAGAAGGTGTCGGTGCACGCCAAGGTCCGGCTCTTCGAGACCATCGAGCGCCCCGCCATCCTATACGGGGCCGAGGCGTGGACGCTCAACAAGGACCGGGAGGCGCGCATCGCCGTGGCGGAGAACAGGGCGCTGCGCCGGGCCGTGGGGCCTATCTACGACGAGGAGGCGGATCGCTACGTGTGGCGGAGCAACGCGGAGTGCAGGCGGCTCACCGGCGCGGTCCCCATCCTCAACAAGGCCAAGAAGCGCCGCCTGCAATACGCGGGACACGTTGCGCGCGGCTCCGCCCCCCCAGCGACCTGCGCGATGCTGGACACCTCCCCGCATCCTCGTGGGTCTCGCCCTCACGGCTCCCCCCGCAAGCGGCTCGTCGACCAGGTGGCCCAGGACGCGCGCTCTCTCCAGGTGGCGGACTGGAGGGAGGCGGCGCAGGCCCGGGACGCCTGGCGCTCCACCACCTTCGGCATCGAGGAGCAGCCGGATCCCTACGAGACGGCGCGACAGGCCGCGAAGAGGAGGAAGGCGGAGCGAGACGCGGCCCGGGACGCAGCACGCCAGCTGGACTTCGGTGACAACCCGTAAACTGGTAGTATCTGCAAAGTGTTCTCTGTCAGGGGGACCCCTTGCCCTAGGCTCTCACGAAGGCTAGCGCGGCTAGCTGCCGTGCACGGCCCTGGTCAACGGACTCCCCCGCTTAGCTGCCAACGCGTTAGGGTGGGGTTCAACTGGAAGCCAGACAAGCGCGGTGCCTCGGGCTCGTGCCCTGGTGGAAAGGCCTCGCAAGTAGCCGCCTCCGGCCGGTGAACAACCTTGGGTCATTTGTGACCTGGTTCTCTCAAGTCAAGCAGGCCCGTGGCGCGTCAACCAGCAGCGGTGCTGCACCGTATGGTGTAAAGCGGGCTGCATCTACGCCTGCCTACTATAGGCAACGTGTACGCGCCTGTGTGGAGGCGTTGCCTATAGCAGGCGGCAGGCGCACATGCATGCGGCTGGCCCGTCAACGCCTGCCTACTAGGCAACGTGTACGCGCCTGTGTGGAGGCGTTGCCTATAGCAGACAGCAGGCGCACATGCATGCGGCCGGCCTGGCAACGCCTGCCTACTAGGCAACGTGTACGGGCCTGTGTGGAGGCGTTGCCTATAGCAGGCAGCAGGCGCACATGCATGCAGCTGGCCCGTCAACGCCTGCCTACTAGGCAACGTGTACGCGCCTGTGTGGAGGCGTTGCCTATAGCAGGCGGCAGGCGCACATGCATGCAGCTGGCCCGTCAACGCCTGCCTACTAGGCAACGTGTACGCGCCTGTGTGGAGGCGTTGCCTATAGCAGGCAGCAGGCGCACATGCATGCGGCTGGCCTGGCAACGCCTGCCTACTAGGCAACGTGTACGCGCCTGTGTGGAGGCGTTGCCTATAGCAGGCAGCAGGCGCACATGCATGCGGCTGGCCTGGCAACGCCTGCCTACTAGGCAACGTGTACGCGCCTGTGTGGAGGCGTTGCCTATAGCAGACAGCAGGCGCACATGCATGCGGCTGGCTTTGACGCCATGGGCCGGGCCCGAGAGGTCGCGAGCACCGCGCAGGGCGTGGCGTGGCTGCATCCGGGAAGTCTATGCGAGGGGTGAACATCTCTGAATTTTGGTGTGCAAATTTTGTGAATTTTGGCGAGTTTTTAGTAAATTTTTGTGATTTTGATTTTGTTGAAATTTTGTGGTCTTTTTTGAAATCAGAATCGGAATCACCGTACAGTGCCTACTTTTCTGACAGCACTGGCCGGACGGTTTGGGCGGCGCACTGGCGGCGCTGCCGCTGCCTACGGCGCTGGTAGCGAATGGGTGGACGCGCCTGGGTCGGCCGCCGCCGGGTCCCGGTCGTTGGCGAGGCCGTATAGGTCATGACGATCGACAGATGTTGGAGGCGACCCGCTGCTGCTGCTGCTGGCGGAATAGCGGCGTTCGTGCATGGCAGGCTCATTTTTAATTCGCTGTCCTCCCTCGCCCCGCCGCCCGCCGCCCCGCAGCACGGCCGCACCCTCCTCCTCTCTCTCCCCTTTGCTCTGGTGAATATTTCATCCGCTATCCGCCAGAACGGAAATACACGTGCACCTGTCTCGTTACGCGCCTGCTTCCGCTCCCCTCGCCACCCCCCACCCCTCACCCCTTCCATCGCCGCCGCCCCCTCGCTCGCTGTCTGTTCCTCTCGCTCACTCTCATTTGCATTCCAGCGCAAGAGTGACAGAGGCGCGGCGAGAGTGAGTGAGGGAGGGAGATGGAAAGAGACAGAGAGAGAGAGAGCCTGTGAGGGAGAGACAAGTGGGGGGAGGGAGACAACCTGCGCGGTCCGGGGCGGGGGTTCGGAGGGTTCGGAGAGAGAGAATGAGCAGCTCAGGGGAGGGTGCTGCGAGCAGGGCAGGGTGGGCCCGCACCCCGTGCATACTGATATCCCACGTCGGAAGTTGTTTCCCGCTGCGCTTATCCGCTTATTTCTAAACGCCCCGCCCGGTCCTGCACCGCCCCGCCCCGCCCACCGCGCCCGCCCACCACCCGCCCATGCGCGGGCGGGACGTCCGATTGGGGTTGGACGCCTAATCAGCATTTTGCGGAGAGTAGGCGGGGCAGGGGCAGGGGCAGTACACTCCGGGTGGGGAGCCGCCGCTGGTATCTGCTCGCGGAGGTGGAGTGGAGCCACACGGTCGGGATGAGGAGGGCGAGGACGACGGCTGGCAGCAGGATCATCCCGAACAGCAGCGTTTTGATGTGCTCTCTCTCTCGCTCCCTATGGCCGTGCTCCATGAGTGCGTCAAGGACAGAGAGGCAAAGTCACTTTCCGGAATCAGCCTGCAGGGCTGCGCCGCGGGCTGCGCCGCGGGCTGCGCCGGGCGGAGCCGCTCGCCAAGGACGTCGCGGACTTGGTGGTGTCACTCTGGCCCTCCGTCACTCCGCAGGGCAGCAGGCCGCCCGCGGCTCCCGGCCCCGCGGCCTCCAGCCGCCCCCGCCCCCGCTCCTCCAGCGCCGTGCTGGAGCCTAGCCGAGGAGCAGGAGCAGGTGCAGCCACTGGGGCTGCCTGTCCCGGGTTGGGGCGGGGTGGAGGGTGGGGTGGGGTGGGGGCCCCGGCCCGGCCCGGCCCCGGCCCCTGTTGTGGCTGAGGCCCGGCCCGGCCCAGCCCCGGCACTGCGCTGCGGCGGCATGACGCAATGTTGCCGCTTTGGACACATCTGACGGCGCTGTGCGGTGCGGCGCGGAGCCGGGCTGGCTGGCTGCTCGGGCTGGCCGCCGTCGGGCCCGGCCGCTCCGCTCCAGCCGCAGCCCGGCCCGGCGCAGCAGCAGCAGCAGCAGCAGCAGCAGCAGCAGCAGCAAGGGCTCCGCGCCGAGCCGAGCCGCTGCCATGTTGCCACGGCGCTCCTCCTGGAAGCCCCGGCCCGGCCGCGGCCGGCTGGCCCCTCGCCTCGGCCCGGCGCGGCCCGGCCTGACATGGCCCCGTACTCGCAGCCACGGCGTCGTGGCCCCGTCCCGTGTGGACCCGGTGGGGCCCCGCGCCCTCGGCCACTCGGCGGACCCCGGGGCCCCGATGCACGGCGGGCAGGCGAGCGATTCAGGAGATCGTTCAAGAGAGGCTCTCCTTTACCTACCGTATAGCTCCGTCCTTGTTGCACTCATGGGGCAGGTATAGGAGAGCCTCTCTTGAACGATCTCCTTAATCGCTTGGCAGGACAGGCTGAGCAGGAGCAGGCAGCAGGGCACGGCCCATGGCAGGGTGCAGGGGGCATAGCAGCAGCTAGGGTAGAATACAGGGCAGCCGAATTCTTCCGAAGAGCGCTCTCCTCGCTCCGTCTCTTTCGTACTCATGCAGTCTACTGCACAGGAGCGAGTGAGACAGAGCAAGCAGAGAGCAGTTCGGAATAAGTCAGCAGGGGGCCCAGGCCCTGGCCTCATGGCCCTGCCCTCCGCTCCGCTGCGCACCTCGCCGCGACTGCGGCCGCAGATCCCTCCCTCACCCTGGTCTCCCCTCGCGGGGGCCCGCCCCGCCCCGCCCCGCCCCGCCCCGCCCCGCCCGAAGGGGGAAACAACTCAGAAATTTTTGTACACCTCTTAACTCGGGAAGATTCACAAAAAGCAACAACATATAAATTCACAAAAAATCATGAAAAGTTAGGAAAAACTCAGGAGAATTCACTAAAATTTCGGCGATATTCAAGTGAAAGTACACAAAAATCATATAAATATTCACGAAAATACACATAAATTCTTAATGTATACACCATAATTCAGAGTTGTCTCCCTCGGCCCCGGCGCAGCGCAGCCCCCCTTTGATAATAATTTCGGTTAAAAAGATGCGGCCGCTGCCGTGCATTGTTCGCTCCGCATTGTACGAATGCGCGCTCGCGCGCGTGTGAGAGCATGAATACGGGGCTGTGGTGATGGACCTGGTGATGATGGTGGTGGAAGGGGGTTTGATTCCACCGGCCCCACGCGGCGTTCGGTCTAGCGGGAAAGGAACAAACTGAGACGTTCGTCTGCTTTTAACTCGCGCGGTGGCGGCACGGCCCCTCGCCTGCTTCTCGCCTGGTGGCAGTGGGAGCTGAGCAGAGCAAGGCATCATGTGGACCACCTGATGACGTCCGTGATGGTGATAACCGCGCCCGATAAGGCCCAGCCTCGCCCCGCCCCGCCCCGCTGCAGTGCGTTGTACTGTACGCTCTGTGGGCCCGAATGAGACCGGAGCGGGGCGAGGCAAGGCATGCGTGCAGCGTGCATCCCGAGGGAAGAACAACTCTGAATTTTGGTGTGCAAATTTTGTGAGTTCATGTGAATTTTTGGCGAAGTTTTGTGAATTTTTGATCGTGTTTTTTTTTCTACAATTCTGTGATTTTTTGATGATTTTTGAGAATTTTCCGAAATTTTTGTGAATTTTCTAAATTTTCTAAAGTTATGAGAATATCTCTGAATTTTTCCCGAATTTCTCTCAAATTTTTCTGAATTACGAGGTTTATAAAAATTTCGGAGTTGTTTCCCCCTCGGTGCGCCCGCGTCCGCCAGCAGCCGGTGCGTACGGTGCACTTGCACGATGCTGCGCGCGCGCGCGCGCGCACACACACACACACACACACACACACACGATGTGGCCCCACATTTTCCGCTCTGAAAAGTTGCGCCGTGTGCGTACGCGCGAGCCCCGCGCCGCCGTCCCGTGTTCATGACGGGGACGCTACTTGCCGCCGTGATTCATGTTACACGCGCGCAGCAAGGCGTGGCGGGGCGGGGCGGGGCGTCCTGGGGGCGTGCCTTGCGCAGGGCGGGGCGGGGCGGGGCGGGGCGGGGCGGGGCCGGGCGGGGCGGGGCGGGGCCGGGCGAACACGGCGTGCCGGCTAAAGTGCCATGAAAAGTAATAGTTGCATACGTTGCAATTAGCCGTGGCGCGCGAGCGGAGCGGAGCGGAGCGCAAGTGTAGCGAGAGGCGCACCGGGCTGGTCGGGCCGGGCCGGGCCGGGCCAGGCGCCTCGCCGGGTCCGCACAGACCATCATTGTCTTGTTACGCCCCCCCCCTCCCACCCCCTTTCCTCCCCCTACCTCCATCCTCTCCCTCTTCTCTCCGTTTACCACAGTGATCAGTCTCCTCCTCTTTCCCTCTCTGTCAATATGAATGTGTGTATGTATGCGTGCGCGCGCGCGCGCGCGTTTGTGTGTGTGAGTATGTGTGTGTATAGGAGACAGAGGAGTTCTTTCTCCGGAGATATCTCCCCTTCAATCTTTCCTCTCCCCCTCTCTCCCTCCCTGATCCTTCTCCTCTTTCTCCTCGTCCTCCTTCTCTCCTCTGCCCTGGCAGGCAGGCCTCAGGGCGCAGTCTGGTCTGGGGCTCAGGGTCGGAGAGGCTTGTGGTCACGGCGACCACAGTCGACGGCGTGGCGTGGCGCGGCGTGGTGCAGTGTGACGTGGCGGGGCGGGGCGGGGCGGGGCGGGCCGGGGCGTAAGTGAGGTAAGGGCTCCTCTCTCTCTCTCTCTCTCTCTCTCTCTCTCTCTCTCTCTCTCTCTCTCTCTCTCTCTCTCTCTCTCTCTCTCTCTCTCTCTCTCTCTCTCTCTCTCTCTCTCTCTCTCTCTCTCTCTCTCTCTCTCTCTCTCTCTCTCTCTCTCTCTCTCTCTCTCCATCAGGACACGGAGACCCCCTCCGTGGACCCCGCCGGCACGCCGCGGATGTCGCCGCAGTCGCCGCCCCTGGAGCCCCTGCTCCTGCGCCACGACTGTCCCGCCCCGCGCCAGGAGATTGCACAGACCTTCCTGGTCTGCGCCGCTAGTCGGCCACCCAGGGGGTGGACCACTTCCACTATTCCTCATGCAAGTCGTACGTCCCATTAAAAATAATATTTATAATATTAAAAATGAAACCAAATAAATCATTTTGTTAGTTCCTTAATTCCGTGTGAAATTTGTGATCTGCTAAAAAACACTCCGTCTCACAAAGATAAAAAGAATTCCACAAATTCCACCTCTCTATCATACACACTGGAAAGGGAGTGCGAATGCCGCAGCACACTTATTGGAGGTGTATGAATCCCCGCTGGAACAGTTGGCGTGGATTTCCCATTGAATTACATTTCAGACACGAGTACACAGGTAGATTACAACACCTGCAGGTTTCCAGTGCAGGCCCTCGACCGACGCCGACGACGCCGCCGGCTGCGGCGCCGACTGAAATGAGTCGGTCCGGCGACGTGTACTTTTTTGACGAAATATCCATGGAGCATGTCGCGGGCGGTGCCACCGCGTTCCACAACCGTGACTCCGCCGCGGCCCCGCCCCGCTCCACCCCACACCCCGCCCCGCCCCACCCCGCCCCGCCCCGCCCCGCTCCGTCGCCTCAGCGTCGCACCGCGCTTTCTTCGACGGGCTGCCGACACCTGGGGCTCTGCGGGGCAGGGTGGGGTGACGTAGCCTGGCGGTGACTGATACTGTAATCATCCGTGAAGTCGACGGCGCGGCCGGGCCGGGCCGGGCCGCCCGCAAGAAGTGGCAAGGCGGCGGCCACGGGGGCCCTGCTGGCTGGGGCCCCTCCGTAAAGCGCCACCACTGCCGTCAGATTGAGAACAGCGCTTTCGTATCCCCGTCCTTGTCACACGCATGGGTCTCGGCCACGAGGAGTGAGCGAGAGCGCACTACAATACGATCTTCTGAATGTAGGGGCTGTTGCCTGCGGAGCGTGGCGACGACGTCGACGACGGTCGGATCCAGCAGGCTCGGGGCGGTGCAGGCAGGGTGAGGCAGGGCCAGGGCTGCCCAGTGCGAGGCGGGGCGGGGTGAAATATCCTGGAATATTAGCATGTGACGCCCGACTCCTCCTGAATCATCGAAAGGTGATCGCTAGGGCATCTTCTTCAGCCTTCCGGCCCCTTCCTTTCGGCGTCCAACATAAGGCCACCCTCGCCCCACCCGCGGTATCCAGTCTGCCGAGCGATTCCGAAGATCGCTGTCATACCTCTGTCCTCGTCGCACTCATGGAGCACTACCATGGCCAGCATAGGGCACCGCTGGAGGTGCAACAAGGACGGAGAGATGAGAGCGATCTTCTGAATCAGTCGGCTGTCCCGACGCTGCTGTGGTCGCTGGTCGCTCCGTCAGCAGCGGCGGCGCGCTTCTCGGAATTGGGCCCCGCGGACGCGGTTGGGCTCTGGCCTCCGGCTCGCGGGGCGACCCAACGCGGAGGCCGCGAGAGCTGACTGCGGCGGGCGCCTCCCAGCGGACGCCGAGGGTAGGACAGGAGGACGGCCGTCCGATTCAGAACATCGCTCTCATACCTCCGTCTTTGTCGCTCGTATGCTGGTTCCTATGTCGGGGGGGATGGCAGGGCTCCATGAGTGCGACAAGGACAAAGGCAAGAGAGCTTATGCAAATTAAAAAAAATAACCTGAATTAAGCGACGACATTTTGGTGTATTATGCAACTATTATTCGGCTAAATTATGTCAATATTTGTGCGGTCATCATGCGGCAAAAATTCGCCAAAAAATCGAAAAATGTAGAAAAGGGCAAACATTGTCCCCCAAAAATGCAACACGAAAATGCCTAATTCACCAGTTTTATTTAATAAAAAAAAAAAAAAAAAAACTACTCAAAAAATAATAATTTAAAAGAGGTTGTTAAAACCATGGTAGAGGGTAAAGGTGTCAATATTGAACTTTGAACGGATTTCACTATCTCAATCTCAAAACAAAATAGGAATATGACCTGAAATATAAAAAGACGGAAATATCTGATATTTTCGTCAGATTTCCGTGGAGAACTGAAAAATATGCGAGCATAATGCGAAGGAAAGCTAAATGATGCGACATGATGCGACTTGCAAATGCACTGTACCATGGTGCCTCAACATCAAAAAGCTATTTTTTCTTCTTCATTTTCAACGATTTTAAAACATTTTGCGAAAAATGCGATCGCATAAAGTGACCATCTCTACCTCTGCGTGTACTGTTGCGCGGTATGGCAGGGAGGGACGCCCCGGCCCGCCCCGCCCCGGCCCGGCTCGGCCCGCCCCGGCCCGCCTCGGCGACACGGCACGGCAGTTCAGCTGATACGCGTGGGAAGGGAAGGTGACGGAGGCAGAACGGAGCAGGGACCGCCTGCACTGCTCTGCCCTGCCCTGCCCTGCCCTGCCCTGCTCCGCCTTGCCCTGCCCGCCTCTTTGCAGCCACCCCCACGTCCCCCCCCCTCCTCGCCATCCCCTGCCGCCCCTTTGCCTCCCCCGACTCCCCGGAACACGGCACCTTGGGGGCGTTAGAGCCTTGCAGCCCCCCACCCCCACCCCCCGCTCTCAAGGGGCCTAACGCCTCGTTGCTAGAGAGCGCGGCAGGGTGGGCCGGGGCGGGACCGGCGGGGCCAGTGCTGCTCGCCCTCGGCTGCGGCTTCACGGAGCCTACGGCAGCAGCAGCGGCAGCAGCAGCGGCAGCAGCAGCGGCAGCAGCAGCGGCAGCAGCAGCGGCAGCAGCAGCGGCAGCAGCAGCGGCAGCAGCGAGAGACTCCGAGTGGGATTTTATTCCGGACTCAGAGGCCGTCCCGTCCTGTCTGTGCTCCAAGTGAGTCCATGTCTTGTCCGGAGATGCGCAAATGCTCGGCTCAGCGCTCCTTGCCATGCCATCCATGGCCGGCCTGTCAGCTTACCACCTCCACCCCCGCCCCGCCACTCGCCCGGCCGCACATGTGTTCTCAATCACCCGGGCCTACCCGGGCCCGGCCCGGCCGGCGCGGCGTGCCGGCGCGGTGCGGCAGGGAAGGGAGACAGTACACGCCCGCCTGCCTTTTTCGCAGGAAAACCGATGAACTCTGGCATAGGACACCCGGTGGTGTCATTCCGCCATGGGAAATGTTCAGAGTGGAAAACAGAGAAAGAACAACGCACCAGTGCTTACTATATAGAGGCGCTTATTGTCTATCCACCCTCGAGTGTTGCCAGAAAAGTAGGCAAGATGTAGCCCGAGCAAAACGGGCGAGTGGGGGTGGGGAGTTACGTCGAAAAATCATCGCACGGCCCCCAAAAATCATTAAAAAAATTAAACAAAAATCGAAATCAAATCAAGGAAAAAGAAACCAAAAATCCGAAAAATCAAGAACAAATTTAAAAAAATTGTCAAATATGGGAGAAGAGGGTCAAAATTTACAAGAAAGTGACAGAAATTTTCCTTGAAAATTCAAAAGAAAAATAAATACGAAAAGTCGAAATAAATCACGAAAATCTCAAAAAAATTAAAGATCAATAAAATGAATAATTTTTTGTAAGTGATCCTCACTTTTGAAAACGGGCTCTGTGCCTTGCTAGGTTGACCCCACTCATCTAAGTCCGAGAGACCGCCTAGGACTCACACTCCTCAGGCTGGCTGCAGTTCCCATGCCCAGGGTAGGCAGACCCGCAACCCTGTTGCGTGTTTTCTGCGTGTCTCCTGCTGACGGACATCTCGACGAGCCTTCCAGAGCGCGCTGCGCCGCGGGGTGTCATCTTTCGACGAGAGGAGAGGAGAAAAGAGGTCCCAACCCGGTCGGGAAGGAAGCCGTATGTGACGTCAGGTGCCAGGCGGCACGGCGCGGGGCGGCGCGGAGGGGCACGGGAGGCCTGCCCGGCCGCCTGCAACGGCATCCTGGTCCGCGCTGGAGGACTTCGTCACTCGGCCCGGGATGGTCCGGGGCCGGGGGCCGGGCCTCTGGAGCGCACTTCCGCGGGATTCGAGTCCGCTCCGTGTTATATTCAGTTAAGAAAAGGCGAAAAAATCGCGCCGGCCCCGGGGCCGCCCCGGGGCGGCCCCGGGGCCAGGGGCGCGTAGCCGAGAAGGGAAAGGGGGGGAGAGGGGGAAGGAGCGGGGTAGCGAACCAACCTTGGATTCCAAGAACCAACTGCACGATGACGTTCGCTCCGTTCGCTGCACGACGCGGCTCTCCGTCGGCTTCGGCTTGCGGGTGCACGAACGCGCTCGGCTCGGCCCGGCCGACCCTTCGTCGTGCAGTTAGTAGTTAGTTCGCTACCTGTCGAACCCGCTCCTTCCCCCGCTCCTTCCCCCTCTCCCCCCCTTTCCCTTCTCGGCTACGCGCCCCTGGCCCCGGGGCCGCCCCGGGGCGGCCCCGGGGCCGGCGCGATTTTTTCGCCTTTTCTTAACTGAATATAGCACCGCCCCGTCCCGTCCCGCCCCACCCCCCACCCCTTCTCCTTCCACAGGACTCAAACCTCTGCCGGACTCACATGCCTCGCGCCCCGCGCTCCACGTTGTCACCCTTTCCTTCCGCCTCCGTTGCAAGGTGAGGACACACACTGTCGTATGATTCCGGAGGTTGCTCTGGCGGCTCCGTCGTTGTCGCACCTATTGCGGTGCTCTACGTTCGGGATAGCCGGGACTCCCGAGAGCGACAAGGATGAAACGCGAAAGCGGTCTTCGGAATAAGACGGTCGTGCGGTGACGCGGTCCGGGGTGGGGCGGGGTCAACCCCTTCAGTTTTCCCCATCTTTTGATTCCCCCTGCTTCCCCTCCCCGACACCCTCCGGTCACTTCCGGTTGATATGCGTTTAAGGAGGCACCTTTTGCATATAAAGGGACGCGACAGGCGGGGGGAGGGCGTTTGGGGGGTGCACTCCACCCAGCGCTCACTTCCGGTCGCCTCGCATTGCGCGGTCCCCGCCCCCCCCCCCCCCAATCGCAAGATCCGCTGCTGCCGCCGCCGGCCCCGGAGGTGGGGGGCCCGCCCGTAAAGCTCCACGCGCAGCCCTCGAAGAGAGGAAATTAAGATTTTAAAGCGAGGTGAGAAAAAAACAGGTTGAGGCAGAGGTTAATTCAACCACTTTGATCCCATTAAACGGCTGTGCGTGATAGGGTCGCGACAGGCGGAGCCAGGCGCCCCCGCAACCCGCTCCACCTGCTTCACCCCGTTCCCCCATCGCACGCCCTCCATCGCAGCGCCTCCATCGGGACTTGATAAAGGCTCCGTCTGTCGCGGCGGCATGAAAAAAAAACCCTTTCGTCGAGGCCATTAGCGCGTCAGGTAATCTGGTGCGAGGTACAGGGGGTACTGTCTCAAAAAAGTAATGCCGAGCACGCGGCGGTGTAGTTTTCCTCCCGGTTTTCTCCCGCCCGGCCCTTTCCACGCCCCGCGGGTTTGCCTAGCCAAACGCCGGCGAGGCGGTCCACTCCGCACGTCACGTCCCTGATAGTGGCCCCTCCAGGCCTGTCCCGGCGAGCTATGCGGCCTGGTTAGCGTCGCGATAGTCGCGCCATGTCCTGTCGCCTCACCGGTAGCCTCAGTCGGCGCCTTATCACATTGGAATCGGAGTAAGTAGCAGTCGTCGGGGGAGGAGGAGGAGTAACAGCAGAAGCGACCAGCCTCTTGACGTTCACAAGGCGGAAGAATGCAGCAGCAGACGACGTCGGAGCAGACGACAGGACAGCAGCAGCAGCAGTGCAGCCGTCTGATCCCGAAGATCGCCCTCCTTCCTCCGTCCCTGTCGCACCTCTGGGGGTGCCCTATGTTGGGGATGGCGGGGCCCCAAAAGTGCGACAAAGACGGAGAGGCGAGAGCGACCTTCGGAATCAGACGGCTGCGTCGGTGAAACAACAAACCGAGTGCGTCGGACGAAAACGTGTTGCAGATCCCCTGCGCCGATATTAGAGAGGCGGCCCTGTGGCGCGGACGGGACGGCGGCGGCCCCTCCACCCTATCCCTCCACCTCCTCTCTCCCTCGCCCTCTCCCTCTCCCTCTCCCTCCCCGCTCGCCTCCCTTTTCTCTACCCGTACCACCTGATCCCGTCCGATACCCGAGGCTAAGGCTCGAATTTAGCCTAAAGAACGGGCCGGCGTGGCGTGGCTTGACGTGGCGAACGGAGCGGCCAGGCAGGCCAGCCGCCGGGGAGAAGAGGAGCTCAGAGTTAGATCCCCGGGACCCGGGCCCGCCGAGTGGGGCCCGCCGCGCCGGCCCCGCCGCCGCCAAGCCGTCCAACGCCGAGGTGAAGAGAGGTGCGGCCGCGGCCGCGGCCGCGGGGCCGCCGCAAGCAGCAAGCTTCATACCATTCATACGCACCGTTCTCGGATCACCTCGAAGAACATTACAGGCACGCTCGGTCGCGCGCGGGTCACAGCTGGAGGAGCCGAGGGGGAAACAACTCTGAAAGTTTCTTTCACCTCGTAATTCAGAAAGCTTTAGAGAAATTATGAAAAATTCAAGAACAATTCCGAAGATTTAGAAAAAATTAGAAAAATCACAAAAAATCACTTAAATTCTCAGAAATTCAGAAAAACATTCTAGAAAAATTCACAAAAAAAAAATCACTAAGAGTTCACTAAATTTGTAAACGAAAATCCTTCCCTCGGTCCCGGCGCACCAACAGCCTGCTGGCCAACCGCGTACACTCTCCGGTGGTTCAGATTGCTCAGCGCACCTCGTCGTTTTCTTGTTCTTCTACTTCTCTGCCCGCTGTCTCTCTCGCACACTCAGATATGAACAAAGCGGGCCAGTACAATCCGAACAGGTCCGGTGCGGGCGGTGTGAGTCACCTTCCCAGCCTGCCCCGGAGGCAGCGGCGCGGCCCCGGAGGAGATGCTGGGTCCTGGTCCTCTCCTCAGCGCTGCTCGGCGCCGCCCCGGCCCGGCCGGCTAAGATCGACTTTTAGCATTCCACAAACCCGGGGGCGACTGACCCCCCTCTCCTTTCCGGCCCGGCCCCCGGCCCGGCCCGGCCCGGCCCGGGCCTACCTAACCTGTCGGAGATGTGTGGGGAAGGAATCTGAAAAATTGTCGTTCCGAATGAAAACCGTCTCCGCGCTGCGCTCGCCACAGGGCCCGAGGACCGAGAGATCCTTCACTATAAATTCAAGCGTACACCGATTTTTCTGATTTCTTTCTGGTGTTTCGTGATGTTCCTTGATTTTCACTGATTTTTTTCTATTTTTTTTTAAATGATTTTTTTCGTGGCTATTTCTGAAATTTTCTTGATTTTCCTCTCCCCCTTTATTTTTTGGTCTGATTTTTTTTATATCGATGATTTATGGGGTGAAGGTACACTGATTTTTTTGAGTGAAGGACCCCTCGTCGAGGACTCATTCTCAGTAGCCACCTACAAGGACAGTTGAGGAAAGTGGGCTGCACTTGCGCCTGCCTCATAAGGTGAGCCCGTTCTGAAGCTTTTTCGACGCAGAAGAGTGGGCTTCACGGTAAAAAAGAACGTCTGTTTTTTTTTAAATGGAAAACGGAAAACTTGAAGGATTCCACTAACTTTTAGGAAAACTCCTCATATTTAGAGGAAGTCCCCTCCAAAAATGTGGAAACTTCCCTAAGTTTTTGAGCCTTCCTCAAAGGAGTTTTACTCAAATATGGAACACTTTGCGGGCATGATATGATGTGCCCTATAGGCACGCGCAAGTGCAGCCGTCGTGTTCGGGCTGCTTATATTGCCTGCTGGCTGCTGCCGGCGCGCGACGTCGGCGAAGACCTCTCCTTCTGGGAGATCTCCTTCTCCTCCACGCGGCCCGGACGTGCCGCGGGGTGGCGCGGAGTGGCGTGCTCCCACGCTGACTCCAGCGCGCCATTTTCTTCGAACGGGAAATTCTGTGCGGATTGCGTCGTCAGCGAAACGTGAGAGCTTGGGCCGGCCGGTAAAGCCTTTCAGTGCGGCTCGGGCGGGGCGAGGCGGGGCGGGGCGGGGCGGGGCGGGGCGGGGCGGGGCGGGGCGGGGCGGGGCGGGGCGGGGCGGGGCGGGGCGGGGCGGGGCGGGGCGGGGCGGGGCGGGGCGGGGCGGGGCGAGGTGTGGCTTGTGGGGCGGTGCAACACCATCTCTTCCTCCTCGTCCACCTCCTGATTTCCACGCCTTCCCTTCGCCTCGGACTGGTCTGCTACTGCCGCACCCCCTCGGCTCGCCCCCCCCCCTCCCTCCTCCCTTTCACGCTTTCCAATGTGCGATGCTTTACACAACAGCTGGCTGCAGGCGGTGCAAGCCTCTGTAGGCAGCCTGTAGGCAGCCTGTAGGCAGCCGCGCTCCCCGCGTTCTTCTTTTCCTCCTCCTTCTCCTCCTCGCCGGCGCCCCGATGGCCTCGTCGCGCACCCTCCGCCCGGCCTAAGCAAGCAGCAAGCAGCTACGACTCTTTCCCCCCAGCAGAGCTGCCTGAGTCAGTCCCTGCTGGTCTTCCAGGACGCTTCCAGGAGCTGTCAGGTTGCATGCCTGCAGGGAGGGAGCAGAGCAGCAGGCAGCAGGCCTCACCCGCAGGACCCGCAGGGCCCGTCGCCCGCCCCGCTGCTGGCTCCGTTCCACAGCGTTCCTCGCATGCATCTTCTCGGACAACACAGAAACAAACTTAATCAATATTTTACAGCTGCTTTTCAAGATAATGGAGAGTGGTCCGGCGGTGACTCGAGCAGCAGTCTCGGCTTCCCTACTATCACCATTTTTATTTTATTTATTTCAGAGTGTGTCCCCGTTCCCATGCGATAAGCGACTGCAATTATGCAATGGTGCATTTGTTTATGAGATCACCACGAGCTCTGTTGTATTTTTCAACGGTTTTACGACAAAACCATGACACTCTCGATGGTTTTCAGCCGGATGAATGTGGAACCGGGCAGTGTTCAAGTTGAAAATAAGAAAAATTTTTGCTGCCCGTCCGTCTTTGGCCCCGAGGCAACAAAAGCAACGGCAACACTGTAAGCCGAGTCGAGCAAGCCGAGACGGGCGGGGCCGGGCCGAGCCGAGTCGGGCTGAGGCGAGGGGGGCTGCGTGCGAGCGAGGCGGCCCCGGCCCGGCGCCCCCTCCCCCGCCCCCCTTCTCTCTCTCTCTCTCTCTCTCTCTCTCTCTCTCTCTCTCTCTCTCTCTCTCTCTCTCTCTCTCGGCCCGGAGGCGGGGAGAGGGGAAGGAGGTGGTGCGAGGCTAGAGCGGGGCCTGGCGGCTGTGCTACCCGCGTAAAAAATCTAGGCATAAAGTTGTCATAATTTTCTCGCCGCCTTTATCACTAGATTGTCAGATAAATTATGAGAAATCCATGACACAGTTTATGACTAATTTAAGAGCTACGCGTGTGTCATAAACATCGCCGTAAAAATCTCATAATGTTCTCCAAAAAAATGTCATAAATTTTTTGGCAAATCGGTGCTTTATGAGAAAATTATGACTTATTTTCACCCGCAGGAGAGAAAATTTCGATTCGATGCGGAGTCGAACCTCCGGCTGGCTGACTGTCGACTTTGTGAGCTATCGACGGTAACCACTGGGCCAGAGTGATTACCTGAGAGGAGTCGTCCGCTTCCCGGACCACATCGCTCCCGTTCGAAGCATCGCCGCTCGGCGTGCGCGCTGGGGCTGAGGGGCCTAAAGCGAGAGGCGCGATGAACAGCGAGCGTGTCGCGTGTGTAGGTACGTGTACGTGGCGGTTGTACTACGTACATGCGAGCTACAGATTTGAATTCCGCATGGAACGTTCCAGAAAAAAAAAGGCCTAATGTATTCTGTAAGACTGAAACCTTCTGTCCAGAAAACAGAAGGATTCGATAAATGTTGTTTCCTATTCCAGAAAGTTCCAAATCAGCACGACTCCTCTCAGGTAATCACTCTGGCCCAGTGGTTACCGTCGATAGCTATCACAAAGTCGGCAGTCAGCCAGCCGGAGGTTCGACTCCGCATCGAATCGAAATTTTCTCTCCTGCGGGCGAAAATAAGTCATAATTTTCTCATAAAGCACCGATTTGCCAAAAAATTTATGACATTTTTTTGGAGAACATTATGAGATTTTTACGGCGATGTTTATGACACACGCGTAGCTCTTAAATTAGTCATAAATTGTGTCATGGATTTCTCATAATTTATCTGACAATCTAGTGATAAAGGCGGCGAGAAAATTATGACAACTTTATGCCTAGATTTTTTACGCGGGTATCAGTACAGTGCGTGTCCACGGGGAGCCCCGCCCCGCCCCGCCCCGCCCCGCCCCTCTTCTCCTCGCCCCGCCGCGCCCCTTCTATCTGAGTCTCGAGCAGCCCCAGCCACTCTAGCGCTCTAGCGCACTCTAGCGCAGCAGCACACCATGGGGTTCGGGTTCGAGACACTCGATGGCAGTCACTTCATACACACTGTTAAAGAACACAAATCAAAGTGATTTCTGGTATCTCGTCACGTTTCTTCCACGGCTTGCTGCGAGCTTTGCGGTGCGACGCCGTGCATCATCACCTAAAAAACGCGAAAAACTTGAGCAGCCATCGTATACGGTTAGTTTACGGAAAACGAGGTAGGAATGACGGCTGTGGCCGTCAGAGTTTTGGTGGACACGACCATACTCTGTAGTTGCCGTGCGTGTACAATGCTTGCTCCGCCCCAGCCAGCCCGCTCATCAGTTCTATTAATTTTCCGATACGCCGTGCAGTAACTATCCCTCGAAATGAGAGAAGACGGCGGTGGTTCGGGCAGCAGGGCCGGGGCCGGGGCCAGGCGGGGTCGGGGGGCCGGGCCGCGGTCCAGCGCCCTCGCGAGCGGTGCCGGGCGGGGCGGGGCGGGGCGTGGCGTGGCGAGGGTGGGCAGGGCAGGGTACTCCGGGGGCTTACTCTGAGCCCACCCCCTGAAGGGCACCACCACGGTCCTGGCGGTGGCGCGGCGTGGCGCGGCGTGGCGCGGCGTGGCGCGGCGTGGCGCGGCGTGGCGCGGCGTGGCGCGGCGTGGCGCGGCGTGGCGCGGCGTGGCGCGGCGTGGCGCGGCGGGGAGTCACTCTGTGCCGCGCAGCGCGGCGCCGGCGCCCGCCTCTCCTCTCCTCTGGGGAATTCCAAGCCTTAGACCTCCTCCGATTCCAATTTAAAACCCCTTTTGTCTCTGGCGGGACGGGACGGGACGCGAGCACGCCGTCGACTGGAACCTTCCCTTCCGCCGACCCTCCGACGAGGCCACCTTCCTGGACGGAGGGTGAGGCGGGGATGCTGAGGGAGAAACAACTCGATCTAAATGTTGGTGTGAAAAATTTTGTGAATTTTTGTGAATTTTCGGCAATTTTTGTGAACTTTTATAGAACTGTTCTGAATGTTTGCTTGAATTTTACCTAAATTTTTGTGAATTTTCCTGAATTTCTCTGAATTTTACTGATTCTTTTTTTCTGAATTTTACTGTTTTTTTTTCTGAATTTTACTGATTTTTTAAAGTTTTAATTACGAGTTGTACAAAAATTTCAGAGTCGTTTCCCCCTCGGCCTCGGCGGATGCTCATGCTCGCGCATCCTGGGCCGGGCTCATCCGTATAGCGCAGTGTACTACGGACGAGCGCGGCGGGGTGGGGCGGGATGGGGCGGGGTGGAGCCTGCCTGGGTCGCTGGCCGAGTACTGCATTCACGCACGGGGTGGGTGGGTGGGTGGGTGGGTGGCCAAGGGGAGCGAAGCGAAGCAGGGCGACTAAATTAGTGAAAAATTTATTCGAGACGTGTCGGTGAAACATTCAGCGGGCCGATCGACCATAGACCGTCTTTGTCCGATCGATGTGCTGTGCTGCTTGGATTTTTCCTTTCCTTCCACGCTGTCACTTGCACAGTACAGTCTGCACAGTGTTTGCGCGTACACTCGTGCACTGTACCGAGCAGGGCGGGGCGGGGCGGGGCGGGGTGGGGCGGGAGCGCACTGCAGCGAAACGCGCCGCGCCGAGCAGCGACGCGACGGTGTGTTTGCAATGCAGACAGGCGGGTGCGCAATTCGTGCCAATCCCGCCGGTCATTCCAATTTTCACCCTTGCTTCGCAAAATAATATTTTTTTTTGTCGGTTGAGGTGGATTGTATTGCGGTAATCAGTTTTGCCATATAAGTAGGCAAAACTCACAAACAATGAATACACCTGCGTGAGGCAGAACGGCTTTTGCCTAAGTAAGCACGCAATAAATTCTTATGGACATTTTCATTCGTATCTTATGAATACCTTCCTGCTCATGCTTGGCCTAAGCATTTAATAATATGCAAGTGTGAGCAAATTATTCACAATTATACCTTTAAGAAAATGGATAAGCTGAGCATGCGCCAGAAAATTTGCAAGTCAGTTATAAAAATTTCTGTTAGAATTTAGTGTGCAGTTGGAGAAACCGGTCTGCTTTACACAGGTGTATACGTGAATATTTTTGCCTATTTTTCTGGCAACAGTGGCGGGAAGGACGTCAACTTGCGGAGGGCAAACCAGCATGTTCTCAACAGCAGCTTCTGGCAAAGAACAGGGAAAGGGCACTTACTGAAATCATAAACGTGTGAATTTCATCCACTTGTAGTTGTTTAAATTGCCATAATTGCGTACTGATTGGCGGAGTGTACCACATACATATTTCTCATACTCAAAACCTCACCACCACTACTGCGCTCATATGGTGCGAAGCGCTCAGCCAATCAGGACGCTTTCGTGCTTTCACTCTTCCTTTGTCGAAACACACTATTCTAACACTTATTCTGAAATTCTCGAAAAATTACGCACTTTTACTGTTCCAAGAGTGGGACAGAGAAGCGCGAAGAAAGAAGGGCGACACGATGCGAGAGAGAGGGAGATGTAGTAGGGCGAGGGTGTGGGCGGGTGCGGGGCGTGCGGGGGCAGTTGGCCATGCTGCCACATTGGCTGGCCAGGCTGGCTCGCCGCCGGGCCGCGGGTTCGAGACCCGTCTGCCGACTCATTGCGACCAGCGCTTTCATCGCCCCGTCTCTCTCGCACCCATCGGCTTCTTCACATAGGTGCGAGAGAGACAGAGTGGGAGAGCGCTCTTCGGAATGCGACGGGCGCGCTGGCGACGGCGACGAGCTCCTCACAGCGGAGGCGGAGGGGTGGGCCACACCGGGCCACGCTGTGCTGGGCCACGCGGCCGGGCCAAGCGGCTCGATGGGCCACTGGGCCACCTCAGTGCGCCGCGCGCTGCGGCTGTGAGCGGGCCGTCGCCGTACGTTGGGCTCGTTGGGCCACGCCGCGCAGGCCAAGCGGCTCGTGTGGGCCACCCTAGTGCGCCCGTCTGCCGAGTGTCCTTGTCGTGCGTTGGGCTCTTTCTGGGCCACGTTGAGCTCGCTCAACACAAACACACACACACACACACACACACACACACACACACACACACACTCTCTCAGCCCCGGCGCGGCGCCACCATGGGCGTGTGTAGTGTCGTGGGGTGCAAGAGCCGCTCCAAAGAGAGGCGCATGCCGCACCGCGCCTGCGAGGGCGTCACCTTCCACGCGTGAGTATACTTGTTGTAGTCCGTTACAGCCCAGGGGTATCTTACTCTTAAAATTGATGAGTAACCATTAAAAACAACTATAAACAAAATGTGAAGGGTATTCGTAGCGACAGACCTCAGCCGAGCGATTCAGGAGATCGTTCAAGAGAGGCTCTCCTATACCTGCCCCATGAATGCAACAAGGACAGAGCTAGATGGTTAGAGCCCCTCTTGAACGATCTGGCTTTGAAATGACGATTTTTTGACAGAATAATGTTCCTTGTTCTTTCTAGTTTCCAAAAATATGTGGGTTGATCAGCTTTGGAATGAAATAGAGGCTGCAGCTGGGCTGCCCTTGGCGTGCGGTGATGTTTGAAGCATCGCGAAGGTGGCGGGTGGGGCCGAGCCGCGTGCCACATGACCCAGGCACTGACTACGGAGATCTAGCATTCCCAGTCAATGAATGGCATAATTTATTAAAAGTATACTTGTATACTTGGAGAGGTCCAGCGTGTTGATTCCGAGCAGCATTTCATTGCGTTGTCTCGCTCGCTCCTTATGGCCCTGTCCCATGAGTGCGACAAGAACAGAGAAGATAGATGGAGGAATAAACTGAGTGAAGCCGATGCCGATCGTTAACTGTTGAGCACGTTCCTTTTACCGCGTTTAGGAGATAACCCCCCGTGGACCTCGCGGAATTTCCCCCCCCGAAGTGACATGGCGCGGATCGCGTTGCCGCGAGTGCCCCGCGATGAGGGTGACTCGCTAGCAAGGTGCTCGCTAGTACACTCGCGAAGCACCCTAGCGCGCGGGGTGACTCTCGCGAGGACATCGTGAAGTGACCACGAAGGGCCGCGGGGTAGTTCGCGAGGTAGTCGCGGGGCGGGTGGCGGGTGTCCTCAGGGTCCTCAGGCCTGAAGAGTCTCAACGGTTTTTAAGGTACCTCATAGGTTCATGGCAACCATTGGTAAGCGTTATGCCGTCACAATGTTGAACTAGGATTTATCATCTTTGATCTTTGACCAAGTGCCAAACAAACCTCTTAACAAGCATTTTTCGATCGATTTGTTTTTGAGGTTAGGCTATCTTGGGCACCGGGCTGTGTGGGGAAAGAAAACGGACATGAGCCCAAAGGGACAAATTAAATACGTATTTTGACTTTTGTTTTTATCTCGTGGCGAAAATCGGCATAGTGACCTTTACATGGCGTCATTCTTTTTACGCGAGAAGCATAACCTTCTTCGCCAGTGTTTGTGATCACTGTAACGTATCACCCGAAAGCAGCGCATGTTTAAGTCATGTTCGTTCTCCCTCTCTACAAACTCCTTTAAAAAAGAAATATTCTTCTGTTCGCCTGCTTCGTTACGCATTAAAGTGCTGGCTGTACCGCCTGCTTCACCTCATCCAGTTCCTCGTTCTGTTCCCGATGCAGGTTCCCATCCAAGAATCTGGAGCTCCGGGCGCGCTGGTGCATGGCTATCCGGGGCGAGGGCTGGGTGCCCTCCAAGTACGCCAAGGTGTGCAGCAAGCACTTCGAGGAGCGCTGCTTTGACCGTTCCGGACAGACCTGCCGGCTCCGCGAGAACGTCATGCCCACCCTTGGCGTCGACCCGGTAAGCCTCCGTCAAGGGAGGAACAACTCTGGATTTTTGTGAAAAAATGCAGTAAATTTTTAAAATTTTCCAGATTTTTTTTCCTCTTCTTTTTGGAATTTAGCAGGGCTGTCCCTGATTAAACTGAGCTTTCTGCAGGGTCAAGGGCGGTGTCGATGTGTCGATCCGCTTACGCTGGTTTCCTGTTCGCGTGTGTCGTGCAAATTTCTGGACTTTGTTTACTGTCTCCCCGACAGCACCGCCTGGCGCTGGCGATGGCCAACACCAACACCCCGGGCAAGCTCGAGTTCATCGAGCCGACCGCGATCGACCCCCTGAGCGACCCGCACGGCCACTCGTCCGCCTTCGCCAACGTCGTGGCTGCGGCCGTGCTAAACGGTGAGTGCACTGGAAATATAAGGGTGTGAATATGGTTCAATTGTAGGTGTGTCAATTTTCATTCACACGCCTGTCCCTCCAAGTATGTGGGATTTTAATGAAAATTCACACCTTTTCATGTTGAAGCGTGCAAATAGGAATTCATGCACTGTGAAGGTTTCGATTTCACTCACTTTGGCTGCTAATGTATGGCACGCTGACTCAGGACCCCTATAAGGAAGAGTCCATTGCTTTTTCTTGATTCTAGCCCAGCCAACTAATATTAAACTTTTTCTTATTTTTTATTTGATAGCGTTCGAACCACCTAGCTCTTCTAGTACTTCGCTATCTACCCATGGCCCTCAAGGGGGCAGTGACAGGCGGGTTCAGTATCCCATGGAGCCGGGCAGCTACCAGTGTGAGAACCAACATGAGGAGGTGGTGTCGTCAGACGAGTGCAACAAGCTCTTGTATTCGCTCAACCTGGGTGATGGTAGGAAAATAAAATTAGTATATTCTGTGCCGAGAGGACAATGTATTAATTTGTTCTAAATTAAGTCTGACACCAAATTTATATTTTTGAGCATGGATCAGTCGTTTGTTTATGGGAAGCTTAGTATCTGTGATACCCTGTGAACTTGGATATTGTGCGCTTAAAGTCAGAACTCCGTAATAGTGTCGAAAGATTGAAGAAGGTTTTTGTACAGAAGTGTGGAGTTGAGTCAGAAAATCTCAGATATTGATTCCGATACTTTGTTGGCAACAGTGTGCCTTAAAGAGTGAATCTATTTTCTTCATAACTTAAGTTTCTTTAGAAAAAAGTGTATTTGTCCTAATAAATAAAATTACTGTGTATTTCCTGTCCTGCTCCAGAAAACCTAAACGTTGATCTGCACTTGATGGAGCTGGAGAGATGGAGGCCCCTCCCCTTCCTTCCCCATACGGCCGCTGGTGCGCCTACGCTCCGCTGCGCCCCTCCAAAACTCTTTGGTGTGACAGAGATGGACCGCGGCCTGGTCCGCTGCGGCCCGTGACCCCGTAAGTGCGACAGAGATGGAACGGACTCTCTAACCCCTTCGCTCTTTTGTACCACCCCCACCCCCGCCCTTGCCATTCAACGGTCGACTGTGAGAGGTAGTCTCGACGATGAAATGATGCAAACTAAAATCGTAATTTTGAAAAAAATGAGTTAGACAGTTAAAAATCCGATAAATTTTTATAAAGTTCATATTTTTTTTATTTGTATTTAAACAATTTTTTAAATCTTTTAATTAAAACTTCGTGGGAGTCTGTTCGAGAGGAACGGCTGAGCTCATAAGAGTTCCTTGTCGAGACAAATAAACTTTCTGGCGAAAGCAGTGGGCATCCCTAACGGGGGGCCTGAAAAGGTGCCATATCATGAACCGTCCCATAGTCCGTTTTCCAAGGGTGGGGCCGGCCGGCGGCCCTGCGCCCCTGCGCGCCCTGCCCTGCCAGTCCTCCCCTTCCCTCCGCGAGCGCTCCCTCCTTCTCCCTCTCTCGCTCCCGGACTCAGATCCGCTTTCTATCTTAGGCCCCTTGCCCGAAAACTGTGCTGTAGTATTCAGGAATAATATCCGCAGCGCGCTACAAGTTGGAGAGAAAGATCGATATTCGTCGAGTTATGTTGATGTTGACCGACCCGCTGGGCGCGGACCGCCGCACCGCCGCGCCGACTCGACTGCCCTGCCCCTCGGCTGTAAAGGGCTGCGGTGCCCAACGCTACCCTTCGCGTTGTCCATCCCTCCCCCACACCTCTTCTTTGCCCGAACTGTCTGTCGATATTACTCCTCTTGTTCGCGATCAACATTCGTGTTTTGTTTTGTACTGGACGGCGCATACGCCCTCTACAGGGTGGCCCACGTACCCCAGCCCGCATTTTTTCGGATAGGCAGACCCGCAACAACAAACTTTCTTTTTATTTTAAATTTTCTAATATATATAGGTAATTAGAGGATAAGTGAAATATGCTTCATGTTCCTTAAACTTTTTGCAATTCATAGTAAGTTTTACTTTTGTCTATTACCATTAATAGCAAATTTATAACAAAAAGAAAGCTTGTTGTTGCGGGTCTGCCTATCCGTAAAAAAATCGCATTCGGCGATAAAACTATTAGGCTACTTCGTGCCTTAAAATTGGCGCGGGTCACCCTGTATTTGCTCGTCATTACACACTATCCCGTGCCCCAGAAATGTATGTATACGAATGTGTGCGACAAGCTGTGCACACACGTACAGATGATTCTAGCAGCATATGCGAGCGACATGCCTTGGACCGATGAGGCCGATCTGACGGCCCCGTGCCAGTAGGCAACCCCTCTGCGCTCCTGTTACGCGGTACGTACGGTATGACCACACAGTCGAAAGGGTCTGCGGGCCTTTCTATATTTTCAGGTGGTTTGCCAGAAAAGTAGGCAATAAGTATCCGAAACACAGTGAAGTAAAACGGGCTATCTATCTCTCTATCTCTCTATGTTTCCATCTCTCTGTCTCTGTTCCTCTCGCACCCTCTCTCGACTCCTAGCTTCCTCTTGCGCCCTCTCCCTTCCCCCCAGCAGCAATAGCCAGTCCTAAAATCTTTATGCCACGTTTTATTCAGGCGTTCAAGGGGGCTTATATGGGGTGTAAAAAGGAAGGCTGGCAGGCGCGCAGGCAGGCAGGCAGGCGGGCGAGGGGTGGGCGCCGCTCTGAGGCGGGTCCTCTCCTCGCAGCCGCCCCGCGGGGCGCGGGCTGCCTACCTCCGCCCGCACGGCTGCCTGGCGTAAAACGGCCCCAAAATGACGATGCCGTTTGGGGATGGCGGAGAGGGTGACATTTCTCGGAAAAGGGGACGACGCCGCGCCACGCTCCGCCACGCCACGGGGGTGGTGGTGGGCTGGCAGTTCAGGGTCTGTGGGAACGAGGGTGCAGGCCGCCCGCTCCGGCTCCGGTACAGGTGTAGCGGCCTCAGCCGGGCCCCGCTGCGCAGTGTTGTGCTTAGTCCAGAGTGAAAATTGCATCGCCTCTCTTCTCCTCAGTGCAGAGAGGTGACGCGGGGCGGCTGGTCCCTCGCCCCGCCCCGCCCGGGCCCGGACCGGACCCGCTCGACCGAGGGAGCTTTTCCGGAGCTGTCTTCTGCACTGGTGGTTTTCCGAACGCGCCCGCCGCCGCTGCTCCCCCCGATTTGCATTTGCGCCGCGCCGCCCGGTACGAGACTGGCCGGGCCGGACGGCGCCTGGCGCCACACAGCTGTAGTTGATAGAAAAGTTGGCAATGCGTAGCCGACAGCCGACACAGGTTGGACCGTAGGGGACTGCCTAACGCGCACGCCTAACGTGCACGCAGTTCAGTTGCGCTCGGCCAAGTACTGTAGTCAGGCGAAGCTGAGCCAAAGGGCGAAACAACTCTGAAACTTTTGTACACCTCGCCATTCAGAAAAATTCCGTAAAATTCAGAGAAATTTACAAACATTTAGAAAACGTCAGGAGAATTTCATAAAATTTCAGGAAAATTCAGAAATATTCAGAAAAAAATTGTAAAACTTTAGAAAAGATTCAAAAAATTCAATAAAAATTCACAAAATTTTTCCAAATTTGTACATCAAAATTCAGAGTTGTTTTCCCCTCGCGCTGTTTTGGCCACTTATTGCCTACTTTTCTGGCAACACTGCCTGCAGCCGCTTTGAACCGTCCCGGTCTTGACCCCACCTCACTTAAACCCCATTTACAGAAAGTATTTCGTAGCGAGACGGGCTTGGTGCTCGGCTCGGTCGAGCTGAGCTCCCGCGGGCGCCAGGCGCAAGCACAGGTAGGCCGGGCTAGAGAGACTCTAGGCCGGGCCCGGGCGATGCCGCCGCCGCCGCCCAGGTTGGGAAACCGGGGCACAACTACTAATGGTAAAAATCCAAATTGGGGCTTGTGCTGCCGTAAGCCAGCACCACGCCGCGCCGCGGCACGCCACGGCCAGGACACCCGCGGGCCCGCGGGACACGCCCGGGCGCGGCGGTGCGCGGAGAGGAGACGTGCAGCGAACTGTTGCCTCGCGGTGACATAACGTGACCGCAAGCCACGTGACAAAACGTTACTCTCCCGCGCCCGGGCCGGGCCGCGCCGGGGTGAGCGCAGCGCGAGTCATTCCCTCCGCGCGTCTTGTGCTGCCGCCGCCGCCGTCGATTGTCGAATTTTCGACGCTGTGATTGGTGTGTAAGGCCTCCGGGCCGCGGAACTGCGTCCCGTACCGTCTCGCCCCGTCGTGGTGTCCTGTCCCGCCTGGCCCTGCCGGCCCTGCCGGCCCTGCCCTGCCCTGCCTCGCCGCGTTATCCACGAGTTTCAGTTTCGCACGGTTTTTGGCGGCGGCCCACCTCGGCCCGGCCCGGCCCGGCCCCTCTCTTTATCCATCCACAACTAATCTCCCCGCTCTGCCGGGCTGGGCCGGGCTGGCGGCCGGTTCGTATCGCGGATGCGGTTGGCGCCATCGTGGCCTGCTCTTCCTGGAAGCGAGCAGCGAGCTCGCTACAAGGGGGCTGGAGTTGTCCAGCAGCGGCAGCCGTAGCTACTGGCAGCCTCCAGAAGGGGCAAGGGGCAAGTCGAGGTAGCGCTGTTCTGTTCCAGCACCGGCCCCGCAGCGCACGCAGAATCACCCGGCGCGATCTGGTGTGCGCGGCCGCGGTCACCCTCCGCCCTCCCTGCCCCGCCCCGCCCCGCCACGCCCCGCCACGCCCGGTTGCGGTGGCGGACGGGGACAGAGTGTGCCGGAGTGCGCGCGGCGGCCCCGGCCCCGGTCCGGTCCGGTCCGGTCCCCGTCCGCGGTGGCGTAGCGTGCGAATTGGGCTCGGTACCGTGGCTGAGACAAAAGGTGTCGCTGGACGGGGACCTCCAAGATACGAACGCGGGCCTCCCTCCCGGTCGCCGGCCCCGCCCCGCCTCGCCCCGCCCCGCCCCGCCCCGCCCCGCCCTGCGTGGGCTCAACGGACTTCGTCTATCGTAATGGCATGCAAGGAGGCCAAGGCTGCGCTGCGCGCGGCCCGGACCATGCCGCGGGAGCTCCTTTAGTCCGGCGACCCTTGAAAGGTCCTTGGACCGTCCCGCCCCGCCCCGCCCTGCGCTGGACAATGGGGACACGGCGGGGCGGGCGGGGCGGGCACCGCCGCGTTGCCGGATGAGGGGTTGAATCACCCCTCGGCGTGCGCGGGGACACTCCGAGACTGTTGCATCGCGGTTGCATTGATTTCCGAACGCGGTCCGTGTGAGTGCGCGCCAATTCCGCTGTAGCTACCCGGATTTTATTATTTTTTCTTAAACGTTTGGCAACTGTGCAACGATGTGAGTGACCACTGTCCTCTTCGTCCCCGCGGAATGCTCTCTCATCTCATCCCACCTTTCTGCGCTGGACGTTACCTTAACCTCCAGGACCTTTTTTTTTTTCCATCCACAATCTCCCCTCCCCTCCGCCCTCCTATTTTTCTCTCCTGCAGGTGGGTGTGCATACGGACCACGGGGCGCCCATAGCAAGTGCCATTGGGGGAGAAGTCGAACAATAACCTGTCTTGTCAGATTTTCTACCTGCCCCACTGTGTGCTCTTCGCCCCGCACATCCATTCCTCCTGATTCCTCCCCCGCTCAGTACAGTGCGAGACGGACAGCGAGCGGGGCCCGGCAGCCTCCCCCTCCCCACCCCCTCTCTGTCTTTCTTTCTGCCGTCCGGCTTCACGCTGCATTTAACATTTCTTTGAATCATTCGGTATTGGTCCGTTCGGCTTTGTGCAGAGCAAGTAACCCCCCCCCCCCCTTTCCCCCCCTCCTCCCTCTACACCAACCTGTGCAGCACTGCACACATACAGGCGCATATACTTCAGGGTTATTCGGCGCACCTTCCGAAAAGAATAACCATTTATTCCGCGACTCGGTTATTGACGAAATCGTTTCCGAGAGGGGCGCGGAGTAGGGCGGCCTCGGCGGAGGGACGGCCATCGATTGTCAAACTCCATTGCCTTTAGCGGGGCGAGCGGAGGACGTCGCGAGGTGTCACTTGAACATTTCCTTCCCTTTGCGCCTTGCCCTGCCCTTCGCGCCCTTCCGTCGCTCTACCACTAACTACAACTCCCCTTCGACCGTTGCGTTTCGCGGGAAAAAAAAGTCTCCGTAATAAGTGGTGTGCGCGGGCTGTGCCTGCCCCTCTCTCTCAGCCATGCAGAGCTCTGTCGACTTATTCCGAAGAGCGCTTTCATTGCCCCATCGGAGGGGGAAACAACTCTGAAATTCTTTCGCACCTCGCAATTTTCAGACAAATTCAGGAAAATTCAGAAAAAAAATCAACAAAAAAAATGAAACTTTCAGAAAAATTCTTGCAAAAGTTCAGTATAAATTCACGAAAATTAATAAAAGTTCTCTCAATTTTAATATCAAAATTCAGAGCTGTTCGCCCCCTTGGCCCCATCTCTCTCGCACACATGGGCTTCGTCGCATAGGTGCGAGAGAGACAGAGCGAGGAGAGCGCTCTTCGGCCCGCGGCTCGTTGACTGCAGCACCAGTGCAATGTCTCGCCCTGTCTCCCTGGTAGAGTGAGACATCAAGCCACATATAACGGTCGCCACCGCGGCCACGGCGCCCGCAGCGGCAGCCGGCCTTATCCCCCGCCACCCCTCCTCACCTGTGCGAATAGTGCGTCTCAAGGCCCCTGCTTGGGCCCCCGACTGCAGATAATGCGTTTCCGGTGCGAATAATACACTGGCAGGGATGTAAGCCTGATTGAATGGGAACAACACCTAACCCCGCCCCGCCGCTCCTGTCCCGTGCCCTTGTTCTCGTGCACGGGGGGTTTGTGGGAGCGGCCTGCGTCAGCGCGCTCCAAGTACGTAAGCGGCCATTAAACGCTTCAGGGACCAAATTTAAAGTTTGGCTTGGTCGGCGGGTCTGCCGCGTCGCTGCTCAGGGTGCTCAGGGTGTGACCTCCCCTTCTGCACCACCGGGTCGCACGCAGCAGACGCTATATCGTCTCGTCTCGTTGATAGAAATCGGAGTCGTTGAGACAACGACGCACCTGAGAGAACGCCGTCTGGAAGTGGTGTCTCCCACTCCCCCGCCCCGACCTGACCTGAGGGGACGGGGACGTCATGTGGAGCGGAGACCTGACTCGACTCCCGGGGATGAGTCTGCTGGACCAGCAGAGGGAGGCTGCACAGCCGCCCCGCCCCGCCCCGCCCCGCACCCCTCGGGGCCGCCTCCCTCCCCAGCCTCATCCACTGCATCTTTCCTCGCATTCCGATCGCGAAGCAAGGGCACGGACGGCCCGGCCCGGAGGGGAGGGAGGGAGGGTAAATGATGCCCTGGTCCACTCATAATTTGGAACGGCCTGGGGCGGGGCGGGGCGTCGGGGCGTGCCGTGCCGTGCCGTGCCGTGCCGTGCCGGGCTGCGAGAGGGTTAGCAGAGCAGGGGCGAGGCAGGCGGGGCGGGGCGGCCACTGCATCATTCTCGCGCCCTCTGCACGAGTGATAACCGCGTGCAAGGAGGATGAGAAATTCCAAACCCCCTTTCCGATGTTAAGTGTTATTCCCACATGGGATCATATTTACCATTTACATTGGGGAAAAGTTGCTGTATCTACGTGGCTGACATTGCTAAAAGAGCTCTGGCTAGTGCTGCAATAAACTTGTTTGTTGTTGTGCTCTAAAAATTATAAACCCTGTGTTTGAACAGCATTTTTTTTTATCTACTTCTGTAAGTGATTTTCTGAGTGAAGTGTGTGAGAGAAGCGCATATATGTAGGCTTGTAAATACCTATTCGTTTCCTTTGAACAAAGTAATGGTGAGACTTTGCCCAGAACTGTTACAATAAGCTTGGAGGGAAACGTGTGCAAATGGAAATTCACGCATTTGAATTTCTAGTGACGGTGCTTTTAATTTCGTCGAGAGCCTGCATTGCACCCTCCTCGATGTTCTCTCCGGGCACCCTTGCACAATCACAATGTGTCGGAATGCTTTGGACCGGCCGGCCGGCCGGGCTGGCTGGTCGATAGAGTGGAGCTGGGGACACGGCGGGGCTCGACCCGAGCCCGAGAGTCGCCTGTATCGCAGCCGCGCCGAAGATGAATAATTGTGATACATAAACATACTGCGGCGTGGGGGAGGGTGCGGGGTGGCATTGGGGCGGGGAGGCAGGGAATCCGCTAGCAGTAGACTGATTCCGCTCAGCGCGCAAGGGGGGTCCGAGAGGGGGGGGGGGCAACTCTGAATTTTGTTGTACGTAATTTGTGAATTTTTTTGTGAATTTTCTTTATTTTTTTGTGATTTTTTTTATAGGTTTATTCGATAATGTTCACATGAATCTTAAATAATTCTTCTTTTAAATTTGCCTGAATTTTTTTCTTAGTTTTTAGTCAATTTTTCCTTTTTTTTAAATTGTGTGTTTTTTTTTTTATATTTAATTTTGCTCAATTTTTCTGAATTACGAGGTGTACAAAAATTTCAGAGTTGTTTTCGCCTTTGGAGTTGTTCCCATATGAGTGCGACAAAGATGGAGCTATACAGAAAGGTGTGTAAGAGAACGATGTGCGGGTGCGGAGTCAGTCGGCTGCTGCACCGACCCTGCCGTGTGTGCGTGAGAGTGTAGGAAGAGGGTGGTGGTGGTGGGGGAGGGGGGGGGGGGGCTCAGCACGCAGGCGGCCACGGCGTGCTGGGCTGGGGTGCCAGCGCTCTCTACCCCACCCCACCCCGCCCCACCCCCTCTCCAGCCCATCCCCCTGGGGCTCGCAGCCCCTGCATCGCAGGCAACCGCCATGCATTAGTGCGGCGGTCGCACTGCTCGCACACACGCCCCGCCCCACCTCTCCCCGCCACGCCCCGCCACGCCCCGCCACGCCCCGCCCCGCCACGCCCCGCCACGCCCCGCTCCCACCTCGCCTCGCGCCCCGCGCCGCCCCGCTGGGCCCACAAAGCAACAACGTACAGCCCGCAAATGTATAGCCGAGCATTTCTCCTCACTATATATATAGTGCTGTGCATGCCTAGCGCCGCCCCGTTCCCGCCCCAGCCCGGCCCGCCCTGCCGTCCGCGGGGCGGGTTGTCAATGCCCGCACCAGCCGACTCATTCCGAAGAGCGCTGTCCTCGCTCTGTCTCTCTCGCGCCTACACAGCGAAGCCTGTGAGTGCGAGACAGACAGGGCTAGGAAAGTGTTCTTCGGAATCAGCTGACAGTCCAGTCGGTTGCGAGGGAATTTTTATTTTTATATTCGCCTCTAAGTGCCCTCCATGTATCATAACTGAGTTTTGTAGTTAAAGACAAATGAGAGCCACCCCCGCTGCGCCCCCTTCCCCCGTCCCTATCGCGAAATTAAAATCGATTACGTCGTCCTTAATGAGCCCTAGCGTAGGCAGGACAGTGGTGCCCAAGCCGCCCGCATTGCTGTGTGTGTGTGTGCGCGCGCGCGCGTGTGTGTGTGTGTGTGTCCCGAATAAAAATGCCCTCCATATCCGGCCTTGGCGTTGCACTTTGTCGCGCACTTCCCGCCCCCTCCCCCTGTCTTTCCCAGAGTCCCCCGTTCTTTTTAGGGCTGCCGCGCCCGCGCCGCCCCAGCTCGGCCTGCCGGGCCCAGCGCGCCACCGCAAACTGCTTGCCGAAAAAGACGAAAAAACACAGCATCAAAACTGGGCCGGCAGCGGGGCGGGGCGGGGCGGCCCAAACCATACAAGCCACCGAGGGTTTCCTCCGGATGTAGTGCGACTGCCAAGGGGCCCGGCCGGGCCGGTCGGGCGCGGGAGAGGAGGGAGGGGCAGCGCGATGGTTTAGGCAGTGCTGCTTGGAGAATAGGCAAAAGTAGCCTACATACAGCACACTGCATATAGGCAACATCTCTGAACAGGTGCGTTCACGTTGCCTGGCGGGTATAGGCGCACATAAAGCAGGCTTGCTGCAAGTCAGGATTATGTCGGGATTTGGAAAAGCCGGGAAAAGCTGTTAGGAAAGTTTTGAAAATGTCAGGAGATTGGAATAAAAGTGTTAGGAAAAATGGGCTCAGGGCTATAGATTTTTCCTTTTCGGCCGCGAGCGGGTCGGCGCAACACTGCGCGTGCCCTCTTCTGCCGGCGGGAACTGAACGTCAGAAAAACCCTCATTTTTGTCAGGAATTGGTTGGGGAAATGTCAAGAAAATTAACATTTCTGGTGCTGCAACCCTGCAAAGCCGACTTCGGGTCCACGCATTGCGTACTGTCCTGGCGACACTTGGCTGGTCCGGGTGGCCGGCCTGCCCCTGCATGCTGGTGGTGGTATGGCGGTAGTGGATGGCGCCCTTGTTCTCCTGCCCCGCGCGCTCGAGCCGCCCGACCCTGCCCTGCCGCTGCACTGTGCTGGAACGACGAACCCCGGGGCGGCGCGGGGCGGGCTCCACCCTCTCGCCGCCCACCCTCCCTCCCTCCCTCCCTCCCTCCCTCCCTCCCTCCCTCCCTCCCTCCCTCCCTCCCTCCCTCCCTCCCTCCCTCCCTCCCTCCCTCCCTCCCTCCAGCGGTTCTGGCATTTTTTCACACGCTACCCCTTCTCTCCCCTCTCTGCCCGCCCTCCAGAGCCCACCCCGCTCTCCCTCCTCACCACCCCTCGCCTCGCCTGCCCTGTCGCCCTCCCTGTCGCCCGCCCCGCCCCGCCCCGCCTCCCCTTTAGCTGCAGCCGCCCTAAGCGCACACATCAATTCTGCACTCCCCCCGCTCTCTCTCTTTCTCTCTCCCTCTCCCTCTCCCTCCCTCTCTCTCTCTCTCTCTCTCTCTCTCTCTCTCTCTCTCTCTCTCTCTATCCCTCTCTCTCTCCCCCGTCCTCCCCCGGGGTGTTGGTGGCCCCGCCCCGCCCCACCCCGCCCCGTCCGCATACGGTGACCACCCTGTGAGAACGCACCGTACTTCGGTATGGAAGAGAAGGCTCGCCGTTCTCTGAACCTTTTACAACACCGTTCATCTACGTGCCTAAACTGTACGGCCCTTTTGATTCTCGTCTCACATTATTCCCCTTTTGATGCTACATTTTGATTTCCCTCTCTCATCATCATTTTCTCACCATTCGTCTCATTGCCTCTAATCTCTCTTCTTTCTTCGTGGACGGCGCTGAAATTCCTCGCTGCGCTACTCCTTTTATTTCGCGAGGTGGAGCGGGGCGCGCCTTTCGCCCGGCCCGCCACAACCCGCGATGGTGCTGGTGTCAGATGCCTCCGGCTCCAGGTCTAGGCCCAGATCCAGTGGCGGGTTCGTCGCGCTGCACCTGACCACAAACTGTGGTCCTCCTTAGCTATCTCCGCAGGCGAGGGGGAGACAACTCTGAATTATTTTGGTGTTCAAATTTTGTGAATTTTCGGGAGTTTTTGTGAATTTTGATTGATTTGTTTTGAATTTTTTTGCTTGAATTTCACCCAAAATTCTATGAACTTTTCTGAATTTTCCAGAATTTTTCGGGATGACCTCAGAAAATACACGCACATCTGATCCAAATTATTGTCTCAATTACATGATTAAATAGGATTTTTAGTAAATTTATTGTGAATTATTTCGATTTATTCCAAATTATTGGAAATTAACTTGCAATAATCAAAATTATTTCAATATTTTTTTTAAAACTTTTCAGAAACAAATTTTGCTCTGCAATTGAAAGGGTGGCGTGGAAACATGGAAAATTTTTGCGGCAGTAAACCTCCCGAAGGAGGTTGCGGTTCCCGCCAGGCACAGGGCTTTAACCCCCTGTGGCAGCCAACTGCTTCGGTGTTCCATGGGAACCGGCGCTTTGCTGACTGCGATCCTATCGCGCAATTCGACAGATTTGATCCCCGTACCACCATTGGCCTACCCCTAGAGGTACGAGCGGTGTCAAGGGCGTTAGACTTCCTGATCCCAGTTTCAGAGGCCTTACCTCAGAGGGGTACGCGGGATTCGAACCCACAACCCCGAGTGCCGACACGTAGCCAGAACGGGAAGCGACCCAACGCCCAGAGCCACCGAGCCAACGGAGGTGAGACGTGTTTAATTTCTACTTGACCTGCCCTGGAGCTGGAGCAGCTGCCAAAGGAAATGCCAAGCGCGAAAAACACTTTCCCGAGTGGGAGTCGAACTTCGGACCACTCGGTTCAATGTTGCGCGCTCTACCAACTGAGCCACGACGCCACGATGACTGTACAGTGCGACGGGTTCGAGTCGTATTTGCCCTGTCCTCCTGGCTGGAGGCTGCAGGATACGGCAAATACGACTCGAACCCGTCGCACTGTACAGTCATCGTAGCGTCGTGGCTCAGTTGGCAAAGCGCGCAACACCGAAACGAGTGGTCCGAAGTTCGACTCCCACTTGGGAAAGTGTTTTTCGCGCTTGACATTCCCTTTGGCCGCAGCTCGATGGCAGGACAAATAGAAGTTAAACACGTCTCACCGCCGTTGGCTCGGTGGCTCTGGGCGTTGGGTCGCTTCCTGTTCTGGCTACGTGTCGGCACTCGGGGTTGTGGGTTCGAATCCCGCGTACCCCTCTGAGGTAAGGCCTCTGAAACTGGGATCAGGAAGTCTAACGCTCTTGACACCGCTCGTACCTCTAGGGGTAGGCCAATGGTGGTACGGGGATCAAATCTGTCGAATTGCGCGATAGGATCGCAGTCAGCAAAGCGCCGGTTCCCATGGAACACCGAAGCAGTTGGCTGCCACAGGGGGTTAAAGCCCTGTGCCTGGCGGGAACCGCAACCTCCTTCGGGAGGTTTACTGCCGCAAAAATTTTCTATGTTTCCACGCCACCCTTTCAATTGCAAAGCAAAATTTGTTTCTGAAAAGTTTTAAAAAATTATTGAAATACTTTTGTTTATTTTGCATTATTGCAAGTTAATTTCCAATAAATTGGAATAAATCGAAATAATTCACAATAATTTACTAAAAATCCTATTTAATCATGTTATTGATAATTTGGATCAGATGTGCGTGTATTTTCTGGGGCATCCCAAATTTTTCTGAGTTTTTCCTCAATTTTTTTTAAAAAAATTATGAATTTTCCTGATTTTTTATTTTCTTATTTTTCCTGAATTACGAGGTGTACAAAAATTTCGGAGTTGTTTCCCCCTCGGCCCCGCCCCGCCCTGGCCACAAGTAGGAGGGCACAGAGGGAAGGGTTGGCCTTAGCGCACGCCGAAAGAATGCGGCGGGCCTTCGTCGTCGACGTCGACGGGCGTTGGTGGGAAGCATTACTTTGCTGCGCTTTTAGAAAACCGGCGGGCAATTCGCAGCCCGCCAACACACCGTGAAATGAAGCGGGCTGCGCCTGCCTACGAGGCAACACGCACGCACCAGTGCTGAGGTGTTGCCTATATAGAAGGCAGGGGGGCAGAGGGAGGGAGCCCGCTCAACTCCACAGTGTTTCCGCTCCCCATTGCCTACTCCTCTGGCAACACTGCCGGTGCCTGCCTGGTAGGCACAGTCTCCTCATCACGGAGCCCAGACTCGGCGCCCCAGGCACCCCAGTCAGCCCCGCTCCCTCTACTCGCCCGGCCCGGCTCGGCCCCACAGCCCTTCCTCGCCACCCCCAACACTTCCACCCCCGTACCGCCCTGCGTAGCGCCAGCCCCGCCAGCCCCGCCAGCCCCAGGCGGCCTCCTGACCCTCGCCCCATCATTCATGCCCGGGCCGGGCGGCCGTCTCATTCCGAAGATCTCTCCCGTACCTCCGTCCTTGTCGCACCCGTGGCGGTGCCCTACGTTGGGAATGGCAGGGCCTCATGAGGGCGACAAGGACGGAGGCGCACCACCGTTCTGCACGGCACCCCTCGCACTCCCCTCCGTTGGCTCCTCCACCTCCTGCTCCTCCTCACCCACCACCTCTTCCAGTCCACCACCACCCTCCTCTCCCCCTTCACTCTGGCCATCAAACTATTCCAGCCCTCCCTTGCCAACTGGGATCAAACTATACCCCAACTCCTCTGCCTCTCTCCCTTATTCCTCTCTCTCTCTCTCTCTCTCTCTCTCTCTCTCTCTCTCTCTCTCTCTCTCTCTCTCTCTCTCTCTCTCTCTCTCTCTCTCCCTCCTCTCTCTTCACGCGTGCTTCCTCCCCACACTACACCGCTGCCAGCAATCCAATACACTCCTCCTGCTTAGAAGCGATTAATTAATTTTCGATTGAGATAATTTTTGCGCCGTCCTGGTTGAAGAAGGCCGCTTGCGTGCCGCTTGCATGTGCCTTGCCTCGGTTGGACTCATTTAATTACATGAATGTACTCTTTGCTGAGCGGACCGCGACACGTGTTCTGGGACGCGGCAAAAACTCTTCTAATGGCGCAGAGTGTTTATGTTCGTTCAGAAGAATCCATAAACGCGCGATTAACCTGTAATGTGAAATACGCCGGAATTGCGCAGACAGAGATAACAAAATTCCATTTCTCTGTTTCCATAAAACTACGAAATTGTGTTTAACTCTTAAAGTAGTCAAACTTTGGCGGAATTGTTTGCCAACCATGTCTGTCCATCTGGAGGATTTCAGTGTTTGCTGATAAGTACGCAAAAATACTAGAAGTACACGCGTGTTAGGCAGACAGGTATCTACGCCTGCTGTGTACTGGACAAAATTTGATACCCTGCGAGTGGAGAGTTTGCCCCATAGGCAACCCACAGGTGTATTCGTGAGACTTTTTTCTCACCTATTTGGCAACACTGGCAATGCTTATGCTTACTGTAGCGCAAACGCGATGGAGTCCTGCGGGCTGTATCAGCGCCTACCCATCAGGCAACAATTGCACACCTGTGTTAATGTGTTGCCTATCTTAGGAAGGCGCTGTCTGCTTGACTCCGCGTTTGGTCGTGTTTGGGCTGCATATTCAGGGTTGCCACTGCCACAAGTCAGCAAAATCAGAAAAATGAGGAAAATGTCAGGTTTTTGTAAAGTCAGGAAAATTAGGAAAATTTCAGGATATTGGGGCTTAAGTGTCAGGAAAAATGGACTCAGACCCAAGTTTTTGGCTGTCGGCTGCGCATTTTTCTCTGTTGAAAATTGTTTGACAGCAAGATTTTTTTTTAAATGACACCCTACGACCCCCTTTTTTTTTACCGTTATTTTACCGGGTATGTAGTCTCTGTAAATATCAGGAAAATCCTCATTTTCGTCAGGAATTTGGAACGAAAATATGTCAGGAAAGTCGACAATTCCAATTCTTTGGCAGCCCTGATATTGCCTACCTGCTACACTGGGACTTTTCGTTTTCAAAGCCTGTTTATAGCAGTGTGCCTACCAAGCCCCACCGCGCCGGCCTAACTGACCTGAGTGTTCCCCCTGGAGTGCTGGGCCGGGACGGGACGGGGACGGGACGGCGGCCCGGAGTGGGTCCCCGTCGGAGGGAGGCTGGAGGGGAGGGGAGGGGAGAGGAGAGGAGAGGAGAGGAGAGGAGAGGAGAGGAGAGGAGAGGAGAGGAGAGGAGAGGAGAGGGGGATAGTGGGGCAGAGCAAAGCCGTCCTGGCGGCTCGGCTGGGCTTGGGGCGAGGGGGCTCCGGGCGGGGCGGGGCGGGGCACGGCTGGCTCGGAGCGGAGCTGCTCTGGCAGGCACCCGTGGTGAGCGGGGCAGAGGGGGGAGAGAGAGAGAGAGAGAGAGAGAGAGAGAGAGAGAGAGAGAGAGAGAGAGAGAGAGAGAGAGAGAGAGAGAGAGACAGAGGAGGCGGAGAGGGGAGTTTGGTGTGGTAGTACACTGCGAGAAGCTTAGCGCGCCACGGGCTGTTTCTGAACTCCAAGGCTACGGCGGCGGCGGGCCGGGCGGCCCAGTCGGGGCGCATGTGCTGAGCCGAGCCGACGGGGATATGGTCGTCGCGATGGACAGCGCGGGCCTCTGTATGTAGGGTACATTCGCTCTTGCCTGGCGCACCGGCGAGGCTTTGCTTTCCGAGTCCCATTGTAAGGGTAATAATCAGTGGGCGAGAAGGGACGGCAACCCTCAGCTAGGGTGACCATCCGTCTCTGAGCCATCCGAGCCGGGACCGTGGCCTTGTGTGACTCGTCTTCAAATCGACAAGTGGACACTCTACGTCTCCGGTCCAACCCTTATAATGTGCCGGAACTCAACCTTCTGATGAGTTACACAATGGCTGAATGACATTGTCTCGAAGTCCTTTGATGCCGCCTGTGCCAGGCAAGAGCGAATGTACCCTAGGGTGGTACGGCTCTGAGGTTTCGTCTCTCTACCCTTGTCGCACTCATGGCCCACGAACGGCACCGCTAAACACTGTTCGGAATCAGCCTTCTGTCTGCGCAGACACATCCCGCGGCTGCACGGGCGATGGACCATGAAAAAGCCTGAAAGAGGAGATGACCTCTCCTAGGCCCGGAGCGGCCCCGGAGCGGCCCCGGAGCGGACGGGCCCGCGGGGCCTCCTCGCCCGGAGGAGAAATTACACACTTGAAGTAACAAGCGTCCTCGTCGAGGATCGTACTACTACGTACGTATCGCAGAACCCGTGACAGCCAAATGATAGAGGGAAGGTGAACAGGAAGAGGGACTCGGGCGGGGCGGGCACAACCCATCCGCCCTTTCTTTGCAACGTAGCGATTCCGTTGCGAACCCCGAAACAAATTAGATGGCTGTACATGGCGCGTTTACCCAGAATTCGAAAAAGAAAAAGGAAAAGTGTTCCCGCCCGGGATCGAACCGGGGACCTTGTGCGTGTGAAGCACACGTGATAACCACTACACTACGGAAACGCCGTGCGAAGAGGCGCCCGCGGCGTGGTACTCGAAGGCAGCGCGCTCTCGCGGCCCGGGGCGGGGACCCGCTCCCCTCTCCCCTCCACGGACCGCAGCCGAGCCGCAGCTCCGCGGCGACGTGGCCCAGCGCGGCAGCGCGGCCAGGCCCAGCAGCAGTCCCTCTTGTCCCTCCCTTCCCCGGGTCGCATTCGAATCGCACCAAAAAAAGTCTTGCGTCTCGCTCCCACTGCAGTCCCTGCGCAAGACGGAGAGAGGGGTGATGGGGCTGGGCAGGCGCGGCGCGGCGCGGGCGGAGCGGCGCGGACCCCGCGAGGCAGCGAGCTCGAGAGCGCGCGCGCGCCCCCGGCGGCCCCCACGTGTGTCTGTTTACCGTTGTGACCTTGCCGGGCCTAGCCGCGGCGTGGCGAGGCGAGGCGCGGCCAGCAGGAAACAGCATCGCGTAATGCATTGCAAGCCCCCCGCGCAGTGCCGCGGCCCCCGCGGGACCCCCCCGCCCCGCGCCCCGCGTGCCCTTCCCGTGGGAGCTCTCCACCACCACCACCACCCTCCCCCCCCTTGAACACGCCGCCGGGGCGCAAAGTTGTCGCAAGGGTGCCGGAGGAATTCCGAGGGGGAAACAGCTCTCAATTTTGGTGCACACATTTAGTGAATTTTTGCGAATTTTTATAGATTTTTTTGTAATTTTTCCCTTGAATATTACCTAAATTTTTGAGAATTTTTCCGGAATTTTCCTGAAGTTTTGTGTTTTTTCTTCTACTTTTTTCTGAATTTTTCTGAATTTTTCCAGATAATTACGAGGTGTACGAAAATTTCAGAGTTGTTTCCCCCTCGAGGAATTCCCTCTCTTTTCGCAATGGTGCGTGATTCTAAGGACGCTCTGCCGAAACGCATCGAAAATGCATATTATTGGCTCTGGGAATCCATGCGAACTGAACTCATGGCGCTCATTTGCAGGTGAGTGGATTGTTTCACTTGCTCGCAAGTAGGTTTGCGCGGCCACTCATTTTCACTCGATTGAAAGTGCGCGACTAACCCAGACTGACCGTTCTTCTAATTTTTTAGGCAAAGAAACGGCCATCGGTCATGGCTTGTGAGTTTCCGACGGGCCTTCAAGTGAGTGAGCGGTTTGTCGCGCACCTATTACAAGAGTTTGAAAGAATTCAGTCGCACTAACAAGTGAGCGACATTCCGATATGTTTAATTTTTTCAGCGTGGAGTTGTCACACGGACGGAGGGGCTCTGGGGCGTCGCATTAGCTGCGCCTTCGTCAGGTGTTATTTGTACGGTCCCTGTATTCGAGTCGTTCGTCAGTTGTTCCGTTCTTTGTACAGTACCTGTACGTGTTGTCAGGTGTTTCGTGCTTCGTACAGTACCTGTGCGTCTTGTTCGAGTGCGCGTGGACGGCGAGGTCACAGCCTAACCGCGCTGACCCTGCCTACCCGAGGAGTTTCCACTATGTCCCTTACTTTTTTCGACTATGCCTCTGAAATATCTGTGAAAGGGGCGTAATTAATTTTTCACTCTTTAGGGTTAGCTCTGTCGATACTTCACGTTCCGAGACAGGGGTATAGCGATACTACGCGACGGCTCCAGTGGCCGCGCCGGCTCATCCTCTCCGTCGGTTCGTAGAGTCTTCGTCGGCGTGGAGTATCGCCACGGTGGAAGCAGATCATGGAGTATTTACAGAAAATCAGGTTCCAGGGGAGTGCTGCGCCGTTTGTGTGTGTTTCCTTCACATGCCCCTTTTGTGGTAAATACTCGTCTGGTTGAGCTTCGTTTATTTCGAGGTTTTACGAATAGTTTCCGATTTCAGATTCGCTTCATCACTCTCGAGGTACACTTTACTAGGGTTCCTTCCAGTAAGCCCATGCAAAGCAGGGAAGGACGTCTACACGTAATTTTCACTACACACTAACTGGATTTGTGGCTTTCATTTGCAAAAAGTTAAACCTACGCTTTATTTGCACAAATTTATGCATAAACTTGCACATTTTTATGCACGAAAAAGTACATTTCTTTGCACAAATTCCTGCGAATCGAATTGTATGTTTAACTTTGTGCGAAGGTTTGCACAAAAACCTTAAAATACAGTTAGCGTGTGGGAAAACGTGACCTGTTCGTGTTAGTGTGTGACAGCGTGATATGCAAAAATATGACTGCGTCGTAACTTTTCATCGGACGTGACGCCAATCAGCACACTGGAAAAGAATTAAAGGGAAATTTCCTAATAGAATATGTGTTGGATTACTAACTAGCCGAATCTTTTAGTACTGTAAAATTACCCCGATTTGTAAGATTACAAATATTTAGTTAAATTTTTATGAGACACGCGTCGCTCTTTTTTAAATGCCTACTAAGTATGGCAATATTTTCACTATGAAACTGTTGTTTAATTTACAAGATAGCATTGCAATTCTTTAGAGCTTGTAAAATGCTAACTTATAGAGGGGAAATCGCCAGATCTTGCTATCTCAGCACTGTAACTCAAAAGGTGACGAATTTGTGACCTTTTGTGGCGACACATCAAAAAAGGAAACATCCCCTTTTTGTGACCCTTTTTTCGGTGACACATAAATGTGTGACTTTTTTCGGCGACAATTTTGTTTCCAAAACCTCCGTGTGTTACCGAAAAAGGTCACATGGGTGTTCGTTTCGGTAACACACGGAGGTTTGGGAAACAAAATTGTCGCCGAAAAAGGTCACACATTTATGTGTTTCCGAAAAAAGGAAACACATTTATGTGTCGCCGATTTAAGGCAACATGTGTTTCCTTTAAAATTACAGTGAGCTCGTATTCATGAAAAGGCCAACGAATTTTTGAGTGATGCAATAAGCTCTTCTTCAAAACTTACTTCGATTGGAGGAAACTATTGTAAATTTGCTAACAGTAGTAGATCGAAAACGATTTACCCTGTCATCTCAAAGGGGATTCTGCACTTTTACCACAAAAGCTTTGCAAAATATCAAACTAGTAAATTTACGACAATAGCTTTGAAAATTTACCACTGTTTGTAAAATTACCATTATATTTCCGTATTACTTAACATTTTTTAAATCGCAAAGTAACTTTTTTCTTTTTACAGTTTACCTTCTCGTTGAGACCCCTAGACCACCGCGGACGGAGGTATGTCACGCTACAAGGCAGAGACAGACTCGAGGCTCGCCGCGCCAAGCGTCGCCCTGCTTCCTCTTCCCCTACCCGCCGGAAGTGGCTGCCGGCCGAGACGTTCACGATCTCGGCGAAGGTCGGCGCGGGGTGGCGGGCGTACCCGAGCGGGCTGGGCTGGGCCCTGGGCCGTGCCGCAGGGGGGAGGCGGGCTACAGGGCGGGGTGGGCGCGCGAAAATAAAGATCTTGGGTTGGGGCGGCCAGGGGTGGGCCCAGGGGTGGGTGGTGCGCGGGGCGTAGGAAGGCCCTGGTGGGCCACGGGCGCGGTGGGGCGGGGTGGGGCGGGGCGGGGCGGGGTGGCCCGTGTGCTCGGCCAGGCCCAACGCTCGCTTCGGGCGTCTCCGCCGGCGCTCGGCTTCATTGATCAGCAGCCCGTCCCGGCGCGGCACGGGCACAGGCCCGGCTGGGGCTGGGGAGGGTCGAGGGTGCGGGCGGGGCGGGGTGGGGCGGAAGGGAAGTGCAGGGCGGGGCAGGGCGGGGCGGGCAGGGGTCGCCGCCAGCGTGCGGGGCCAGCCCAGTAGTCGCCGTCAGGCCGAGTCTGCAGGACGGGAGCGAGCGAGAGAGCTGCCCGCGCGCGCGTGCGTGTGTGTGTGGGAGGGAGGGAGTGTCGCGGGGGCCTGGGGGCTGACGGCGAGGGGGTAGCGCAGGGACGGGCCCGGGCAGGGGCGCAGGCACGCCAACGGACCTGGACCAGCGCGCCTGGTGGGCGATGCTCTGGAGGGGCCTCGGCCTGACATGTCCCGCGACCCATATGGCCCGGCGCCTGTAGGCCCCAGTGGAAGCGGGTCGCGGTCGCCGCGCTCGGCACGCAGGAGCGGGGGTCTCCAGGGCGGCGCCGAGCTGCCCACGGTGGACAGGTCCCCGTCCAGGACCTACGGCGGCCACGGGCCGGCAACGTCCTCGCGGGGCTCGCCGCTCGGCACGCGGAAGGGGCGGCGCTCGGGGAACAACTCGCCGGAGCATGGCGGCTACCACCACCACTCGGGGGTGGGCGGGGGCGTGCCCGGAGGCGTGCCCGGAGGTGTGCCGGGCCCCGGCGGCGCCGGCGGCGGCTACTACCACGACGAGCTAGGCTCCCCCGTGCTCATGGACGACAGGGGCAGGGGCCTCTCGGCCTCGGCGCACCACCGGTCGAGGTCGGCGTCGAGGCCCTCACAGCACCAGGGCGTGACGACGCGCTACCAGTCGCTGGACCGCGGCGGCGGCATGATGCACTCGGACATGGCGCACGACCGCGACTTTATGCGCGACCGGTCCCTGGACCGCGGCGGGCTGGGCCTGGGCCACGGCGGCATGGCCTCCTCGCACCACCGGGACCGCTCGCTGGACCGCGCCTACCTGGAGGACGACCTGTACGGCGGCCCCATGTCCATGCCGATGAGCGGCCGGTCCGCGCGCCAGTCGCCCAACCCGCACCGGCCCTCGCACATGATGGGCGGCGGCATGGACCCCGCGGGGACCAACTACCTCGGCGAGCTGCAGCACCAGAACATCGACCTGCAGCGCGACCTGGGCAGCCTCAAGAAGGAGCTGGAGCTGACGAACCAGAAGCTGGGCTCGTCCATGAACTCGATCAAGACGTTCTGGAGCCCGGAGCTCAAGAAGGAGCGCGCGCTGCGCAAGGAGGAGTCCGCCAAGTACTCGCTCATCACCGACCAGCTGAGGCTGCTGACCCAGGAGAACCAGGTGAGAGCTTCTGTGCCGTTCTCTGTGAGAACATCGTACGCTACTAATTGTAAGTGTGTCACTCTTTTTTAAGGAACCCAACTGGAATCCGGGATATGTATGTGCGAATTGAAATCTGGCATGCCCACTAATGTTTTTTGAAATTATTATTATTATTACTTTGGGACTTGGTTTGACTGTTCATGTTTGCTGTCGGTACTGTGCACTCAAAGTGCCTCTCAGTGTTGGGGTGGCGTGGCGCGACGTGGCGTAGGTCGCGATGACGACCCCAACAGGAGCCCCTGTGGGGCCCCGGGCCCGGGCCCGGCCCCGTACGGCTGTCAGACGCAGTCAGCCACACACAGCCCCGCCCCGCCCCGGTCTGTGTGCGGAGACGGATATAATAAAGCCGTGTATTATAGTGTCGCGACGCCCCCGCCCGCCCCCGCCCGTCCCCCCTTTGGTGACATGCGCGTCCTATGACCGTCGTACACACACAACCGGTGCGCGGTTCGCGTCATGAATGACCGTGGCTGTGCTGCCCCGCTCCCTGCTCCTCCCGCGAGGCCGTCCTGCTGTTGTCCTGCTGCCCCTGCGGCTGCCGCAGTACAGGTGTTGGGGATGCCTGCCCGCCGTGCGCACCTGTCCACCGGGTGGTCTACCCTCCCGAGCGCAGGGGCTTGCGCGCCGTGCAGGCTGCCGTCCCATTCCGAAGACCACTCTCGTGCCTCTGTCCTTGTCGCACTCATGGCGCCTCTGCCATCCCCAACATAGGGCACCGCCGTAGGTGCGACAAGGACAGAGGTACGAGAGCGATCTCAGGAATCAGCAGAAAGCTGCAGGCGCCGCGCCGCGCGAGGTGCGCGGGGCTCCGGCCCGACCGGTTTTATGATCATGTCGTTTGGCGAAGGGTCCGGGTGGGTCTGGGTCGGTCGCAGCGCAGCACCTGTGGAGGAGCGGAGCGGGGCGGGGTGGCTGTCGAGTAAGCGAGGAGTGAGTTGCTTCTGGCGGTGTAGGTCTACACGCACTTCTGTCTTTGACGCACTATACTATGGCTCCCGCCGCACGGGCACGGGCAGTATGGACGACGGCTGCTGGGTTCGTCGGGTAGGTCGTTAGGAGAGGAGGCCCTCAGGCCCGACGGCATGGCCCGATGGGGCCTCCAAGCAGGGCGACCCTCCTCTCCCTCTTCTCCCTCCTCTCCCCCTCCTGCTGCCCGGGGCCCGGCCCGGCCCCACATGCCGCCGGATGTGGAGGCGCAGGCCCCGCAGGCCCGGCAGGCCGCAGCTGCCCTGGTTGCCGCCGCCAGTGCAACTGCTGCAGGGCGGGGAGGGCTGTAGCTGTGCCGCGTCGCGCCGCTTGCGTCGCTGTACTGCTGATGTGTTGTTCTGCCCCGCGCCACGCCGGCTGGCTGGCGGTACGGTCCTGCTGCTGCTGCTCTCTCTCTCTCTCTCTCTCTCTCTCTCTCTCTCTCTCTCTCTCTCTCTCTCTCTCCCTCTCCCTCTCTCCCTCTCCCTCTTCCTCCCTCTCTCCCTCTCCCTCTCCCTCTTCCTCACCCTCTCTCTCTCTCTCTCTCTCTCTCTCTCTCTCTCTCTCTCTCTCTCCCTCCCTTACTCTCCTCTTCGCGTTCCTCTTTCTCTCTGTTCATCTCATTTACCTGCGTTCCGAATCTCGAGTCAAAATCGAGGCTCTATCTACGTCGCAGAAAGATTTAAACGAGCGATGCGGGGCTTTCAAAAAGCGTGTCGATCTCAGTCTCTCTCTCTCTCTTATTTCCCGCTCCTTTTCTTCGCTCCCGCTCCTTTCGCTCTATCTCTCTCGCTCTCTTACTCTCCTCCGCGTCCCTCTCTCCACGCCGCAGCATTACACCTGCAGGGCCTTATCGCCACGAGACACCATCCCCGATGTGGTGAATACTCTCCTCCCCAGCGCGCGCATGGCGCGGCCTCGGCCTCGGCCTCGGCCTCGGGACGAGAAGAACAATGCGCCTCGTCTCGAGCGGGGCCGGGGCCGGGGCCGGGGCCGGGGCCGAGGCCGAGGCCGGGGGGCAGACCCGAAATCAGAGGGAAAACATCTGCTGCTCCATACATTCTCTCTCGCTCTCTTTTAAATATAAATCCGTGGAGTGAAAGGGACGAGGGAAAGGGGCGGCGCTCTCTTTTCCGCCTCCTCGAGCGCTCGTAGCGCTCGTACAGCTCGCGCGAGAGAGCGCTGCTATGGGGGCGGCGGCGATCTGGTCGTCGGTCGGGTCGCATGCGGGTGTGTGTGTGTGTGTGTGTGTGCGCGCGCGCGCGCGGCACGGAGGGAGAACCATAAGCTGCTGTGCTGGACCATAAGGGGTCGTTCGTAAACCACGTGTCCTGGAGGGAGCGGTTGGGGAAGGGCACAAAGACGAGGGGCCCGCCGTATTAGGCGCAAGACCACCTCCCTGATCTTATTTGTACGCAGGGCTATACAAGTATTATATGGCAGTCTATCACCTCCTTTCAGGCCGTGGCCTCCTTTGCAGGCCGTGGCCACAAGTCAGGGAAGTCGGGGAAATGTCAGGGAAAAATGCTCAATTTCGGGGAAATTTTTCAATATTGACTGCATTTGCCAATAATTCTTGCAACGCAGATTTATTACTTTTTTAACAGTTTTCTACCCCTTAAATTCTTACGTTCATGTCAGGGAAAAATACAATTTTGTCAGGGAAAAGTCAGGGAATTGTCAGGGAATTTGAATTTCCAGATTATGTGGCCACCCTGAATTAGGTCCCTTTACGAGGGGGGAAACATCTCTGAAATTTTTGAACACCTCGTAATTCAGAAAAACCCAGGAATATTCAAAGAAATTCAGAAAAGCTTAGTAAAATTCAGTAAGTTCGGGAAGCAAAAATCGCAAAATTTGTACACAAAAAATTCAGAGATGTTTCCCCCTCGAGCCTCTATGTTTTTGTACCCCGGTCCTGCTGGGCACGTGGTTTATGAATGATCCCTCAGCCTCATCCTCGAGCAGCTCGGCTCGCCTCATCTCGCTCTGCACACAGTGCGCGGCGCCGTCGTGGACATGCAGGTAGTCACGGTGCACGTGTGTCTGCGCCCCCGCGCGTAGCCACCCCTCCGTCCCCAACTCAGTCTCTCGTGCCTTTGTGGGCCAATCACCGGCGAGGCGTGGCGTGGCGTGGGGCACCGGAGAAGAGGACGTCTCGAAGCAATATTGGGAAAAGCATACCGCCAGCAGTCCGCCAGCCGAGCGATTCCGAAGATCGCTTTCATACCCCTGTCCTCGTCGCACTCTCGGAGTACTACCATGGCCAGCATAGGACACCGCTGAAGGTGCAACAAGGACGGAGGGATGGAAGCGATCTTCTGAATCAGTCGGCTGCTCCCCAAGCCTCAAGCACCCCGCCCCACCCCGCCCCGCTCCTATAGCTCCTCCCCCGCGCTCCGCCGGCCAAGTTTGCACGAGCGCGCTTATAAAAAAAAAGAAGAGAAAACGACACAACTCAGATGCCTACGTGCTTCTTTTGCGAGCAGCCTCACCATGCTACGCCACCCCACGCCTCAGATAAGCAGGACCGGGAAGGGGGGAGAGGGGGGGGGGGGGGGGGGGGGGGGGTAGCTTGCACCGATTCTGTCAGAGAGTTTCGCGAGAGAGGAACTCCGATGAGGCTAACTATTGCCAAGGAGCAGCCCGGCTGTAGGATGGAGGCGAGAGGGATAGAAGGAGAAAACCGCCTGGTATTGGGGCCCAATGGGAAGTTGTTGAGTGTTGAGAGAGAGAGACAGAGAGAGAGAGAGGAGAGTGTGTAGATGTGATTCAGAGAGAGAGAGAGGGAGAGAGAAAAGGGAGAGCGAAGAGTGAGAGGAAGAGAGTGTGGCCGCGGCGCGGAGGCACATCACGTGTGCCGTAATCCGTTCTGTTCAGTCACCGGGCGAGGCGGGGTGAGGCGGGGAGGGGTTGGCGGGGCTAACGAGCCGTGGCCCACAGTGGCCCCGCACGGCCACTGCCGTACACAGTCGGCGCACATAAAGCGTTGGCTCTGGCCGCGTTTGCTCTCTCTGCTCGTGCAGAGGGCGTGCCGCCGGGGCTCCGACCGAGATTAGGTCCCTCCGACTGTGGACGCTGCTGCTGCGTTCCAAGTAGAGCGTGGGGTGCAGGGCGGCTGAGGGTGGCCGGGGGGAGGGGAGGGCGCCAGGATCCGTGCGACTTTGATGGCCGGAATGGAACGAGCGGAATAAAAAGGAGCGGTGATGGCGCTAGGCGAGTAGTAGAGGGCCCAGGGTGACGAGGGATAGCAGCGATGAAAGGTTGGCGGAAGTGAGGCGGGACGGGGTGGGGCGAGGCGGGGCGGGGCGCGGCGGGGCGCGGAGCTGGGTGGGGCAGAGCGGAGGATAGAGCCAGGGCCGGGGATGGAACCAGAGTATGGGGCGTTCGCCCCGCACCCCGCACCCCTGCTCGCGGGCCGGGGCGGTTCCCCTCGAGGCGATAGAACCATGGGATGGATACGGGGCGGGGCGGGGCGGGGCGGGGCGGGGCGGGGCGGGGCGCGGCGCAGGTGTGGCTCCTGCAGGACTGTCGCGCCGGGCCGGGATGCGCCCAGCCGAGGCGAGCCGAGCCGTCCACTTACACCCTCATGGCCCCGGGCAGGATTCCGGTCTCTCGCGCCCCCGCCTGCGCCCTGCGCCCTGCGCCTCAACAAGAGTGTTCCGGGGAGGAATCCGGTCAGAGGGTGTGTGTTCTGGACATGGCCGGGGGCCCCGGGCCCGGGCCCGGGCCGCCGCCGCGGGCCGCCCATCTCATCCCACTGCAACCCACTCCCACAACATCACACCCCGCACTGTACAAAATCAGTCTTGGATACGGAGCTTGTCACGGCGTTCCGTACCCCGTTTTTCGGAAAGGGAGTACGGAAATTCACCGTACCTGGCCACCGTACCTACCATTTTTACATGGGCTAGCATAAGGAAAGGGGTACGGAACGCCGTTAACAGTCCGTTTTCAAAACGGAAACCGCCGGACACAAAATTAGCGGTAACTTTTCCGTACCTTGGCACCGTACCCACATTTCTTTTACATGGGCTCTTATGGAAAGAGGGTACGGAACCGAATGTACGGAGACACCGTAATCTAAATAAACGGGTATATTTCCGTATGGGCGACTGTGATTTTTTTTTTTACGCGGGTTGCGGGCAAAGGTCGTCAACTCTGATATTTCTTCGTGCACGGGATTGATATTAGACGAATATTTTTTAATAGTATCGTTACTATATTCATACGCATTACATCTATATTACTCATACTTTTGCTAATATTACATCAATACGAGGGGTTCGCAAGCTCGCTCTGCCGGTGTACACATGCTGTGGGCTTCCTGGTTTTCCTAGGTTTTCCTTTTGGTTTCCCCGGTCTTCCTAACTTTTTCTGGGTTTTTCCGATATCTGGTTGTCTAGAATCTTCTGAATTCTTCCCACCGTTTTCTGTGGTATTCCCTTACATTTCCCAGGCTTCCTTAAAATCTCTCGGTTTTCCCCGAAGTTTTCCTGTCCTCCCTTATATTTTTCGGTTTTCCCTTACCATTTGTGGCCTACGATTTTATTGGTCTTCTTCGGTTTTCTTATGGTCTTTCTGGTGGTCTTCCCGGTCTTTCCAGTTTTCCGGGCGGCCAGTGTACGCGCTCAAACCTAGTTGCGGACCCCTCGCATCAATATCAAACCCATATTTCTTACAATTTTACCTCAAGATTTCAATAATATACCGATATTACTAATACCTCCAATTTCCCTCTGGGCATCGCTGAAGGCAGTTGATGACTCCTCGGCTGCACATTTCGTTTGCCAGAGTGTGGTATGGTCTTGCGTAAACGTGAGACTGATCTCTCCATCTTCGTCAATGTACATATGCGTTTCGATATTCCAAAATTGCCGCCCCCAATCGCACCATTTCGCAAAAACGTATAATTTTTGTCTCCCTCTCGCTCGTGTCAATACCGTCATCGCTGTCTTCCCTCTCCCACGTCCCGTCCCGTCCCGTCGTCAGTCTGTTTGCTTGCTTGTTTGCCCGTTTGTTTGTTTGAGCGCAGGCTGGCGGCGGCCGAAGCCCCTCGCACCCGCATCGTGCTGCTGGCTCATGTGCCGCGCCCCCGTCCCCCGAGCCTCACAGAGAATAAGTATTCGGTGCGTCAACTCACGTTTGAGTTGATTTGGAGCAAACGGAAATATTTCGTTGTGGGAAAGAAATATTGCCGTTTTAAAGAAATCGTTTGTTGGTAGAGCGAACACTGCAAACCCTGGAATCCAATTTCTCACCCAAAATAAGAGAGGACACTTTTCCATGCTAAATTAGAGTGAGAATTTTTAACCTCATTCTTTTGAATTTGAGCACGAATTCTCACTTTATTTGGGCGAGGTCTCAAAATTCTTTCTCATAAAGGGCGAGGAAAAAAATTCTTACTCTCCAGAGAGTAATAAAATTGCCCTCAAATTCTCACTCGTGAGGGGGCGAGAAATATGACTCGTAGATTTTCAGTGAATTCTTTGTTGTACCAGCGAATAGATCTCTGAGATAGCGAACAAAACTGATCGCTGAAACGAAAGCCGTTTTAGTTGATCAACGATCGCCTTGCGCTCAGCGATGTGTTCGCTACAGCTGCTCCAACGAATTCTGCGTTGCATTGACGAACACTTAGTTGAGACAACAAATTTTTCGTTCTCACTACCCAACAGGATTTAGTTCTTCCCATCAACCCGAGGAATCGACCACTTGAAATTTTTGTGTACATGGAATATATTCCACTTGGAATATCTGGAATATTTTTGGAATATCTGGAATATTTTTTTGGAATATGTGGAATATTTTTTGGAATATGTGGAATATTTTGGGAATATCGTGAATATGTTGGAATATTTGGAATATTTTTGGAAATATCTAATCGATTCTTTCATTTTTCTGTGCAATGGAAAGGGTAGCGTGAAAATATAGAAAATTTTTGCGGCAGTAAACCTCCCGAAGGAGGTTGCGGTTCCCGCCAGGCACAGGGCTTTTACCCCCTGTGGCAGCCAACTGCTTCGGTGTTCCATGGGAACCGGCGCTTTGCTGACTGCGATCCTATCGCGCAATTCGACAGATTTGATCCCCGTACCACCATTGGCCTACCCCTAGAGGTACGAGCGGTGTCAAGGGCGTTAGACTTCCAGATCCCAGTTTCAGAGGCCTTACCTCAGAGGGGTACGCGGGATTCGAACCCACAACCCCGAGTGCCGACACATAGCCAGAACTGGAAGCGACCCAACGCCCAAAGCCACCGAGCCAACGGCGGTGAGACGTGTTTAACTTCTATTTGACCTGCCATCCAGCAGCGGCCAAAGGAAATGCCAAGGGCGAAAAACACTTCTCCGAGTGGGAGTCGAACTTGCGACCACTCGGTCCGGTGTAGCGCGCTCTACCAACTGAGCCACGACGCCTCGATGACTGTACAGTACGACGGGTTCGAGTCGTATTTGCCCTGTCCTCCTGGCTGGAGGCTGCAGGATGTGGCAAATACGACTCGAACCGGTCGCACCGTAAGACCATCGAGGCGTCGTGGCTCAGTTGGTAGAGCGCGCAACACCGAACCGAGAGGTTTGAGGTTCGACTCCCACTCGGAGAAGTGTTTTTCGCCCTTGGCATTTCCTTTGGCCGCTGCTGGATGGCAGGTCAAATAGAAGTTAAACTCGTCCCACCGCCGTTGGCTCGGTGGCTTTGGGCGTTGGGTCGCTTCCAGTTCTGGCTACGTGTCGGCACTCGGGGTTGTGGGTTCGAATCCCGCGTACCCCTCTGAGGTAAGGCCTCTGAAACTGGGATCTGGAAGTCTAACGCCCTTGACACCGCTCGTACCTCTAGGGGTAGGCCAATGGTGGTACGGGGATCAAATCTGTCGAATTGCGCGATAGGATCGCAGTCAGCAAAGCGCCGGTTCCCATGGAACACCGAAGCAGTTGGCTGCCACAGGGGGTAAAAGCCCTGTGCCTGGCGGGAACCGCAACCTCCTTCGGGAGGTTTACTGCCGCAAAAATTTTCTATATTTTCACGCCACCCTTTCCATTGCACAGAAAAATGAAAAAAAAATCGATTAAATCTGTAAAGTATTGTTTGTGACCCTTTTTATTGGTGTAAGCTCATATTTTAACGGTTTGATCCTTGCAAGATAGCGCGCGTCATAACTAAGGTAAATTCGAGTTTTTGAGGGCCGCTTCTCCGGCTGCGGAGTTCGGAGACCAAAACTAATCGTATTCTCTGGCAGTGCCTCGACAGAAGATGCTTTTATAGAAAGATGCGTTCATGTCCATACGCATGGCGTAGGCCTTACCCGGGGGTCTAGGGGGGGGGGGGGGTGCTCTGACTACTACATCTATATATATGATGTATCATATGATGTAACCACCGTAGATTATGTTGGAATACCGAGAATAACTTACTGTTGGATTAAATAGAATCCGGAAAATCAGGAGTATATGTGGAGCAGGAATATGTGGAATATTACTAGAATATGTCTGGAATATTCGGAATATTTGGAAAATTTAGAATATTTTTTGAATATTTGGAATATTTTAGAATATCTGGAATATGTTGGAATATCTGGAATATTTTTGGAATGTTTGGAATATTATTGGAATATTTTTTAATGTGTACATGGAATATCCAAGTGGTCAACCCCTCTCATCAACCTATGTGCGAGTTGGATCAACCAATTAATTTTTTTCGTGCTCGGTCTGACCTGCCAGGGCTGCGCCTTCTGCGTGGCAATCTCGCACACTTGTAGGTGTGTGAATCCCCATTATCACACACTCAGACCAGTATTAAAGTATGAATTTCCCTTGGCTGTAGTGGAACACGACCACGACTGGAACTTGAAACATCTACAAGTGCACGACATTTACACACTTTAGGTGTGACCGAGACTTTGCAGGTGTCTCTCACCCCGCCTGTCCCCTCTACTCCTAATGAGCGGCTTGTCACGCGGTTTGATATGAGGCCACACGTCGCCTCCAGTAGCGCTAACCTCAAGCGCGGGGCGGGGCGGGCGGCGGAGCTGCCAACCCCCTTACCCCCTCCACCCTCTATTCCTCCCCTCAGTGACTTTCGTCTGCACTGTTTTTACCTTGCGAATAACGGTTTTGGCTGCCTCGCCATGGCGAACAAAATCGTTCGCGATTGCTCTCAAATTTCTTTGCAAGCTTACGAAGCAGCCAAATCCTTCGCAATGCGAACGAATCCTTCGCAAGGATTGATCGGGGTTTCCCTCACTCCCTCATTCCATTCCTCTTCGGAACGAAGTCTTCTCCCTCCAGATTCTTTCGCTGTTCCTCTCTCTCTCTCTCCCCCCATCTCCCCCCCCCCTCTCTCTCTCTCTCTCTCTCTCTCTCTCTCTCTCTCTCTCTCTCTCTCTCTCTCTCTCTCTCTCTGTCCCTCTCTCCCTCGTCTCTTTCGTCTTCTTCCTCCTCTCTCCTCCTCTGCCCCCTCCCCGTCCTGTCTCTTCTTCATCCTCGCCCCCCAGACCCACCCCTCCCCTCACTTTCGCCGAGCCCATCTCGGCCGCGCCTGACCTGGCCGCATGGGCCGCATCAACACGCTGCTTTATGCGGAGCAAATAATCGGCTGACCACAGTGACCGCCCCGCCCCACCCCACCCCTCCCTGCTCCGCCTCGCCCCGCCTCGCCCCGCCTCACCCCGCCTATCGCCAAACTGAGGATCCCATAAGGAGGCAGCAGTACGGGCTGGGCTTGCGAGAGGCAAACCTTTTCGTCACTCCTCCCTACCCTGTTTAACTTAAGTTCACTTTTTTCCCCCCTCGTCTCCTCTTTACCGTTGTCTTCCCCTTACCTCTTGCTCCCTTACCTCTTGCTCCCTTCCCCCTTCCTCCTTCCCCCTGATTTCGTCCCTCTTCCTGGAGCTTCTTCTCTGGGCCATACGTCCCCCCTTTCCACCCCCCTGGCAGCGAGGAGGGAGCCCTCCTGCCCTGCTGCCGCCCCCTCTCCCTTTGGGCTGCTCGGTCCCGCCCCGCCCCGCCCCGCCCCGCCCCGCCCCGCAGACTGAGAGTGAACCGAACCGCCAGCAGTGCTTTGGAACACCACCCCATTCGAGCGATATCGATTGTCGAGACGGAGATGTCGTGTCCACTGCGGGGCGAGCGCGGCGCGCGGCGGCGCCGGCCAGCGGGCCAGGAGGGCGCGGTGCTGCCAGAAAAGTAGGCAATGTAGGTAACCCCAACGCAGAGGAGCGGAGCGGGCTGCATCCGCGCCTGCGTGCTGGGCAACAGTGTTGCAGAAAACTGGACAAAAAATCCTACGAAGACATGTGTGTGAGGCAGACGGGTATATCCGCCTGCCTACTAGGCAAGCTCACTGGTTAATCAATGATAGGATATCGAACCTTTAAAAGGCACTAACGCTCCAAAGGCAGTCTAGTTTTGGGCCCCTCTCTCAAATATTTTCCTTTCTATGGAATAAAATTGATTTTTAAGACTTCTTTTGTTAATCTACGCCAAATTCATCTTCACACGAGCCTGAAAACGAGCCTTCATGTGATGGGGTCCTGTTCGACAAAAGACGGCATAAATTAATTACAATTTTTGTACTATTTTACTTGCTTTTCATTTGCTAACCGCTTATCAAAACCCTATCACATGCAGATTCGTTTGACGTGGAATTTTGCAAAGGAATGCGATGGCATTATATCCTACAATGCCATTGGTTTTCTCACGATTTGCCCATAAAGAAAATATTTTGAAGTAAACTAAAAATGTTTACTTGCGCACCCCTAAAAGAGATTTAGCACCTCTGGGAGGGTAGGACATAGCACCTACGTTTTTCCAGTGCTCTCCACACGCATGAGACTACATTTTGCCTACGGAGAAACCCGTCTGCCTCTCATAGTTGTCTTCGTGGAATTTTTTGCCGTCTCATCTGGCAACACTGGCATCATCCTGGCACAGGTGCTTCGCCAGCTGCCCAGTAGGCAGTAGGCATGCGCATATGCCTTGCTCCAGTGCTCGGGTTTTACTTGCCTACTTTTAAGTCAGCGCTGAGCGGTGCTGGGCAGGCCAGTGGGGTTGCAGGGCCGGGGCCAGGGCGACACCCCTGTCCGGTCCGGCCGGGCTGGACGGAAATACCTCAGCGCGCCGCTCGGCGCTGCCGGGCTGGACAGGACCGTCCCACCACCTTACTTGAAAAATATTTGGCGTGACGCGACGATGCGGTCCATTCCAGTCAAGACAAATGGGGAAAGAAAGGGAAAAAAAGGGAATTTTGGACTTTACTTTTCACAAGTTTCCAAGGCTGTCACCCCGGCTTCCAGACACCTAAAACAGTATTTCGTGCCCGATTTTGTCTAAGCTTGAAAATACACTGTTAAAAATACCGTAGGGAGTAACAGTACGCCTACGGTCTGTACCGTAGTTTTCGTGTACGGTCAGACCGTAGCTTATTATTACGGTATGGACTGTATTTCATTGTGGATAGAATGTGCCCCAATGAACTTCCGCAGCACATTTGCAGGCTGCGGTTGTGTACCGTAAGATTCAGACCGTAGTCGAAAATTACGGTCCGGGACCAGGTAACAAATTAACGACGCGTACCGTAGGTATTTAGCGTAGTATTTTCTCACAGTGTATTCTGTGCGCCGAGAAGTCTAATTTGTCCCAACCGCAGTGCACCGCCAGTAGCCCTTCAAATACTTTTCTCCATCCCTCGATATGTTGTTCTCTAGGCTTCAAAACACCCCCCTCCCGAAAAAGGGTATCTTCCATCCAAATTTTTTCGAGCGAACACTGGGTAAAATTCTGTGCGCCTAGTGGTCAAATTTGTCATAAACCTAAACTCAGTGCACCGCTACTGGTCCTCCAAAAACTTTTTGCCAGCCTTTGATTTGTTGTTTGCCTTTGAGTCGTGGCTTTAATACTACCCTAAAGGCGTATCTTGTCAGAACGAAAATGTTATGGTCGACACTTTCAAAATCCAATACAGGAGGATAGCAGCAGGTGATATAGTAGGCTATTTTAACAAGAGCCGTGCACCGAGGAATATGCCCGTTGTTCCCCTTTGGCTTACTATCTCGCTCAATCTTAGACGGTTACCTTATGTCCCGCTCACTCCGCCCCGCCCCGCCCCGCCCCGCGGGGGTAGCGATGCATGACGTCACATACACGCCCCGTGCTGCAACTGGTGCGGAACTGAAGGGGCCGGGCCGGGCCTGGCCAGGTCGGGCGCTCACCGTGGCGGGCGTGGCGGGGCGTGGCGGGGCGTGGCGTGACGTAGTGGGGCGCTTACTCGATGAGACATGGGCGTCCGTCTGTGGTATAGAGCAAGGCGGCGGCCCAGGCCGAGGGGAAATCACTCATTCAAAATGTGTTCACATTTTTGTTTTCATTTCTTTGATGTTTTATTTTGACTTTTCTTTTGATTTTTCTAGGAAAATTTCTGTCATCTTTTGATAAATTTGTATCTTTTTCTCCCATTTCTGATTCGTTTTTCCAATTTTATTTTGGCTTTTTGTTCGGATTTTTCTGTATCTTTCTTCTTGATTTTATTTTAATTTTGAAATTTTGTAATGATTTTTTGGGGGGCCGTACAATGATTTTTCGAAGTGATCCCCCCTCGGCCCAGTCCCTGCCCGGCCCGGCCCGTGTGAGAGCAGGGTACACACATAAGGTGGGCCTCAGGAGCCACCCCGCCCCGCCCCGCCCCGCCCCGCCCCCGACCCTCACCGACATATTGATTATCGCGCTGATAACGAGCCGGACGCACTCCGCCGCGGGGGGGCCCCCTTTCCTTTTCGTTCCCCCCTGAGGGGCGCGGGCGGCGGCCTGAGCCGTTGCCGCTGGGCTGGAGAAGGCCTACGCCACGCGCGCGCCGAAATTAAAACGACCCAGTCTGGCGCGTTTATACCCGTGATGCTTATTGCCATCGAGAACTGCCTCGTGCCCCACTGCGACGCTTGCTCTCTCTGGCTTTTATTCCACCCTCCCTTCTCCTCCTCCCCTCCCCTCCCTCCTTCCACTTGTTCGCGTCTGTCCGACTCGTGGAACTTCTCTCATCCCCCTTCCCCCTGTGCGCTCGCTGCCTGGAGCCGCCTGGAGTAGTCCCCCCCGAGGTGGCCCCCGTGGAACCCCTGGAAGTTCTGACGCTGCGTCGCCAGCGCCAGGCTGCCAGCTGCCAGCCGTCTGATCCCGAAGATCGCTCTCTCGTACCTCCGTCCTTGTTGCCGTTTGTTGGAGATGGTGGGGTCCCATGAGTGCGACAAGGATGGAGGTGTGAGAGCGATCTTCGGAATCAGACGGCAGGGTCGCTACTGCTGTCGTCTCTATGCCTGTTCTCCTACGCGCCGATACTCATCTCATTTTTTTATTTTTACTTGAGCATTCTCTTTCCCCCTCCCCCCCGCCTGCTGATGCATGGCAATTCGTTTTGAGTCGAACGTTTTGCTCGCGCGGCCGCGGCACTGCGCCGCTCGCGGCGTGAGCAGCAAGGAATAAGGCATAAGGCTGCGCGCGGTTGCGCGTCCTTCCACCCAACGTATTTTACGTTTTCTTTTCTCTGCCTCCTCCATCCTCTGCTGTTCTGTTCTCCCGCTCCGTTCTCCACGCCTTTCACTCACCCCTATGGTCGCCATTCCCCGAGCGGTACCACTCATGTCTTTGTCCTCTCTCTCTCTCTCTCTCTCTCTCTCTCCGCCCTCCTCTCCTTTCACCTCAGTCCCGTGTCTCTCCTCCACCGCGACTCCTCTACTTCTGTAACACGCCCGCAGACGCCGCCCCATACCGTAAATTCCATTGAGCGTGGTTTCCGGCTTTGCGCCTCCGACAGACCAAAGCAGCCCATGAGTCCCAACTCCACCGCACTTCCGAGCAAAGCGAGGGCGGGTATGGTCCTGACTATACTCTGGAAACCTAAATGTCTCACGCTTGTACATGTGTGAACATTCACTTGTACTCTTAAATAAGTGAAGATGTACAATGGTGTGATTTCCCCCCCCCCCCCCCCAACAAATTTCACAGACCTTGGAAAAAAATGTCATGAGGGTTATGAAAAAACTTTTCATGACAAATTTCGTTAAGTTACAACTTTAAATGTATAGTCACTAATTTTGACATTTTTGTACAACAAAATGCTAAATTGTTTTTCCTTCGGAGGAGAGGCGGGGTAAATGAGGGCATGCCTGAGCCGGGCCTAGCCTAGCCGAGCCGAGCCGACCGCCAGCTGGCGGGTGGAGAAGGGCCTTCGGAGGGCCTTCCCTCCCCCCCAACCACCCGCCTCACCCTCTTTTGATGATAAAGTGACGAGAGAACAGAACTCGGTACAGTATAATAGAGATAGCGAGTGCGACTGGCATCGGCAGGGCAGGACGGGCGAGGCGCTACGGCTAGGGCGCTAGCTGGCATAGACATCCACCCCACCCCGCCCCGCCCCCGCCCCGCCCCCGCCCCGCCCGCTAAGTCCCCTTAATCCTTAGCCGCCCCGACGCAGCGCCCAACCTTCGGTACAACAGACGGCCTTTGCGTAATGTTGAATGTTCCTCGCGTACGTGACGGGAATGCGAGTGACAGGGCGGGGCAGGGCGGGGCGGGGCGGGGCGGATATAGGAGCCTCTGCGCGTACCGGCGGACGGGTTACGCCGGTTTTTCATCAAGCGTCGTGGCCGTGGTAATTGCACCGCGCGAGTTGTGTTCTGCGAATTAAATCCTTGGCCTGCACCGCCCAGGCCCGCCCTACGAGAGGGAGAGAGAGCAAAAACACCTGCTCTCTCGCCTTCTCCGTCCTCTTTCATCCCTCCCCCTTTGATAGGGTGGTCCAAAAAAAGTGAAGTTTTTTTCCGACGTTAGGTTGGTTCAGTTCCCGATTCTATACCACCAGACGATTCGAAAACCGTCTCTAACTTCGAAATCGGACTTTGGGAACCACTCGCTAAATGTTTTTGAAGTTTTCCATAAGAATAGCATGGGCAAAAGGTACAAAAGCCTTCTAAAATTGATAAAAAATACTAATTTTGGTCGTATTGACAAGTTCTATAGCTCATTTTGACCGCAAAGATTTCACCTTTCGATTGCAAACGCGTCCGGCCCGATCGGACAAGAAACAAAAAAGTTATGGACTTTTAAAGTTTTACCAATTTTGTCCAAAATACTGAATTGATAAAACTTTAAAAGTCCATAACTTTTTTGTTTCTTATCCGATCGGGCCGGACGCGTTTGCAATCGAAAGGTGAAATCTTTGCGGTCAAAATGAGCTATAGAACTTGTCAATACGACCAAAATTAGAATTTTTATCAATTTTAGAAGACTTTTGTACCTTTTGCCCATGCTTTTCTTATGGAAAACTTCAAAAGCATTTAGCGAGTGGTTCCCAAAGTCCGATTTCGAAGTTAGATACGGTTTTCGAATCATCTGGTAGTACAGAATCAGGAACTGAACCAACCTAACGTCGGAAAAAAACTTCACTTTTTTTGGACCACCCTACCCTTTGATTACTGCCATGTATTTTCCACTGAGGCTGAAGCGAGGGGGAAACAACTCTGAATTTTGGTGTATAAATTTGGTAAATTTTCATGAATTTTCATAGAATTTTTCTGAACTTTTGCCCAAATTTTACTGAATTTTTCTGAATTTTCCTGAATTTTTCAGACTCACGAGATGTACAAAAATTTCAGAGCTGTTTCCCGCTCGGTCTGAAACAAGATTATTGAATTAAGCGCGGGCTGTGTTATTCGTCTCATTTCAAGCGTGATTAAGAGTAAACTATTCAATCCAATTAAATGGTTCGCTCACCAAGAGGCCTGACCCGTCGGGTACCATATTATTTCGGCTATTTCGGATACCCTACTATTTGTTTTTTTTTCTTTTTCCTTTTTTTTCCCATTCGCGTCCAGTTTGTTATTTCATTCCAAAGAGAGTCGCGAACGTCCCGGTCAGAGGGCGCCAGCGGCTTCGAGCTCGCCTTGGCAACAAGTGCGCTCCGGGTTGCCTACCGCCCGGGCGGTCTTGTTGTTCTTGAACTTGTAACCTACTTGTTTCCTATGCCTCTCCACGTGCCTCCTCGTCCCCTTTGGCTCTGCACCTCGGGGCGTGTTGTGGTGAGGTGAGGTGAGGGGCAGGCAGTAGGAGTAGGAGGACAGCAGGACGCGAGGCGCGCCGAGGGCGTGGGATGGGATGGGATGGAGGATTTCAAGTTTTGCCCGTCTCACCACCACCTCCACCACCACCCTCACTAGGCGGGCCGGGCGGTGCAGCCACGATAATTATGAGCGCCCCAGGTGAGGCGCAAGGCCACGCCAACTTGAGCACGCCCCCGCCCCGCCCCGCCCCGCCCCGCCCCGTCATCCTGATGGCTCGGCCCCGCCCCACCTGGCCTGGCGCGGGCTGTAACTCCTATCACCTGGGAGCTCCTGCTCGTCCCCAAGGAGGCCCCGAGCAACCACCTCATGCTTTAACTCAAGTCATGTCGAAAATTTGCATCGATATATTGGTGCTCAGTTGCGGCCAGAAATACTAATATCGTAATTTTGAGGTATTTTATGTTTCCTGTAAGGCGTGAGGTTTGTTCACGCAGCATGGGTCGTTGGGTCGTGTGCAGTGTAAATGAAAGTGGTAGATTTTGCGAAATTTCTGTTCCGAACTGTACAACTACAAGCATAACGCATCAGCGTGGAGTTTAGAATGCCAAACTTCATTTTACGGAGGGGATTGTAAAATAAGTTAAAGATATTATCCTCAGTTTCTAAACTACCTATCGTTTTTGTTTAATGATGAAAAAGTTTGAATCTGCTGTTGAACATGATTGTCGATTCGGCACAAAAGCAGCCATCACATTATAAACAGCACTGGCGCAACATTTCCTCTACTAGTATATGCCCTACTTCATCCATACAGTCAGCTATAAAGCTAAATCACATGAAGTAGCTCATCAAACACTTGCAAGTGCAGTAGTATTCGTTTGTTGCACACTTGCACGTGATGGTGAGAGTTTGAGTACACATGTGCAGCTGTGAGAATTAACATAAATTAATAGATAATATTTTTTTACATAAATAAATATATTTTTAAAAAATATTTTAAGGCGCATTTTGTACCAGTGTGGAGATTCTCACACGCTCAGCACAGCACGAGTGCCACAACCACACACACAGACACACACCACGTCTTCTAGTCAACATGTGATCGTGCGTAGTTTACACTTTCAGTCGTGGTTATCGGGGAAGGCTATCGCAACCCCATCGCCCTCCTCTGCGCCCCGCGCTGCTCCACGGCGTTTCAAACTTTGCCGGAAAAGGCCACGGTAGCAGTGGTAGCGTGGCGGGGCGGGGCGGGGCGGCTGTCTCCGTCTCCATGGAGGCCTCGCCGTCTCTCTCTCTCTCTCGCACCTATCGACCAGCGTATCACCAAGGCGGAAGAGAAGGGCTGGGCTTTTTAGGGGGAGGAAGAGGAGGAGGATGGAGGGGAGCAGGAGAAAAAGAAGTACCGGCGGCGAGAAACCCGCGGGGGAGCGCGTCGTCGCACCTTCCCTGGGCCTTTGGTCCCCTCCCCTCCCCGCGCGCACCCCGCGTCAATCGTTTGTCAGTTTCTGCGGGTGCCCTACCCCTTCACCCCCTCTCCTCCACCCCTCTCACTTCCGCCCTCCCCCCTCACTTCCTCCCCACTCCCCTCCTCCGCTCCCCAGCCTCCCCCCCTCCCCCTCCTCCCCTACCCTACCCTTGCATCTGCACCGCCATTTCTCACACCCCTCTTATACTTTGAGTGTATAGGGCGTTGTCATCCTTCGTGCTCCTTGAGTGTTATGCTTGAGGGTGAGCCGCGCGGGGCAGGGCACAGGGACCCTGTCTACGCTACGCCCGCGCACTAGGCAAACAGCGGTAGCAGTCTCCCGTGCGCGGTGAGTCTGCCTATTCCGCAGGCAAACTCTCCTCACAGGAAGGCAGACGTAGAGGAGACCCGCTTCCCCCTCACACAGAAATATGTGTATAGGGCGGTATAGGGGTTTTTACCTACTTTTCTGGCAATGTGTAAAGCGGGCCGCGCATCTACTACGCCTGCCCTGTGGACAATAACATGCGCACATCCCTCATCCGTGCGCTGTGCTGAGGTGTTGCCATTTGTTACAGGCAGGTGAAGATGCAGGCCACTTTTCTGTATAGCGTGCCTGGATTACGTGCGTATTGCCTAACCTTATTAGGCTACACTCCCCTCTCTGTGTCACGTGATGTGTCTGCAAGGTTTATTCCCACAATATGTCTGAAAAACATGGAGAGTCACGGGGTAAAAAAGAAGTTGTCAGGGAAAGTCATGGAAATTGCAGAGACGGTCATGGCTAAATTCAGGTGACGGGGACTCTCTATAGGAGATATTTCAGACGCTTCACCGAGAATTTTGAAAAGTAACTTTGTCGATTATTTGTGAAAAGAAAAGTCCTACGAAAAAGTCATGGAAATTTCAAAACTTTGGTCTGGAAAGTCATGGAGAAGTCATAGAAAATGCCAGGAGCCAAAATATGAGAACTCTGGTGTGGGAGCTGCAGCAGCCCCCTCCTGTACCAGCCCTACCCCCTGCCACCCTGCCGCACCCCAGAGTCATAGTCCTGGACACCAGTGTCTGGCCCGACACATTGTTCGTGGCGTTTTAGGTTTTTAGCGAACGTAGCCACTCGGACGGCGGTATAGGGCTGCGTGTGGAGGGGTACTTGTGCTGTGGTAGTGGAGAAAGGGGGGGGGGGGGGGGGGGGGGGGGTGTTGAGGAGAGGAAGGGCAGCACCGCCCGGCCCAGGGCCTCTAATTGAGCGAGGCCAGCTGTTTTTTGTCGTGTGTCAAACCGATGAGGGAAAGGGGTTTGCCAACGGGGTGATGGGGGGAAGGGCAGAGTTAGTTGACAGGTAGTCATATAGGCCCTCCATAATGACGTTTTAAGCCGTGGACGATGAGAAAGGTGAGGGGGAGGGGGGTGGAGCCCGTCCATGACGGCCGGTACGGTGTGGGTAGGCGAGGGGGAAACAACTCTGAATTTCGGTGTACATATTTTGTGAATTACTGTGACTTTTCGTGAAGATTTTACTTGAATTTTATCTAAATTTTCCTGATTTTTTTAATTTTTTTAATTTTTTTAATTTTTTTAAAATTATTTTGAATTATTCTGAATTTTTCTGAGTTGTTCTCCCCTTGGGATGATATAACCAGTGGGTCATAAGCTGGTGACGGTGGATGTGCTTTTCCTCCGCAACTTTGCCGACCGTTTCGACTCGCGAATTTGTCGCATTTCTCCCCTCTTTTTTGCAGATACTTATGGACCTAACCCCCGTGGGAAGGGGCAGGCATTGGGGAAAAGAGGGGTAGGGGGTCAAGGGGAAGGTCGGAGGGGGACAGACCACTGTGCAGACCAGGCAGGCAGCGAGCGCTCATCCGTTCCAGATGAGCCGCACAGTCACAGTGGCAGTGTTTGGAGGTGGTGTGCAGCCCCCCCCCGCCCCGCCCCCCTGCGCCGCCCCGCCCGCCGCTCCCTCCCCCGACGCCACGCCCTGCTACTACGCCCCCCTCGCCCTTCACCGGTCGATATAATGCTGCCTGCACGAAGGGGCGCGCGGGGTTCTCGAAGGGGGTGGGTTGGGCGGAGCCGGAAGGGGTTTGGGGGGCGGAACGGGGAGGGGGAGGGGGGCGGGGGGAGCGACCGTAGGGGGGCCAAGGGGATCACGGCGCGGGGGCAGCGCGGGGGCAGCGCGGGGGCGGCGCGGGGGCGGCCTGCGCGCCTCGCGGTGCAGGTGTGCAGCAGACGATGACCCCTCCTACGGGGAAGACCTCATCGGCAGGGCACTGTGCTCTGCATATTTAAAGTGCACCAGTTTCGCACTCTTGTAGAGACCTCTGTACACTTTTTAAAAAATCAGTTAAAAATTATGCATATTCTTACACAGTGATTATCGTATCACTTGTTTTACAAACTTGTGTATCTGATACAGAAAATACCATATCAATTTTACGGAATTTTGGATGATTCGTACATAATTTTAACCCAAAATACAAAATTCTGTATCATTTTCCTGTATCACAAGTGATACGCTAATTACTGCATAAAAATGATAAAAAAAATTTTGAATATTTTTAGAGTGTACATATCTATTACACTTTGGGTTCAACACGCTAAGAAATGTAGTTGCAGGTTACAGGAAACTTTTTACACGAGGTGGAGTTGTAAAATTTCATTAACAGATTGTGAAACGAGGTAGGCGCACATTAAAACCGTGTGAAGCTGATTTAAAAGTGCGACTACCCCCGCCAGCGGCGCCCCAAAGCTGGAAGTAAAAAAAAAAAAAAAACCTTATTTGTGCATTGATGGTGGCGCGGATGGTGGTTGGCTAGCCTGTCCACGCCTGGCACCTCACGCATCCGTTCCCGTCGGTCTCCCCCGGTGCTTTCTCACTGGACTGAGCATTTAAATTTTAATTCGTCGTTAAATTTCAAACTGAGCCCAGCCAATTACGATAAGCACTAAGTTTGATTTTGTAATTAAATTACCAGAAAGAATAGTCTGTCGTGAATTTACAACATATTTCGAAAGAGAAAAATATGTACAACGATATTTTTCACGGTGTATTATTGCGGAATTCCTGGGAGAATCCATACACATACACCTTTCTCGTTTTATATGCGGAATTATCACATACACCACTTAAGTGCACCCTATACTTGTGCTCGAGAGTGACATTCGAAGACGTCAATGTGCGGCTTTGGGCTCACTTGGACTTGCCGCGCATGCCCGCGGCCAGGTTCGGGGAAGTCCGGCGGCTCCCCACCGGAAGAGATGACTATATGGACGGGAAGTAATCGCGTTGTCGCCACGGTCTCTGCGCTCGACTTGCTCCGCTCGGCGTGGCGCTAACGAGGCCAATGAGCTCCTTTTTGTCCAGCCCAGCGAGCCACGCTCCAGCCCGCTCCAGTCCGCTCCAGTCCGCTCCAGTCCGCTCCAGTCCGCTCCAGCCCGCTCCATCCCGCTCCAGTCCGCTCCAGCCTGCTCCAGTCCGCTCCAGCCCGCTTCGCAGCCCCATCCCAGTCCAATTGATAACGAGCCGGTGGGTCGGGGTCCGGCCCGGCCGCGGGCCGGCCGTCCTCTGTCCACGGTCCCCCACCGCCAGGGGGAAAGAAAAGCTTTCCCATTTCATAATTCAGCCCCAAGGAAAGAAACTAGTGTATTTATTTTTGGAGATTCGCCGAACTATCCGATACTGAACCGAATGTGATAGGAGAAGGTTTTAGCTGTAATATCCTTGACTGCTTTCAATTAACTAAAATTTATTTCCGGTTTTTGTAACTTTGCAATAACTTGCAACGCAGAGGGCGCTTCAATCGTCTCAGGTAACGGCCTTATTAACACAAAAAAAAAAATACAAAATAAGAAAATCAAAGATTAAAGCATAGAAATCCTTAAAAGAAATTCAGCAAAAAAATGCCCCAAAATAATTATTTTTAAGAAAAGGAATGAAATTCAGAAAACAAGTTTAGAAAATTTAACGCCTAAACTGCGAAAACCATATATTACAAACTCACCCCCAAAAATTGGAAAATTCAGAAACATGTATGACCTTTGCACACGAAAATTCAGAGTTGATGTTCCCTTGCCCGCTCTGGCCCCCTACCCTCCGCGCGAGCCAGCGTGTTTTCCCGCGATGCCCGTGTACTGTTTATTCCTCTCAGGCCTGACATGAATTTTTGCCGAGCGAGGAAATGAGTGCGTGAGTGAGACAGGGCGTACAGGCGCGGACGTGGGCGGGAGCGAGAGAGATGCAGACGAGGCGATTATTTACTCCCACCGCTCTTGGCGCTATTTAATTTCCTCCCCAACGCAGTTTGGCCGCGTGCATTTTGTTAACTAATGTGCGACAGGCAGTGGGGCGGGACGGGGCGGGGCGCTCGTGGGTTCGGCGCCGTAGTAGGCATGATGATGATGCACTGGTAAAAGAAACGTAGAAAGTTTTTCACCACTTGGTGTTTACAGTTCTAAATTTGCAAATAATAATCATTTCGTGGTTTCGAAATGAACTAAACATTAATTAGTGTGCCATTTCTCTACACTTCGCAAACGCAACTGCACATCACTTGGTGTGCAGGTACTCGACGTGTTCCGTTGATTGATTCCATAGGGCTAGTGCGCGAATTTGAATTATTTCCATATTTTAAATATTGATTTTGTTTCCAGTATTTTAAATATTGAAGTTTTTTCCAATATTTTAAATATTGAATTTTTTTTTTCATTATGTTGAAATATTTTCCAATAGGGCAGGGCCCGGCCCCGCCCCCGTGAGCCAGCCCGCCGCCGGCGCGGCACCACCAGCACGTCCCTGTAGTGCACTTTGCTCTCAATATGCGGCGCCCTGCTCTCATCTCCTCTCCCCCGAGCACCCCCCCACCCTCCTGCTCCTGGCTGCGCCTTGCCCCCCAGCCCCGGGCGGCGCCACTCGGCCCCCGCGGGCCCCCGCCCACCAGCAGGCACGCCCGGCGCGGCGCGGCGCCCTTGCGCCAGCTCGCTCAGGCGGGGCGGGGCGGGGCGGGGCGGGGCGGGGCGGGGCGGGGCGGGGCGGGGCGGGGCGGGCGAAAGGAGAGAAGAGAATAAATGCATGATTCTTCTGAAAAAGTTTAGCACGCTCCCTCTCCGCCTCATCCTCCTCCTCCTCCTCGTCGTCGTCGTCCTTTTCAAGGCGCGGCGGGGAGGCGGCCGGGTATGGGGGCGGCGCTGCGCTTATGCTGCTGCTCGATGCGACCTTGCTGGATGCATTCATTATCTGGTCACGGTTAGGCGGACGGAGCTAAGCAGTACGGACCAGCCCGGCCTAACGACCCGTGGCCGCGCCACACCACGCCACGCCATACGCCACGCCGCGCCTTTCGCTGACTCGTGTGGGGGATGAAGAGGAGCAGGAGGGTCTTCTGGATCGGTGTGGCCAGTAAAGTTGACAAAAGCAGCCCATGCGACACGCCGCGTGCAGTGACGCTGGAGACTCAGAAGGAGAGAGACGTCAGCTGGCAGCGCTCAGGCCGAGGGGGAAACAACAACTCTGAAATTTGTGAACACTTCGTAATTCAGGGGGAAAAAAGGAAAAATTCAGGGAAATTCAAAAAAGTTTAAGAAAATCTAGGCAAATCAGCGAATTTACAAAAATTGCGGTAAAATTCAAGTAAAAATTCACACACAAAAAAATCCCGAACTTTCTCAAAAATTTACAAAATGTGTACACCAAAATTCAGAGTTGTTTCCCCCTCGGCTCAGGCGGTGTCTGACCAACCAGGGTGCCTCTCCGGCGACGAGTTAAACGGCTCTCTCATGTTCAGCGCTAAGGTGTTGCCTACTTGGCAGACGCCACTTGACTTCGCCGTGTTTCCGCTCCTTATCTCCTACCTCTCTTTTGCAACACTGTACCTCTGGTGCTGTGCTGGCGTGTGCGGTGTCCCACGGGTCGGGGGGGCGCGCGCGCGTCGCTTGTTTGGAGGCGATGATGACCGTCCCAGCCCCGCCCCCGCACGCACCACACCCTGTTAGACATGATGAAGTGCGAGAGAGACGCCCAATTAGTTAATCATGACCCCCGCTGCTCCTGCTGCGACACTGAGGCCGTGATTAACGAGTGTGTGGTGACCAGCACTTCCGGTTGCCTCCGCCCTCCGCCGCGCCCTCGCCCGTGTCAAGCCAAGGGTGTGGGTGTCACACTCTTGTAGGCAATAAGTATAGCCAAATCGCAGTCGTGTGTGCATAGCTTGGTCGCGCATCTCCCACTGTCTTTCAGGCAACACCTCAAGCGCTGGTGCGTTCATGTTTCCGAATAAACGGGCGACGATGCAGCCCATTTTCTTTCAGGCAACACCTTAAGCGCTGGTGCGTTCATGTTGCCGAATAAACGGGCGACGATGCAGCCCATTTTCTTTTTCTACTGCATGTTTTTTAAAACATTTTTTTTACTGCTACCCATTGCTCATTCTTTGAGCAACGCTGGGTCCGTGAATTTTCATATCCGCACACTTGGACTAGTTAGCATGTGAATATTCTCTGGAATTTCACACGCTTGAAGAGACATGTGTTTGGCGGAAATAAAAATTCACACCTAACAGGAGTGTGGCACATTCATACATTTGTTTTTTCCGTATGCGTTTACTGGAAGGGAATATTTTATTTTTTGAAAAAAAAAAAAATACATGACAGTGTGCCCGTGCACCCAAGCGTCCAGGCTGCGGCATGGCTCTTCACTCCACGCGCCCTGTCCCGCCCTGCGCCACCCCGCCCCGCGCCACCCCGCCACACCTCGTCGAGTGTGACAACAAAGTTAGTTGCTGGAGTGCTCCCGTGCTGTGGCGTGGCGTGGCGCGCTCGGACAACAGCCGGGGAGGGTGGGCAGGACAGGGCAGCTTCCATAAACCGAAGGAAGAAGCGCTCTGGTAACAGATGTGCGACTTTACACACTTACGCATTGCGCTTCATACTACATCACATAGTGTCAGACATTCTTGCATACTTAAATATTTATTTATTTTCCTTTTTCTCAATTTTAATGTCAGCCTGTTCAGACCTTGCGTCTTCTTCTAGGCTGTCACTCTAAAATATTGGGAACGAAAACTTTAGCCATCCATCACCTCGATTCCTTTTCTCTCTCCTGAATTCAACCCGCACCAAGCAGATTTTTGCGGAAAATCTTGGGTTGGCGGTGAATGCGCGGCCAGGTACCGTGCGGCTCGCCGCACGAACACGAAGGTCGCTGCCTTGCCCTGCACACCTCAAGGGGTTTATTCTGAGCCAGGCGTTTATTTGTTTGTTTGTGTGACCGTGTGTTTGTTTTGAGGTGCAGACAGACGGCGCGCGTCCGGAAGACAAAGAAATAACTCGCTCGCGCTCTTTCCTATGAAAACCATCGTGAGGGCGCAGTGCGCAGTGTGAGGGGCGGCGGCGGCGGGGGAAGTGCCGACGGCGCCGTTCAGATGGACTGTACACAATGACGTTTGGCCCCAGAGAGTTGGCACTGTTCGGCCGAGGGCGGGGTGGGTTGGGGTGGGGTGGGGTGGGGTGGGGTGGGGCAGTGTAGGTGCAGGGTGGGGCGGGTGGGGGTGGCGGGGCAGGCAGGCGCGGGGGCGCGCTGAGTCACGGTTATTCACAGGCCGCACCGCCGATGAGTCGGCCGGCGCGCTGCTGCCCCGCTTTTGTGAGTCGCGCGCGCTTCTTCTTATCGACGCGGACGGGGCAAAAGCCTTAGAGCAGCAGCGGCAGCAGCAGCAGCGTTCTGCTCATGGGGAGGGAGGTAGTGCTGGAGGGGGGGGGGGGGGCAGGGCTGGATACAGACGCGCGGGGGAAGAGCGGGAGAAAAGGAGGTCTGCGTGAATAGGCGACGCGCGCGCTCTGTTGTCCCCGCCCGGCCCCCGTGCAAAACGATGAGGGAGGGAAAGAAGAGAAGAGCGAAGTAGAAAAAAAAAAAAGTAGAGTGAGGTAAGAGAAAATGGCAAGATAGAGAAGGGAGAGCAAGATGAAGAAAGAAGAGCAGGATGTCGAGAGAGAGAGAGAGAGAGAGAGAGAGAGAGAGAGAGAGAGAGAGAGAGAGAGAGAGAGAGAGAGAGAGAGAGAGAGAGGTGTATCAGCGAGGCAGAGCGATAGTGATCGTTCCCCCCTCCCGCGCTGGAGCGGATGGGTGGGGTGCGCGGGTACAGATCAACAGGGCCGAGCGCCCGCGGGGTAGGCAGACCCGCGGCGCACCCGCGCTCGACGGGACGGTATCCCCGCCCGCCCCGCCCCTGCGGGCCCCGCCCTGCCCGCCCTGCGCTGCGCCCCTGCTCCCCGTTCTTGTAAGCGGCCGCGGGCGGGGCCGGCGGGGCCGGGGCCGGGGCCTGCGGCCGAGCAAGGCGGACACGATGGTATGGCAATGTTTGCGCTTTTTACTGGGGTCCGCTGCTGTCTTCTTTGGCGTCGTGTGAAGGAATGCGGCGCGGCGCGGCCGGTCTGGAGGGCCTGGAGCAGGGCGGGGATTTATGGCGTGGCCTTGCCGGCCTTGCCCGCGGCCTGCTCCCTGCGCCGCCCGCCTGCCCGGCGCCGCACTGGCTATGCGCGCCCCTCGCGGCCCCGGCCCCGGCCCCGGCCCGGCGGCCTCTTTGGGCTGAGAGAAAGCTCGAGTGGCGGAGTTTTCTTTTGATTGAGTTTAATTCACCCTTGTGTATATTTAGCGTCTTTATTGTGACTCTCGGGGAAAGGCGGCAGCAGCGCAAGGGGCAACGCGGCTAGACAATCAGTAGCCCTCCTAAACACACTGGCGAACCGATTCACTCCTATATATCGAGGGGAAAACGACTCTGAAGTTTAGTTTACATTTTTTAAAAATTTTTTGTGAAGTTTTAGAGAATAGGAGTCGAGGAGGAAACAACTCCGAAAGTCTTGTACACGTAATTCATAATAACTCAGAGAAATTTTGAAAAATTCTGGGGGGGGGGGGGGAATCCGAAAAATCTACATGAATTCATTAAAATTCTCAGGATTCTAGAAAAATCTCAAGCAAAAATTCACTAAAAGCTCACAAAAATCCACAAAATTTTCACACCAAAATTCAGAGTTGTTTCCCCCTCGATAGGAGTGAATCGAGTCGCCAGTGTGTTTGGGGGGCCACTGATTGTCTAGCCGCGTTGCCCCTTGCGCTGCTGCCTTTCCCCGAGAGTCATTAGGAATCTCCGGGATCTTATGCGTCACGGTTTGTTTTTCCACCCTTAGTTTTTTTTTCTGGAAAACAGTGTTGGCGCCACGCTGGTGCTGATATGTGGAGCGGGGCAAGAGGGCCTCCGGGACCGGGGTAGGGGAAGGGGTACGGCCGGGGTGGCGTATTGCGGGTACGGCCGGCCATTTGGAGGCAGGGCGAGGGGAGGAGGGGTAGGGGGCCGCGCTTATAGCGCGTGACGCAGAGACCTCGCAGGGGATTGGCGTGGTCACGGATCGCTTCTCACCAACCCCCTATTCTCCCTATTTCACCCTCCCCTCGTCTCGCTTGTACAAGCGACGCAAGAGTCTTTTATAAATTTTTTATGTGTATACATTTTTCCTCAAATGGCCACTCGCGCCCTTCTTATGCCTTTGGAAGTGAGCTTACTCGAAGGGGTGGACGACTGGACGGCTCCTGTGTACAGGCCAGGATGTACTTCGGCTGTACTCCTGGTGTACTCCGCGTATACTCCGACATGCAGTTCGCTGTGTGTTCTCCGACTGTACTCCGCGTACTGTGCACCCCTGTGTACACCGAAAAATCGAGTCATCCACCCCTTGGCTTTCTTGCGTTTTACAGAAGACAGACGGTAGGCCCAGGGGCATGCGGGACATGCTGTGTCTGACAGGTCCGTTGTGTTACAGGCGCATGCGCGGTTTGTCAAGGAGCTCAGGGAGAACTCTGACGTAGGTACACCTTTCGCTCTGCACGCTGCGCGCTGCGGCTGGCTGCGGGCTGTTCGGGCTGCCTTACAAATGCTTTTGGTCCTAAATAACGTTTCCGCCGCGCGCGCTGGCGTAGAGCCTGGCGTAGAGCTCAGCAGCGGGGCGGGGCGGTTCTGCCCGCTACTGCTGCATATAGTGTACCCGGAAGTACCTGAGTGCGCCTATAGGCAGCTAAATGTAACCGGTCAGCCGGCCGAAGCGAGGCTCTCGAGCAGTGCAGCCCCGTCAGGGAAGCTGCAGCAGGTCTGTGAGTGAAAGTCGCACACTTGCTGGCGTGTGAATGTCGTACACTTGTAGGTGTGTGAATTCCCAGTCGCGGAGTGAGTTTGCCACGGAAATTCACACGTTTTGATTGGGACAAGTGTGCAAATGGAAATTCACACGAACGTGTGTGCGACGTTTCTCACTCCGCGATCTCAGTGCTCCTGCGGATCGCATGCCGCAGTTTTATGCCTTGCATGAAATAATTTTCTACTCTCCAAAAATATTTAAAAAAAATTCTATACGCGAACACTTAGATAGGCAGAGGTCGTCTGGATGTCGGCTTAGTTACTATTTCTACCTTTTTTATGATATATTGAATTGAGGTAGTTAAAAGTGTGTCGTCGATTTCAATGACGCATCCTTGTGCATTGCAAACTCTCGGTGAAAACTTACGAAGACTAACCTGTTTTGTTTTTCTTTTGTTTCAGAAACAAGCCTTGTTGGTGCGCCAGCTGGAGGAAGAGCTCAGGTTACGCACTAGAGGCCCTTCCGTAGAGATGCAGCAGCAGATGGAAATTCTTTTTCAAGAAAACGACCATCTAACGCGAGAACTATCTATCATGAGAGAAACAGTAAAGGTAGGATCTACTCGCAGCATTCCACTCAAACGTCGGGGAGTAGTTCGCAGCAGCCATCTATAGCGTAAATTTTCCTTTGCAGGAATTAGAAATTCGCGTTGAAACCCAAAAACAGACGCTAGCTGCCAGAGACGAATCAATAAAGAAGTTGCTGGAGATGCTTCAAAACAAAGGTGTCGGTGAGTTCAGTCTTATATTGTGGGCAGCTCTTAATAATTGGCATCAGGGTATCCCTAAGCTACGTGTGTAGTCATAATCGCTAGTCAAAGTATATCCGCGTCTCATGTGTTTTGCCTCCCTAACAAGAAAAACAAAGGAAATAGTGATTAATTTGTTCTGCTTTTTGAGAACTTCCCCTACAAACATATTCCAGTTTTACCGTGATCACGGCGGATGCTTTGACTCGTGACGATTTTAATCAATTTGATGATGTTTGTGTTCGATGCCTAGGGGACACCACCTGGAGGTGTGATTGTTTCGCATTTCAAGATATCTTTTGTTTTAAAAAGCTGTGTGTAACTATAAATTATGTCATTTTGACAATTCATAAAAAAGTACATATACTTTCCAGCTTGTCAGTTTTGGAGAAGTTTGTGTTCATTAATTTTAAGGCTTTCTGCCATATAGTGAAATCAATTTTATGAAGCATACTCAACATATCAAATCATTAATGTGACGCTTGCGGCTGTGATATAATTTCTTTAAATACTTGTTTCATATATTTTGGAAACTTTTGGGGAGAAGGTACGTACGTGATTTAACCTTCTGTGATTGTGATGTGCCTGGAAGTTAAATTATCAGTTATCAGTCAAAGTCGTCTTTAATATGCACATATCAGAAAGATGTAGTCAAAGTGTCTGTATGCTGAAAGACGAAGTGTTTTTTTTTTTTTTTTTTTTTTTTTTTTTTTTTTAATCAAAATTCTTTTATTACGTTCTTACGCGATTTTGTTTTCTTTTAAGTCATCGTTTTCTTTTTTTGCCATCTATTGTCCTAACAGCTTTCTATCATTTCATGAACTGTTTGAAAAACAAGTTTTTCGATCAACTTCGTGAGGTGTGAGTGCTTGTTTGCGCTATGAATGCGGACATTATTATCAGAGCATCTGTTTCGTGTGCATTCAGCATGTTAAGAGCTACTGCAAAAAAAATATACATAATACTGTTTGAAATGTTATTCCCACCATAGTTAATGAATGATTGCGTTCCATAATGTGAGTATGAAAGTTTGTATGAATATTGTGAAACAGGTGTGAATGGACGATCATGTGGTTCTGTTCTAGGCAAAGATGAGGAGAGGATCATGTTGCAGCAAATGCAGGCCATGGCGCAGAAGCAGGTGCTGCTCTTTTCCAGCTCGTTCGCACATTCCTATTTCCCATTCCTTTCCATCTTCACAAAATTGTCGTGCCGCTCTATTTGTAGTAGAAACACGTTCTTTATTCGTACATTTCTCTTGCTGGAAATGTGTTTGGAATATCCTTTGCTTATCTAGTAGTTTGGTTTTTTTAATGGTAGTGATATCAATGTGTGTGATGAAGTATTAAGGAAGCCTTCCGGCACGATAATTTTGGTGTGCGCCTCTCCTATTCCTTAGATTGTTATATATGCCAAGAAATGCCCGTAACTTGCACAGAAAATGCAGCAAGTTCTGGTGTGACCTTTCTAGTAGCCATTTGTATTCGTTCCTGTATTCGGATCCGTGTCGGTCTGTGTTTCATGTTGATGTGATGTAATGCCTTGGAAGCTGTAAAATGATTTTTTTTTTAAATCTCTTTCAACGCACCGTTGCAAATAGTTCGTGCAGAAGCCATCATACCAACAGCCTCTATAGTAAACGAAAACGTTAACTGGCATTTTGAATATTCGAGAGGCTATGTTCGTTGGGTGTAGCGGTATAAATCTACCAAACAAGCTCCAGCAATGGCTGATCTTTTCATATTTGTGATGGTGTGGATTCGTTCGTAGATGTTTTTCCTTTTCAAAGCAATGCTTTGTGTTCATTTGTTTCTCCTTGCATTTCTGAGTTGCTCCAAGTAGTACACTACTGTGTGCTACTGCTCTGTTTTCAATGTAGCTTCTCTGATTGAATTCGTCCACACCGCGTTTTCCTCAAAACACACGCCCCGATCTCAGTAAAGCAAGGTATCAGCCTTAGTGAGAAAAATCCCGTATCCTACGGAGTATGGGTAAAATCCTGTCAACATTTTTAAGAAAGGGATTTAAATGACTCGGGTCACAATCTTACAACGAAACACATCTCTGATAGATCCACCTGCCTACATTTAAAAACATGGCTAAGCATATTTAGTACTTTATGAGCATGTGCGCGATAAATCTGGCGAGCAAATTGCATACGTAGTTTAAAAATCAATCTCACTGACCATGAAGAGTACTAAATTAGGATCAACGTGCGTAGTTTCACTATTTTCTTTGTGACAAATAATTCATACAGAACGATGCATGGTCTTTTACGTGATTCTATTTAAAATTAGGTTGTCACAATTTATTACTCGCCAGCATTCACTTAATCCAGTAAAAACACAATCACACCCACTCGGTTTGGTGTTTATTCGATTCTGTCTTAAAATTATGACAACGGACCTTTCTTTTCGTTCCCTAATTTTAATTATTGCACTGTATATTTCCGAAGTAATAGAATGCACGCTTCGCTCGTTAATACGATACAGTTAACACAGGCGGCCACACTGCAGTCGGTGCTTGCAAGGCTCTTCTAACTTCGATGACATTTACCTTCTTGAAATGACGTGCTTCTGTGTCAGGTACAGGGCCAAAGTAAATCAAAATTTCATAGCGAATAAAAAGCTTTTACGTAGATTTTGCTTATCCAGCGCGGTTGCCCACGTGCTCGCTACGCGTTCTGCCCGCGCGAGATCAGCATGCGCCTATCATGGCTCGGGTTTCCATTTTTATTAAACTTGATGTCAGGTAAGACGGCAAAGTTTTCCGCCTTGCTTGTAAAGTTTTATGGTACTTCAAATAGTTTACTTAAATAAATATTAAAATATAAGTAAAAATAAAATTTCTTTCAAAAAATGAGAAATTATGAATATGTGCACACCTGACGATGAGTGTAGGCCGGATACAGATGAGTCAATCCGACCGGCTGGAGGTATGGGCGAGTGGAGTTGCCCAGGTACAAATGTTTCCAGTGATAATTATTTGGAACGTTTTCTTTTTTACGTTTGCACCAATCGGACATAATCTCTTTTATACCTTCCAGGTGTTTTGGTATACTCGACCATGGATTGAAACACAGTCCAAAGATTTTTAAAGACTTTGAGCAAGACGAAAATGCTCAGACCTAGATTCTAGCTGGCGGTCATACGTCAGCGTGTGCCGGGGTTGCCCTGCCCAGGTACCGACCCTCGCTGCATCTCATTAGCGTAATACAATTTGCTTAGGCTCACGTCATCAAGGGGCCTTATAAACATAGTTTAAATACGTAACACTGCCCCAAAGACCGTGAAACGGGTACCAATTTTCTGCAGTGTGGAATGCATTTTTGTTTTAATCACGTCAACACGAAAGGGCTAGAAATTTCTAAATGGAACTGATTAAAACACCAAACCATAGTGTGCGCAAAATTTTACATTTTTTTAAACCACATTTTCCAGATGGGATGCACGATGTAGACAAGACAGCTGGCAAAGAAGGGTTCTTTACTCTCCAGTGTGGTTCTTATTAGTCGTGCAACTATAGGTCTGTAGTTTATCGGGTACCTTTCTTACCGAGCATTCACGAACTTAAGAGATGAATGATTCAGAGACACGAGACACACCCAAGGGATTTTTTTTCTTTCGTTTAACAATTGAAAGTTTTTTTTGTCAGAGCCGACGGATTTGCTACATTCTCTCTACTTTTCTCTATCACAACCTTGATATCTTTCGTTTGTTTTTGTTTCAATTTGTTGTGTTTGGAATGTGTTCGTAGGTGGTAAAATGGTAGACGAAGGTGAGGGGGCGTTAGAGGTCCTGCAGGCTCGACTCCTGGAAAGTGAGTCCGTGGCCCGGCACTTTGAGAGTCTGGTCCAGGAGCGAGACCACCAGCTCAATCAGGCTAACCGAGTGAGTAGCAGGGGAGTGACAGCGTGTTCCTCAAGCCTCGCTGCCGCCAGGCTTGTGGACATGTCAGCATTACTAACTTGCCGCGCACGCACCTGTGGAGCCATACGTAGTTAACTTGACATATATACAGTTTAAGAACGTTCTCTTCTGTGTATCAAGGGCGCCACAGGAATGACTTTTCCTGGCCTTTTTCTCGAGAAAACGCAGAATACATTCTATTATTTGTAAAATAGGTCGCGATGCGTGGCAATTTACTAACCAGTGAAACGAAGACTGCACAATATTTTGGTTCAGCCTGTGGGACTGCAGGCTACTTTGATTCGTATTATGAATGCCCCCAAAAGTGCAACATAGAGAAATTTTGCAGTCTTAAAACCCCTTTCATTCGAGAATTGAGCAGGTGGACTGATCCGAACATCGAGATCAACATGGCTCGTTTGGATGTGAGCGACTCTATATATTTCAAAGCACTTTTACCGTTGAAACCAGGTAGCGGGTACCGACCTGCCCCGTCTGTGCTATCTAAAGCCCCATTGTGTAAAGTCAATTTGTGCCAAAATCAATATATTCAAACTTCAACCTCAGTATTGGCCAGCGATATGCAACGGCGAATCTCTTGAAAAAAATAATGAACGTCACCAATATTTACCCTCTACTGCTTGCTTCTTTTCATTCCACATTTCCAACCACAACTGCCAAATTTTCTTCTTTTCCGTGATTTTGTGAAGCACTCTGAGAATGTCTAAGGATTTTGCTATGTACCACTCGCATTAAATGCTTGTAATTCACTCGAAAGTTTTTGCTTCTTCTTGTAACGTATTCTTTTTATTTTTTTTGAGCGGTTTAATTTCAAATGCCTTTTGTGTTTATTTTTTTATTGGCATGCCTTCTTTAATGTTAACTATACGGGGGCCACCTTTTGTGGACAGTGTTTTAATTAAAAAGTACATAACCAGGATGCTTCGTTGACCTTAAATCTTTCCAATGCAATAGACGGCTCAGCGGTAGAGGGTATGCCCGGTTTTATCTTAAGTAAAATTTCTCCAGTAACCGTTGGGCACCTCTTAAAACTTTTGGAATTTTGCTCGGTGTCTTTGACTTACAAGTCTGTGCAGTTAAAATGTACCGTGCATCCCTTCTTCGTGCACTATTTATTTGCTGAGCACAGGCAGGCTTACCGGAAGAATGGTCCATCGTGCAGCCTTAAAGGAATGCCGTATTTTTGTTCATTATTGGAAAGAGATGTTCTTTCGGGCACTAACTTTCAGCAAACTTTCCCACCCGCCCTCCTGGTTTCATGCCGTCAATTTTCATTAATCATTCAAGTGAAACATGAGTGTTTGTTTCACTACCCGCCGATCTAAGTCTTGAGAGTCAAAGGGGCAAATTTATTTTTTGTTTTTTGTCAAAAGCAGATCAGTTACGTCAACAAACATTAATATATTATGGTATTTATTTCGTTAATATTTCGAAGAGACTCAAACTGTGTTTGGGGTTCAGGGTCCGCGACCACCAAGCTAAATACTTGTGGCTCATGGTGTTCCAAAATCTCAAACCTTTCAGTACTAAAGTCCCATTAATTCCATTAACTCCACGCTAATGTGTGAGGTGGGCTAAACTTTTCGAGAGCCTGTATGGTGCCGCGCCCTGGAGCCCGCACAGGCTGAGCCGTCCGGGCCGCACGAGCCCTAACCAGCCTCGTTTGTCGCCCTCAGGAGCTTAAGGCCACGAACGAAGCCTTGAGGGCGCTCCAACTGCAGCTAGAGAAGGCATACCACACGCAGCCCTCGACCGCCCCGCCCAACAGTACCCTGACCGCCATCCTGGAGACCAAGGACGCTAGGATAGCCACGCTGGAGAAGGAGGTGGCCCTCGTGGAGCAGGAGCTGGACAGGATCCGCGAGTGCGGCGTGCTCGGTCCAGCGCGGGCAGTCCTCCTCGCCTCCCCCACGCTTGACCTCGATTACGCCTCTAACTATCCCAAAATCGAACTTAACTTTAAGCGACAAGTAAGTGCCTTGGTCGCCTTGGTGTCTGCTACTAACTCTCTCGGTCGTGGCGAAGGCCCGTAACCCCTCCTCGCTCCCTCGCGGTACACTCACCTTCCTGCTATATGGCGTTTGTTTTGTCGCTTGAATCCGCGCGAGGCGTGCGAATCTCAAGTAACGCGGAAAAAAAGTGTCTCAAAGGCGTCACATTAACTTCTTTCGACTCTGACCGTGCGGTACGAATCCTCACAACGAACCCGATGCGTTAGTGTGATGTCGTCGCGACAACCTTTATACGAGTTGCTTCGGAAGGATTCGCCCGCAGACCCGCTGGTTTAAATCCGAACGAAACGCCAATTCCTGATATCCCAATCCCTCCACGCTAACTCCCCCTTCCCCCCATCCCTCGCTGTGCTACTGTATGTACCTTTGCACTGGGCAGAGCGGGCCTACCCCTCTCTTAGGAAGGTGTCTGTGTTTGTCTGTAAGGCAGGGGACGTAGTGGATACGGAATGAGCATAACGCGCCCGACACCTTCTCCACTCGCGCTGTGACGGATCGTGTGTACACTAACGCTACTAGAGCATACAGTGGTTCACGGAGAAAAAGTATTCGTTGACTCAACTCACGTTTGAGTCGATTTGGAGCAAACTGAAATAATTCGTTGCGGGAACGAAATATTTGTTGTTTTAATGAAGAGTTTGTTGGTAGAACGAACTCTTTGTTGTACGACCAATTAGATCGTTTGAGGTAGCGAATAAATCTGATCGCTGAAAAGAAAGCTGTTTTAGTTGAATCAACTATTGCCTTCGCTCTCTCAGCGATGTGTTCGCTGCTCCAACGAATTTTGCGTTGCATTAACGGACACTTAATTGAGACATGGAAAATTTTTCGTTCTCACAACAGGAGTTAGTTCATCCTATATCAACCTGCGAGTGAGTTGAATCAACTAATGACTTTTTTTTTGCCGTGTTGGAAAGGTTTTCGTGGCTTCGGACGTGACTTACTGCTTTCCCCTGTCTTCCCTTCTTCTGCATCTGTCGCTGACGGGGGATCAGCCCCATGCTTGAATCCCATCTCTGTCTGTTTCTCCTCTCAGCCCCCTCTCCCCCTCTCCCTCTCTCTTCAGTTTACCACCTGCAACACATTGAGTGCCGCTGTCTCTGTTCACCTGTTTCAGCATGGCTATTCTTCCAGCATGTTTTCCTTTAGGCGGGCAGCGTGTCCGTACGGTGGGTTGGGTGTGTCGCGCGTCGGGGAACCCGAGCCATTGCGATCTCTTCAATTATTTTTTTCCCCGCTCCGGTTTTCTTTTTCTTGGGAAAGGGCAGAGCGCGAACCACGCACACATGCTTCACTTGCATGCTTGTTGTCTATGCGTGTGTGGTCCCGCACGTCTTGCATGGAGTGTGGCGTATGAGCAGACGCACCGAGGGGGAAACAAGTCTGAATTTTTTTTTACACCTCGTAGTTCTAACAAATGCACAAAAAAAATAAGAAACAATCAGAGAAGAAAAGAAAAGTTCACAGAAATTGTCAAAAATTCTGGAAAAAATCTCCAAAAATTCTGGATATTTCAGGTTAATTCACAAAAATTAAGGTGAAATTCAAGTGAAAATTCACAAAAATTCACAAAATGTGTACACCAAAATTCAGAGTTGTTTTCCCCTTGGAACGCGCACAACGGTGATGTGTTGACATGTGTCACGGCTTGAACAGTGCCGACCGGTTCCTGTCGTGTGTCGATGTGTCGCTTTCTCTTTCTTCGCTTTCTCCCGCATGCTGTGTGGTAGTTGTGTTGTCGTTCTTTGCACCCCTTGTGTAAACGGAGATATGTAACCATCAAGTACTTGCTATCTTTTGTGTCCCACGGCTTTTTAGAAATTGTATATCCTTTGATTTATTTCGTCCCACTAAACTTAATGACGTAAGAAATATTTATTTATTGAATCAGTCGATCGATTCATCAGGCAAGGAAATGATTGGCCCGCGCGCCGGAACGCCGAGTAACTTCTTTAGCAGGTCGCCCTAATTTCTTTGATCATCGTCTTTTCTGTAACTCGATTTCCTCCCCACTGTCGCGTCTCGAATCCGCTCTCTGGCACATCGGGGAGAAAATGTGCCAGTTGGCAACTGGGGCGACCGGCATCGCAGCCTCAGAGCGGTCTCCGCGCGGCGGCGAATCGTTTTGTTGTCATCTCCCTTAGTGTGGTCCAAGATCCTGGAGACTGGCCTTTGCCAAAAATTTAAATCAGAGGAGCAAACCTCTCGTTTGGACGTTTGCGCCGGGCCGTCTGAGCGTGTCTCTCTCGCTCTCTCTCTCTCTCTCTCTGGATCTCGGAGCCACCCGTCACGGCTGCAGAGTCTGACTCCCAGTGTGTGTGTGCCGCGGCGCGCAGCTCGAGGACTTCCGGGCGGAGATCCAGAGGCGGGACCAGGAGATCCTCGCCATGTCGGCCAAGATGAAGACCCTGGAGGAGCAGCACCAGGACTACCAGAGGCACATCGCGGTCCTCAAGGAGTCGCTCTGCGCCAAGGAGGAGCACTACAACATGCTGCAGGCTGATGTGAGTATGATCACGAGACGGAATCACCATATGCACCCTATGCCATCCGCGATTCAGAAAATCGCATTCGCGCCTCCGTCCTTGCCGCACTTATAGCTGTGCCCTATGTTGGAGAGAGGGGGACGCATGGCGGGGCCCCACCTGTAAACAGCAAAATACTCTCTCAAACGGTCAAATCTTAACGTAATACCGACGTCCGAGGGGGAAAGCACTCCCGAAAATGGTGTACGAGTGATTACGCGATTACGCCGGGTAATGTGCATGTTTGCACCATTTTTTTTGTTAATTAATTTATTTTACTGCTTAACATACATAATGAGGTTATTACAATTAATGTTTTATTGATAATAAGCTTTAAAAACGGGTTATGACGTCTAAAATACAGGTGATTACGCGTTGATTACGTGCCTGGGTGTACGAGTGATTACGCTAGTGCTTTCCCCCTCGCCGACGTCATACAGAGTGTTCTGTATGTTGTGAGTCCGTCGCCGCGCTGTCTGGTTGTGCCGTCACGCCCGCTCGCCCCGCCCCGCCCCGCCCGACCACACCCCTGGCCGCGGCCGCTCCTGAGTTCCCGTCCCGTCCCGCGGGCTCATACCGCGCGTCCTGCCTACCCTACAGGAGCAGCGCGCTGGCTGGCTGCCGGTCTGTGCGGCTGTGTGGAGCTGGCTTGCCCGAGTGGCTTTGCCTCGTCGCAGCATTCGCGCTGAAATCGATACGCGGTGTACGCGGTCCCCTCCCGCACTGCGAGCGCGGAGCTGCGCGTGTCTACTGCCGGCGTGTCTGTTGCCTGTTACACACCGACCCGCCCTCTAGCATGCACGCTCGCATGCACGCGTGCTTCTGTTCTGTCGACACTTCATGGGCGCCGTGCGCCGAAAAATGCCAGCTTAGAAGCTGGAAATTGGCACGAAAACACGATGGAATTTATGTCGCACATCCATGAGTGGATCCCTATCTGCTTACTTGACCAAGTCGACACCTTAGACTGAAAGGCACGCAGTCCAGACGCCCGTTCGAAGACTAACGCAGTTCAGACGCGCGCTCCGAAAGACACGCAGTTCAGCCGCTCAATCCGAGACTCACGCAGTTCCTATGTCTAGAGCGGTAAACTGCGTGTCTTTCGGAACGCGCGGCTGAACTGCGTGCCTTTCGGAACGCGCGGCTGAACTGCGTGCCTTTCGGAACGCGCGGCTGAACTGCGTGCCTTTCAGTCTAAGGTGTCGAAGTAAAGACGTGAATTTCTCATGTTAAGTAAACCACTTTTAGCCCCAAATGTTAGGCAACTGACACCCTAACCAAGAGTGCGACATTCCAGTATAAACGCATAGATGAACATATCCCAAAATAAAGAAAAAAAAAAACACGGAACCGTACAGTCCGAGGAGGAAACAACTCTGCAATTTTTATACGCGACGTAATTCAGAAAAATTCTGGAAATTTTTTTAAAAAATCAGGTAAATTCAGAGAAATTTAGAAAATTTTTGAGAAATTCAGGAAAACTTGCAAAATTTTCAATAATTTAAAGGCAAAATTCAAGCAAAAATTCACAAAATTTCATAAAATTTGTTCATTAAAATTTAGAGTTGCTTCCCCCTCGGTTCAGTCATCCCCCCTCGTGACTAGACGCGGGAGACCATAAAATATGCTGAACGACGGTGTCTCCGCGTGTCCGTCAGGTGGAGGAGCTGCGGCAGCGGCTGGAGGAGAAGAACAGGCACATCGAGAAGAAGACTGCGGCGGCGCTGCAGGCCACGCAGGACCGCAACAGGATGAACAACGAGCTGACGGAGATGCGGGACCACATGGACATCAAGGACCGCAAGATCAACGTGCTGCAGCGAAAGGTAAAGTGGCGCCGGGGGAGAAATCCGGGGAAGGACACTACTATCCGGCCCACCGCGCCGCGCCCCTCCCCTCCCCGCCCCGCTCAGGCCAGTGCGATAGTGAACAGTCTGTGTGAGACACTGCGCCGGGCGGGGCGGGGCGGGGCGGGGCGGGGCGGGGCGGGGCGGGGCGGGGGGCCCCCGGGGGCATAAATCCTCCTAGCTCGTGTGCGACCCCTCGCTCGGGTTAACCCTTTCCAATTGGCTGGGCATAGAGGCCAGACCGGCCCGGCCGCGCCAGCCGGCGCGCGCGGGGTAGAGACGAACTGGAAATGGCACTCCCCTCCTCATATGCCGCCGCCGTCCGCGCGTACTGTGTGCGCCACGAGGCAAGGGATTAAAATAATTTGCAATTCAATTGCGCCCAATCGACCACAACGCCAAGTCGCACGTTTTCCGATTGAGTCCCATGTCGACAGCGGGGTGTTGAAGCCCTTCTCATATTTTATATCTACCTCTTAATTGTTGTATGAATTTGTCTCTCTGTATTTTGTAGAATAGGATTAGGCCCATTTGCTTCAATTATTGTTATCTCTTTAAATTTTCATTTGTTGCTGTTTTTATTTATTTTTCTACTGTTTGGATTTTTTGTCTTTGGTTTCTTTTGTTTTCTTGTTTTATTTTCTTGTTTGTTATTTTGCTCTTAAATTTGAACGCCCGTCTTCTTCGTCTTCGATTTGCACCCACCTTGCACTCTGTATAGAAAGTTGCAAAGTGTAGAGATTTATTGGGCCAACGCCGTAGCGGCGGCGCGTAGAGCACCGGGGGCACCGGTTCAGCGGAAAGGAAGGTACGCTGCTTTTTATTTTATTTTGCGTTTTATTTTGCATTATCTGCTTGGTTATCCCTTCATTTATTTTAGTTCTTGAAGATCCCATTCCTTATCTCAACGGACACCCAAGTTAGCAAATGTGGCACACTTACTAGTGTGTGAAATTCCATCCGGGCACTTGTCGCCACGTTTGTTTGAAGCTCCAAAGGAAATTCAAACTTTTTTACTTGATCAAGTGTGCTAAATGGGAATGTCACACACATAAAAGTGTGCGACACGGACGCACTTGGGTCTCCCGTCTCCAGTGTTCTCTCGCGCCCCCTGACCGTCGCCGTTACGCGCGTTGCAGATCGAGAACCTCGAGGACCTGCTGAAGGAGAAGGACAACCAGGTGGACATGGCGAGAGCGCGACTGAGCGCCATGCAGGCGCACCACTGCTCGTCCGAGGGCGCGCTCTCCTCGCTGGAGGAGGCCATCGGCGACAAGGAGAAGCAGATGAACCAGCTGCGCGAGCAGCGCGACCGCGCCGAGCAGGAGAAGCAGGAGGAGCGCGAGCTGCACGAGCGCGAGATCGCCGAGTACAAGATGAAGCTGCATGCCTTCGAGAGCGAGGTGGAGAAGCTGCAGGCTCGCCTCGACAGAGCGCAGGTAAGGATATCTGCTTATCTGGGCACAGTGCTCGAATGCTGCCCGTGCGAGTGAGAGGATTTTTTTTTCCGGCTTCGTGGAAGCGAGGGAAAGCAACTCTGAATTTTGCGATACAAATTTTGTGAATTTTTATCGAACTTTTGTGAATTTTTGTTTGAATTTTACCTCGTGTATTTTTTTTTTAATTTCTCCGATTTTTTTCGGAATTTTTCTGAATCACGAGGTGTACAAAAATTTCAGAGTTGTTTTCCCCTCACGTGGAAGTCAAGGTAGGAGCAAGTGTGCCGCAGTCCCAGACTGAAGTTCACGTCTTGTACATTTTATCTGGCTCAGACTGCCCCCTGATGCTCACATCGCTCTTTCCCCAGGTGGAGAAGGACCGGCTGGAGACCAGACTGGAGTGCTCGCAGTCGGAGCTCGGCAAGTCCAAGGCGGAGCTGGACAAGGCGGCCAGCGAGGTTGGGCGGAGCGGCGCCGACTGGGAGGCGGCCAAGCAGCGGCTCGCGCGCCTGGAGATGGAGAACGAGCGCCTGCGCCACGACCTGGAGCGCTCGCAGACCACGTTCGGCCGCAGTACGCTGACGACGAGCCAGGAGCTGGACCGCTGCCAGGAGCGTGCCGACAAGGTCAGCACGGAGCTGCGGCGCGCGCAGGCCGAGCTCCGCGTCACGCTGGCTGACACGGAGCGCGCGCGCGCCGAGGCCGCCTCGCTCCAGGACAAGCTGGAGAAGTCCCAGGGTGAGGTGTACCGGCTCAAAGCGCGCCTGGAGAACGCGCAGGGCGAGCGCGAGTCGCTCCGCGAGGAGTACGAGCGCATGCAGTCGTCCGTCTCCAGGCTGCACGCCGAGCGCGACAAGAGCGTCGCCGACCTGGACAAGGCGCGGGAGGAGCTGGAGCGGACGCAGGCCACGCTCGGCAAGGCGCAGCTCCAGCAGGAGAAGCTCCAGAACCTGCTGGACAAGTCGCAGACCGAGGTGGACAAGCTGCAGGAGCGCCTGGACAAGACGACCGGGGAGATCCGAAGGGTGAGTGACGTGCGACGCTCGTGTCTTCACTCGGAAGACGTAGACTGCGTGAGTTAACTCAATATTTGTTCTATGATTGCAGCTCCAGCTGGAGAAGGAGAAGCAGGCCTACGACTTCGAGAACATGGAGTCCCAGCTGGACAAGGCGCTGGGCCAGGCGACCCGCCTTCAGAAGGAGCGCGAGACGGTGCAGCTGGAGGCCGACCGACTCCGGGACAAGTACGACAAGGTCCAGGGGCTGACGGCGCGCCTGCAGAAGGAGCGAGACAGCTTCCAGGAGGAGCTCGTCAAGCTCCAGGGCCAGGCGGCTACGCAGGCCAGCAAGGCGCAGCGCGACCGGGAGGCGCTGTTGGCCGAGCTGGACGCGCTCAAGGAGCGCCTCGACAAGGCGCAAGTCGTCCGGGACGACGCGCTCGCCGAGCTGGACCTCGTCAAGGACAAGCTGGAGAAGGCGCAGCTCGTGGCGCAGAAGGCGCTCGAGGACAAGGACGCCCAGGCCAAGGAGATGGAGCGCCTGCTCGAGAAGTACGACCGCTACCAGGGCGAGGTGTACCGCGTGCAGAACAAGCTCGACGCGGCCGAGGCGGAGAAGGACCGGCTCGAGATGGAGGCGGAGAAGGCCACGCTCCTGGCTGCCAAGACGCGCGACGAGTGTCGCAAGCTGCAGGAGGAGCTCGGCCGCGTGCAGGAGGCGTACGACCGCGCCGCGCTGCAGCTCGGCCGCACGCGCGAGAACGAGGACAAGCACAAGGAGGACATGGACCGGCTGTCCGTCGACCTGGACATGATGCGCGAGCGCTACGAGAAGTCCCAGATCGAGGCGCGACGCATGCAGGCCGAGCGGGAGAAGATGCAAGGGGACCTGGAGCGGGCCGCGTTCGAGCTGGAGCGCGCGCACGCTCAGACGGCCAAGACGCAGGCCAGCTACGAGAAGGCACAGGAGGAGGTGGCGCGGCTGCAGGTCGAGGTGGAGAAGCTGCACGACAAGCTGGACAAGGCGGCGGGCGAGGCGCGCAAGGCGCAGTCGGACCTGGAGCGCTTCCGCGGCGAGGCGGACACGCTGCGCGAGGAGGCGGAGCGCTACGCCATGCACGCGCGGGGCCACGAGCGCGCCAAGGAGGAGCACGACCGCTTGCGCCTCGAGGCGGACCTGCTGCGCGACCGCCTGGAGAAGGCCGGCCTGGAGCTGGAGCGCGCGCGCAAGGCGGAGCAGGAGGTGCAGCGGCTGCGCCAGGAGCTGGAACGCCTGCAGGACAGCGCCGAGGGCTCGCGCTCCAAGTTCCAGTACGAGCAGGAGCGCTGGTCCAGCGAGTCGGACAAGCTGCGCGAGGAGCTGGAGCTGGCGCTGCGCGCCCGCCAGGAGCTCGAGATGCGAGCGCACGAGCTGGGGCTCGAGGTGGAGCGCGCGCGCGCCGACGCGGCCAAGGCGGTGGGCGGCCGCGACAAGTACGAGTCGGAGCTCGAGCGGCTGCACATCGAGTGCGAGAAGGTGCGCGACCGGCACGAGAAGCTCCAGCTGCGCGCCGAGGTCCTCGAGCAGGAGAACGAGCGCCTGCACCACGAGCTGGCGCAGATGGAGCGCAGCGTGGCGGACCGCAGCGGCGCCGAGGTGCAGCGCGTCGTCGACCGCCTCGAGAAGGTGCAGCAGGACAACGAGCGCCTGCGCATGGAGCTGGCACAGGTGCAGCAGGCTGGTGGCGCGGACCTGGCCAAGGCGCAGCAGGAGGTGCAGCGCCTGCGCGCCGAGCTGCAGCAGCAGCAGCAGGCCGGCGGCGCGGACCTGGCCAAGGCCCAGCAGGAGGTGCAGCGCCTGCGCATGGAGATCCAGCAACAGGAGCGCGCGCAGCAGCAGGGGCAGGTGTCCGGCGCGGACCTGGCTAAGGCGCAGCAGGAGGTGCAGCGCCTCACGCGCGAGCTCGAGAAGTCGCAGCTGCACCTCGGCAAGTACCAGGAGAACAACGAGGCGGCGCGCATCGAGTTCGAGCGCATGGCCACCGAGCTGGACCGCATGCAGGCCAAGCTGGAGCAGGCGCAGGCCGAGGCGGCACGCGCCAAGGAGCTCGAGAAGGACCGCGAGGTGCTCAAGCAGGAGGTAAACCAGGTGATGAAGGCCATGGAGCAGATGCAGGGCGACCAGGTGCGCTCGCGCCAGGACGGCGCCGAGGTTCAGCGCCTGCAGCAGGAGCTCAACAAGGCGGGCGAGGACAAGAAGGCCATGGCGCTCATGATGGACAAGCGGGAGAAGGCGGTGGCGCAACTGGAGAAGGTGGTCCAGAAGCTGGAGGCCGACACCAAACAGCTGCAGACGGAGCGCGACCAGCTGGTGCTGCAGCTGGAGAAGTCGCAGGACATGCTGATGAACTTCCAGCAAGAGCTGACGGCCAGCGAGGAGGCGCTGAACCGCGAGCGGCAGGAGGCCAATCGGCTGCGCGCCGAGCTGAAGAGGATGTCCCAGGACACGGAGCGCGGCACCCGGGACGTGCTGGAGGCGCGGGACAAGGAGATCCAGCGGCTTCAGGCGCAGCTGCAGCAGCTGGAGCAGGGTCGCGGCCAGCTGGAACAAGAGCGGGCGCGGGCCGCCAAGGCCGAGAAGGCCGTCGCCGACCTGCAGAGGCAGGTGCAGCAGTTGCAGAGACAGCTGCAGGAGGCGGCGGCCGGAGGGGGCGCGGCCAACGCGAGCGCCATGGAGGACATCCAGCGGCTGCTGGCTGAGCTCGACAAGGCGCACGCCGACCTCAAGACCGCCACCACCGAGTCGGACCGCTACAAAGCACAGCTCGAGATGCTCGTCACCGAGCTGGAGAAGAGCCAGGTCAGTTGGGGGATGCGGTGGCTGCCCACTGCCCGCCCCCGCCCTGGCCCTGCCTGGGGACTGCGAGTGTCACTTCAGCTTTCTCCGCTTCCGACAGACGGCCTGCGCGCCTGTCACGCACTTTTACAGCACTCTTTTATTTTTATTCGTTATTTGTATCGATATTTATTTATCTTGTATTATTAGCAGCTTTAAAAAATATGTATTAAAAAATTGCATGTTTATGAAGTTTAAGCACAATTCTGTTTTCTGTTCTCGAATAGTGGATGAATTTTGTATTTATTGTTTTATTTCCTGGTCTGATTTTTTTCTTTTCTTTTAATTTAATTTGCCTCTGCCTGTTTGTCGACATGTGGCTCTCTCTTCTCTTCAAATTTTTTTTTTAATTGCAGGTTTTTATTTCAGTTTTTTCGATTAGCACCAGAAAACAGTATTTATCGTTTCTCAAAATTATTTTTTTCTTTCTTTTCTTTTTTTCTTTTTAACGTAGCTTTTGTCTTGAGTTGCACACGAGTTCAATCGAATGCATGGTTGCGGGACGTCCTGTGGGGTGGGGTTCTCGAAGGTATTTCGGAATCCTCTGACGCACCGCCTCCTCCCCGACTGACGGACCTCTCGTGTTCCAGTTGGACCTGCACGAGGCCAAGCAGAAGCTGGCGAGCGGTGCTGGCCGCGAGAGCGAGGAGACGGCCAACCTCAAGAAGCAGCTGCAGGAGCAGAAGAAGCAGCTGGAGGAGCAGCGGCGCCGCCTGGACGAGTTCCGCAAGGGCGCGGACCAGCGCGGCCGCCAGCTCGAGGAGCGCGAGCGCGCCCTCGCGGACATGGAGGACAAGCTCAAGAAGCGGCGCGAGAAGCTCGACCAGATGGAGCAGACCCTCCAGAAGGTACCCTTGCAGTTAGACGTACCGCTCGCGTACCTGCGGGGCTCCCCTACGGAACCGCACCTTCCTTACCCATCTCTCTCTCTCTCTCTTTCCTGCAGCAGGGGGCGGCGGGCGCGGGGGCGGCAGCGGGGGCTGCCGAGCAGCAGAAGAAGGTCCAGGAGCTGCAGCAGCAGCTGCAGGAGCAGCAGAAGCAACTGGCGGCCGCCAAGGAGGAGTCGCAACGCTCTGCCGTCGAGATGGAGCGCCTCCTCCAGCTAGTGCAGATGAGTCAGGAGGAGCAGAACAACAAGGACAAGCAGATTCACGATCTCCACGAGTAAGATACGGACGTCGACATGTTTTTTTACTATCATAAATATAAACTAGACTGGTTACGTTTGACGAGCTTTTTCCCCTCTACTTTTCCAGAGCACTAAAGGCTGCTCAGGCCAAGCTCCGGGCCGGCGGTCCAGCGGCGGCTGTGTCTGCGGCGGCCCAGCTGAAAGAGGAGGTTTGTGCAGCGTAGTCTTTGACCACTGTTTCTGTTTAATTATCATGGTCACTAACAGTCTTCTCCGTTTCTCACTTTCCCTCTTCCTTCATCCTTTTCTTTTTATTCTTTTGTTTTGTTGCAACCCCTTTTCCGTTTCTCTCATTTTCATTTTCTTGAAACCACTCAGGCTGGCGGGTTCTTCAAGAGCCTCTTCTAATTAACTTTCTGATGTTCTCTTTACACTTTTCTGGACTGCTAAAGCCGTGGCAGGCGCTAACAAGATTGATGTTTATTACTTAATTAGAGACAAAAATGACTTTCAAATAATTTGGGTGCCTATGTGGATTGAAATTATGTGGAATGGCTTTACTTTGTCGTGCTAAATTTACCTTGGCGGGTGCGGGCGTGCATGTGTGTATATATGCGTGCGAGTATAACTGCCTACTTTGCATATCGAAGACAATTTGTTAAAATTCTAAAATGATGTGTTCAAAAAACTTGTTTCCCACAACGCTTACGACTGTAAAGAGTTAAAATTAGCTAATTTTTTGATATGTGTACATAATGTGGAAACAAGTCAAATTTATCTTAGCTGATTGCTTGTTATTGTTCTCTTCGTTGTAAACTATGATATATTTTATCTTTCCCTTGACGATTGTTCGTAGCTTGTCAACTTTTATTTTTTTACCTTACCCATATACTTTTTTATTTTGTTATTATTATTATTTTTATTATTATTTTATTTTACGTTTTTCGTTGGGTCCCCTCCTGTCCCACCCCTTGTCACGATAGGCTCTTGCCGTTGACGGCGAGGTGCTGACGTCCGCCCTCGTCAGTCTCCTCGCGGACTGTGGCGTGGAAGCTACCTTGCTGGAGGTCCCCGGCCTGAGGCCCGCGCTGGAGAGGGCGCTGCAGAGGGCGCGCGGCCTGAGGCACCCCGCCCTGGAGCTGGAGCTGGAGGGCGAGAGGGACCAGGGCGCAGCCGCAGCGCTCAGGGAAGAGGTAAGTGCACCACTTCTTGCGTCTACTTGCAGTGGAAAGCCAAAAGTGTAAAAATGTAAATGTAGTCCGTGGGAGAAACAACTCTGCGTTCTGGTGTACTATTTTTTAAAACAAATTTTCTTGAGTTCTCTACTGATTTTTTGTGGATTTTTCATAGAACTTTTCCTAAATTTTTGTAAATTTTATTCAATTTCCCTGATTTTTTCTTATGAATTTTCCTGAATTTTTCTGAGTCTATCTATTTTTTTTTCTGAAGTACGAGGTGTACAAAATTTTCTGAGCTGTTTCCACCTCGGTGTGATCTCGCAATTCGTGTACCTGTCACGGACAAATGTGTAAAATTCCTCATGAAATTCTCACGTTTTGATGTTCAAGTGTGCTAATGGAAAGGCGCTCACCATCTCCAAGACATTCAAACCCTCGGGTGTCCCTTGTTCGTAATGTAAATACGCACATTCACGATTTCCCTTGTTCTTTTTTCTTACAGGCCGAAGAAATGGCACGTCTCGTGGCGCGAGAGGCCGAGATGGTGGCGGAGGTCATGGAGCTCCGCAGCCGCCTCCAGTGCACGGAGGACGCGGGGGCCGAGACCAGGAAGAGGGCCGCCGCCGAGGCCGAGAGGTCGCGGCGAGACGCGAGGGAGGCCGAACTCGAGGCGGAGGTCTCGGAGCTGCGGGGCCGTCTGCAGGAGAGGGGAGAGGCGGACGCCGAGGCCGCCAGCCGACTGCAGGTCAAGGAGGCAATGGAGGCTGAGGCAGAGCGGAGGGAGGCAGCGCTGCAGGACAAGATCTCGGAGCTGGAGAGTCGGCTCCAGGAGGCTGACTCCTCCCAGCAGGGCGCGCGGGAGGCGGCGCTGCAGGACAAGATCTCGGAGCTGGAGAGTCGGCTCCAGGAGGCTGACTCCTCCCAGCAGGGCGCGCGGGAGGCGGCGCTGCAGGACAAGATCTCGGAGCTGGAGAGTCGGCTCCAGGAGGCTGACTCCTCCCAGCAGGGCGCGCGGGAGGCGGCGCTGAAGGACAAGATCTCGGAGCTGGAGAGTCGGCTCCAGGAGGCTGACTCCTCCCAGCAGGGCGCGCGGGAGGCGGCACTGCAGGACAAGATCTCGGAGCTGGAGAGTCGGCTCCAGGAGGCTGACTCCTCTCAGCAGGGCGCGCGTGAGGCGGCGCTGCAGGACAAGATCTCGGAGCTGGAGAGTCGGCTCCAGGAGGCTGACTCCTCCCAGCAGGGCGCGCGCTGGGCGGAGCGCGAGGCGGAGCTCCTGGGCGAGGCCGAGCGCCGGGCGGCCCGGCAGGCGGAGCTGGAGGCCGAGGTCGTGCAGCTGGAGCGCGCTCTGCGCAGCTCGACGGACCGCGAGGCCGCGGAGCTGGAGGAGCTGGCCGCCGCGCTCTCGCACCGGGACGAGCGCATCGAGGAGCTGCAGGAGGCGCTGCGGGAGAGCGTGCGCATCACGGCCGGCGAGGAGCAGCGCCGCAGGCAGGTCATGGAGACCGTCGCCAAGCTGGAGCAGCGCCTGCTGTCGCTGCAGACGGCCTACGCCATCCGCTGCCCGACCTGCAGGCCGCTGCTGCAGCGCGTCCAGGACCTGGAGCGGCAGGCGGCGGAGTGGCGCCGGCACCTGGCCGACCTCGGCCGCATGAAGTGAGTGCCGAGCAGAGCGCGGCTGCGCGTTGGGTTGCCTACCCGTCGGGCGGCGGGCCACGCGTCACTCATTTTTCTTTCCTGTGTTTGACGACCAGGCAGGAGGCGCTGGAGGCCGCCATCTCGGAGAAGGACGCACATCTCGCCCTGCTGGAGGTGTCGGGGCTGCGCACGGCCAAGCAGGCCGACGAGGCCGAGAAGCTGAAGGCAGACCGGAGCCGGCTGATGGAGAGGCTCAAGATGGTGGTGAGTCCCAATCCCATTAGATACAGCACGCGCCGCTTAAATCGAAGGTGTGGGGATGTACCCCGATGTACACTCAGAGGTGTGTGATTGTCATTCGTTCACTTGTTCCATCAAAATGTATGAAATGCTGAGGAAAATTTTGATGTTTACTTTTCCGAGTGTGTGAATGGGGCTTGAATCATCTTCGACGATTGCGGGAGTATTTGGGCGTGATTAAATTCATCAACAGGCTAAGGTATGTGCGGTTTGGATTTCAGAACGAGGAGAGCGTGAAGATGTCTCTCGAGCCTTGCGACCCCGTCCACGCCAGCTCCGTCGGTGACGTCTTGTCTCGAACATCTGCATTGTCCCTCGACTCAGATACCCACAACGGTGTCGAACTCCCCTCTCCAGTCAGAGTCAACGGCTGTGCCAAGATCAATGGCCAGGTATGTTTGTGATACATTTAAAATGTTTTTAAGCAGCTCTAACACCGATGACTTAAGTTTAGCAATGATTTGTTTCAGATGTCTCCGGACAGCACCGAATCTCCGAATATGTCAACGATTTCGTCACCAGACGGCCAGGACAAGTAAAATCCACTTCGCTCATAGCTCATGTGGAGTGAGCCTTTATCCCATGAGGTACTGAATCCCAACTATTTACAATTATTTTATTTTTAGTTTGAGAGTTGACCAATCTGCAAGCACCACCAAAGTGATTATTTATTGAGGTATTAAATTTAGCGCGGCTCTGTAAACTGTAAAGGTGTCTTTAGCTGCCAAAACAATTTACCATACTGTCTGTGAGTGTGTGTGGGTGTGTGGTCGGTTTGCAATGGAGGTGTGCATTTATATTACAAACTATGTTTTGAATCAAAACGCACATTGTAATATTTTGAGGGCAAATTTTTTGTACATATATTTGTGAAGTAACTGAGGATGTTATAGGTTCTGAGTTCATTGTTATTTTTGGCGTATCACGGCGGGGATGTTTGCAACATCCTCGACCGGGGAACTGCGTTTTCGCAATTTTTAAGTCTTAGGTAGCAAATGCATCGCTGGATGTTTGTTATTGATATTTTGGTTAGTGTACGGGGACGCTGAACGCAATACTCATGTGCCACTATTTTCCACGAGTCAGTCCATCGCGGTGCACGAAAGACATTTTGTCGCCCACAGTGCTGGGGGCGGCCCACGCCAGCCCACGGCACTTGCCGACAGGCCACAGGCCACCGCTCAGGGAAGGCCACTCGAGAGGCACCGGCCAACCGACAATAAGCGACACGTCTTCCGCCAGCATTAAATCTCGTGTTGTTGTTAATGTTGTTAAGTTTTATTTCCATTTCTGTTTTATGTTTTGCAATGATAGACAAACCAAGGAGACTCAATGACTCTTGTCCCCCTTTTCAACATATGTACCGCTTGAACCGGAAATGAGCATTCCCTCCCACAAGTGTTGCAGAATTATAGGGAATGTCTACATTTTAGGCTACAAAGTACTGGCACAACCAGAGCATGTTTAGAGAGCAACTCCAATTTTCAGTCGTATGTAAGCAAGTAATACTGGTGTAATTGTGCCTTTCAGGTATTTCATGTTTATGAGAACTTTGTTAAATGTAGATGCGAACCACATTCCTCTTACAGCTAGACTAGGTAATCCCAATTTTTAGAAATATTGTCAATTTTGGATGATTGGGGTAGAAATTTTTGTTGTTCCCAGCGTGAGTTTGAAAGTGGACTGTGTCTTCTTAACAACTCCAGGGTGTGTATGAGAGAGTGTCAGTATGGTTGAGGTAGGTGGCTATTTGAAAATATGTAAATATGGGCATTTGAAGTACTTAATGAGTGTCGATGCTTTATAACAAATTAAGCACTTCTGCACTTGGAGGCCACCAAGTATGTTATACTGGACATGTATCATGTGTAATAAGGTAGTCATAAGAGATGTGTGCTTGTATTGTCACTTTTCGAACTTAATGTTGAGGAACTGTGTCGTTTAGACCTATCGGAGTTACGTACGACAATGGTATTTATGTTGACCGAATTGTACAGACTAGTATATATTGTTGTTAAAATTGTTTGTTTCTAACATATCTCATTTTGTTGTCCACCACACATCATCATCTTATAGTCGTCAGTTGACAGACCGAAGTATTATATGGAAGTATTTCTGGCTCTGCCTCTGTCTTAAGTTATACTGAGGATTTATATTTTAAAACGCATACATTTTAAGGTATCAGAACAATAATGTTAGATGTCGTTTCCCTCGCAAATGTTTGATATTTGTGGCCTGATGTACAGTATTTTCGTAGGTTTGTTCGACCTGTTCTAGTTCACTCTTTGATGCACTTCGATGCATATTTGCTGTAGTAGTCTTAAAGAGATGTTGGGTTTGTGGATATAGTGACATTTGATTTCAAGACCTTCCTACATGCATACCATGAAACTGAAAGTAAAATTCTGTTTCTGTGCTGATCGACATTTGTCCTTAAAAAAGTATTCTTCAAAGATTTGTCTATTCATTCTTAATAATCTTCAAAATTATTTCCTATGCTTTGTGGATGCTGAATATCTCTTTTCTCCTGGCAGTCAAATTGTTGAAGTATTGCATAACATGTATCCATGCCAAAAAAAATCGCAATTCTACCTTTCACAGTAGCCTTTCTACTTTCACTCTTTCCTGAACTGCGCATTGTTGTAGACTTGTGCATTGGCTTTTAGTTAAGTTTAACTTTGACTCAGTGACTGTCAGTATAAATTCTTCGAGGAACTCACTCATTCTGGTTGGAATTTTAATTTCAGAAAGGAGAGCAGACGTATCTTACTAATGTAAGATTTTGATAAAATGTGGTCTCTTTCTGATTATTTTATAATTAAATGTTTTTTTATTGGTACTGAGGTCACTCAAGCCTCCTCTCTTTGATAATTCAGTTTTCTTTTAAGAAAAGGAAAGCCGCAAATGAACTTGTGTTACTGCAGCACAGTACTTGACTGGTGTATGGAGCCAGGTACTAGTTTAAGGCCTTTTTTGTTGCAAAAGAACAAAAAATAAAAGTTCTAAAAATTAGATATTTCCCACCTGGCAACTTCTATGATTCATCTTACATATCTTGCAATTGTCCTTTTTTTTCTGTGATATGCATTGGGGGGCACTACTGTTGTAGTGTCTTATAGTATTTTCGTCTGTTGTATAAAATCTTTATGGATGACTTTATGTCACAACAGGGAAGTAGCTTACATTTCTTTTGCTGTTGTATGATAAGGAACACATCCACAGTATGATTTTGATTTTTTAGTAATAGTTAGCAAAAATGCTTATATGCTGTGGGTGTTGATGTCTAGGCAACAAAGTCTGGTTTTGTTTCCTGATTTGTGCTGAGGTGTGTCTGACAGAAAATGTAATGACCAATAATGATGGCATGAAATTAAACTGTAATAGTGCAACATACAAAGTAATACCATGTTGTGAAATCGTCTGATACCATAAATAAAGAACATGTTGAATTAGTTTGATCTCCTTTATTCGCTCTCAACTACTCGACTTAAAGCTATATTTTACATGCTTTCCGCCTTATTAAACGAAATCCATCACAATACAATTCTATACACACGGAATCAAATTTTAGGCTTGCCAAGAATCACCAAGACAAGCTAGTAGAAAGGGAGAGGGGCAAAAGTGGGGAGGGGGTGGGGGAAGGGGGGATGAAATGGTACACGCCCAATTTCTTAAATAGACAAAGTTAAAAGTTCCTAACGCCTCTTTAGGCGTGTCATCTATCTCCCGTACCCATACCCGCCGTAATTTCCGTATCCCCCATGCCCATGGTGTCCGTGATGGTGGCCGTATCCGCCGCCGTAGCCGCCGTATCCACCACCGTATCCTCCACGGCCACCGTATCCTCCTCCGTATCCACCGTAGTTCCCATACCCGCGGCCCCCTCTTCCACCGTAGCCTCCACCGTAGCCGCCGTAGCCTCCGTTGCCTCCGTAGCCTCCGTAGCCTCCGTAGCCGTACTGCTCGGAGCCTCCCAGGATCTCGTCGGCGGACTCGGACTTGACGGGCTCCTGTCCACGGCCGGCGGGCTCACTTCCCTGGATGTACTCCCCCGCCGCCACCGTCAGTGCAGCGACCAGCACGACAAACACCACCAGTATCCGCTGTGGACGAGCAAGATGTCAGGTAAGACACAGGGCGGGCCTCCAAGGGGGAAACAACTCTGAAGTTTTTGTTCACCTCGTATGTAATTCACCAGTATGTATAGAAAACTTCGAAAAAATTCCGAGAAATTCAGAAAAATTAAGAGGAAAATACAGAAAAATTACGGAAAAAACACAAAAATTCAGGGAAAAAAAATCAAGCAACGATTTGCAAAAACTTCGGCAAACATTCAGGACAGTTCAAAAAATTCGTAAATCAAAATTCAGAGTTGTTGCGGGCCTCTCGGGTAGCGCCGGCGCGGCCCCGCCCCGCTGCTCCCGCAGCACCTACTCACCGACATGAACGCCATGGCGCTCCAGTTGCTGTTTCTCTTAAGGCCTGCTCCTCTTTACTGATGCCCACCTGTTGACCGGCGTCTCGTTATATACCGAGGATGGGAGGCGTATTTTTAGCAGATCCCGTGTGGCTGTTCCGGCGTGGGAAATAAGATCCTAATACGGGCAGCGCGAGCAGGTGGTGGGGCGGAGAGGGGCGCGGGGCGGGGTCCGCGCACGTCACCACTGTGTACCGTAGGTCATAGGTGTATGTGTGCGCGGCACGGCGCGGTGCGGGAGGAAGCGGCTCTGCCCCGCACCCGTGCCGTGCCGTGCCGTACTGCTGGAGGAACTGGAGGCGCTGGAGGGAGGAGGCTCGTCCAGACAACAGGAGCGAAAACAACAGGTTCCTAACTAAAACTGGAGCCGAGCGTCCGGTCCGGTCCCGTCCTGTCCGGGTGTGATGAAGAGCGAGCTCAGTGTTGACCGCCGCGCCGGCTGGCCTTGTGATGTTGTTTTTGTCCAAAAGAGACAAAAGTAATTGCCCTCTCCTCTCTCGCTCTGAGGATTGTCGCAGCGGAGTCGCGTCGTATGTGACAATGGACTGCAGAAGCATCAACTCATAGATAGCTGCATGGCCATTATGTGGTCACGCTCCCGTCTCAAACTGTAAGAGAGAAGGCCCGACACTGAGAATGGATTTTTATCCGAAAAGTGAAGCATTAATTTTAAAATGAGAAAACAATAATGAAAAGGGTGAAAAGGGCTTAAACCAGCTGTTACGGCCACGTGAAATGAAAAAAAAAATGGGTGACTCATGACGCTCAACACTCATTTGCAAAACACACTTATTTCTCAGAACGGCGTCACCTTGTTTGCTTCAATTACAGAAAGACATCATCTTAGCGTTAAGTGGCAGGTAGCCGGCAGCCGGGGCCAGGGGCAGGCATTGCGCGCTTCAGCATACCCGACGTCACGTTTTGACGTCACACATAAAATGTATGCGGACTTTCCAGCAGAGCAATCACCCCGGCCCGCAGGCACAGCCACAGCCTCGGGCTCTGCCTCGGGCACCACAACACGCATCGCTGCGCACGGCCTCCAGCAGGCCTCCTCCTCCTCAGTGTGCTCCTGAGACGACACGCAGGGCCCGTAGCAGGTGGGCTGCCGCTGCCATGCCGCCTCCTCCGGCGCCACAAGTCCTACCGCGGGCAAGCCGCGATTCGCCTATTTGGCTGCGAGTCACGGGGGTAGCCGCCGGGGACCTGCTAGTACGCCGCGGGGGGGATAGCAGCGGACCAAGGGGGAAACAGCTGTATTTTACATCTCGTAATTCAGAAAACAATCGGAAAAATTCAGAAAAAAATCAAAAATATTTTCAAAAGCTTAGGTAAAGTTGAAACAAAAATTCGATAAAAATTCACAAAAAATCACGAAATTTGTACTCCAAAATTCAGAGTTGTTTTCCTCTCGCAACGGAACCGCGAGTACCCCCGCGGGTCCGTGGCCATCTCCGCGGGGGAATCGACTCGCGGGTCCGTTGCTGACCCCGCGGCGGCGCACTCTCAGGTCCGCGGCTACCCCCTTGACTCGCGGCTACCCCCTTGACTCGCGGCTAAATTCATGAATCGCGGTTTCCCCGCGGTAGGACTTGTGGCGCCTAAGGACGTGAGTCCGCCCGCGAGAGTGGCCCCGAAGACGCAGTGCCCCTCGCCTAAGCCCACCTCCCCTCCACGACCGCAACATAAAGGTGAATCCACAATACTGCTCATGGCTCATAGCTCATGCGCCCATGCGCTTATGTGGCTCATAAGTTCATCGCATTCGACTACATGTTTTTGGTGAAAGTGAAAATTTAATATATATCGAAGAGGCCATTTCACCAAATAAGTTCCCTAGTTTACCGGCTTACACTCCCTCAGAACACGCACGCACGGACGCGTGCACGCGCGCTCCTGAAGTGGAGAGCTTCCAAAACGACTCAGGAGGTGTGTGGGTTGCCTGCCGTCACGGCGCTGTCACTCCAACGACGGCTCAGCAGCGCTCTACGCGCCAGGAGCGAAAGTGGACTCTGCCGCGCCGCCGGCGAGGCCGCCGGGCTAGTCCAGGCCAGTAGATAGGGATTCCAATACGCATCGACGACCGGTGTGCGAACCGACAGCCTAGTGGTTAGCATACCCGTCCCCCGTCCCAAACCAACTAGGCTGTCGGGACGCTTTTGTCGTGTTCGAATCTCGGTCGATCATCCAATTTTTTTCGACGATTTTCGGATGATTTCACCCTCGGGGGTTGGTCTGGGGGTGCACTAGAGTCCACCTGGACACGATACCGTTCTTGGTTTGGGAGGAATTCGCTTTTTACGCGAGGAATAGTGAATTGTTCAATCGGCGCCTTATGGATAGGCAACCCATTCGACGCCAGCCCGCGCCTGCATGTTTGAGAGAAAATCGTGCGAAACGAGCCGTATTCAACCCGGAGTTCAGAAGAGGCGAGGAGGTAACCTCCTCAAAATCGGCTCCTGGTACCAGAAGATTGTCGGAAGCTATGTGGTGCTTGCAGTGTCGCTAACAGCAGAAGTGTGTGGTCTAGTGGTTAGAGCGACCGGCTCCTGCTCAGAAGCTCTCGGGTTCGATCCCGAGGGACGCATCCATTTTGCTTTTTCCGTTTTATCTTTAACAGCGGTCTTGGGAGAGAAGGAGAACAGCTTTTTTCCTTCGAGTTGTATGATTGTTTAAATAGCTTACCCCCTCGATTGCATCTTTTGGGCCCTAAAAAAGCGACACGGAAAAGTAAATTCTTCTCCGCCGCGCGGGGCCCGTCCAGGCCAGTAGATAGGGATTCCTATTCGCATCGCCAGAATTTGTGCGAACCGACAGCCTAGTGGTTAGCACACCCGTCCCCCGTCCCAAACCAACTAGGCTGTCGGGACGCTTTTGTCGTGTTCAAATCTCGGTCGACCGCATTTTTTTTTTCGCCGATTTTCGGATGATTTCACCTTTGGGGGTTGGTCGGGGGATGCACTAGAGTCCGCCTGCGCAACCCCCGTCAGTTTTAAGCAAATATTTTTTTTTTCCATCAAAATCACTAAAAATGCAAAGGCTTATAGCCTTTGGAAATTTGACCAAAAATCGATAGTCTCAGATCACGCTGAAATTCACAGGGAATCCTCTGTAGGCACTGCGAAACATATATCAGTAGCCGGAAGCACGATACCGTTCTTGGTTAGGGAGAAATTCGGAATCCTATTCGGAAAGGAAAACTCTTCTGCGCGCGCCGGTCCCGTCCAGGCCGGTAGATACGGAATCCTTTTCGCATCGGCAAGAAGTGTGCGAACCGACAGCCTAGTGGTTAGCATACCCGTCCCCCGTCCTAAACCCACTAGGCTGTCGGGACGCTTTTGTCGTGTTCGAATCTCGGTCGATCATCCAATTTTTTTCGACGATTTTCGGATGATTTCACCCTCGGGGGTTGGTCTGGGGGTGCACTAGAGTCCACCTGGACACGATACCGTTCTTGGTTTGGGAGGAATTCGCTTTTTACGCGAGGAATAGTGAATTGTTCAATCGGCGCCTTATGGATAGGCAACCCATTCGACGCCAGCCCGCGCCTGCATGTTTGAGAGAAAATCGTGCGAAACGAGCCGTATTCAACCCGGAGTTCAGAAGAGGCGAGGAGGTAACCTCCTCGAAATCGGCTCCTGGTACCAGAAGATTGTCGGAAGCTATGTGGTGCTTGCAGTGTCGCTAACAGCAGAAGTGTGAGGTCTAGTGGTTAGAGCGACCGGCTCCTGCTCAGAAGCTCTCGGGTTCGATCCCGAGCGACGCATCCATTTTGCTTTTTCCGTTTTTTTTTTTTTTTTTAATTGTTATCTTTAACAACGGTCTTGGGAGAGAAGGAGAACAGCTTTTTTTCCTTCGAGTTGTATGATTGTTTAAATAGCTTACCCCCTCGATTGCATCGTTTGGGCCCTAAAAAAGCGACACGGAAAAGTAAATTCTTCTGCGCCGCGCGGGGCCCGTCCAGGCCGGTAGATACGGAATCCTATTCGCATCGCCAAAATTTGTGCGAACCGACAGCCTAGTGGTTAGCACACCCGTCCCCCGTCCCAAACCATCTAGGCTGTCGGGACGCTTTTGTCGTGTTCGAATCTCGGTCGACCTATTTTTTTTCCCCCCGGTTTTCGGATGATTTCACCGTTGGGGGTTGGTCTCTAGGTGCACTAGAACTCCCCTGAAATATATTAAATTTCCACTTTCACCAAAAACATAGTAGAATGCGAGGAACTTATGAGCCACATAAGCGCATGAGTGCATGAGCTATGAGCAGTATTGTGGATTCACCTTAAGTGCCAGGCTAGGGTGACGGTATTCTGCAAACTCAAGTGTGAGACTGTATCACACTTATTACTGCAGTACCGCTGTGTCTCACACTTCCAAAACCTATTTTCTGACGTTGAATAGCAATCACCTTTTGGAGAACAGCATCAGCTTTGGTTTAAAATTCCGGTTAAAACGAGCCACCATGCGATGGGGTTCGGAACAACAATAACATGAAATAATCGTAAATTAATGGTTTCGAAAATTTATATGGTCGTTGTTTTTTGCGATCAGAACCCTATCACATGGTAGCTCGTTTCAACCGGGATTTTGAACTAAAGCTGACGCTGTTCTCCAAAGCGTGATTGCTATTCAACGACAGAAAATCGTTTTTGGACGTGTGAGACACAATGGTTCTGCATTAATAAGTGTGATCTGTCTCACACTTGAGTTTGCATGGTTTGCAGAGTAGGGGTGACGGCGAGGTACGCATGATCCGCACAGTGCCCCTCCCGCCCGCTCACGAGTTCTATACTTTACTTTCCCTCCCTGTCATGGCGCTCGAGCGCCTGCGGTCAGGAGCATAGGCAACCCAACCTACAGGCGTGTCATCTCGGGAGCACGCTGTACTGCACAGTGCTGTAGACGTAAGAAACGGCGTTTTACGGTCAGCAAAGCCGAGCGAAGGGAAGTTTTTCTCCAACGTCTGCTCATCACTTGAGGTGCTATCACAAACGCGTATCTGGCATACATTTAACACAGAGTTTAAAAAACACAAGAAAGAGAGGAAAGAACAAAAAAAAAGGACAGTATCCCAGTACTACAAAATACAAAATTGACTCGTTCTTTACAATAAGATGAATGTGTCTAATACTACAATTATCATGTTTGGTCAATAAAAGTATTTCGTTGGAGTGAACAGAAAACATACGTGAAGGGTTAATGTTGTTCTCAATAGGCCAGTGGGCTATCAGAAAGCTTTTGCATGTGCAAATCTCAGCAAAATCAGTTTCCAATTTTATTTTATGTTTTTAAATTTATTCTGAGTTTTGGTTTAATTATCTCTTGGGATTTAGGCTGGTGATACAACCCCTGTTACAATAGAGGACTGAAAAATTCGTCTTGTGCTCTTAATATTTTTTTTTTATTTAATCTACATCTTTAATCTATGTAGAACACTTGTTTTTAAAAATAACATTTAAAATGCCTTCTAAGGGAAAAATAAGAACACAAGTAGAGAATAGCATAAAAATTCTATGATTTATGCACAGCATAAGCCATACTGAATTTTGAAGCAGAAAAAAGATTCTAATTATGTGTATTTAAAAGTGAGTTTATACACAGTTGATCTCTTATTAACCTACACATAGGCTTTTTGGTCATATACAATAAAAAAAAATTAAAAATTGAAACTGATCTAGGCGATAAGTAAAACAACAATATGAAACATACACCTACCAGGTATGGCAACACTAGCCGTCTTTTTCTAGTGACTAGTTCAGAGTGGTGGTGCTATCCCCAAGAATCATGATTGTTTATCCATCGGAATTTCAGCCACCTGTAAATATCCAAGAGCTGTCTTCCTACTGCACTTGAATGAGCTCGTCGAGTTTCGCTTCCTTGCCGCAGCGGTATGTCACAGCTGTCGAGGCCTGGTCGCACAGGGCACAACCCTCGACTGATTTGGAGTGCTCGAAGAACAAGATGCCCTTGTGGGACCAGGTGAAGCAAACGGCTATGTGGAGTTCCTTGGAGGGAGCGCGCCGCACCAGGTCCTCGCAGGCTGCGGCAACAAGAAGAAGAGTGTCAAACAGGAGCAATGGTGCCACACACGCAGCGTCAGTGTATGGATCCTCACACTTGAAGGTGCATGACTTTCCATTCGTACTTAAGTCTCCAAAAGTGTGTGAAGTTTTAAATTAAAAATTCACACCTTCACTGGTCTAAGCGTCTGCATGGGGATTTACACAGCTACAAGTGTGCGACATTCACACTTATCGGTTTCCAGCGCAAGGGGCGTGACCAGTGAGCAGAGCAGCGACATACCTGTAGCGCCGAGGTACCCGCGCGGTGGCGGAGGCGGAGGCGGGGACGAGTCCGAGTCCGAGTCCATCGAGTCATTCGAGTCGAAGTCGTTCCAGAAGTCTACGCTGGGAGAGTTGTCGGTCGTGCGCCCGCACGCGTCGGTGAAGAGGAGGAGGGTGAGCTTGGGGATGGCGGCGCTGGAGACCCTGGTGAGCAGCTCGAACGGCCGCGGCTTCCGCACGCCCAGGACGTGGAGCGACTGGAGGTTGGGCATGCCGGCCAACGCCACCTGGAGCGCCCCCACGGTCCAGCCGGAGTAGCCGCAGGTGAGCGCCAGGTGCTGCAGGCTGCCCAGCGACAGCGTGCCCAGCGAGCGCACCAGCCGGTCGGAGCAGTTCCTGAGGTCGAGTCGCTGGAGGGGCGCCGTGCTCGACTTCAAGAACGTGTCCACATGAAACTGAAAACATCGGGAACACTGAAAAGAAAATAAGAAGTCAAAGCACTATGTTTATTAAAACATGCAAATTAAGTAAGGAGCTATTTTAAAAATTTAATACTGCTCAGTACACCCAGAAAACGGTCTCCTGAAATCAAGGAAATTCTTTTAAAAAAAATACATGGACATTTTTGACCTTGGTTTAAGGCATTACCATTGTTTTCAAGGAAAATTAAGTTAATCTAGGGAAATCTTTACTTTATTTTGACGACATTTGCGTTAAGCTTAAGACAATAATTTTCCTTGTATTTTTTTAAAGTTAAAAATAGAGTATTAGGCATTTTGCTTTGTTCCAAGGATATTATTTTCTGGGTGTAGAAAAGCATCATAACATTTTTTATTCTGTTGTGAAAATGAAAGATTCATGCCTTTGCCCCCTTTCCCGCTTTCCCACAAAAATAGTGACTATTCCTCTATGAGTTGGCGAGAAAAATAGCTTTTCCATTTTTCAGTACCAGGACACCAACCTTGTTAAAAGCATAAATACAGTTAGCAAATTTTCAATTCATCTCTTTTCTGATTCTACATGTTTTGATCTGAGGGAAGGAGAGGAGAAGGTAAGGTGCAACACGTCACCATTAAGTCCTTTCATTTGATGGTGAACTCCCCCAGAAAAAAAAAAGAATATTTTACAAATTATGCATCAAGGCATGTATCTCTAAAAACTTGGTCTTAGAAAAAAAAAGAAAAAGAAAAAGAACGCAAAAAACAACAGTTTTACAATAGCATAATACGGTAAAATTTTTGAGAGCAGTCAAGAGGACGTTCAGGTATGTCCCTGACGCAATGTCCTTATTCAACTCCTCACAGGCTACCTTATCCTGATTCATGTGAATCCTGATGTCCTTGAGGGAGCGCAGGTGCTTGAGCCCCGCTCCCTGGTCAGCCGCCACCGTCAGGGACAGCGTGGGGAGGGCAGCGGAACACGCGTTGAGCAGGGGCAGCATCTGCGGGGACCCCAACCTGACGTAGATCAACCTGTTGCTGCGGCCGATACGGGAGAAGAGATAGAGGCATCACTCCGACAGCCTGGTGCATTAAAGCCGTACGCTGTTTATAGGGGTGTGAATTTCCAAAAGCACATTTGTCCCAACATGTGAGTGAAACACACTTGCTTCTCCAGATGCACAAATGGAAATCTCTATAACCACAAGAATGTGACATTCCCATAGACTTGGGTTTGAGGTTTGTAGAGAGAGTGTGCGTGTGTGTGTGAAGGACACCTCAGTGTTCCAGTGGAACTCACCTGTGCGCCCGCATAAGAGAGCGCAGCGCGTCCAGGAGGGAGGGGTCGGGCCCGCACTGCTTGACACCGTCGAAGTACTCACCCGAGCTTAGAAGCACGAGGCTGCGAAGTTTGGGTACCACCTTCCCCTGGAGGGAAAGGAGGAAAATTAAGTGGCGAACGCATCGGAACAGCCTCGCCACGGGGCGGGAGAGGGCATTATAGCCTGAAAACTGCAATAGAGGCAGCTAAACAAGAGCAGAGGCAACAAGTTGCTCTGGAGCCTACTTACTAGGCAACACTCAAGCACAGTCAAGTGCGAGTTGCATAATAGGCGGGCCCAGCCGCCTGATTCCGAAGATCGCTCTTGTACCTCCGTCCTTGTTGCACCTATGACGGTGTCCTATGTGGTGGATGGCAGGGCCCCCATGAGTGCAACAAAGACGGAGACAGGAGAGCGAGAGCAGAGGCGCTTGCTCTCGTGCGAGGAGGGCGCTCTTCTGAATCAGACAACAGAGGAACGCTCTCGTGCCTTCTGAGTGCGACGAGGACAGAGGCACGAGAGCGATCCTCTGTCGTCTGATTCAGGAGAGCGCTCTCCACGCTCTGTCTCTCTCGCACCTACACGGCGCGCCTTATGAGTGCGCGAGCGACAGAGCGAGGAGAGCGCTCTTCTGAATGAATATCTGCTAAGCAGCCGCCAGCCCTGACCAGCCCTGCCCTGCCCCGCCCCTTGAACGCGCACTCACCATCGGCCACCAGTGTAGACACTTGCTGAAATAGGACTCCAGGCGTATCTCCAGGCACTTGACGAAGGGGGGCGGGGACACCTGCAGACTCTCGAGCAGCACCTCGAGCCCGCGGTCCAGACCCGTCACCTCCACGTACTCCAGCGCGGACTTGATCTCCTGGATCACGGCGACGCAGCACTCCATGTCGGGACCCTCCAGCGCCAGCGTGGTGGTGGCGTAGGCCGCCGACTGCCTGCGAGGAGGAACGGCTGGGTCGCATTGGAAATCCAAGTGTGTGAATGTCGCACACTTGCAGGTGAGTGAAATTCATTTGGCACACTTCAAAAGTTAAAGTGGTTAAAGATTGATTCCCGAGATATGGGCCCTTTCAGAGGGATAAGAGTGCCAACGACTATTCACACATGTACAAGTGTGCGACGCTCACATACTTGGCCTCAGAGAGATCACAAGCGCAACGCGAAGTTCAGAGTCGCGGTCCGACGGGGTTAGATTACCTGTCAAATTTCTCAAAGTGCGCCAAGATCATGGGCGAGCGCTTAACTTCAAACTTGACCTTGTGCACGGGCGGCACGACACGGACGAGGCCCATGAGCTCGGGGACGCTCTTGAAGTAGTACCTGTCGGTGCAGACCCTGCCCCGCCACAGCTTGGAGTGCTCCCGGGTGAGCGCCGCCAGCCGGGGGTCCGCCTGCCCGGTCGCGATAAGGTCCTTGGGCGAGAGGTAGGACAGGATCAGCACCAGGGGCACGTCCGGCAGCGACAGCAGTGTCTGCGAAAATAAATTATTTCACGGCAAAAATCATGTACTGCGGTGGCGAAAAGCTGTGCGTTTGCCTTACATTCTGAGCTAAAGAAAAAAGGGCTCGTTTAGCGCAACGCGTTAGAAGAAAAATGTTCAAAAATGAAAAAAAAAACTGACAGAACGAAGGAAATTATAAGAAAATCTTACCATTTTCTTGACTTCCTCCTTGACGGGCGGCGTCTCCAGTAACATGAGCGCCTTTCTCCGCCGAGTAAGCATGTCGCCTTTCTTGTCAGCGTCAGCGGTGAAGTCGAGAAATAGGCTACGGCTACCTAACCTTAAAACTAGAGCGTTGAATCCTTTGAATCACAGTCTCAACTTCGTTCGCAAGCACACCGAGCACGCCGGACAGTCAAAGAGAAGTGAATGCACGGCACAGTTTTAGCGGGTATGCCAGCAGCTCTACTGTAAAGAAAATAAAAATTGATTTCACAGGATTCGCCGAACCCCCGAGCAGCAGGACTTGACTGACTGAGCCTGACGTCAGCAACTCACCCTTGCCGCCCCTGAGGTGGTTTTCTCCGGTCGGCTGTCACAGCGGATGGTGCTGCCAACCTGATTTCAAAAAATACCCTTACCAAACTTATGCTCTCTGAGATTGCACAATGGACACGGAAAAACGCATTCTTGACGCAAGTGAAAATACTTGACATGAGTAAATTCTCTTGCTCCACTTTATCGCATGTGCTTGGTTTCCTAGGCAAGATTGGGCTTGTCATACAAAAACACTGGCCAGTACCAGTCCTGTGAAGTTAAGTGAAAATGAGGCTATAGTTTGTCGTGAAAAAAAAAGGGACAGTTCATTTGTACATTTCTTTAGTGATGAGTTACTTTATTTTGAAACACCACAAGTGCCTGCAACGTCCAGTGCGGAGTAGGGAAGGATGAGCGATAGTGCCTAGCTCCCGGACCGTACTGCATTAAGTACCGCATTAAATGCACGCGCTTTCACATTTCGATTAAACTTTATCGATATAATTATTTTTAATTTAGTGTTTTTTGAAAAGTAATTACTACTTGATGTTAATGTGGCAGTAATGTGAAGCGTAACAAGGAGAGGTAAAAGGTCTCATTTAAAAAAAAAATGTATAATTTATTTACAAACTTAATACAAACGTATCGCACTCGCAAGCGCCCGACGTGACGGCAACACTAGCTCCCATTCTGCTTTGTACTTAAATTTAATCGACTCGTCCATCTAAGCGACACGAGAGGCAGGTCATGAGAGTTTCTCCCCCTCCTCCTCCTCCACAATCTTGCTGAGTCGGCGCACGAGGGTCTTGGCGCGGTCGGACAAGAAGTTCTGCAGGCTGCCTAGGACGTTGACGACCTGGATCATCCTCTGCACCGCCTTCTGCTCGCGCTCGGCTTTCTCGGCCTCCGTCTCTCCAATCTTTGGGATGAGGTCCTCCATGGCGGGCGGGAGGTGCGGGGGGTAGCGGTGGTGGTGAGGCGTGTGCCCGGCCACGGCCCCGTCCCCGGCCACGGCCCCCGCCACGGCGCGGGTGGGCGTGGCCTGCGCGGTGACCTGCACGGCTCCGGCCCCGGCCACGTCCTCGTCGTGCTGCCGGGCCCTCCTGGCCAGCTGCGGTGCGTCGGCCTCAGCCCCGGGTTGGAGCGGAGAGAAGCGGTGCGGGTGGTGCAAGCGGCGCGGGGGCGGCGGCCGCGGTGGCCGCGGCGGCAGCGCCGGCGGCACCATGGAGCCGAGCATGTCCACGGGGAAGATCAAGTCCGCGGCGGCCGCGTCCTCGAGTGGGTCCGGGACGTCCCCGGCGGCCGCGTCCGCGAGCGGGTCCTGCATGTCCGTGAGAAGGTCCGGCCCATCCACGGCCGCGACGGCTTCGTCCACTTTCGGGTCCCGCGCGGCCGTCAGTAGGCCCGGCCCATCCACGGCCGCCACGGCTGCGTCCACTTCCGGGTCCCGCGCGGCTGTCAGTAGGTCCGGCCCATCTACGGCCGCCACGGCTGCGTCCACTTCCGGGTCCCGCATGGCCGTCAGTAGGTCCGGCCCATTCACGGCCGCAACGGCTGCGTCCGCGAGCGGGTCCTGCACGCCCGTGAGTAGGTCCGGCTCATCCACGGCCGCGCGGACTGCGTCCGCGAGCGTGTCCTGCACGCCCGTGGGTAGGTCCGGCACGTCCACGGCGCTGGCCTCTACGAGAGGGTCCAACGCGTCCGCGAGCGAGTCCCGCACCTCTGCCGTGGTGGCTGCCACCGCGGGCTGCTCGCCGACGAGCTTTGACTCGGACTGCTGGCTGTCCTTGAGGTTCGGTGCGTCTAGGACGAGCGCGGCCTCTGCTTCGGCATCCTCAGAGGGCTGCTCCACTGCGTTCTCCGTGGCGGTGATGGCGAGCGGGCCCAGGAGCGGAGAGTCCAGGGCGTACTTGACGTCCATCTTGACGGTTGCGGTCTCCTGGTGTGCCGGCTCCTGGACGGTTGTCTGTCCGTCCTTCTCGTCGGCCAGGCTGGCTGTTGCGAGCTGCTCGCCCGGTTCCAACTCGGGGGTGGGGGCGTTGTCTGTTGGCTCGTTTCCGAGAGACTGTTTCTTCTCAGGTGTCGGGAGGCCCTGCGGCGCTTCCTTATCAGACAGGCTGTCTCCCGCTCCCGCGGGCGTATCCATCACGCTCTCGGCCTCGATGGCCTTGACAACCGCATCCGCTTCCTGCTCGGACTCCTCCTTGTGCGCGCTGTCCACTGCCCCCAGCAGGGTCGCCCCGTACGCGCTGACGGCCGGCTCGGCCTCCTCGGCTTTCTCCGCGGCATCGGGTACGCTAACTACGAGCTCCGTCTCCTGTGGCGCCGAAGTATCCGGGTCGGACCGACGGCGACGGGTGTGCGCGCCCGCCGTAGCCACGTAGCTGGAGGGCGACTCGTAGGTGGTTGGCGCAGGGCGGCGCGCGAGCGGCTGCTCCTGCTGCACACCGTACAGGCCCTGCGCGCCCCCGGGGCTGTAGACCGCGTAGGCGGCCGGCTCGTACTCGGGCTGGACCGCGTCGGCAACCTGCTCGGCCGCCGGGACGAACGTGGACTCGACGGCGTCGGCACCCGGGTAGGTGGCCGAGGCGTAGACGGCCGTGGGCTGAAGCACGCCGCTGTGCAGGGCGGCCGGCTGTTCGATGCGCTGTTGTCCGCCGCCGACCGCCTCCGGGAGGGAGGTGGCTGCCTGACCCCGCTCCCGGTGCGTGGGTAGCTGCGCCGTGGGCTGCAGATAGAGGTTCTGGTTGACGGCCTGCTGCGAGGTCATCTCCTGTTGGTTGCCTTGTTGGACGTATTTCTTCGGCGCCTGGTAGTTGGGCTGCGGGATGGTGCTGGCTTGCGCGTAGGCGATCGGCTGCTGGAAGGCGTTTGGTTGCTGGTAGGCGCTCGGCTGCTGGTAGGCGCTCGGCTGCTGGTAGGCGCTTTGCTGCTGGTAGGCGCTCGGCTGCTGGTAGGCGCTCGGCTGCTGGTAGGCGCTCGGCTGCTGGTAGGCGCTCGGCTGCTGGTAGGCGCTAGGCTGATGATAGGCAGCGGTCTGCTGGAAGGAGACAGGCTGCTTGTAGGCGGTGGCCTGCTGACCCTGGTAACCCGAGGAGGAGTACCCCGCCTGCGCCGGTTGGTAGTACCAGTGCTGCTGAACAGGGTTGGCGGCAGGCATTGGCGGCAGAGTGGCCACTTCTACCTTGTACCCGTGGCCGTAGGCGTGGCCGTGGCCATGGCCGTTGTCGTGATTGTGACCGAGGTCGTAGTCGTGGTTGTGACCGTGGTCGTGACTGTGGCCGAGGTCGTAATCGTGGTCGTGGCTGTGGCCGTGGCCGTGGTCGTGCTCCCAAGGCGAGGGCGGCGGCGGCGGCTTGAACAGCGGACGGCGCAGGTGGACGGGCGGGCGGATCTGCGAGTCCTCGGTGCGCTTCAGCTCCGGGAAGGGCAAGAATGGCGCGAGGTTGGCGAGCGAGCGCGGCCACGGTGCCTTGGTCGTGGTCGTCACCACGAAGGGCAGTTTCAGCCCCTTCTTTCTCTTCTTCTTTTTCTTTTTGGACGGGTTGGGGGTCGTGCTGGGTTCATCGATCTCGAAGTGCAAGTCCTCGTCGGTGGGGACGGTGCTCTCGGGGCTCGGTGCAGCGGACGCAGGTGCAGGAGCCGGTGAATGCGGGGCGTCTAGGAGATGAAAGTCCGCGCCGTGGTGGTGCTCAGGGGCCGCCGAGAGCGCCGGCTGAGGGAGAGGCTCTGTTCTGCCGCTGGTGTCTGCGCTGGGCTCTGTGGGGCTCGGGGACGACCCGGACCCGCTGGGCTGCACGCGAATGAGTTTCACGCCGGAGAGACCGTCGCGGACGTTCCTGGACGCGCCGGGATCATGCCAGTCTCGAAGGGAGAACTCGACGGCTCGGTTCAGGTAGGCGGGTCTCACGGTCGTCCGCGTCGACGCCTCGTGCACATCAAGCCTGGATGCATCGATGTGGAATTCCCTCTCGTGGTCGATGAGGCCTTTCTTCGGCACGGCATGGAGGGCGCCGGCTACGGGGCTGAGCCTGGCCGTGGGGGCTGCCGCTGGTGGGTTATTGGTGGAGGTCAAGGAGGGCAGGGCGCCGAGGGTAGCTGGATGTTGGGGTGTTCTGTCATCCGATCCGGGGATAACGGCTGCCCGGGCGCTGTTGGTAGCGGGAGCGCCTGGTAGTTGGGGAGATCTGTCACCCGGGCCGGTGATGACGGCTGCCGGCGCGCCGGTCGGTGCACTGGTGACCGGGAGGGCAGCCTGGTGTGGGAGAGCTTTGTCACCCGGGCCGGTGATGACAGCTCCTTGAGAAGCCTCTGTCGCTGTGCTGACACGCCCGCCGTGCACGTGAGCCTCCACGTGACCGGGTGCGAGTGGGCCGAGACTTGCGACGTTCTTCGCGAAATCCAGGAGCTTCTCCAGTTTTTTCAGGAGCGGCCTGTCGGTCGGCTGGTTAGCCGGATGTTCAGTGCTTGAGGGTGACGGAGGTGAGGCTGCGACGCTGTTCGGCTGGAGGCCCGAGGAGGGGCCGTCCTCGAAAGTGACATTGACATTGAAGAGGTTACTTAATTCGTCCATGTCTCCGATCGGCACCGGAAACTTCAGCGAGATAGGGGGCTCCTCCACGGCCTCCAGGGGCTCCTCCTCCAGCGGCTCGACAACGGGTGCGGGCTCGTTGTTTGATTCAACCGTGTGCGGCATGCTAACCGCCTTTTCATGTGCTGGTTTCGAGGCAGCCGTCTTCGAGGTGAAAACTGTATTTCTATGCCGTGCTGTTGAATCCTTTCCCTCTAGATTTATTTTCGATGAGGTTGTTTCGAGCGCTTTGGACGGTTTGTCCTGGAACACTACATGGTCGTGGCGCTTCTCTCCCTTTTCTCTCGCGTCCACCTCGGTCCTCTTCAAGTCCTGGCCGACCAGGTCGTTTTCCAGCTGGGTCGCGAGGCGCACCAGGTCGATTGGGTCGGGTGCGGCGGTTGGGGTGGGCGCGCCGGTCACGGGGACGAACTTGACGACCTGCACGGGCGGGTCCGGCGGCGTGTTGACGACCCACGCCGGGGTGGTGCTGGGCACCAGGGTAGGCTGGGCCTCCTCGACCGTGGCGGGCGCCGTGAGGGCGACCATCGGCAGCCCGTCGAGGGGCCCGGGGGAGTGGGGCGGCGGCGGCGTGTCGACCTGGAGCAGGCCGTGCGAGAGCGAGTCGATGACCTCCCGGGCGTCCGTGTCCTTGAGCCCGATCACGCTCAGGTCGCCGGGGGCGTCGGCGGAGGTCGGCACTGCGCTGTCCTGGGAGGAGCCCGTGTGACTTGGTGACGCGTGCGGTGCGAGGGCTGCGGCGGCCGCGACTGAGGACTCCACGGCACTGGGAGGCGGTGCGACTACAGGCGCAGCTTGGGCCGCCGGAGCGGAGTGGTCCTTGACGGGAGAGAGGATGGCGTTGGTCTCGTCGGGCGAGAGGACAGCATCGGCCTGGACGGGCTTCAGGATGGTGCGCGTGTCGTCGGGCTTGCGGACCGCGTCAGTCTGGACGGGCTTCAGGATGGTGCGGGTCTTGTCGGGCGTGAGGACCGCGTCGGTTTGGACGGGCTTCAGGATGGTGTGGGTCTCCTCGGGGTTGAGGACTGTGTGGGCCTTGACCGGCGCTAAGGAGCCGGGGGCGGCCTGGAGCCTGACGTCTCTGGGGTGTCGACGAGCGGCGCCGATGTCCTGCTGCAGCCCCAGGCTCTGCAGGGCGCTGAACCCCCCGGCGTCTAACATCCTCAAGATGTCCGAGAGTGCGGCGTCTGCGGCAGGTGCAGGGGGCGGCGCGGCCGTCGTGCTGGTAGAAGTCGTCGTGGTGCTGGTCGTGGCCATGGCCTCCAGCCCCAGGGCCTCCAGCAGGGCGAACAGCTTTCTGAATTCGGACTGGGGTTCAGCTTCGGTCTGGTCGTCCTTCTCGAGCAGCACGACCACGCCGTCTCCCTCCTTGCCCTAATAAAGATTGAGGAAAAACATAACGATTTAAGCGTTGAAAAAAAACGAGAAAAACACTTGCTGAAAGGATAACCCAGACTTTTCTCTGCAGATATAAAGTGGTAGAGTTAAATTTTCAATTGTACAAATAATAAAAAAAATACACATCATGCGCGAGCGAATATTTTTAGCAGCGCACTAACTGAACATAGGGTTTCAGTGAGTGCACTTCACGTAACAGCCCACTTTTTTTATTCCGTAAACGTGAGATGGTCCAATTCATCTAAAGAAAATGCTTCTAAAAGAATTCACATCGCTCATTTCCATCTAAGTATTTTCAATCTAACAGAATACGGCGAAATTTCCACCTAAGAGAAATGCCTCTAATTTTTAGAGGCAAATTACTTGAATACAGCAAGAAGTGAAAATGCTTCTAAGACCAACCAGAATCTCGCTTTGACCTCTAACAGATTTGCATCTACAAAAGGTAGTGTTTTATCTCTAACATATTTGCATCTAATGAAACATAATACTAGGTATCTGAAAAACCCCGAGAATGTTTTCTCCAGCCCTTTGGTAGTCCCTGCCCTTCTGAGCAAATGGGTTGTCCGACCTTTTTTTGTCCAGCCTCGGAAATTTTGCGCCCGCCACCGTCACACGTTTATTTTTGCCCGACCTGGCACTCGGGGTGTGATAGTAATGTCCGTCCTCGTCTCGTTTTGGCCGACCCCAACGAACCGTAAGAGTCGCCTGCTATCCTCTGCGATTGCAGGTCGATTGTCCGACCTGATGATTTCCTCAAAATCCAAAAAATTGCCTTGATTTTTTCTGACCTTGTTTGCACGGGTAAAGTGGAGAAGGAATAGGTATCATGGTCGGAGCATGCACCGAAAAAATTGTATAACACCTCAAATTAATTTTTTTATTTTATTTTTTTTATTTTTAAAGAGCTATTTAAAAAATTGAAAAATTGGTAGGCCCCTACCTAACTCGCAACCTGCGAGCCCCGCCTGCTTAACTTCGGAGTTCTGATGGGATCCGGTGTGTTCCAGGCGACCGCCACCCCGCGGGCACGAGAGGTCCTCTCCGCTTCGGGGAGAGTCCCCGCTTAAGGCTGGCGGCCTGTCAGGCCCGCCGTACTACCCTATTTAAACAGCGCCTTGAAGCCGTAGGTAGCATTTCGGACCAACGACTGGGCACCACCGGGCCGCATGACCGGTCAGTGGGAGGTAGAGGCAAGGCAGGACGATAGAGGGGGAGAAAAGCAGAAAGAGAAGTTTTTGCGGAAGAGTAAGCGTACGGTTGGTTAGACCTGTACTGACCCGCTCCCGCACAGGTCATGGAAAAGCTGTTTACTAAGGAGCCAGATTCATAGGCCTTACTTCCCCACGAGGGACCACCCCCCGTGGCATGGGACGGAACTTCCTGACAACTCGCTTTCGCTGCCAGTGAAGAACCTACCTGGGAATTGAACCCAGGCCCCAAGTGCCGAGTCTCATGACACCCCGCGGCTTTCGTGGTACTAAGACCACTAGACCGTCGGCGATTCCACGGGAGAGCTCCGTTGAAATGGGGGGTTTGAATTCCACGCCAAGCTGCTGTCCTCGGAAAAATTTAAATTTTATAGCAGGATTTGAACCTAGGTTCTGCGGCTCCCGGGACAACACTGTGCCGGCACGGCTACGACGCCACGGTACGAGATGGCTTTCCACTAGGGGTGACGCTGCGAAGAGTCGTAGTCGCCGACGAACCTGAACCGGTGGCGTCATCAGTACGCCTGCTCTCCTTGTTGGAACAGCCCAGCCGCGTGGCGACTTTAGTATCCACATCGGCACCGTAAGGAGTACTGGGTGGGCACAGGTTCGAATACCGATCACAATTGTTTTTTTCGAAGTAGCTTTGTCTCTTTCACTTGCCCGAGGCACAAGGACAGTGGATAGGAATAAGTAGGTAAAAAATAAGTAAAATAAAAATCCGCATTCGACATTGATGTCGTCGCCGGTGAAAGCAGGAGCTGGACAGAGGTTCTAATACCACCTTTTTTCTTCCTTTTATTTCTTTTACTACGTACGTAGTTTTGCCTGTTTGTAGTTGCCCAAGACATTAAAAAGATTTTTTTTATTTAAAAAAAATCCGCACTTCATATTGATGTCGTTGCCGGTGAAATCACGACTTCGACAGAGGTTTTAATGCCACCTCTATATGTAACTTCTTTTTTATTTCTTTTTTTCTTATTTTTGTAAGTTAATAGCAGCTTTGCTATGCGGTGATTTTTTTTTTCTTAAATAAAAAAAAAATCTTCTTAATGCCTTGGGCAACTACAAAAAGGCAAAACTACGTACTTAGGAAAAGAAATAAAAGGAAGAAAAAAAGGTGGTATTAGAACCTCTGTCCAGCTCCTGCTTTCACCGGCGACGACATCAATGTCGAATGCGGATTTTTATTTTACTTATTTTTTACCTACTTAATCCTATCCACTGTCCTCGTGCCTCGGGAAAGTGAAAGAGACAAAGCTACTTCGAAAAAAACAATTGTGATCGGTATTCGAACCTGTGCCCACCCAGTACTCCTTACGGTGCCGATGTGGATACTAAAGTCGCCACGCGGCTGGGCTGTTCCAACAAGGAGAGCAGGCGTACTGATGACGCCACCGGTTCAGGTTCGTCGGCGACTACGACTCTTCGCAGCGTCACCCCTAGTGGAAAGCCATCTCGTACCGTGGCGTCGTAGCCGTGCCGGCACAGTGTTGTCCCGGGAGCCGCAGAACCTAGGTTCAAATCCTGCTATAAAATTTAAATTTTTCCGAGGACAGCAGCTTGGCGTGGAATTCAAACCCCCCATTTCAACGGAGCTCTCCCGTGGAATCGCCGACGGTCTAGTGGTCTTAGTACCACGAAAGCCGCGGGGTGTCATGAGACTCGGCACTTGGGGCCTGGGTTCAATTCCCAGGTAGGTTCTTCACTGGCAGCGAAAGCGAGTTGTCAGGAAGTTCCGTCCCATGCCACGGGGGGTGGTCCCTCGTGGGGAAGTAAGGCCTATGAATCTGGCTCCTTAGTAAACAGCTTTTCCATGACCTGTGCGGGAGCGGGTCAGTACAGGTCTAACCAACCGTACGCTTACTCTTCCGCAAAAACTTCTCTTTCTGCTTTTCTCCCCCTCTATCGTCCTGCCTTGCCTCTACCTCCCACTGACCGGTCATGCGGCCCGGTGGTGCCCAGTCGTTGGTCCGAAATGCTACCTACGGCTTCAAGGCGCTGTTTAAATAGGGTAGTACGGCGGGCCTGACAGGCCGCCAGCCTTAAGCGGGGACTCTCCCCGAAGCGGAGAGGACCTCTCGTGCCCGCGGGGTGGCGGTCGCCTGGAACACACCGGATCCCATCAGAACTCCGAAGTTAAGCAGGCGGGGCTCGCAGGTTGCGAGTTAGGTAGGGGCCTACCAATTTTTCAATTTTTTAAATAGCTCTTTAAAAATAAAAAAAATAAAATAAAAAAATTAATTTGAGGTGTTATACAATTTTTTCGGTGCATGCTCCGACCATGATACCTATTCCTTCTCCACTTTACCCGTGCAAACAAGGTCAGAAAAAATCAAGGCAATTTTTTGGATTTTGAGGAAATCATCAGGTCGGACAATCGACCTGCAATCGCAGAGGATAGCAGGCGACTCTTACGGTTCGTTGGGGTCGGCCAAAACGAGACGAGGACGGACATTACTATCACACCCCGAGTGCCAGGTCGGGCAAAAATAAACGTGTGACGGTGGCGGGCGCAAAATTTCCGAGGCTGGACAAAAAAAGGTCGGACAACCCATTTGCTCAGAAGGGCAGGGACTACCAAAGGGCTGGAGAAAACATTCTCGGGGTTTTTCAGATACCTAGTATTATGTTTCATTAGATGCAAATATGTTAGAGATAAAACACTACCTTTTGTAGATGCAAATCTGTTAGAGGTCAAAGCGAGATTCTGGTTGGTCTTAGAAGCATTTTCACTTCTTGCTGTATTCTAGTAATTTGCCTCTAAAAATTAGAAGCATTTCCCTTCGATGGAAATTTTGAGTTTTCGTGTTGGAAGTTAATTGTGAGTTTGTACAATATCCATCTAAATATGATTAGATGTATTTCTTTTAGAACTATCGGGGTGCGCCCGTAAACATACCTTGTTTTTGTCAGCATCGGGATCAATGATCTCCATCTCCTTCTCGAGGAAAATGAGTACGTCCTTTCCATCTGCCTGCTCTTGTTCTCTCGCCTCCTTGTCCCTAAACACAATTTAAGAAAAGGTACGTGTATGAATTTATATTTACTTGTTCCTTGACATTTTTGTAATTTCCAGGCAAACTAAAACTTCTAATTTTTGAAGTGTAGCAATGGAAATGAACACACCCACAGCTGTGTGACAATCACACATTATTGCGTTTCGAAAGCCATGATTACCTGCGCTGCGCCTGCCTCAGGGCGTTGACGACGTCGTCCTCCGAGTGGCGCTGCATGACGAGCTTGAGGTCGGCGGGGAACAGGAGTGCGTCCCCGGGCTGCCCCTCGGGCTCGCCGTGGCCGTGCTGGTACTGGTTCAGCATGTCGGACCAGGAGCGCGCGATGTCGTCGGCCACCATGACCACCGGCTCACCGTCGTCCGGGGCGCGCGTGGCGTCCAAGTCCAAGTACTCGTCGAGCGGGTCCGAGGACCGGGCCGCGGCCAGGAGCGCGAGGCTCACGGCCACAACCTGCGAGCAGCAGAACCACGTCTCACGTCTCACCGGACCAACCGAGGGGGATCACTCGTACAAAATGTGTACAATGAATTTTTTGATTTATTGTTTCGATTTTTTTAAAATTTTTTAAAGGAAAATGTCTGTTACTTTTTGATAAATTTTAATCTTTTACCCCCTGAGCACGGCGACGCGGGGTGTGGGCGAGCCGGGGATCGGCTCGGCATCATCCCCGACGGACCGCCTTCCATTCCAAGCACAGTGGAGTACAGCAGTCTGCATTTGCAGCTGCCGAAGAGGCAATGCCTCAGCACAGGTGTGCGCCATGTTGCCTGGTGGGCAAGAGCAGACCGCCGTACTCTACTGTATTTGAGCTTCCTATTGCCTACCATCAAGGGAGATACAACTCTGAATTTTGGTGTACACATTTTGTTAATTTTTGTAAATTTTCACTTGAACTTTATCTACATTTTTGTGAATTTTCCCGAATTATCCCGTCCCCCCCCCCAGAATTTTCTTATTTTTTTGCAGAATTCTCCTGAATGGCGAGGTTGGAACCGGGCGTTTCTTTGAATGCGTAACGGTGTTGCGTGTTTGCCTACCCCATTCGCCTGCAGCGCTGGTGAGCAGTATGCTATCCCGCAACACTGTTCCGCATTCAAAGAAAAACCCGGTTACACCTGGTCATTCAGGAAAATTCTGCAAAAAATTTTAGGAACGCCCGGGACAAAAATTTCAGCGTTGTTTCCCTCTCGCCTAACACCGTTCTGCCCCTACCTTGACGAGCTGCATGCCTGCCGGGGGCGGAGCTTCCCGCGGCGTGGAGGGCGGCGGGTCGCGGGGGAGGAGAGTCTTGTCACGGAGCTTCCCGCGGCGTGGAGGGCGGCGGGTCGCGGGGGAGGAGAGTCTTGTCACGGAGCTTCCCGCGGCGTGGAGGGCGGCGGGTCGCGGGGGAGGAGAGTCTTGTCACGGAGCTTCCCGCGGCGTGGAGGGCGGCGGGTCGCGGGGGAGGAGAGTCTTGTCACGGAGCTTCCCGCGGCGTGGAGGGCGGCGGGTCGCGGGGGAGGAGAGTCTTGTCACGGAGCTTCCCGCGGCGTGGAGGGCGGCGGGTCGCGGGGGAGGAGAGTCTTGTCACGGAGCTTCCCGCGGCGTGGAGGGCGGCGGGTCGCGGGGGAGGAGAGTCTTGTCACTGAGCTTCCCGCGGCGTGGAGGGCGGCGGGTCGCGGGGGAGGAGAGTCTTGTCACTGATGCTCCGCGAGTCGCGCCGGGCCGGGTCACGGGTCACGGGTCACCCACTGCCCATCACACACACGCACACACACACACTCCGTTCTGGACTTGGTCGCGGGGCGGGCGCCACTGACGGCACGCCGGCAGCACGCGGCCCGCTGGGGGTTGAGAAGTGCTAACGCGTTCACAACGGGCGCAGGGCCTCACTCTGTCTCTCTCTCAGACACACGCACACTATTTCTCTCTCTCTCTCTCTCTCACACACACACACACGCGCGCTCGCGCGAGCGCGTGAGCACTCACTGTGCCTCTGTCCCTGGATCGGACACCGGCGTTATTGCGATATTCCTGGGTGAGGCAAGACTCTCCCCAAAATGAGCTGACTCTAGTGGGTACGAAACACCCGCCGCGCCGAGGGGGGTTTTCGTCATTTTGTCAAAATATGCCTTCCGCTGACCGAGTGCAGGGCTATTGGGTGTCTGAAACTGTGCACCCCTCGAACGCACGCATTTCCAGACGCCAGGCCTCCACATCACGTCCATGTTTTTGATTCGGGATGTAAAAATAAATGCTACGGTTCTAAACAGGCTATAAAAACAGGTGGAGACGGCTCGACGATTTTTGTTATGCGCTTCTTCACATGCTTCGCCGCCTCCGTTTTCAAGGCCTATTTATCAATAAAATTTTTACACCCGTTCAGATACGGGGCACAACCAAGCTATATTAGCTCTGGCCGCAAGGCCAGATTCAATATACGAGGGAAGAAAAAAATATGTCGGCCCCGTTTTATTTTGCGCCGATTGGCTTCTCGCGCTCACTCTAGCACACAGCAGTCACACAAACACACACACAAAAAAAAGAAAACCACACACACACACACACACAGTGGGTCCCCTTCGTCTCAATGAGCTCCGTATACTCGATAACGGTCAGGGGACGGCGGCCACCCCCGTGTCACGTGACACCCGCAGCGTACACGCCGCGCCCGACGCGCCCAGGCGAGCTCAACATCAGGAATTCAAATCTTGTCTCTGGTTTTTCCATGGTTTCTCTTTCTTTTTCTCCTCCCGCCCCCCTGTCTCTCTCGTTTTTAGCGTGATATTTTCGCTGCAGTGGCATTCTCACAAATTAGCGCATGGCCGCGGCCGCGGCAGAGCGAAAAGAGCTGAGCTGACATGCGGCCGAGGAGGGGCGGGACGGGGTGGGGGCATGGCTAGCACGGGCTGGGCGCGGGTCTCTCGCCTTGCAGCGCGTTCCGCCCCGCCCCTGCCCGCCCCGCCCCGCCCCGCCCCGCCCCGCCCCGCCCCGCCCCGCCCCGCCCCGCCCCGCCCCGCCCCTACTGCGCTGCGTCGCGCTGGCCCGGCCCGGCCGGCGGGGCGGGCCACGTCGTTCGAGCTCAAATCCGAGCCACCCCGCCACCCCGCCCCTGTGACCCGGTGACCGGAACGGCCAGCCTGAGTGTCGCCAGAAAAATAGGCAATAAGTAGCCCAAATGACACAAAGCGGAGAAAAGCGGGAGCGGGCCGGCGGGCTAAGCCTGTGTTGTTAACGTGTACCGGGTGTTTCTTTGAATGCTTCACAGTGTTGCGGGATTGCATACTCTCCAGCGCTGCAGGGGCCATGGCCCCTTACGGGCGAATAGGGTAGGCCAACCGGCAACACTCTCACGCATTCAAAGTAAAACCCGATACTGTTCGCTCTTGTGGTTAGTCCAGCGGTTCTCAACCTTTTTAGGCTCGCGACCCCAAAACGACTGGCCAAAATTTTCGCGACCCCACAGAATGTTTTTCGCAACCCCATGTCAACCCTCTTACCCCCATCTCCTCCCCAAAACATAGAAATAAAAATTAAAGTTATGTATTTTGGGAGTTTTTTTTTTTAATTGTCAGTGGCTTCCTTGGCGGTTTTTACGTATTTCTGCACAGGCGATGACTTATCGGGGGCCAGCTGGTGGCCAAACCGCGACCCCCGGCGACCTCAGGTACCTCGACGCGACCCCACAATAAAATTTAGCGACCCCATTTGGGGTCGCGACCCCAAGGTTGAGAACCGCTGGGTTAGTTGTTGCCTGTCAGCCACCGCGGTAGTATGCACCGCTCCGTCCGGGGCTGCCTGCACTGCCCCTACCCCTGCCCCTACCACTATGGCTCGGGGGGCTCGGGTCGGACGGAACCACGTCAGCCGCTGCTGCGCTCCGGGTGGTGGAGGAGCAGGGCGTGTAGCAGCCCAGCAGTGCAGCAGCGCAGAGCGTGAGCAGTGAACAGGTCAAAGGGCGGCCGCGGTCGCCACGGACCGATTGACGCGGGTCTATACGCTTCGCCCTTCTGAAGTGCATTGGGGGAAAGGGAGGGGGGGGGGGTTCCAAACACCTGGTACACGCAGTAAATTTAAGCCGTGCCTTTCCTCTTTCTCACCCTCGTCCTTGTACTTTTCCTCCCTCATCCTCCAACTCCGCCTATTCTCCGCCTCCACCTATCCCCCCCCACCCGCTCCCCCCCACCCGCTCCCCCCCTCTCTCTCTCTCTCTCTCTCTCTCTCTCTCTCATCTCTCTCTCTCTCTCTCTCTCTCTCTCTCTCTCTCTCTCTCTCTCTCTCTCTCTCTCTCTCTCTCTCCCTCCCTCTTCCCCTTTCTCACCCTCTCTCTGGGAGCTTCATGAAAAGGAAAAAAAATAGCACAAAGCCTCTCTTTTCTTCTTCTTTTCTCTACTACACGTTTTTCTTTAACTCTATAGGAACACACACAAAAATCCTGCGTACATTTTTCGATGTAAAATAAATTTCAGCTTCCTTTCGGCCCTATTTGTAAGTTAAATCACCCAAATAATTTATCCAAATAATTTATGAATAATAAATTTACTAAACTAAAATTTTTTTTTCTCTCTCTCTCCCTCTCTCCCTCTCTCTCTCTCTCTCTCTCTCTCTCTCTCTCTCTCTCTCTCTCTCTCTCTCTCTCTCGCTCTCTCTCTCTCTCTCTCTCTCTCTCTCTCTCTCTCTCGCTCTCTCTCTCTCTCTCTCTCTCTCTCTCGCTCTCTCTCTCTCTCTCTCTCTCTCTCTCTCTCTCTCTCTCTCGCTCGCTCGCTCTCTCTCTCCCTCTCTCTCTCTCTCTCTCTCCCTTTCTCTCCCTTTCTCTCTCACACCCCACTGGTCTCAGCATGCACACAGTGAACGTCACTCCGCGTTATCTCCGCTGAGCTCCCCCCCAGATCGCTGGCCGTCGCTGCTGCTCCACACAGCGCCCCAACGACTGGCTGACTCGTATTTACCAAATAAATGGCATTTCTCTCCTCTGCGTTCCGAGAATTCAGACCCCCACCCTCCCTTCTTTACGCCGCCGGTCCCAACCTCCTACTGCGGCTTCATTGGTTTTTCTACAATCAACGCGTATGCGGAGCAAACATGCACCACCTTATCGTTTAAGAGATGGCAACAATCACCTGTGTCGATCATCACGTTCCGGGTGGTGCGGGGCGGGGCGGGGCGGGGCGCGGAGCGATCGCTCGGAACGGCAGCTCCAGGTGCGTCGAGGTGGTGCGCGCCGAGGCACGGAGGGTGATTGCGGCTGATCAAGTGAAGAAAAAGGGTGGCGCTCCCACCTGGCGGCCTCAGTCGTCACCGGTCGACGACGACGCCGCGACGCTCCCGACGACGCCTTCCCCGCACCACTGCAGCACCCCGACGCCGTCATGACCTCCAGCGAGGTGCGCGCGGCCGTCGCCGCCATCCTGGTCGCCACCATCGCCGCCCAGTGCGCGGTAAGCAGCAGCAGAATTCTGGAGGGGGAAAACGGATTTAGATGAAGCGTGTGTTAAAAAGGTTGGCTACGGATTCAAGTCCTCCGAGAGTGACACTATATTCGTCATCAAACATTTCATGAGGTGTTCGTCACCACCTCATTCGAAACCCAAAAGCGTGAAAGTCACACACTTGTAGATGTGTGGAAAAAAAATTGTCAGCTTAACCTTGAGAAACTCATGGCCTCGGCAATAGTGCTGTTTGTTAACCCTGGAAGCACTATGAAGTACGGTGGAGGCGAAGTTGGGAATGAGATAATTTTCGAGGGGGAAACAACTCTGAAATTTTTTTACACCTCGTAATAAAAAAAGGGAATATTCAGCAAATTTCAAAAAAATAAGATAAAAGATATTTAGGAAAATTGAAAGAAATTTAGAAACATTAAAAAAAACCGTTAAATTCAAGCAAAAGCTCACAAAAATTCAACAAAAAATCACAATTATTCTCAAAAATTCAAATAAAAAATTGTACACTAAAATTCAGAGTTGTGTTCCCCTCGATGGTTTGTCATTACCGCGTCCTAACGGAGGCAATCTGTTTCTATTCCGCAGGAGGCTTGCGTCGTGCACCACATGGTGGTGGAGGAGACTTGTGAGCGGCGAGAGGTGGTGCCGGCCTGCGCGCAGCAGCAGCAGCAGTATCACCACCAGCAGCAGCAGCAACAGCAACAGCAGCAGCAGCAGCACCAGGCACTCGTCATTGGCATCCCGTATCCGCAGGTGGTGCACACCCCCGTGCCCGTGCCCGTTGCCGTGCCGGTCCAGCAGCAGCAGCAGCAAGTGCAGCACCACCACGTCGAGCAGCGCTGCGCGTGCGGCGGCAGCAAGCGCGACGGCACCTGCACCTGCGGCCAGCACAAGCCCAAGCCGACCTGCGGCTGCGCCGCCTGCGAGAACAAGGGCAAGTCGTCGTGCGGCGACAAGGTGTCGAGCCTAGCCGAGGAGGGCATCAGCACCCTGTTCAAGGTGGTGCGCGGCGGCATGAAGATGGTCGAGCACCTGGCCGACTCCATCAAGAAGAAGGAGGCGTGCTGCCCGAAGAAGAAGCCCTGCGGCTGCTGCGGCTGCGGCGGCGGCTGCGGTGGCGGCTGCGGCGGCGGCTGCGGCGGCCACGCGGCCGTCCCTGTGATCCCCGTCGTCGTGGGCGACACGGGCTGCGGCTGCGGCTGTGGCTGCGGCTGCTGAGCGGCCCGCCCGGCCCCGGCCCCGGCCCCGGCCCCGTGGGCCAAATCCTGACAAGTACAAAGCAATCATGTGCTAAGGGATGTCCTCTCTCACCCGCACTGCGCGAGAATGCCGCGAGATCATACATCTGTCCCTGTCGCACTCATGGCGGTGCGGTTGCGGGGTGCTGCACGCAGTACCCCTTGAAAGCGACAAGGATGGACGTGCGACAGCGCGCCTCGGAATCGGCGCGGGCAGCGGCAGCGGCAGAGCCACGGAGGGGGGGGGGGGGGGGAGAGAGAGAGAGAGAGAGAGAGAGAGAGAGAGAGAGAGAGAGAGAGGAGGAGGAGGAGGAGGAGGAGGAGGAGGAGGAGGAGGAGGTGGGAGCAAGGGTGCAAGGCGCAAGCTAGTGAGTTGACAACCAGTCGTCCATTCTTAGTCTCTCTCTCTCTCTCTCTCTCTCTCTCTCTCTCTCTCTCTCTCTCTCTCTCTCTCTCTCTCTCTCTCTCTCTCTCTCTCTCGCCTGCCCCGCCTAGCATGCCGCGTAGCATGCTCTAAAGGCCTGGTGAGGGCACGCACACACACATACGCTCGTGCTATCGGGTCTACGCCATGTGTAGACTGTGTTGTACGCATCGGGGACTTTTTCGCTTGGACTTTGTATCCCGTAATCGCATTCATATTGTTTTCAATTGTTTCACAACTTCTACCTTTTCCTAGCGTGGCTATTGGTTTCAATAAATTTCAATATTTCTCGTCACAGTGAGTTGTGCATGTCCCTGCTCCCTAATCTGTAATCAGACGGCGAGTTGCAACACACCAGGGCCGGGCAACGGCCAGTTCTTCCATTTCATCAGTCCAAAGCGGAGGGAAAATTACAGAGATGTTGGTGACAGATAATTTATTCCAGAAAGTAATCGTTCCGTAACATATCAGCTCAGTGGGTCGAGCCTCTACGCAATCCATTAAATAGCCTAGAAAAGTTAGGAAAATAAGTCCGAAGGGCTCGAGACCTCGTAGCCCGATACAAATAATAATAACATTAGTAACGATGACAGATGTGAGGTGGGTGGTGTACGTGAAGAGGATGGGGAAGGTACTATTTCAATAATTATGATAGGAACAAGATTGAAATGCTGGCTAGCCCGGCGCCGTAACTCAGACGTTGGCGACCGGGTTGTCGATGGCTTCCTTCACCTTCTTCTGGACCTCGACGGCGGCCTTGGACACCTGGTCCATGACGGACTCCAGGCTCTTCTTGATGTCGGACTGGACGGGAGCCAGGTTCTCGGCCAGCTTCTGGGTCTCGGTGACGAGGGTCTGCATGCTGGTCTGGAGGGTCTTCTGGAGCTCACTGGCCTTGGCCTGCACGGAAGGCATCTGCTTCTGGAGGTCCTCGACAGTGGTGTTGATCCTCTTGGCCATGGCGGAGACGGCCGAGTTGAGGTCGGGCTTGGAGGAGATCTGGGTAAGGGAATGCACCTCGTTAGACGTGATTACAGTATTAAAAATTAAAAAAAAACTCTCGGTTTTTGCTGCGGATGCGAGGCGCACCTCAGTTACGATGTCGCTGATCTGCTTGGCGAGGTCCTTGCCGCCCTGGATGATGGTGTCGGCCACCTTCTGAGGCTCGGGCAGCTCCTTCACGCCGAGGGCCTTCTGGACCTCAGCGGCCATGGTGTTGATGGCGGCCTGGGTCTTGGCGACGACCTCTTCGAACTTGACCGGCTCGGCGGCCTTCTCCGGTGCGGCAAACACCTGCATTTAAAAAAAAAGAATAAAAATAAATAAATAAATGAAAAAATAAATTAGAGAGCCATTGAAGTCTCTCCATCGCAGGCAGATAAACCGCCTTTTCCGCCACAATCCTCGTAGTGTGTAGGTGATGGTGAGGGGCTTGGTCAGCAAGAGGCCGCACTTCAGAGCCTGAGTCAGGTCTCGGGGGGCGGCCGCGGGCTGGGCCGGGCCGGGCCGCCAGGCCGCATGGCGACAACGCCTTTGCAACCCCGTTATCGGCAAAGAAGTGTGACATAAGGCTCATAACAGGAGAGCGACCTCGGCCTCGGCTCGCCTGGGCGGGAGCAGGCCGAGGCCGTGTCGCGCCGTCGGGGTGGACCACGGCGGGGCCAGAGGGGTTATCGTCGAAATGGAAGGGAAAGAGACGGCTGCTACCAGGGTGCAGCTGTCATGGTCGTAAACAGGAAACGGAAGATAGTGGATCGCGGGAGGGAAGAGAAGGATGGATGCGAGCCGCGGCCCCGCCCGCGGACTCACTGCCGCCGCCCCCTGTTGCTACGATCGAAGCTTAAGCACTTACGGGGCGTAGTACAGTGGAGAAGTATTTTTCTTGTCTCTTTTGCACTTACTGCATACCCCAGCCCTGGTCGCTCTTTTATTTTATTTTTTCTCTGAGTCTTCGGGTCAAGGCGTTAACCTGCGCACTGGACATCCAAGTGCAAGAGAGTGGATGTCACACACTTTTTAGGGGCGCGTGCATTTCCATTCACACGCTTGAACAAGTGAAAGTGTCAATTTTCTTGGGAATTCACACATACATTTCTCGGAAAAGTGCTATTGGAAATTCACGCGCCTAGAAGTGTGCGTCATCAACACACTTGGGTTTCAGTGCCTGCGCCCCTGGCCGCGGCCGGGCCAGGCCGGGGCTGCGAGCTGCCCTCTCCAATCGGCCTTATCGGACCGCAGCCGAGCGGCAGCCCAGCCCCGGCCAGGAGGAACAGATGACACTTGCGGACATTGGAACTACGGGGATGGTGCAATAATAATGCTGGGCACCACACTGGAAATCAAAGTGGGTGAGTGTCACGACTTGCTGACGTGTGAATCTTTATTAGTACACTTCAGCAAACAAAGTTGTGATTTCTTTTTCTTGGCTTTGCTCTCACGTGAGGAAAAGTGTAGGAATAAAATTCTATACGTCTACAGGTGTGCGACACTCACACAATTGGCATACAAGGCGCTGACCCACGGGCAGCAGGAGCCCTTGCTTGAGCCTTTGAGAAATTTCTTAACGAGAAGGCAACCCGCTTGAAATTTTGCTTGAATTTTTCCGAGCGGCACTATCAAGTTTGCGTTGAAAATTATGACCAAGGAGAACCGTGGGGTGGAGGCAAATAATTTAATATCAGTGTAGGTGGGCTAGGGGAACGACGCGCCGAGCTGAGCCCCCCCCCCCCCCCAAAAAAAAAAAAAAGTGTAAGTATCCTGAACATAATGGAGGTGGAGGGTGAGGGTAGCGGGCTGCATCTGCGCTTTGCTATACATTTTTTAAAAGGCTCTGAAAAACTATGGAATCGATTTGCTTGCCAATCAGTTAAAAGAACTGTGTGTACTTTATCCGTGGCGATCCGCTTCCGAATATATTTTTTTTTTTTTGAAAAACAAGAGCAAGGCAGGTTGCAAGCGCGTACCGGTGCTAAGGTGATGATTAATGCCTAGAGCAGGCGTAGATGCAGCCCGCTTCATTCCACTGTCTGTGGGGCTGCTTTACGGGTTACTTTTGTGGTGACACTGTGGTCACACGCGGGAGAGAGAGAGAGCACTGTCATTATTTGACGCTCAGCTGGAGGGTAACAGAGAGAGAGAGGACAGAACTCGACTTACCTGCGCGAGGCAGAGTGCCGCGAGGACGAAAGCGACTTTGTAGGCCATGGTGCTTCGGTTGTCGTTGAGCTGAGTGCGTCTGCGTTGGATCCTGACCACGGACTGACTCGGGCCGGGCTCTGCGCCGACGGGACGGTGCTAAGGCCTTAGGCCCCGGCGTGACCCTTGGCCTGGTCCCTCCCTGCCCCACCCGGCCTGGTCCTCCCCCTCCTCTCGGTCTGACTCACCCGCCCCGCCCCGCCCCGCCCCGCCTGGGTGCCCAGTGCCCATCCCTCCCCCCCTCCTACCCTGACTACATGACAGCGCGACGGCCAGCGGAACTAGAGGTGCGCAGCCGAGGGGGAAACAATTCTGAATGTTGGTGAACATATTTTGCCAATATTTATTTGAAGTTTTACTGAATTTTTGCTTGATTATTCCCAAATTTTTGTGAATTTTCCGTAGTTTTCCGTGGTTATCCGTAATCTTCCGTAATTTTGTGTAAATTTTCTGAAGTATCATAATTTTTCTGAATTTTTTCTATTTTTTTCTGAATTTTTCTGATTTTTTCTGAATTACGAGGTGTACAAAAATTTCAAAGCTGTTTCCCCCTCGGGTGCTGCCGTTGGGTGACTGTGACTCAAATTATATTATTGACAAGCTGCTAAAATGAAAAAAAAAAATGAAAAAATAGAAAAAAAACTCACGGGCGTGCAGAGGCGGTTTTAAGTCCAGATGACGAGAGGGGCGATGTGCTGTGGGATGCCTACATACAGGGGTTTTGCACCTCATATGGGGCAACTGCGGGCGTGGGCAATGGTCACCCTAACTGAGGTCTAAAAAACAGTAAAAACACACATAATATTAACGAAAATGTCCACGAAGCATTGACCAATGGGCAAATAGATCCTTAGCTGTATTTAGGCGTTATACAGTATTTGTAAATACAACGAGCGAAAGCGATGAAAATCTGAATTACAACCTAAATTTCTTTTCAACTATATAAGTGACAATCTTGGACGATTCCGACTTCTTTTGCTCTACGCTTCCCGGGAAATCCCAGTGATAAGGTTTGAGGGCCGTGCTTTGCGATTGGTTTAGTTTAAAGCGAGGAGAAAAAAAAAGAAGGAAAAAAGAGGGGGTGAGAGGCAGAGGAGTGGAAAGGCTAGCGAGTGGTAGGGAGGGGATAGTCGGATGGAAGAATGCAGACATATGGAGGGCACATGCATAGTGTCTCGAACATGACGTCATAGGCCTTACTCGTCAATAACCCAAAGCCAGACTGATAAGCTCGCAATTTTCCTTTCTGATTTGCCCGACTGTTCGCTTGTCATTTAAACCTTTTTTCTATCTTTCTCTCGAGGTACGTGTTTACTGTTGAACAAAACAATCTTGCACCTACGGGCCTCAGGTTCCCTCGGTAACTGCAATTCGAGAACTGCCAGTGCTGAAGGCGTATTTTGTGGCCTAGTTTTCTCGTGTTAAGTCAAGAGTATTCATGCAATTTTAGATAAGCCTCGCAAGAGTTGCAACTCCTCCACTACCCACCACTTCATTTAATACACTCCTCTGAAGGAGTGAAGGGCTGCAACTTAGTTACACAAATAAACAACAAAATAGCAGCGATTTTTCAAAATTTTTATTTAAAAAAAAGAAGAAGGAAAAAAAGAATATAGGTAGTCACATGGATTTTGGGTTGTCTCGTGGATTCAAATACAGGGGTGGAATTTAAATAAATTTGGCGCAGACATGTGCGGGGATCTCTGATCTCTCAAGGTTTGGGGGTGACGGAGGCAACGGCATCCCTCATCTGCTGGGCGACGGCGGACAGGCTGGTGGTGACGTTCTTGTAGATCTCAGAGGCCTCGGGGTTCTTGGCGATCTCGCCCTGGATGTAGGAGGTGATGTTCTGGAGAGGGAGAAAATCGCTCCATTTTAATATCAAATAAGACTAAGAGTAGGAAAGCAAAGTGGAGGAACGGTTCAGTCCGAAACTCTCTGACTGTCAAACTTACGTTGAACAGTTCACCCATGTTCTTCCTGAGGTCTTCGACAGCCACAGACACCTTGGCCTCCACGCTCTTCAGGGAGCCCTCCTCATCCGGCCTGGAGAGGACGAACTGCAAAACGAGCAAGCAACGATGTAAACGATTTGTCGCGCACTAGTCCCTCAGCAAACACTACGAGACTATTCGGTCTCACACACGCATAGGCAACAATATTTTCAGACAGGTTTTCCCACATTTTAAGCTTTTAAAATTAAAAAAATAATAATTGTAAAGAGAAATTGCGTAGCAAAGTAAACATAAGCATGTTATGTTGTTGTCTCTTCAATTGGTAGCGATGATTGCAAAATAATTTTTTTTTATTGAAAAAAAAAATGTGTATATTCATAACTAAACTAGAGACATGAGTAATTTTCGGTGCCTGCTCGTACAACTCACTCACCTGGGAGAAGAGGAACACGGAGAGTGTGCACAGAAGGATGAAGCGGATGGCCGACATGTTGGCTGCGGGTCGAGCGTGCTGCTAATACTCAGAATAACACGAATCGAATGGCATTCAGCCCAACGGGGGACGTTTTATACTTGACCCCCTCCCTCGATAACGGACCGCAGCCTCTCTCCCTCCCCCTGCTCTCTATCTCTCTCTCTTCTTCTCTCTGGACACACTGCCCGCCTCTTTCTCTTGCTCCCACTCCGTTCCCGCCGACGAGAGGCGACCCGAGGCGCGAACTTTGTCAGCAAACACCTGGCCTGGCATACGACGAAGTGGTCGAATAGGACGAAAAAAATAAAATAAACAACCACACTCGGTTCAAAAATGTCTCATTGCGTTTAAAAGTGTACTGCTCTCTGTAGTATTTTTTTTTTTTTTTTTTTTTTTTTTTTTTTAAATCGCACTTGTCATTTTCTTTGCAATTGGTCTCTATGGAAGGTTGGCGGAGATAATTCTTAAGGTGCGGGGCATGGGGTTGTGAACAACGAGGCGGGGAGGGTGGCAATTGGATCCGGGCCGGGCCGGGCCAGGCCGGTCCGAGCGAGCCCTGGTCTCTCCTCCCACACCCTCGATCGCGACTAGACGGGCTGGGGCTGGGATGGGCTGGGCTGGGCTGGGGTTATCGGGCTCCACGCTTATCGGAAGGTCGACCCAGCCGCGCTGGGGGCCGGGGCCGGGGAGCGGAGCACTTCGTCTGCAAACATCTCTCTCGCTCGCGCTCCCGTCGGCGCGCGCCGCGACCTGCCAGTGCGACAGAGATAGCAGGGCCATTGTTTCTGTGCGAAGATTAGTGCATATGTGTGTTTGTGTGTGTGAGTTTGGTACGGGTATAGAGACACAAGGAGTAACAGAGAAAGAAGGTGCTCCGTATATCGATTCTCAAGCTCTCGTTCAAAAGAAAGAAAGAACACGATAGGTGATAAAATGCAGGTGGGGTAAATGTACAAGCTGGTTCGATGGCTATATCAAACGAACTGCAAAATAAGAAAACAGAGAGAAAATCAAAATTCGAAAGATAGAGGAGTGTAATGACAGTTTATTAATGAAAAAATAAATAAAGTGATGCGTAAGTAGGAGGTGACAAAACAATAAAACAACAAAACAAAAAGAACAAAACAAAAAGTTACAGGTGCCGGGCGATTCTCTGTATCGCATCCGATGGGTCCGAGTCGTGGTTCAGATTTCGCAAGTCTCGTGCGAAGTCGTCGTCCTGGTCGGCGACGCCGTCGTCCTGGTAGTCGTGGAGCTCCCCCTCGGCGCGCGCGGCCCGCTCCAGGGCCTCCCGCGCGCGGCGCAGCGCCTCCCGGCGGTTGGCCTCCTCCTCGTCGCGCAGCCGCCGCAGGAAGGTCTCGGTGATGTGCAGCAGCGTGGGGTTGGGCGGCCGGTCGTCGTCGGCGACGTCCTCCTGGCCGCCCGCTCGCTTGTACCGGCCCGGCAGTCCCTGCGGCCAGGCGGACACCGAGGCAGGAATCACTCATACAAAATGTGTATGCTGATTTTTTGACTTTTGATTTAAAAAAAAAAAAATCTTTAGATTATTTAAGGAACATTTCTGTAATTTTTTTTTTATAAATTTTGATATTTTAGAATTTCTGCATATTTTCAATTATTTTTTTTTAAACCTTTCCTCGACTTTTTTTTTGATTTTTGTATCTTTTTTTTATTTTCTTTTGATTTGTTTGTTTTTGATTGTTTAAATGATTTTTGTGGGGGTTGGGGTGGCGTGCAATGATTTCTCGCAGGCCAGGGGCTTACCCGGTAGGGGTGCGGCGTGTAGTCGGGCTGCTGCTGGCGCCGGCGCAGCGTCTCCGCGTCCTGCGCCTTGTTGGCCTCGATGGCCTGGAGCAGCGTGGCGGCCAGGTCGCACAGGGTGAGGCGGCGGCAAGAGCACGAGGCGCCCGTGATCATGTTGAGCCCCGTCATGATGAGGTCGTCGTCGAGGAGGCTGCGCGCCCGCCGGGGCCGCGGCTGGGGAGGGGGCGCGGAGTGCGCCGGCACGCTGCCGTGGAGGGTGGCGTCCGCGGGGAAGGCCACGCCAACCGCGCCCGCCGTGCCAGCTGCACCTGGAGGAGCCTGGAAGGAGACGCGGAGTTTTAGGATCTACACTGTATTTCTTTTTTAAGTGCTCTGTTACGTACTTCAGCACAGTGTTGAACACTCTTTGATAGTTTCATGATAATTCCTAATGTGAGGGAAATGTGTTTGGCTAACACCTCCACGCTTCCACACATTCTTCACACTCTTCCTGGCGTGCGATCACTTTTCTTTCCCGCACTTGTCAGAGAGCAAATAAATTCCTCGGCCATCTCCGAGTCATAAAGTTTACGAATGGGTATTCGAAAGTACGTGAATGACTTGTGGGGGGGGGGGGGGGCACAAATCGCTGGTGTGTGCCTGAACTTCACTTCAGTGCGAGGAAGTGGGAAGCTTCACTCACCTAAGGGTATGGGCAAAACCTTACTCACAAGTACGTGAGCGACATTCGAGCACCAGGGCTCCGCCCCGCCCCGGAGCGCTCGCTGGGCGTGCGCAAGGGGTGCTGGAGTCACCAACCCCCACAGCCCCCACCCCTTACCCCCACCAACGCCCACGCCCAGCCCTCGTTATTGTTTTTGTACTCACGGCATGCACCAGGGCGTCGGCGGACGCCAGCAGCAGCAGAACGAGGGCGGCGGAGGCGACAACATCCGAGGCGACGCGTCGGACCGTCGGTGACATGGTGCGGCGCGGCGGGGCGGGGCGCGGCGGACGTGCGGAGCGGATGCGAACACCTTGTTGCCGTCGCGAAGGCCAACAAGCATCTCAGCCTACAGGCGGGCCGGGAGCGAAGGTATATGCGTGAACGCGAGCAATCCGTACTGTCGCCAATCAGATGGCGGTGCCGATGAACCGGGCCGACCGACCGGACCGACCGGGCCCATCGGCCGAGGCGAGGTGTGTTCAATTTCTGAGCGGGAAGGCAAGGCGGGTTCTGCCGGAGTGACGAGTGGCGAGGGGAGGCGGGATGATGGGGCGGAATGGCACGGGTGCAGCAGGCTGATTCCGAAGATCGCTCTCCTACCTCCGTCTTTGTCGCACCTATGGTGGCGCCCTATGTAGGGGATGACGGGGCCCCATGAGTGCGACAAGGAGGGGGGGGCGAGAACGATCTCCGGAATCAGACGGCAAGGTTCGTGGCAGGGGTGATCAAACGGAAGAGAGGGCAGCAAGGGGAGTGAACGCAGCCTCGCGAGTAGATTGCGTATTATTATATTCAACTTGCCTGTTTCCAAAAATAAAAGCTGTTTTCGACCCGTGCTCGGAAACAGTTTTGTGAAGAGAGAGTAAAAGACGTGTGTCAACTGGTTAGGGTATGTGCTTCGATTTTGAGTCATTTACCTGAAACAATGACTGATTACGCACCACTTCTCACGTATGTTTCAGGGAAGACGCAGGTGCGAGGGGGTTTGCCTACCCGCTCTGCCCTTAAGGCGCCATGGCCCTTTCGGTAGGCAAACCCGCCCGTACTACCTGCATCTCCCCTGAAACACCCGGTATAGGAAGCGGTGGTTGGTTCTGACTTTTCCTATTCAACATGTGCTCGTACACTATGGTTTAGGGGTACCCATACTCCCCATGCACAGAAAGAAACGTAAGAGGAAAAGCTCGCCGCCCAGTTCGTTCAGACACAGCAAGTCAGCGTGTAACGATGACAGCAGCAAACGCATTGCTTTGTCGTGTGGTGCAAGGGGCGAACAAGACAGCACAACGGGGTCGACCAAGATGAGTTTTTTTTTATTTCACGTTCATCAGTGCAGAATGTGAACACACTTGGTGCAACAAAGGTTGACAATTTCAAGATCAAAAAATATCGATGCAAAATTTTCAAGGCAAAAGCGAAATTTTTAAAAGTTAAGTGACACAGACATTTCAGGGAAAATTTTTCAAAGAATTGTAAATATTTGCCCTTCATGAGAAACACACTCATAACCTCCTCACATTAAAGGCCCCAATCGAAATGGAATTCCAATAACCGAACAGAGATAAGGAGCACGATGACGTGCTGCCGACCCATTACGAACAGCTCTCCTCGACCTGCCTCTCTCGCACTGATGGGCTTCGCCGTTTACGTGCGAGTGAGACAGAGCGAGGAGGCAGCGCTGTTCGGAATAAGTCGGCTGGTTCGGCCGGGCGGTCCTGGCCCGCACCAAACAACTTTTTAGTCCGAAAGGCGTGCGTCATACCGTTCGCTGCGCTGTGATGCCTGTCTGTGGGTTCATGCACTGACGTCGCCGGGGGGCGGTCCGGCGGTCCGCCTAGCAGCAGCCGCACGGCGGAGGGGGTGGGGGCAGCGGGCAGCCGCAGCCGCAGCCGGGGGCGGGCAGGGCGCCGCAGCCGCAGCTGGGGGCGGGCTGCTCACACACACACACGGGCACCAGACACTTGCGGCACTTGGGCTTGGGGGCGGGCACGAGGAACTTCCTGGTCTTGGTCACCTCGATGAGGCGGCCGCAGGGAGGAGGCAGGGCAGGGGGGCCGCAGCGTCCGCCGCGGTGCCCGCCGTGATGGAGGGCGGGAACACCGCCGCAGCCGCAGGGGGCGGGCCCGCAGGTCTGGCAGGGGGCGGGCGCGGGGGCGGAGCAGCCGCAGGGGGCGGAGCTGCCGCAGGAGAAGCAGGGCTGAGGGGCGGGGGCGGGGGCGGAGCAGCCGCAGGGGCCGGGGCCGCCGCAGGAGAAGCAGGGCTGAGGGGCGGGGGCGGAGCAGCCACCGCAGCTCGGCACGCCGCAGCCGCAGGGCGCCGGGGGCGGCGGCAGGGACACGATGGTCACCTCCTGCTGGCCGCAGCCGCAGGGGTTCGGCGCGCAGGAGCCGCAGTTGGCGGGGTGGGCCTGTGGATCACAGAATAACCTTTCATGTAGCAATTGCTATGGATATGCGAAAATTTGGTTATGCACTCGTGAAATGTGCGCACTTGAACGACGAAACGTGGGAGTCTTCTCTGGAATTTCTCGCAAGCTCCTCGTGGACCGGGTGTTTCTTACTGTGAATGCGTAACAGTGTTGCGGGATTGCATACTCACCCAGCGCTGCAGCGGCCATGGCGCCTTACGGGCGAATGGCGTAGGCAAGCCCGCAACACTTGTACGCATTCAAAGAAACACCCGGTACTAATTAAAACGCAAAAGTAGCGGCAGACTTACCGATGCCCACTGGGCGGCGCCCAGCAGCGCGGCGGAGATCAGGAGCGCCTTGAGGAGTGCGGACGCCTTCATGGTGGAGGTGTGTGTGCTCCGGAGTCAGAGGCGCACTAACTTATACCGATTCGCGCCAAAGGCTGTCGCGAGGGGAGTGTCGGCGAGCATGGAACGCGCCCCCGCGGAGCACCGCGCGCCCGCCCCGGTCCGCCCCGGTCCGCCCCCCCCCCCGACGCTGTGTTTGTAAACTCGGAGGTGTGAGCGAGGCCGCGGGCGTGAGGGCGCACGGCCGGCCAGCCCGGGGCCCGGGCCAGCGCCGCCCGGGAGGTGCACTGCACGCCGACGCCGACCCTCACCTTGCAGTGCTGCGAGGTGGGGGGAACGCCCCGAGGGGATGAATCACTTTTTGGTAGAGTGCACACATGAGTACATGAGAACAGGAGTGCATCGGAGATTTAAAAGAGTATTTAAAACCTTGTCGATGTACATATGTACAACTTTTAAAAAGTATCGCCAAGGTTTAAAAACTTTGAAAATTATCGCCGAGAACAGATGAGTAGCCCGAGGGAGAAAGAACTCTGAAATTTGTGCATACCTCGTCATTCAGAAAAATTTAGAGAAAAATTCAGAAAAAAAATCAGAATAATTCAGGAAAATTTAGAAAAATTTACAAAATTTCGGTGAAATTCAAGAAAAAATTCAGAAAACTTCAAATCACAAAAGATTTTTAAAAAAGTACAAAATGTGTGCACCGAAATTCACAGTTGTTGCCCCGTGTTGCCCACTCGGTACAGCCCGATATATACATATGAGTACAAGGGGGAATTAACCCCTCGGAAAGCGTGGAGCAAACGGCGTCTCTTGACCTCACTCGCGACACCTCATCCACAGCATCCATCATCGCGTCACGGGCGCGCGGCGCGCAACAGGCGCCCACCAAGCTCAGTTATCAATATGTCTACGTGCCTAGGAGAAACAACCTTTACTGCGTAATGGTGTGGTTAGAATAACAGAGGAAGAAGAATACCGTATAGAACGAAACCGACCTACCTCACACTTGACCTACCCATATTTTTATTCCAAAAATATTGACGTAAATATTGATATAAAAATTCGTATTTTTTTTCCCCTCGCAGATGACCTACCTCGCAGTAGACCTTCCCATATTCTTTCGAAAAATATTGATATAAATACCATCTCAAAAATATACCCAAAATTTAGTAATTTCAGTTGACGCACCCAAAAGTTGACCTACCCAATAAAAATATTGAATAGAAATAATGTACAACACCTCAAATTCACGCTCGTGCCGTATCGCTCCCTCTCGCTCCCACATCTCGGCCTGGGAGCAGTATAAGACGGCCGGGCTCATCCAGGGGAAGTACCATTCCAGTTCCCCTCTAGTCGGCGGTCGGACCGGAACTCACCCACCCCTCTCAGCACCATGAAGTCCGTCAACGTGTGTGTGGCCCTCGCCGCCTTCGCCCTCGTGCTCGGCATGGCCGCGGTAAGCCTTTGTACTGTTGCGGGATATGGTTTCGTCCTCCGAATGGCCAGCCTCCAGGCATGGAATCAATCATATTCGAGAGTGTGAATTTGGTACGCTGTGGGTGTTTGAATTTATCCTGCCACATTGCCTCTGTAAGTGTGTAAAATTCCTTGTTGGAATGAAAATTTACACACCTTCAAGGGTGCGGCACAATTTTCACAACCGTTTGTTTTTCTCTTATTTTTCCATGCCTTTCATTCTTGCCGAAAGTGAAATGTTTGGAAAGCCGTTCTTAAACGTTTTTCCCTCCTGTTTGGCGCGCATGCGCGCAGGCCTCGTGCGGCTGCAGCAGCGGCGGCAAGGACGTGTGCGGCGGCGGCTGCAGCAAGACGGTCATCCGGCCCACCTACATCCCGGCGCCCAAGCCGCAGCCCGTGGTGCGCAAGTACGTGTACGTGCCGCAGCCCGCCCCCGAGCCCGAGCCCTGCTACGTGCCCGAGGCGCCCAAGGCCCAGCCCGTCTACTACGTGGCCCCCGCGCCCGCGCCCAAGCCCGTCTACATCCCCGTGCACGTGCCCCAGCCGGCGCCCGCCCCCTGCGACACCGAGGAGCGCGTCATCGACTACGTGCCCGCCCCAGCCAAGAGGATCGTGTACCGCCCCGCCCCCGCCCCCGCCCCCGTGTGCGGCTCCTGCTACCGCCCCTCCTCCAGCTGCGGCTGCAACTGAGCGCGTGGTGCGCCGAGGGTGGGTGGGTCTAGTCTCCGCGCCCCGCCCGCCGTGAGCAATCAATAAAATGAACTGAAACCAAGTAAACGGTTGTGTTGAAAATTGATCCCGTCTCCAGAATCACGCTTAAACGCTTATCGTTTCATCGAAATCCAGCGGGTACATCATCCCCTTTTAAACATTCTAGTGGGCAAACGCAATTATTTTGACATAAAGCACGCACACTGTAAACTCAAACACCCAAACACGCATCAATTAACTTTTACATGTTTCTGTAATTTTAATTTTACAGACTATGGTAATTTTACAGAAAATGTCTTGGCACCAACTATTCCAATACTTTTCCTATAAAATCTCTCCAAATTTGGCTAACAGCAGTGCACTTGCAAATGAAAAGGTGTAAATTTTCCAAGGATGTTCTTACGCTCGGACTAGTGTAATGTAGACTTTCGCGCCCTTCGGTCTCGGGTAGAAATAACGTTCATTTTTGCATAACAGTCGTGAGTATTACGTTGGTTGAATTGCGCAAGAAAAAGCGCAGCTCTAGTAAGTCTCGTTGAGAGCAGGTTTATTTAAGAAAAGAAGGACCTTACAACGACCCTCCTGGATTTCACCGATTTTATTTTAGTGTTTGATAGTCCCCCTAGGTGGAAGTTTAAAGCCAAAAACTTAGACCCCCTACAAATTTTTTGTGGGAGATATTGGAACTTTAAGTTTTTTTGGGCCAATTTGCATCCAATTTGGGGATTTTTAATAAACTTGCGACTTAGTCTGTGTCGCCATTTTGACCTGTGACTCAAAATTGAACGAGGAACACGGGGCAAGCCTCGGATTTGACCTACGACAACTTTTTATGGAAAATTATTTGATTTTTCTCGAAAAAATGCATAAAAAGTCCCAAATCTTGGGATTGGCGAAATTGTATCCACCAGCCAGTTCGAAATATCATGTTCCCATGCAAAATGATCGGCTGAATCTAAATTTCACCCACCCAGATTTTTCCGACCAACCGTGCCGGAGATATATGCCACTTCAAAGTTGACCAATTTTAGTTTCGTTTTTAAAATCTCCAGTTTTTGCCTTGTGGTTCGTTCCTAAGAATGAAGGCGATGGATCCCAGCAATTTGGGTGTTGTGCTCGGGTCGGTGGCCTCTGGTGCCTGCCAGGCCAGGTAGGCCAAAGACCCGTACCGCCATACATACGGATATGGCCGGTGGCCTGCCCTGCCCCTGCCACGCGACCAGCAGTTTTCCCTCCCCAGCACTTCCCACCACGTCGTCTGCCGACTGATTCAGAGGTTCGCACTACTCCCTCTCCGTCCTTGTCGCACAAACAGCTGTGCCCTACCAACGTGGTACTCACGACTGTTATGCAAAAATGAACGTTATTTCTACCCGAGACCGAAGGGCGCGAAAGTCCACATTACACTAGTCCGAGCGTAAGAAAATCCTCGGAAAATTGAAACCTTTTCATTTGCAAGTGCACTGCTGTTAGCCAAATTTGGAGAGATTTTATAGGAAAAGTATTGGAATAGTTGGCGCCAAGACATTTTCTGTAAAATTACCATAGTCTGTAAAATTAAAATTACAAAAACATGTAAAAGTTAATTGATGTGTGTTTGGGTGTTTGAGTTTACAGTGTGCGTGCTCTATGTCAAAATAATTGCGTTTGCCCACTAGAATGTTTAAAAGGGGATGATGTACCCGCTGGATTTCGATGAAACGATAAGCGTTAAGCGTGATTCTGGAGGACGGGATCAATTTTCAACACAACCGTTTACTTGGTTTCAGTTCATTTTATTGATTGCTCACGGCGGGCGGGGCGCGGAGACTAGACCCACCCACCCTCGGCGCACCACGCGCTCAGTTGCAGCCGCAGCTGGAGGAGGGGCGGTAGCAGGAGCCGCACACGGGGGCGGGGGCGGGGCGGTACACGATCCTCTTGGCTGGGGCGGGCACGTAGTCGATGACGCGCTCCTCGGTGTCGCAGGGGGCGGGCGCCGGCTGGGGCACGTGCACGGGGATGTAGACGGGCTTGGGCGCGGGCGCGGGGGCCACGTAGTAGACGGGCTGGGCCTTGGGCGCCTCGGGCACGTAGCAGGGCTCGGGCTCGGGGGCGGGCTGCGGCACGTACACGTACTTGCGCACCACGGGCTGCGGCTTGGGCGCCGGGATGTAGGTGGGCCGGATGACCGTCTTGCTGCAGCCGCCGCCGCACACGTCCTTGCCGCCGCTGCTGCAGCCGCACGAGGCCTGCGCGCATGCGCGCCAAACAGGAGGGAAAAACGTTTAACAACGGCTTTCCAAACATTTCACTTTCGGGAAGAGTGAAAGGCATGGAAAAATAAAAAATGAAACAAACAGTTGTGAAAATTGTGCCGCACCCTTGAAGGTGTGTAAATTTTCATTCCAACAGATTAAAGTGTAAATTTCCCAAGGAATTTCACACACTTACAGAGGCAAATATGTGACAGGATAAATTCAAACACCCACAGCGTACCAAATTCACACTCTTGAATATGATTGATTCCATGCCTGGAGGCTGGCCTGGAGGACGAAACCATATCCCGCAACGGTACAAAGGCTTACCGCGGCCATGCCGAGCACGAGGGCGAAGGCGGCGAGGGCCACACACACGTTGACGGACTTCATGGTGCTGAGAGGGGTGGGTGAGTTCCGGTCCGACCGCCGACTAGAGGGGAACTGGAATGGTACTTGCCCTGGATGCGCCCGGCCATCTTATACTGTTCCCAGGCCGAGATGTGGGAGCGAGGGGGAGCGATACGGCACGTGCGAGCGCGGGGCGCGGCGGGGCGGGAGCGTGCGGGGAGCAGCACGCAGGGATGTTAGTAAACTCGTCCAAAGCATCACGCCCACGCCCAAACGCTCTCCGCCGGGGCCAGGCCGGAAGGTCGTCAACTTCCCCTTGGGCCATGACGATCCGATAGAAATGTCATACTCGGGTAGCATTACGGTAGCATTATTTGCTATAATCGACTGTAAATATTTCAGGAAGGAACAGAGTTCAGCGCTCAAAGTAAGGATAGCATAACGGCTTGTTTGTAATGTTAGCCCCTGTGTGAATGAATATAGGAGATGTGTATGTGTGTGTGTGGGGTGGTGGTGGTGGTGGTGGTGGTGGTGGATGTGCGCGCGCGCGCGCGCGCGTGTGTGTGTGTGTGTGAGAGTATGGTTGAGTGAGTGAGAGGGAGAGGGAGAGAGAGGGAGGGGGAGAGAGAGGGAGGGGAGAGAGAGGGAGGGGAGAGAGAGGGAGAAGAGAGAGAGAGAGAGAGAGAGAGAGAGAGAGAGAGAGAGAGAGAGAGAGAGAGAGAGAGAGAGAGAGAGAGAAACAGAGACGGAGTGCGCTTCACTCATTAGCAAGTGAGTGTGACATTCGTAAATTGGAATTCCAGTGCGGAGAAGCGTCGCGAAAAACGCGAAATATCGGGGTGAAAAAGACCAAACTTTGGAGTGCTTTGAAAGGACTCAACTTCTATACAAATGTGCGACATTTTGGGACAGGGCGGACACACACTGGAAACCCAACACTTGTTTGTGCGCGAGGATTCATTCGTACACTTGTACACTCAACCGTATGCATTTTCCTAGGATTCTCACCCATTTCGGGTGCGAATCTGGATACGAGGCTCGTGGCTCGTGACCCTGGACCCCAGCCGCGGGCGTCCTGTTCCGCCCGCCCAAAGCTTGTCACAGGCGGAACGCCAGAGCGGGCAGCGCCCGCGAGTGCCAGTGCTACTCCTGACATTGTCACTGAAGCACCAGCCCTCCGCCTGCTCTGCTCCATGACCGCCGCGATGCTCGCCCCGCTGCTGATCCTGGCGTTGCTGCCGTTGGCGCTGGCCGCCTGCCCCTGCCCGCCCGCGCCCGCCGCCGCCGAGGTGTGCGGCAGCGACCACAAGACCTACCCCAGCGCCTGCGACCTGGACTGCACAGCCCCGCCCGGTCAGCGCGCCCCGCCGCCGCGCCGGCTGCAGGTACGAGCACGGGGCAGCTCTGTGTGACCGACGGCATGCTCGTGCGCCCCCCAGGTGTCGCCGCCGCGCACCCCGGCCCGTGCTACCCCGCGGACGCCGCACTGGGCCGCCCGACCATCGCCGCCCAGCTGAGCGGCAGCAGCGCCTCCTGCAGCCTCCAGCCAGGAGGACAGGGCAAATACAACTCGAACCCGTCGCACTGTACTGTACAGTCATCGTGGCGTCGTAGCTCAGTTGGTAGAACGCGCAACACCGAACCGAGTGGTCCGAAGTTCGACTCCCACTTGGGAAAGTGTTTTTCGCGCTTGACATTCCCTTTGGCCGCAGCTGGATGGCAGGTCAAATAGAAGTTAAACACGTCTCACCGCCGTTGGCTCGGTGGCTCTGGGCGTTGGGTCGCTTCCTGTTCTGGCTACGTGTCGGCACTCGGGGTTGTGGGTTCGAATCCCGCGTACCCCTCTGAGGTAAGGCCTCTGAAACTGGGATCAGGAAGTCTAACGCCCTTGACACCGCTCGTACCTCTAGGGGTAGGCCAATGGTGGTACGGGGATCAAATCTGTCGAATTGCGCGATAGGATCGCAGTCAGCAAAGCGCCGGTTCCCATGGAACACCGAAGCAGTTGGCTGCCACAGGGGGTAAAAGCCCTGTGCCTGGCGGGAACCGCAACCTCCTTCGGGAGGTTTACTGCCGCAAAAATTTTCCATGTTTTCACGCCACCCTTTCAATTGCAGAGCAAAATTTGTTTCTGAAAAGTTTAAAAAAATAATTGAAATAATTGTGATTATTTTGCGCAGCTGCAAGTTAATTTCCAATAATTTGGAATAAATCGAAATAATTCACAATAATTTACTAAAAATCCTATTTCATCATGTAATTGAGAGAATAATTTGGATCAGATGTGCGTGTATTTTCTGAGGTCATTCCTTAAATTCGCTTGAATTTGTTTTGAATTCGTTTTGAATTTGCGTGAATTAGTTTTGAATTCGCGTGAATTAGTTTGAATTAGTGTGAATTTTGAATTTGTGGTGTACATCAATATTCGGAGTTATTTACCCCTCGGCTCTCTCTCTCTCTCTCTCGCTCTCTCTTTCTCTCTCGCTCGCTCGATTAGAGGGGAACAAACGACTAACGAGGGGCGCTGGGAAATAAAAACAAGGTGGTGTTCTACTACATCAGCGTTTCTTTATTTTTGACATTCCTTACAGGCTCTCCCGTGAGCCCTAACAAGGACAACCGCAGGAAGCAGCGGGCTGAGCGCAGGTGTTGCACACCTGCTGAACGGGCCTGGCGACGGGCCTCCTGACGAGCTTCCTGGTGCGAATGACGACCTGCTGCTGGCCGCAAGAGGCCTGACCCTGGTTGCAGGTGTTGCCGCAGTTAGTGCCGCAGCTGTTGCAGGGCTGAGGAGCAGGAGCGGGCTGGTAGCAGGTGTTGCCGCAGTTGGTGCCGCAGGTGTTGCAGGGCTGAGGAGCAGGAGCGGGCTGGTAGCAGGTGTTGCCGCAGTTAGCGCCGCAGGTGTTGCAGGGCTGAGGAGCAGGAGCGGGCTGGCCGCAGGTGTTGCCGCAGTTAGAGCCGCAGCTGTTGCAGGAAGCAGCAGCAGGAGCGGAAGCAACCTTGTAGTAGACAGTGGCAGCGGACTGGGCGCAGGTATTGCCGCAGTTGTTGCCGCAGGAGTTGCAGGGCTGAGGGGCGGGCTGGGAGCAGGTGTTGCCGCAATCAGTGCCGCAGGTGTTGCATGGCTGAGGGGCGGGCTGGGAGCAGGTGTTTCCGCAGTCAGTGCCGCAGGTGTTGCAGGGCTGGGGGGCGGGCTGGGAGCAGGTGTTGCCGCAGCTGCTGCTGCCGCAGGTGTAGCAGGGCTGAGGGGCGGGGGCGGGCTGGGCGCAGGAGTTGCCGCAGCTGGAGCTGCCGCAGGTGTTGCAGCTGGCCTGCTGGACGGGGACGGTCTTGGTCTCGGTCACCTCGACGACCTCGTCGGCCTGCTGGGAGCAGGTGTTGCCGCAGCTGGAGCTGCCGCAGGAGTAGCAGGCAGCCTGGGGAGCGGGGGCGGGGGCGGACTTGTAGTAGACGGCGGCGGGGGCGGGGGCGGCGGCGGCGGCCTGGTAGTACACCACGCGCTGGGCGGGGGCGGACTGCTGGCCGCACTTGCGGATGCAGTTGGCCTGGTGGGACACAGAGTAAAACACGATGTAAGTGAAAAATGTGGCTTCAACCCTAATAAATACGTTTTCTCGCAAACTTTCATACAAAATTTTGATCCCGCCGAAAGGGCCCTTACAAACTTTCAGCCTCTACGTTTATCTCCGGGGGGAAACAACTCAGAATTTTGGTGTACACCTCGTATTTCAGGAAAATTCAGGAGAACCCAGAAAAATTTAGAAAAATTCACAAAAATTCACAATAATTCAAAACTTTGGAAAGTTTAGAAAAAAATCACTAGAAATTAGGTAAAATTTATGTGAAAATTCATAAAATTTTTATAAAAGTCACAAAATGTCACTAAAATTTACAAAAAAAATCACATAATGTATAGATCAAAATTCGGAGTTGTTTCCCCTTCGTTTAGCTCTCTCCCTAGATGGCGAGGGGAGCGGACGGTGCTGCCAAACTCTCATATCGCGAGACCAAAGTGTGGGCGCGTTGGCGTGAGCTGCAACAGCAGTAAAGCTGTCTGCAGCCGCGCCTGCCAACTAGGCAACATGCACAGACCAGTGCCGACGTGTTGCCCGGCAGGCCGGCGTCGAAGCAGCCCGCCTTACCCCACTGCGTTTGGGACAAAAATGTTGCCCACTTTTTGGCAGCTGTGAGCGGTACAGCTGACACCCCCGGCAATAAGGCAGGTTCAAACGGTACGAAATGTTGAGCTCCATTCTAGAAAACTCACCTCGGCGATGCCGAGCACCAGGGTGGCGAGGAAGCACGCCTTCAGCACGACTGCGGTCCTCATGGCGACGGTTGTGGCTCTGCAACGGGACAAAGCGGAATGACAGCCGGCCGCCGAGTACACTCACACTTTATACGACGCGGGTGCTGTCAAAACACAAAACACGGGGGTGTTAGTAAACTGGAGGCGACCGGCAGCGGGGCGGGGGTGGGCCCCGTGCCCAGCCCGGCGCCCGTACCCAGCTAGCAGCGGAGAGCGCAGCGAGCTTGTGAAAAATTGAGGCACATCCGAAGGGGGTGGGCGGGTATCACTTAGAAAAATCATTTAAAAATATTTAAAAAAAAAACAAGAAGACAGATACAGAAAAATGCGAAAAATCGAGAGAAATGGGTTTAGAAAAAAAAAACTGAAATAAAATTGGAAAAGTTCAGAAATGGGTGTAAAAGATCAAAATTTATCAAATTTTCCTTAAAAAATCACAAGAAAAATTAAAACAAAAAAGAAATCAAAAAAGTCAAAAGTAAAAAAAAAAAAAAATCATTGTACACATTCTGTATGAGTGATTCCCCCTCGGGCACACCTATTAGAGTGTGAGAAAATTGTCGCACGCCTACAAGTGTGCGGAAAATTTACCACGCACCGACAAGTGCGTGACACTTGAATTAAAGTGTGCGAAAAATTTGTCACACATCTACACGGCTCTGATGCAATTTCTTATTTACTTTCGTGATGATTGCACGCAGATGTAAACATGGCCTCAATCGAAAAATGTGTGTGTGTGGCTGTGCAGCCCTGGCCAGCCCCTCCCCAGTCCTAGAGGTGGCGGGTCGGACCAAGCTCGGGCCGCGCGCGGACCGGGGACTACACTGTAAAGTCAAGTGTGCAACTGCTAAACACTCGTAAGTGTGCAACTCGACAGTTATATACTTGGAAGTGTTCAACAAGGAAAGTGTTGTCGCGTGCAGTTGAACACTTGCAAGTGCACAACCGCCGTGTTACTCTAACAAATGCAGAGCCGTGGAGTTGAGCAGTTGCAATCGCACGGCTGTTGAGTTGAACACTTTCACATAATAAACATGAAGTTCACACACTTAAAGCTGTTGAACAGTTGCACACTTGGCTTAACAGTGTAGCTGTTGTAACCGAGGCCCTTGGGGGGTAGGGAATTTGGGAATTTGCGACGGGTTCGAGGCGTATTTGCCGCGTATCCTGCAGCCTCCAGCCAGGAGGACAGGCCAAATACAACTCGGACCCGTCGCACTGTACAGTCATCGTGGCGTCGTGGCTCAGTTGGTAGAGCGCGCAACACCGAACCGAGTGGTCCGAAGTTCGATTCCCACTCGGGAAAGTGTTTTTCGCGCTTGGCATTTCCTTTGGCAGCTGCTCCAGGGCAGGTCAAGTAGAAATTAAACACGTCTCACCGCCGTTGGCTCGGTGGCTCTGGGCGTTGGGTCGCTTCCTGTTCTGGCTACGTGTCGGCACTCGGGGTTGTGGGTTCGAATCCCGCGTACCCCTCTGAGGTAAGGCCTCTGAAACTGGGATCAGGAAGTCTAACGCTCTTGACACCGCTCGTACCTCTAGGGGTAGGCCAATGGTGGTACGGGGATCAAATCTGTCGAATTGCGCGATAGGATCGCAGTCAGCAAAGCGCCGGTTCCCATGGAACACCGAAGCAGTTGGCTGCCACAGGGGGTTAAAGCCCTGTGCCTGGCGGGAACCGCAACCTCCTTCGGGAGGTTTACTGCCGCAAAAATTTTCCGTGTTTTCACGCCACCCTTTCAATTGCAGAGCAAAATTTACTTCTGATTTTTTTTTAAATTAATTGAAATAATTATGATTATTTTGCGCAGTTGCGAGTTAATTTCCAATAATTTGGAAAAAATCGAAATAATTTACAATAATTTAGTAAAAATCCTATTTAATCATGTAATTGAGAGAATAATTTGGATCAGCTGTGCGTGTATTTTCTGAGGTCGTCCCAAAATACTTGAATTCGTTGGAAATCTCACGAAATCAATGGAAATCATATGAATTCGGTAGACATTTAACTGAAATCAATGGAAATCATGTGAAATCAATGGAAATCACTTGAAATCATGTGAAATCTCGCGAAATCAGTGAATTCACTTGAAATCTTTGAAATCCGTTGAAATCACCTGAAATCATGTGAAATCTTTGAAATCCGGAGATCAGGTGTACAAAATTTTTCGGAGTTGTGGGCCCCTCGTAAAAATCTATTTCATAGCTCAGCCTACATTTCACTGCAGGATGAGCCTTCGAGCTGAACCAAGCGCGATGGGATGGGAACCAGCCTGGCTAGCTTGCCGACATGAAAAAAAATATCTTGTCAAATTCAAGTTTTGTAAACTGCAATCTGGAAGCGCTGCAGGCGAAGGGAGGCGTACTCTTTGCTCAGCCCAACACGTGCCCCGCACGCTCGTGCGCGTACCTCGGAACAGGGGAGCGCTGGTCTGGTCTTTGACAGGTTTTTATGTAAGTCTTTCCTCCAAAAGTTTTGGATGTGCGTTTGTTGAAAGGAAAAGGATGCTCAAAGTTTTCCAGGTGTTTATTAAAGGCCATCAGCAGCCGCAGCCGCAGTTGGGGGCGGGGAGGGAGCAGATGCCGCAGGGCTTGGGGGGGCGCGGCAGGGAGATGGGCACGAAGCTCCTGGTCCTGGTGATCTCGACGATCTGGCCGCCGCAGGAGGGGGCGGAGCCGGAGCCGGAGCCGGAACCGTAACCATAGCCGGAGCCGGAGCCAGAGCCGGAGCCGTAGCCGCAGCCGCCGCAGTTGGAGGAGCCGCAGGAGCCGCAGCTGGGGGCGGAGCCGCAGCCACCGCAGTTAGAGGAGCCGCAGGAGCCGCAGCTGGGGGCGGGGGCGGGGGCGGGAGCGGGGGCGGGAGCGGGGGCGGGAGCGGGGGCGGGGACGGAGAAAGAGTAGATCACGGGAGCGGGGACAGGAGCGGGGGCGGGGTAAGAGAAGCAAACGGGGCCGGGGGCGGGAGCGGGGGCGGGAGCAGGGGCGGGGGCGGGGCCGCAGCCGCCGCAGTTGGAGGAGCCGCAGGAGCCGCAGGAGCCGCAGGAGCCGCTGTTGGAGGCGGGCGCGGAGAAGGAGATGTAGACGGGAGCGGGAGCAGGAGCAGGAGCGGGAGCGGGGGCGGAGCCGCAGCCGCCGCAGTTGGAGGAGCCGCAGGAGCCGCAGTTGTTGTTGTTGTTGTAGGCGGGAGCCGTGTTGGAGTAGTACACGGAGCCGGAGCCGCAGCCGCCGCAGTTGGAGGAGCCGCAGGAGCCGCAGTTGGGGGCGGGGGCGGGAGCGGGCGCGCTGTTGCAGCCGTTGCAGCTGGAGGAGCCGCAGCCGCCGCAGTTGCCGAAAGAGGGCAGGCTCAGGCTGGGCAGGAAGATGGGCAGCGCTGGAGGCCCGTGGCACGGGGCGGGCAGGGACGGGGCGCCGCCGCAGGAGCGGATACACCCAGCCTGGAAAAAACAAATACACGAGTTATTAGATACGCGGAAACAAGAATTACGAAAATATACAATTGTGACGCACTCGGTCGATCAATGCGCTCAGTCGGAGGGGGAATCAACTCTGAAAGTTTTGTACAACAAGTTCTTTAAAAGAATTCAGTGCAGAAAAATTTAGAAAAAAAATGAAAAACTTACACAAATTCAGAAAATTTTAGGAAAATTCATAAAATTGTTGGTAAATTTCAGGTAAAAATTTACAAAACCTCACGAAAATTCACTAAAAATTCAGAAGATTTCACAAAAATTCACAAAATGTGTACACCCGAATTTAGAGTTGTTTCCCCCTCGGCTGAGTCCGGGGCATAATCAGCCTCTACAATTCAGCACAGTATCACCGTGAATAAATAGCGATCCTTCCGCGCTCATGCAACTTTATCTTCTTGCAAATCTCACCTGAGCGAGGCCGAGGACGGCGGCGGCCACGACAACAACGACGGAGACGGCCCTCATGGTGTTCAGCGAGATCTGCTTCCCCTCCGGACAAGTAGGTCGGATGTGATGCGCCGGGGGCCGAGGCAAAGCGTTTTATAGCGCTTCCCGCTTTGGGGGCTCATGCTCATCGATACGGACGCCGACAGGGACAGGGTGGCGTCCGAGGGGAGGGCGTCGCGAGCGCCTCACGGGGGTAGATCGGAAGAGTGGAGAACATGAATGAGTTTCGGACGCTGCACGCCCACAAGCGTGAATTGCAACCGGCGACACGGCGTGTTTGTAAACAGCAGCTCCGACTGGACGCTATTATTTCGGAGTGCTGGAATTTCCAGAAACTTGGAATTCTGATGTCTCGTCGCAGAGTTTGGTCACCGCCGAGGTCGCGCGGCACTCTACGGTAATGAAGTATAAGTTACTTCGTGTGGAGAAGAAAATGAAATTTTTGGCGCAACGTAGCACTGTCGCACAACAAAACGGCATAACCTGATACTGGTCCCCTCGCAAATAGTGGTTTTTGGACCGTTATCGGATAAATTTATTTTCATAATTTATAGCACCCATTGCTCTAGGGACAGGTAAATTTGGAAAAAAAAATTGAAACGAAAATACCGTTTTACAGTGAAGTTTTCTGCTTTGTTTTGAGATGGTGGATGGCTGCACTGCCATCTTTTTTTTCTTCCTTCTTACGGAGCTTACGTCCTCAAAGCGTTTCCATTTTGAGTTTGGGAATAGAAAGCACCACTCGTTGAAACATTTAAAAAATAATTTATTTTTTCGTGTTACATGCGCTCTGTCGCCTTGTTATAAACTCCACCATCGGTTTTCAATACGTATATAAAAATAACGGGAATGAAATAAAAAATAAGTTAGTGAATGTGGTCGCATCGAAAATATCAGCAGGTCCAGGCGGGCCCCTGAGGGGCGGGGCCGGCGGGGCCGCCGCCGGGCAGCTGCAGGACGGGCCCCGGGGCCGGGCACAGCTGGCACGGCAGGCCGGGGGCGTAGAGGCGCACGCGCTGCTCCCAGGGGGCGGCGCCGGGGGCGGGGCCGGGGGCGGGGCCGGGGGCGGCGGAGGTCGCCGGCCCCCAGACGGGCTGCTGCTGCGGCACGAGGTGCAGGCCCCAGAGCGCGGCGGGGAGGTGCGGACCCGGGTGCAGCCCCGGGTGGGTCCCCGGGTGGGGCGCGGCGAAGCGCTGGAACTGCCGCTGCGCCGGCGGGAAGGGGACGGCCCAGGCTGCCGGGGCCATGATGTGCAGGGGCGGCAGGGGGGCGCGCAGCAGCGCGTGGTGCCTGTCGGCGTGCCTCTTGTGGGGCGAGGAGGCCGCGGGGGCCACGGCGCGCAGGTGCAGCGCGCAGCCCTCGAACTGCTTCCAGGCGGGGGCCGCCCCGCCGCCGCCGCCCCCTCCGTGATCGGACCTCGGCCGGTACGCTCTCCGGGGCTGCGCCGACGTCGGCCTGCGGTGTCGGCCGTCGGCGGCGTCGTCGGCCTCGTGCTGCTGGAGGCCCTGCGGGAGTAGGGGCGAGTGGTCGTCCGCGAGGGCGGCGTCAAGAGGGACGCCGCTGACGTCGTCCGGCACAAATTCCCCGCCGCTGTCAGCAGGGTGCGCGGCGGCCTGGGAGCCGACCTCCGGAGGGCCGAGAAGGTCCATGATGACCTCGGTCTCCTCCACCTCGCCAGCGGCGCGCTCCGTTTCGCCGTGAGCTCGCTCACCCGTAGGTTCGTCGGCGGCAGGATCCAGGGACGATGCCCCCTCCCGGACGGGCGGCGGCAGAGTTGCGCCCAGATCGGCAGCATCGGCCGGCACGGCCTTCTCATCGACGACGGGCGTCGTGGACTCCATGGCGGCGTATCTCTGAAGGGATAAATAAGTGGAGGGGTGGGGGTTTACTTTAATAGGAAATAATCCTGACAAATATCGTCGAAGATTCGGTTGGCAGAATGGCATCATGGATATAATTGGCACGTCAGCCCATGGAGCGTCTGGAGGTCAGAGGAACCTGCGGCCCCGACCCGAAAGGGGGGTCTCACTTCCACATGCTGTTTTCAGACTCCAAATTAAACATCGAGGCCCGGCCCGCACTGCAACCGCCCCGCCCCGGCTCGCCCCGGCCCGCCCCGTCCAGCCCAGCTCAGTGCTCCGGGAGCTACGCCGCTGCACACTGCACGCTACGGAACGGTTGCGTCAGCTAGGCCGCGTGCGAAAAACGCTAAACGCAAAACGCAGCTCCCCCACGCAGCACTTTGCACCCCACGCCACCGTGCGAGAGCGAGACAGACAGAAGGCGGGGATCGTTCTGTCCTTGTCGCACTCGCGGGACACTACCATGCCCTACATCGGGTGCGACAAGGCTCGAAGTACGAGAGAGATCTGCTTCTGAATCAGTCGGCCGCCTCACTCGCTCCCGTCGGCCGGCCGGCCGACTGTCGGCGTTACTCACCCCGTTGCGGGCCGCGACGTCGGCGGGGGCGACGACCTGAGGCAGGTGGCGCGCGGGCGTGGCGGCGTGTGGCGGCGGCTGAGGTGGAGCCGTGGTCAGGCGGACCGTCAGGGCGACTACCGCGAGCAGTGTCACCGCCGCGGCGACTATCAAGGTTGTGCGCGCCAGGGCGGCCGCCCCGGGGCACAGGCGGCACAACAGCGGCCCGCGGCCCGCCGCGCCCGCCCCGGCCCCGCCCGCCTCGAGCAAGTCGAGCGCCGGCCGGGCCGCCAGCCCCGCCACCGCCATGGTGGCCGCGATCCTCGCCGCCACGGCGGCCGACGGCGGCGGCCTCTTCCCGTCGGCGCACGTGCACAGCGGGGGCGGGCACGTGTGCGGCGGGGTCATCTGCGCATGCGCAGCGGCGGGAAAAGTCAAAGACAGAATCAGGCGTCGCGACGTTGTCAGGGTCCTCCTTGCACACGAGGCTGACGTGCGGTCTTACACTCTCGAAGGTCGTCCGTTACCTCTTTGAAGGGCGGGGGGAAGCTCTAACACGCGGCGCGGTGGCCGCAACCATTTCCAACAGGCGACTCACAAGACACAAATCCAGAGCAAACCGCCAGGCGAGCGCCTTTGCCGCGCTCCGCGGGCCGCGCCCGCCTCGCCCCCCGGGGGGGGTGGAGTGCACGCGGTGCTTAGCTAAGCACGGGCCGGCCCAAACCGGGGGCTCAATTTGAACAGGCAAGACCTCGGAGCGGGGGAAAAAAGACGACAGAAAAACGAAGGAAAAAAGAAAGGTATTTAATTGGATCCTAAAACGGTTAGGCCGCCGCGGGTCAATGTTTCCGAAGCAGAGAGGGCATGCCGCAGTAGCCAGCATCCTGGTTACAGGCCTAGTCGGGTCATGTCGCTGATGCTCACCCAGTGATGAGCGACGGAAGGGGTCGCTGGTTCGCGTCAGCTCGGCCGTCCGATACAGCTTCACGCACTCATTGGAACACACCTTAAGTGCGAGAGAGACAGAGCGGTCTCGCACACTGACAGACTCCTTAAGCGCAAGGGAGACAGGGCGATCTTGCACCCTACGGCAGACTGCCTAAGAGCGAGAGAGGTAGAACGGCAAGAGCGGACAACCGAATCGGTCCGCAGGCCCGGCCCCCAACGCGGCAGAGCAGAGAGACTGAGAACTGTGATGCGCAGGGTAGCCGCCTTACAACGGCAGTCCAGGGCCCTATCGCGCAGTGTGCGACAGAGGAAATAGCACTGCACTTCTATTGTCTGCTCCATTTCTACGTCAGACTCCTCGCATGAAAGAGCATCAGCCCGATTTTGCATATTGTGCAGAGCGGTTGGATACAGAGGCTAAACAGAGGCTAAAACAGTGTGTGTGTGTGTGGGGGAGCGAAACCCCTGATAGTCCCTCAGAGGGACCCGGACATGTGCGAGGACACCCCAACTCGCTAGTAGGCAATACGCGCAGCAGTGGACTGCCGTGGCCACATCCTGGTCACGGCCCTGGCCTCAAACTATGTCAGTCTGTCGGGATGTGGGACGCGCCCGGCGCCAACCTCCCACCCCTCTCCCCTCATCTGAGCGAGATGCTGACAGCGGTCCATTTTTTCCTTTCATCGTAATCGTAAACACCTCTGCCTTTGTCTTTGCGTTTTGGGGTCGTCATCTGTGGGGTGAGTATATAACGGGGGCGCCGGCCGACGGAACGGACACTCTCCACAGGTCCAGCATCCCGGCTCGACCCGGCCACCAACAGGAACGACCAGCAGGCCAAGCAGGTAAGCGCCACGACGCCGCCGCAGAAATAGCAGGAGGGGAAAAAAATATCGACGTGGTATCCACTTCTGTAATACACTGTACACCTGACTGGGTAGTATTACACGGTATTACGCTTCATGTACTACCGAAAAATGTCAAAATATCCTCTAAGAAAGATTTCTTTTCGTAATCCCGGTGTAATACAGTGTAATACGGAGCACTCTGTGGAAGTTTTCTCGGAGTAAATACCCAGTCGAAAATTTTGTTTTTTTTTTCCTTGTAACTGCCTGTTATTGAGCTTCAGAAAGAAAACACGAATGAGACTGATAACACACTTTGTTGCCTATTTGCAGGCTGCCGCACGAGATGCCGCACCCGAAGGACTCCGGCGGCTAGCGCCGGCGGCGGCAACACCCGAGAGGCACCCGCTGGCGCATCAGTTACTACTCGCATCCTGCTGCAGAGGCCTATGCGACGCTGCTGCTCTCGGAGGCGCTGGGCCGACAAGAGACGGCCGACACCCGACGGCGGACGCCTGACGCGCGACGCCCTGCAGCAGCGATCAGGACGACGCCCTAGTGCACCGGGAGGAGGATGAAGTCACTGACGGGGAGGGTCACGACGGCAGGAGGGAAACGGGAGCCAGCAAGCTCAAGGCACGTCACCCTGCTCAACTGGACACCAAGGACGGACGGACCGCAGTCACCGGTGACCCCATTTGCTTAAGAGTTTCTCTCTCATCTTCACCATCTCATTATTGCGCATCCAAAAAATTGCGTTTTTTTTTTTAAATTATATTTTTTGTTGGAAACTAAACACTAATTGACTTTTTTAAGGTGATAAAAACATGTAAAGTTTTTGCGAGATTTAAAATCATGAAAAGAAAACAAGTTTTCTTTCTGAAGTAAATTAGCCTCTTTTTTTGGATGCTTTGTTATGCCATGACAATATCATACTCATTTTATCATACTCCAATTCATCAATCATTTCACTCTCATTTCATTATTCCATTTATCATATCCTCATGTCATTTCATCATTCCACTATCATCGTCATCATTCATCTTACAGTCCTGTTTCACCCGCTGGAACACGTGGAGGACACGATTTGCATGACAATACTACCTCTTCAAAAATGTATTAGGACTCAACGAATTAATTTGTTATGTATGTTTGCATGTAGTCAGTTCACTATAATTTTCATTTTTTCAAATCCATCTAAAACATATTTATAATTATATTCTGACGATAGTTAAATTCTTTGAACTGTGTTGTCTCTAAGCTTGTGTGTTTCTGCCTCTCAAGAAAAATTAAATCCATACTATAGAAAGCATTGTCATCTGTTTTGTTTACCTTTATTTACCTCCCTGAAGGTATATTGAAATGAGAATGCTGCAGTAGGAAGAGGCTTCCTAAATATATGAAAACAACAAAATAGAAAAATGGACACACATTAATTTATTGCTATCTTCAAAAATAAATAAATAAATAAACTATTCCTGCTTGGGTTTCATATGGCGTTGGAAAAGGATGAAGACGAGGATGCACACGGCCAGCTGCACGCCGACGACGCCGATCACAGCCATGGAAGAGAGGCCCTGGCAGCAGGCTGGCGCTGGGGCCGTGCCGGGGGCGGTACCGGGGGCGGGGCCGGGGGCGGGGCCGGGGGCGGGGCCGGGGGCGGGGGCGGCGCAGGGGGAGGCATCAGCGGGGGCGGACGACGCTTCCAGGATCGGGTTGGGGCAGGTCGCTGGGCCCGCGAAAGGGTCGGTCTCAACAGCATCGTAAGCGCCGGCGGCCGCCAGCAACTGTGAGGAGGGAGAAAGCAAAACGATGAAAAGTATGCCTTACGACCAAAAATCAGGCTTACGAAAGCCTTCCCCACCCTGACTCACCGCTAGGCACAGGTAGAGCAGAGCGTGGGGCGCCATTGTCTCCGGTCTCGATAGTCTGGCTGGGCCGGGCTGGGCTGGGCAGGGCAGGCTGGGGCGCTAACGCGAAAGACGTATAGCGGTGCAGGCGGGGCATTTATACGCTTGAGATGGAGCAGAGCAGACCGCTCGCGGCCGGGGCCGCGGGGCCCGGGGCCGGGCAGCACAAAGCCAAGCCAAGCCCACCCCGCGGAGCGGAGCACCCCTCTCTGTCTGTCTCCTGAGAGGGCCGGGAGAGAAAAGTGACCTTCTTTTTCTTCTCCGCGGTATTGAATGCCTCGTTATTCAGTAAAATTCAGGAAAAAATCAGAAAGTTTAAAAAATTATCGGGAAAATTCGTAAAAAATCAGCAAAAATTCATTATAATTAAAAAATTCTAGCAAAAAAATATCAAGCACAGATTCACAAAAATTCTGTGAAAAATCACAAACATTCACAAAATTTGTACACTCAAATCCAGAGTTGTTTCCCCCTCGATGCCCTCTCCTCTGCGTCTCGGAGATTTTGCTTTTCGCATTTCCGAGACGCCTCCTTCACGCCTTGAGCTCACCCACTTCCTCCTCACCTACACCACTACTGCCACCCTACCACCACCGCTGCCGCTGCCGCTCAGCGCCAGAGTGAGGGTGTTGATGTTGATGTTCATCACGTCGGATCTATAAAACCTGGAGCGTCTTTTCTCGCGGCGTTAGAAGTCGCCATGGATCCGCCCGCCTCCAACTCTGTGCTGGCCGTGGCCTTGTTATTTCTGCTGGGCAGCGGGGCTGCTGCTCGGCCGGCGACGGCGGCGGCCGCCACACCCGTAAGTAGAACACGGCCCGCACCACACCCCACCCCACCCCACCCCGCCCCGCCCCGCCCCGCCCCACCCACGCACTGCATTCCGCACGGGGGGTGCACAGCAAACCATCGCTTCAGATTATTTTGTTTTACCCTGTTTGGTTTGTTTTCTAGGTAGGGTGTGTGGCGACATCAACGCAAGTGCCAATCATCCCCCATGCTGAGGTAAGCGCTTTTTATTTTTTAAAAAAAATATATATTTTTTATCGGTTCCACCACTCTCTACCGACGCTCAAACATTATTATTTCATAAAAAATATTACTGACATTTTTTTTCTGTAAGCAGCCGCTCGTGGTGTTCGGCTCGGGCCGCAGCCTGCCTGAGTCCGCGCACCGCCGCATCCTGGACGCGCTGCACGCCGAGACCCCCCTGACGGTGCGCCTGGCGTCGGGCGAGGAGCGCACCTACTCCTCGGGCAGGTATGCGACTGCCAACACCCGGGAAATTCTAGTGTGTGAATGTCACACACTTGTGAGGTCAATCAACGTTCGCACCCCTGAACAAGTAACTTTGTATTTGAATGTTTCGCACTTGAAGGTACAAGCGTGCGAATGGAGATCCACTCACCTACAAATGTGTGGCATTCACTCACTTGCGCTGCCTGCCTGTGTGACAGCTGCAACGAGAGCTGGAAGTAAACGCCTTAAACAATGCGCTCATCCCCAGGGACTACATGGCTGCGGCGGCGTCGCTCGCGGGCGCAGAGCTGCGCGGCGCGGAGCTCATCGTGCCGGCCGAGTCCTTCCCCTGCGAGGTGGTGGCCGACGTCATGGAGATCGACTTCGCGCAGCGGACGTACCTGGTGCTGCCCGACGGTGCGACCGTGCCCTACATGGAGCAGCACGGGGGTGGTGGAGGCGGCGGCGCCGCGCGCTACCCTGCGGAGCTCGCCGGCGTCGGCACCCGCCCGGGCGTCGCCATCCCGCACGGCGAGCAGCCCGCCAGTGCCGTCAGCTACCCGGGGTGCAACCCCTACCAGCACCAGCCGCTGTACCACAAGCAGCCCGCCGTGTACGACTGGCTCACACCCTTCGCCCAGGACATCCCCGAGGACCAGCTCCAGGTTCGCAACGGACAGAAATTTAAAAAAGTCACGGCAAAGTCCTTGTCTTCTGTATAAAATCCGAGGGGGAAACAACTCTGAAATTTGTGTTTACACCTTGTAATTCAGAAAAATTCAGAAAAAAATCAGGGAAAAAAACATGAAATTTCAGATAAATTCGATGAAAAAACTCGACCAAAAAATTACTAAAAGTTCTGAGAAATTCACAAAAATTCACAATATTTCTACACCAAAATTCAGAGTTGTTTCCTCCTCGATAAAGTCACATTTCTTTTTTTTTTTTTTTTAAATATATTTTTGCCGCACCGCAGGTTGCCATCGGCGGGACGCAGCGCCTCAGCATGAAGGTGCACGACGCCATCCTGGACAGCTACAAAGCGGAGCAGCCCTTCGAGGTGGACCTGGCGTCCGGGAGACACGTGACCGTCAAGACGTACGAGGAGCTCATCGGCAAGGCGGTGGACCCGCGCTACCTTGGCGCGCAGGTGCGCCTGGCGGGCGGCGAGGTCCGGGTGCCCATCGCCACCTACCGCGCCGTCGTGGACGCCCACAAGCACAAGGGGGTCTACGTCGTGGACCCCGAAGACCACCGTGTGCCCTACTCGGAGTACGCGGAGCAGCGCAGAGCCACCAAGAAGGACAAGAGGGACAAGAAAAAGGAGAAACAACACGAATAAAATTATACGGGGTGGGGTAGTGGGATGGCAATCACTGAAATAACTCAAATTAAGCCACAGCTGGAAACAATCTCAACACCTCCTTATCCTGAGCGCGTATATACGTACGATGACTGTGCAGCAGTAAGTTAGGCCACCCGCCCAACTCCAAAGCGCCTGCGAACTTAAGATAGGCAGGCCCGCAGAACACGAGAGGCCACTGGGTTGCCTATGCCGCAGGCGCTTCCCACCTTATTGCTTGTAAAGGACGACTGCATGTACCCTTGCGGTTAGTTTTATTGAAGGAACTGTTCTCATTGTCATCAAGTGAGCCAAGCTTCACATCTAAACAAGTTTAAAAAAAGGAACAAATCCATGTTATTGATAAGTGCTAATGTTATTTATTGCCTATGTACATTCGTCTCTTGTTATTTATTTATTATATACCAATCTGTATAAAGCACAATTAAAACTAATAATTTATTGCTCGCTGTCCTCATATTTTGTGGCCCTCAGTTCGGGCCTGGAACCGCTGGCGGCGTTTTGCGGAGAGGGCGACCAGCTGGCGGGGCGGCGCTGCCCCCAGGGTGCGGCGGGGGCGGTGGAGGCGGTGGGGGCGGCGCTTAGAGTAGAGGAGTGGTGAACGTAGAAAGTGCGGCTGGGGGTGGGGGTGGGATGTGTGTCGCGGTCGGGGGCGTCGGTCGAGGCGGGTGGGGGCGGCCGCCAGTGGCTTTCAGGCTGCAAGACCGTGGTAACGTTTGCGCGATGAGTTGGAGGCGGCGGGGTCGTGGAGGTCACGGCCCTGGTGGAGTTGGAGGGGGCGGCGGTGGCCGCGGGGGCCGCGCCGGCGGCGGGGGCGGGCGTCCACACATGCGGGGTGCTGTAGCGCCGGCCGGGCACCAGAGTCTGCGGGAACAGCGCGTGCAGCCACGCGGCCATGTTGGCGCGGCCGGCGAGCTGGTGCAGCGGGCAGGTCGTGCCGTCGGGGAGCTCGAGGACGGCGTCGGCCCGGCCGGGGTCCAGCGCGCTGCGCACCACGAGGCAGTACGTGTCCCCCGGGACCGTGGCGTGCGCGGAGACCCGCAGCTGCACGGGCCGCCGGCGGACCGCGCGCTCGAACTCGCCGAAGTCGGAGAACCGCCGGCCCGCCGGGGAAGGCGAGTCCCTCCAGCCAGCGCGCAGGTAGTGCTCCAGCACGAGGCGGTAGTCGCGCACCGGCACGCGCGTCCGCCCGTCCAGGACAACGTGACCGATGGGCCGGGCCAGGCTGGGGTCCTGCACCCAGGACGGTGGCGCGTTGCTGCGGGTCGCCCGGGCTGGCGACTCCTCGTCGGCCTGCTCCCAGGACAGCGTCGGTGGGTTCCACAGCATGGGCTGATTCCAGCCGTGATGACCGTGGTGGTGGTCCGACTCGTGGTCGCGCTCGGGGGCGGGCGGGGGGCGGCGCTCCCAGTCAGATGGGGGGGAGGGGGCGCCGGCGTCCCACGCGTAGCCGCTAGTGGGCTCATACGAGGTCATCATGTGATGGTAACCAGGGGCGGACACTGAAAAGGGCTCCTGCAGCTGCGCGGTTGGCACACCTGTCTGCTGCTGCTGCTGCTGCTGCTGCTGCTGCTGCTGCTGCTGCACCTGATGATATGACATTTGATGAAAGGTTTGCGGCAGCGCCTCCTGCTCGCTGGCGGCGGTCATGTGGTGATGCGAGGCCTGCTGATTGGACGGCGCAGTTTGTAGATGAGTTGGTGGCACTGTATGATGGTGGTGTGCCACTTGATGAAGTGGTAGCACTGGCCGCTGGTAGGGCGGGTGCGGTGCCGGAGCGTGCTGGTAGGTTGGCGCCACTGGCAGCTGGTTTGGCGTCACTTGTTGGTGATGGTTTATTGTCACTCCCTGATAGGTTGGCGAAACTGGCTGATGGTTTGGTGTCACTTGCTGGTAATTTGGTGACATTGGCTGATGGTTTGGTATCACTTCCTGATAGTTTGGCGACCCTGGCTGATGGTCTACTATCACTTCCTGATAGGTTGGCGACACTGGATGATGGTTTGATGTCACTTGATGGTAGGTTGGCGGGACTGGCTGCTGATTCCAGCCAGATGACGGCACTCCTGCATATCCGGAGGCTGGGCCGGGGCCGCCTGGGCCCGGGGCCGGGCCCCAGGCCGCGTGAGGGTAGTAAGGCCACGACTGGGTCCGCGCGTACGGGGAAGTCCAGTAGCCCTGGTCCGGCCCGGAGTATGGTTGCTGCCAAGCAGAGGTCTGCGCCAAAGAAAAATCGACTAAGTCAGAGCCAAGACAGGAACAAGGGAAAAGCGTGAAATTTTGAGAACAAGAACAACGACGCTGCCAGAAAGTAAGGCGTAAGCAGGGAAGATATTTTTGAGGGGACGTCACTTTGAAAAATTATTGTTCATCCCCCCAGAAAATCAATAAAAAAATAATTCATTTGAAAAAAATCAAAATTAAAATAAAAAAGAAAGATACAGAAAAACCGGTAAAATCGAGGAAAATTAACAGAAAACCAAAAGAAAATTTTAAAAAAAGCAGAAATGGGGCCAAAAGATCAAAATCAACAAAAAGAAACATAAATTTTCCTTCAAAAATCAATGAATAAAAAATAAAAATAAAAACTTATTTTTAAAAAAAACAAAACATTGTAGACATTTTGTGTGTGTTGTCCGGTTTGTACCTTATCCTTTTTTTTTCTGGCAACACTAAACCAACTCACTTACCTCTAACACAAGGACCAAGATGGCGCAGAGGCGATAAGTTGTGATTCCAGCAGGGCTGCGGGGGCGGAGCGGCGCCATGGCGCTGCGGGGCACGCGGCGGGTGGCGTGCTGCTCCAGGGCGTGCTTGGGGCCTTGTGCGAGCTGCACCCCCTGCTGGGCCCCGCGGCGCCCCCCGGCACTCTCATTGTGTGACGGGATGCTGAGTTCGTCGCACGAGATGCTCGGGTCAGCACTCGGAAAGGCCGAGAGACACTGAGTTTGTTCGATGGATGACGTAGGCATTTCCCGAATTCAGTTCGCACATAGCGTCATAGTCGTGGTCGAGTGGAATCACTTCGAAAATTCACTGAACGGCCACAAAAAAAAAAAATATTTAAAAAAAAATTGAAAAAATAAAAAGAAGAAAGACAGAAAAATATGGAAAATCGGGAACAAATGAAGAAAAGTCATAGAAATGGGAGTAAAAAGATCAAAATTAATCACAAAGATTAAAACAGTCTTCCACGATAAATCAAAACACAAAAAAAAAAAACTGTTAAAAATTAATAATAAAAAAAGGCTTTGTATTTTGTATGAGAGTTCCCCCCCCCCTCCCCCCCCCCCCCCCGGGTCGTAGTGAAAATACCGGTCTTCACTTTCTCTACAAGAGTCACACGTCTTTTACGGATGTTTCTCTGGTTGCGCGCGATGTCACTTTGAAGTGCGCATTAATTATTGCTTATAGTAAGGGTTCATTGAATGGGAGGGCAAAAAACAGGGGCGGGGGGGAGGGTGGGGGTGCGTCAAAACGTGTCGAAGACAATGGGCGGAACGGCGGGGCAGCGGTGGCGGCAGCGGCGGCGGTGGCGGCCTCATTGTGCTCGAGATTTGGGCGCAGATTTGGACGCGTGTCCCCCAAATCGTGCGGACGACATCCAAACACATCCCGGGCGGAGCGTGGCGGGGCGGGGCGCAAACTTGGAGATTTAAACATGACAATTTGAAGTGGCCGTCTCTCACAATAAGTACGAGGGCGGTCGCGTGCGGACGCACTCTAATGACGCGCGCAGCCATGGCGAGGATCGCAGCCGTGGCCGGAGCCCTGGCGCTGCTCCTCTGGGCGCAGGTAAGGACGACAAGTGATGATAGGGGGTGGGAAACCAGAGGAAAAGTGACTGAAAGTGAAAGCCGGTAAGGTTCAGACACTCACGTGATGCCGGGGTCGCACCCGGGGCCCTGGCTTTACGAGCTGCAGTCGCTCACGTCATACTCGGACGCGCAAATTTGCACACAAGGGCATTTTTAACCGAGACAATAGTTCAGACGGCGTTCGCATTTTGCTTGGCCGTCAAATTTCGGTTGCATTGCCAACGCTTAGACCGTTGGGGAAAAACTGTTTTTGTGTTGTTTCTCGTTTCAAGAAAAGTGAGATGCTGTGTGTCTTTGCTGTTTTAGCCCGGGGCCGCCCATGTGCTCCGCGCACTGCCCTCCGCCGAGCACGAGGACTGCCATCCTGCGTCGCCCTACTCCCTGTTCGGCGCGTACGGCGGCGCCCCTGGCGGTGGCTACGGCGGCTACGCGGCCGCGGTCGGCCGCTACTTCATGCCCGCCTTCAGCTACGTCATGCCGCTGTTCGCCGCGCCGCCGCCCGTGGCGCCCAGCGTCGAGGAGGCCATCCTGCAGCAGCTCATCGACGCCGAGAAGGAGAGGTGCCGCGCCCAGGAGCACCAGACGAGCACCGAGCGTCCTGCTCCGGCCTCCACCGAGCTCCCGCCGACAACCTCGCAACCCGCTGTCATCGAGCACCCCCCGGCCACCGAGCACCCCCCGACCACGGAGCACCCGCCGGCCACCGCACACCCGCCGACCGCCACCGAGCACCCGCACGAGCACGCCGCGGCCCACCACCACAGCGTCTTCGAGCACGCGGTGACGTACTACGACGAGGACGCCCCCGACTCTCCTGCGGAGGAGCCCGAGGACGAGGACGAGGATGAGGACGCCGACCACCGCCAGACGCACGGCACCACCAAGCACCACGAGCAGGAGGACGAGGAGCCTGAGGACTACGAGGACTCCGATGAGGAGGAGGAGCACTCTTCCACTTCTGGACACCACGACGTCATCGAGTACTACCGCATCCCGGCCTCGCATTTCCACAGCAAGACGACGCGGCGCGGGACTGACAACCCCTACGCGCACTACATCCACCAGCACCTCCCGGCGGAGGAGTCGTCGCACAAGACGACCAGCAGGAAGACCACGAGGAGGAGGACCTCCACCAAGCACGCCGACTCGGAGGAGGACCTGCCGCACCGCCCGACGCCCAGCAGGAGGCGGAAGTCGAAAGCAACGTCCGAGGAGAGCCACGCCGCGCCGAACCGCAAGACGACCAAGACCACCACCACCACCACTGGCAAGACCACGCGAAAAAACAATCCTCAGGACGAGGATGCGGGCCACCACGAAGGCCCAGACCAGCACAGCTCTCACAAACGTCGTAAAGTAACGAGGAAGATCATCCGAAAGCATACGACTCATCACGAGGAGCCCGCGCACACAGACAATCACGGGACGCAGCCGGCCACGGAGAGGACGAAGACCACCAGGAAGCAGCAAGAGAGCCACACGGCGACGACCAAGAAGGACCAGGTGCACGCCGGTGGCGTGCAGCCGGGGGACAAGACGAAGCAAAGTAAGGAGTCGAGCACGAGCTTCATTAACCACGAGTCCCAGCACGGAGCGGAGCACCATGGGTCAACCACCACGAAGCAGACTAGCAGCCATGGGGACGGCCACGAGAAAGAGGGCCACGGAGCACAGCACGGGGGGACTGTGAAAACGTCAACGAGCACGTCTTCGACCACGAAGAAGCAGACTAGCAGTAGCGAAACCGGGAGTCACGGCAACCAGGGCAACGCCGAACATCATAGCAACGAGGGTCACGAAGAGCATCATGGTCACAGTGGTAAAAATACAACAAGTGCGTCGACCACCACGAAGCAGTCCGGAAGCGGCAAAACGGAGCACCACGGCAACCAGGGTCACGCTGAGCACCACGGCAACCAGGGTCACGCCGAACATCACGGCAACCAGGGCCACGCTGAGCATCACGGTCACACTGGTAAAAATACAACGAGTGCGTCAACCACTAAGAAGCAGTCTGGAAGCGGCAAAACCGAGCACCACGGCAACCAGGGTCACGCTGAGCACCACGGCAACCAGGGCCACGCTGAGCACCACGGCAACCAGGGCCACGCTGAGCATCACGGTCACGCTGGAAAAAATACAACGAGTGCGTCGACCACCAAGAAGCAGTCTGGAAGCGGAAAAACCGAGCACCACGGCAACCAGGGTCACGCTGAGCACCACGGCAACCAGGGTCACGCTGAGCACCACGGCAACCAGGGCCACGCTGAGCACCACGGCAACCAGGGCCACGCTGAGCACCACGGCAACCAGGGCCACGCTGAGCACCACGGCAACCAGGGCCACGCTGAGCATCACGGTCACACTGGCAAAAATACAACGAGTGCGTCGACCACCAAGAAGCAGTCTGGAAGCGGAAAAACCGAGCACCACGGCAACCAGGGTCACGCTGAGCACCACGGCAACCAAGGTCACGCTGAGCACCACGGCAACCAGGGACACGCTGAGCACCACGGCAACCAGGGACACGCTGAGCACCATGGCCACCAGGGTCACAGCAAGCAGGGCTCGACCGCCGCCCACAAGGACGACCACCACGCAGCGGCCAACACCAAGCAGGGCTCGACCGCAGCCCACAAGGACGACCACCACGCCGCGGCCAACACCAAGCAGGGCTCGACCGCAGCCCACAAGGACGACCACCACGCCGCGGCCAACACCAAGCAGGGCTCGACCGCAGCCCACAAGGACGACCACCACGCCGCGGCCAACACCAAGCAGGGCTCGACCGCAGCCCACAAGGACGACCACCACGCCGCGGCCAACACCAAGCAGGGCTCGACCGCAGCCCACAAGGACGACCACCACGCCGCGGCCAACACCAAGCAGGGCTCGACCGCAGCCCACAAGGACGACCACCACGCCGCGGCCAACACCAAGCAGGGCTCGACCGCAGCCCACAAGGACGACCACCACGCCGCGGCCAACACCAAGCAGGGCTCGACCGCAGCCCACAAGGACGACCACCACGCCGCGGCCAACACCAAGCAGGGCTCGACCGCAGCCCACAAGGACGACCACCACGCCGCGGCCAACACCAAGCAGGGCTCGACCGCAGCCCACAAGGACGACCACCACGCCGCGGCCAACAGCAAGCAGGGCTCGACCGCAGCCCACAAGGACGACCACCACGCCGCTGCCAACACCAAGCAGGGCTCGACCGCAGCCCACAAGGACGACCACCACGCCGCGGCCAACACCAAGCAGGGCTCGATTACATCCCACAAGGACGACCACCACGCCGCGGCCAACACCAAGCAGGGCTCGACCGCAGCCCACAAGGACGACCACTACGCCGCGGCCAACACTAAGCAGGGTAGCGGCCACTCCGGGGCGGTGCATGAGCATGGTTCCAGCGCCGCTCAACAGCATCAGTCGTCTCACACGGAGGCCAAGAAGTCTGGAAACGCTGAGCATGGTGAGTCCTCCGTCACCGGTGAGGTACACGCGGCAGGGGGTCATGTCGAGGTGAAATCGGACGTGAAGTCAGGCGGCGAGGAGTCACACAGCGGCTCCACCAAGGAGGCCAGCAAGTCGGAGTCGAGCGCTGCCAGCGCCAAGGGCGACGCCAAGGTGTCAGAGGATGGCTACCAAGTGAACTACGAGTCCAGCAGCTCTTCCCAGGGTGGCTCCCAGTCCCAGTCCAGTTCCTTCACTAGTGAGAAAGGTGGTTCCTCGGAAGTTGAGGTATTTATGGAGTACGAAGATGTGTCATAAAATGTAATAAAATTGTAAACTTTTTCATGATTTTATGAGTTGATGGTTTGTAATGCATATGTGAGAGTTTTTCAAGTAAGACAACATCAAATAAATAATATTGATGGAGCGAATGTTTTTTTCCTTTCTTTTCATTTTTTTCTACGAATGTTTTCAGTCTAAAAGAGAAGAAAACGATTTAAGTGTAAGGTCCCGACTCAGTCGTTAGAATGTGTTGTCAGATAAAAAAGTGTATCATTATGACATATGTTCCTCATATGTATTACATATAAGTTCCAAGAACTGCTAAAAAAAAAAAAAAATAATAATTAAAAAAAAAACATGTCTACAACTTTTCTGCTTGCCTTCTTAAAGCTAACAGCGAGGCAAACAGTCTGCGCATGTTCACCTGAATGCAGAGAAAAACAAAATTCCAGAATGAAAGCACTCCACCAGCAACTTAAATGGAACAAACACTGGCAGTAAAGTCTCTCGTAGGAAAGTAATTTTATTATAATTTATTCTCGCCCCATATAGAACACTGAAACAGTCTGAAGTACCTTTGAGGCGCACCAGACAGGCTCAACACGGGGGAGAGAGATACGGTGGCGACACTCGGGGTCTGAGCGATTTTGTCACGTTCTGCGGGACCAACTCCAATTCGAGGCAAACTAACGTGCCGGTCCATAGTAAGGGGCCGTACACAAAATACGTCACGCACTTTGGGGGAGGGGGAGGGGGTTGTCGGTCGCACAGTTAAAAAAATTGTAAATTTACATGACTTTACCTGAAATCCAGTACAGAAAAAGTAATGTAATTTTACAGAGTATGTCAATATTACAGGTGATTGTGTAGTAAAATTATAAGTTTCGGTAAAATTACAGAAATTTTGTCATTTTACAAGAAAAACTATAGTAAAGTTACCTAATGCTGTAAAATTACAATCATTTTCTGAAAATTTTACAGACTGTCTGTAATGTACAGTACAGAAAATTTTTGTAATTCTCCAGAAAAATGAGTACGGTAACATATTTTTCAATGTTGAACGCTTATGTTTGTCATCACATAACGTAGCAAATAAGATTTAGTTTCATAGTAAGACAAAAGATAAAAAAAAACTGCAGAGAAACGATGGAAGTAGAAGGGTAAGTCTCTGGAGTCGGCAAGAGAATGGGATCAAGTACGAGCCATGTTCCCGCACGAGGCGCGTCATAGTGCAGTGTATAAGGCATCTGACTCTCAAACGGAAAGTCCGGAGTTCAACACCAACCAGAGTAAAGACGCTTTCGTCCGAAGGATAAAGTTATTTCGAAGTTATTTCAGGGTGAACTAGGAGGAAGCATACACCCGTCAAAGAATTTATTTGTTTAGGTTATTCGTCTCTTCACAGATTTTACAAGTAAAAGTCTGTAATTTTTTTTTCCCGGGTAAAGTGTAGAATAATTTTTCCATACATTTCCAGGATTAACTTTTACAGGTTTCTGTAATTTTACAGACTATGGTAATTTTAACGGTAAAAGTATTGGCACTAACTATGCCAAGACCTTTTCGGTAAAATCTCTCCAAAAAATTTTTACTGTGCGGATGTGATGTGAGGGTGATTTGGGGGAGGGGGAGGTCAGTGGGAGCGTGACGTCGCTTTTTCGCAAACTCAGAAAACCTGGTCTACAGCGCGCAGCGGCAGCGCTGTGGCGGCCCGGGCGGCCATTTGAAGATTCTTTGTAAAAATGTCTTAGTATATATGTAATTATGTCTTCTACACATAAATCACATATAAAAATTATTCTGAACAAGCAAAGAGTCGTTTTTTAGTTTAACAGATATTTTTTTACCGTATCCCATTTTTTTTTCCCCGAAAAACGTGACGTCACCGCCTCGGATGTGATGAATGGGTGATATAGGGGAAGGGGGGGGGGGGGGTGAAAATCCCGAAAAATTGCGTGACGTATTTTGTGTACGGCCCCTAACTGCGGTCGGGACGGCCAGAGCAGGTACTATGGGGCTGCCCCGGCTTAGCTTGCGCGCGGCCGACCGTGAAGCGGGCCCAGGCGTGCGAGAGAGAAAGGTGTCTGTGCGAGAGAGAAAGAGGGTTTCCTGGTTCGCAGGGTGCGGTCGCTCGGGCGCCACTCGCCGAGCGGGCGGGAATCGCCGAGCATTTCAAAGTGCCAAGCCGCACCAAAAAAAGAAAAGAAAAAAAAACTATTTCTCTCTCGCACGGACACCTTTCTCTCTCGCATACCTGGGCCCGGTCGACGGTCGGCCGCGCGCAAGCTAAGTCGGGGCAGACCCGTACCTGCGCTGGCCGTCCCGACCGCATTTACTCCGGACCGGCACGTTATTTTGTCTCGACTTAAAGCCTATCCCCCAGAACGTGAAAAAATCACCGACACGGGATCCTATGCTGGGAGGCCCGGAGTGCCGCCACGTTATCTCTCTCCACCGTGCCTTTTAGGTTCAATTCCATACCAAATTAAAATTTCATAAGTATTGCGTCTTTTAGAACAAGTTTTGGCTGGTATTCCGTAATTTCAGAATTCTTTTTATTAAAAGATTTTTAGATAAATTCAAAACTACACTTTATATGATCAAGGAAAAAAAAAAATTGCTATCCTCTTATAATGATAAAGCCTTCCACAGCTCGAGTACCTACGAGAACTCTGCCTGAAACTTTCACGTCCGTCCCTTTTGTTTTACATTACTGAAGAGATGTCATTTTATTTCTCTGGCAACCTGTATTTGCGTGCAACAAACAGCTCATAAGATTGATTAGATTCTCTTTAAGACTAATAGTTGAAGTATTTTTACTTTTAAAAGCCTGAAGTAAAAGGCAACATGAAATTGTGTAAAAAAGAAAAATTTCATGCATCAGTGATTCCTACACCACAATTGAATCTCAAGGAAAAGTGAACAAGAGATTCACTTTAAAAACTATGGGAAGTTTCTTCTTGAGGCATTTTAATTATTTTCTCAAATATTTGTAGACAGCTAGAAAAGTTGCATAAAATATTTTATTTACTTAGTTGAAGCACGTTGAAATAGAATAAAACAATATTCAGTGGAATATTCATTATGAAAATGCTTTGTCTTTAAATTTATGACAGCTTTGAAATGAAGGAATTTCTGTTTCCGTACTTGTGAATATTTCACAAAAATATGCATAGTGACTTCGCTTCCAGGACTATGTATGTGACTTTTCTGAGGCATGTTTTCTTCTCGTGACATAGAGGATTATGTAGGGACATTTTGTGTGAAAGTAAAAGCTATGTGAATGTCTGTTATTAAATAATTTATTATTGTCACGCTCTGCATCACCATCTTTCCACACACTACTCACAAGACTAGCATTACACTACTCGTTGCAAGGGCACGGTTTGACATCTGAGTACTGGCTGCTGCTGTACCTCATGGCGTTCTGCATGAACTGTCCGAACTGACTGCTGCTGCTGCTGCCGCTGTTGCCGTTCTGCCCGCCCGACAGCTTGGTGCACAAGGTGTTCTTCGTCTGCATCGACGGGTTGTAGGTCACCTGCGCGGTGAACGACCCGTCCGCGTTGTACACGGTCTTGACTGGCACGGAGAGCACCGAGCCGTCGGGGGACACGATGTTCTCCCAGGTCACCTTGGTGTAGGTGGTCTGGGACTGCGCCGGGGCCGGGGCGCCGGAGATCTGCTGCTGGACCGTCGAGGACGAGGAGAAGCTCCCGCTGTTGAAGTTGCTCTTGGCGCAGCTGGTCTTGTCAACGACGTAGGTCTTGCCGTCGGGGCCGGTGATGAACTGGTACTCGCTGCTCGAGGGCTGTCGCCACTGGTTGCCGTTGGGCTGGTTGTCCTGGCTGGAGTTGGGCACCAGGAAGGTGTTTCCGCTGCCGTCGGTGATGACCTTGTATTGGCTCTGCTGGCTGTTGGCCTGCTGCCAGGCTGCGGGGCCGTTGTTGTACCCGGGGGCCGAGTTGGTGGCGGTGGTGGGCTTCTTGGAGTCGTCCACGACGTAGGCCTGGATAGTGTTGCCGTTCGAGTCGGTCAGGGTGACGGGCTTGAGGGAGGAGCCGGGGCTGCTGTTACCGCTGCTGGAGGAGGTGGTCTTGGTTGAGCTGGAGGCGGATGAAGTTGACGAGCCGGCGGAGCTGGAGCTGGAGGAGCCGGAGCTGGTGGCCTGGGCGTTGACGGAGGGGGTGGCGCTGCTGGGGACCAGGTGCGTGTTGCCGTGCTGGTCGACCACCTGCTTGTACACCACATTCGCCGCGTTGTTGTTCGTAGGCACGACGGTCATCTCGCCTTTCTGGTTGATGACGTACTCGGGGTTGTTCGCAGAGGGGTTGCCAGTCTTAGGGGTGGTGGTGGTCGACGAAGACGGCGACGGAGAGCCGGATGCCTTGACGACCTTGCCGGACGTGGTGATGTAGTACGAGAAGTCGACCGACTGATGGCTAGAGAGCTGCGAGAGGTTGACGACCTTGCCGTCCGAAGTGATGCCGTACTGGGCATCTTGGGGCTGCTTCGATGATTGACCGTAAGTGGGCTGAGCGTGGGCGGGGATGGGCACCCTCACGAGCTCGCCGGCGGCGTTGTAGGTGAAGTAGTAGTTGTTGGTGGTTGACTGACTGGGCGAAGAGCTGCCGTCGGTGGTAGGGGCGGCGGTCGTCGTCGTGCTGCTGCTGTCGGCTCCCGCGGGCTTGAAGGAGACAACCTCTCCGGTGTTGGTGATGCCGTACTTGATGTCCTTGGTCTGCCAGTTGCCGGAAGCGGGGATAACGTTGCCGTCGCTGGTGATGAAAGATACGAATACGGACGACTTGCCGGACCCGGAGCCGTTGGGTCCGTTGTGCCCGTTGGGTCCATTGGGACCGTTGTAGCCGTTGGGGCCGTTGGATCCGTTGGGGCCGTTGGGGCTGTTGGGGCCGTTGTAGCCGTTGGGGCTGTTGGGACTGTTCGATCCGTTGGGGCCGTTGGGGCTGTTGGGTCCGTTAGGGCCGTTGTAGCCGTTGGGGCCGTTGTTGCCGTTGTAGCCATTGGGGCTGTTGGGGCCGTTGTAGCCATTGGGGCTGTTAGGGCTGTTGGGGCCGTTGTAGCCGTTGGGGCCGTTGGGGCCGTTGGATCCGTTGGGGCCGTTGTAGCCGTTGGGGCTGTTGTTGCCGTTGTAGCCGTTGGGGCTGTTAGGGCTGTTGTTGCCGTTGTTGCCGTTGGGGCTGTTAGGGCTGTTGGGGCCGTTGTAGCCGTTGGGGTTGTTAGGGCTGTTGGATCCGTTGGGGCCGTTGTAGCCGTTGGGGCTGTTGTTTCCGTTGTAGCCGTTGGGGCTGTTGTTTCCGTTGTAGCCGTTGGGGCTGTTGGGGCCGTTGAGGCTGTTAGGGCTGTTAGGGCTGTTGGGGCCGTTGTAGCCGTTGGGGCCGTTGGGGCCGTTGGGGCTGTTGGATCCGTTGGGGCCGTTGTAGCCGTTGGAGCCGGAGTTGGTGGTCGCGCCCTGGCCGGAGCTGTAGTCCGGAGTGGTGCTGGTGGAGTCCTGGTTGCCGCCGGAGTACCCGCCGCTCTGACTGCCGCCGGAGCTCGACGAGGTCTTGCTGGTGGAGTCCCCGCCGCTCACGCTGGACGAGGTGGTTGAGGACGCCCCGTAGCCGCTGCTGGCGGGAGTGGTGTATGAGCTGCCGCTGCCGGCCTGCTTGCCGGATGAGGCCGGGGTGGTTGACGAGGAGCCCGCGGCGTCGGGGTGCTGGGTGGTGGTGCTGTCACCGGAGGCACCGGAGCCGCCGGACTGGTTGCTGCTCTTGGTGTGCTTCTCGGTCTTGGTGCTGTGGGAGCTGGACGAGCTGGACGCGGCGCTCGCCGTCTTGCTCACTGTGTTGCCCGACACGACCTGCTTGCTGGACGCAGCGGACGAGGCGGCGTCGCTCTTCTTGTCCTCCTCGCTGTCGTCCACGGACACATTGGAGACGCTGCCGTCAGCGTTGACGACCGTCTTGCTGCCCTGGTGGCTCTTCTTCTTGTCGGAGGAGGAGGCGGCGGCCGCGGCCGCGGAGGACGACTTGATGGAGCCGTCGGCGGTCTTCTTGTCGGACGAGGCGGACGCGGTCTTGGAGGCGGCGTGCTTCTCCTCGGTCTCGTTGTTCACGTCCGACTCGTCGACCTGGACGGGCTGCGCAGTGGTGGTGGTGGTCGTCGTGGAGGTGCTGGAGTCGTCGCCCTGGTAGGAGCCCTGGCCGCCCTGGCCGCCCTGGCCGCCCTGGCCGCCCTGCTTGTGGGAGTTGGGGCCGCCCTGGCTGGAGGAGTTGGGTCCGCTGCCGTTGTTTGAGGACGAGGACGAGGATGACGACGAAGAGGAGGAGGAGGACGACGACGACGACGAGGTGATGAGGGGTTTTGTGTCACCGTTGGGGAGCTTGATCTGCAGCTTGTTGTTCTGGATGCTGTTGACGATGGTGGCGTAGCTGTCAGCATGGATGCCAGCGCCGTTGTCCAGGAGGACGACGGCTTCGGGGTAGTTCTTGGCGATCTGCGCGATCTGCTCTGACGAGCTGACCTCAACCACCTTGCCGTTGGACAGGATCACCTGGACGGACTTGCCCGACTCGATGGTCTTCGCCACTGCGAGGTAGTCGTTGTAGGCGATCTCAGTGCCGTCGGGCAGCACGACCTTGAGCTGCGAGGTCAGCGAGCTGGACGAGCTAGCCGAGGATGAGGACGACGACGAGGAGGAGGAGGAAGACGACGACTTCTGCGCGCTCGGGGTGCTCTTGGAGTCGGTGATGAAATCACTGAGCGGCTGCACGTCACCGCTGGGCAGCTGCACGTAGTACTGGGTGCCCTGGGTCTTGTCGTTGGCGCCGCCGCAGCTGCTGACGCTGTTGCTGGAGCTGAAGGCGTTCACGGCCTGCTGCGGAGACTGGCCGAACGCCGTCTGCAGACTGTTGGCCAGAGGGGTGTTGGGCAGGTGTCCCGCTGCGCCGAGGCCGCCGTTGGGGAACATGTAGTAGATGGGGTTGACGGGCAGCTGGCCGTGGCCGAAGAACGGCGGGTGCGGGAGCCCGCCCCCCAGGTTGATGGTGGCGGTCGCCTGGTTCTTGTTGGCGGGCGAGCGCAGCGCGTCGCTCACCTGGGTCAGCGCCTTGCCCGTGCTCTCGAGCAGGCGCAGGACCTTCTTGTTGCAGGCCGGGCTGACCTCATGCTCCCCCTGAACCTGGTCACAGGGGCAGAGGCCGCCAGCAGACACTCCGACGGCGGCGCCATAGGCGCGCTGAAACACGAGGGGGAAAAGAACCGAGTCAGAGAGTGGCCGAGGAATGTGTCGTATTCAAAGTGCATATTGTGGAGGAAAAATGCGACTTCGCATGCTTGGAGACACGGTATACTGCGACCCCAAGTTTGTAAATATCTCGCTTACGCAATGCAGTGCATGCAATGCAATACTTCGTAGACGCGTCGAGCAAAAAGAGTGAAATTCCTTTTTGAAAAATAGAACTTTTACTTCTGTAAGTGTGCGAATGGGGATTCACACACCTAGAGTGCGGAATTTACACTCTAAAATACTAGGGACAATTTTTGTTCCTAATTGAGCACGAATCCGAGCACACCCAACATGTGTACGATTTCGTGCCTAATAACGGAGTAAAACTGCACAATAGTGCACTTTTACTTCTTTCTTTAGGAAAGAAATCGTACACATCTTGCGTATGCACGGATTCGTGCTCAATTAGGAACAAAATTGTCCCTAGTATTTGAGTGTGTATACACAGTAGGTCGGTGAAGCTAGAAAGAGCTTTTTAAATTGAACTTAAGAACGAAAAAACTGATCATATCCCGTGCAGTCCAGGGTTCATTCAAGATTTAAATTTTCATTCAAAACAAGAGTAATTTTTGAAATAGGTACGTAGCACTTAAGATCCGCAAAACTTAAATAACACCAGTTTCCAATTTTGCGACGAGCGCGCAGAGAACTACCTCTCCACGAAAAAACAAATAATATCACATTTCAAGTGAAACTCTTTTCCCTGAGAGGACACGAGAGCAAGCGACTCACCTCGAAGTGTTGGCCGCAGACGGCGATGGCCAGGATGGCGACGCACCAGGTGGCTGCGTTGGCCATGGTGGTGGAGAGAGAGAATCCGAGGGAATGACTGCCGAGCACCGCCACACGATTGCTTTTATAGAACGCATGTTCCGGCGGAACGGCGCGCCGCGGGTTCGGTTCAGTTCCGCGCGGCGCGGCTCGGCGCGGAGGGGTGGGGCAGGGCGGGGCGGCTGAGGGGGCGGGCTAGCCGAGGGGTTGACAGCCGCCCCGCCCCGCCCCGCCGCGAGAGCCGAGTCTCCCGGCTCGGACCGCCCACTCGCGCCGCGGATATCGGCGGGTATTTAGTCTTCAAAGGCACGCCCGGCGCGTAGCCGGCTATCGATTTTTGCTGCCGACCAAACAAAATGTGAGAAAGGGTTAGTGTTTGAGGCACGGTGGGTTTGAGGGATAAGTCGGCCATAGATCGGCATTATTTCACGACGCGAGGGGGGCCGCCGCAGTCATGGCAGCGGTGTCCTTCGTCGTACACGGCAGTACCGCGTGCGTGCGACGAGGATGGAGATACGGCCGGGCGCGGCAGTGCAGCAGGGTGATTCTGAATAGAGTTCTCGATGGACTCTATCCAGGACTTTAATCCCGGACAGCGTTTGGTAGAGTCCTCTCTCTCTCTCTCGCTCCTAATGGCCATGCCCCATGAGTGCGACAAGGAAAGAGAGAGAAAGTGTGTGTGTGTGTGTGTGAGAGAGAGAGAGAGAGAGAGAGAGAGAGAGAGAGAGAGAGAGAGAGAGAGAGAGAGAGAGAGAGAGAGAGAGAGAGAGAGAGAGAGATTGATTTTATTACACCATAAAATGGTTATCACAGACACATCGAGAGAGAGAGAGAGAGAACCACCCTACTGGTCATGCGTCCTCTTGGCTTCCAGAAGCATTGCGCTGTGATTGTGAAAGCGGGCGGGGTTGAAAAGGTACCACGCTGAGCAGGGGCGTGTGGCGTGTGTCCAAGGGAAGGGGAGGGTAGCGACGGGAGAGTGCGCCCCAGGCAAGTCGGTTACACATTGTTAAATATAGTCGAGAGAAGGGTCGATATCGGGATATATTAATGAAGAAATTTCAAGTGCTATCGTTTCAATGTTCAGAAGTGACACATCTGTGTCGCATTGTTGAAGGAACCGTGAAAAAAAAAAATAATACGAATTTTGTGAAATCCGAAAAGTTATGAAGTTGCAGGATTCTTTTTCCCCTTTTTTTAAAATACATTTTTTGAAATTTCTGCTCCTATTTTCCCCTTTTTCCTTTATCATCTTCACCCTCTTCCTTATCAAATGGTTACGGGCCAGGCACAGCTTACGAAATCCGGCGTACAAAGCACCAGAAATCCGTAAAATTCTGTGGATGTCGGGTGTGCCGGCCGCCACGCCGCCGGCCGTCTCCAGGAGCCGGCTCGTGGAATGGTTGAGGTCCCTGAGCTGCCTGTACACGATGCACATGCAGTGGAACTGGATGTTCACGAAGCAGATGTACAGGAAAGGAAGGCACATGGAAGTGAGGTACCATATCTGTAAGAGTATATAACACTTCTAATCGGCACCATTGGCACATATCATGAGCATATTCTCACTGCAAGTACGCCAACGCACTGCCACGCGCCTTGTGCACCACGGGCAACTCAAACTCGTTCCAGAAGAAGACGAAGGTCCCGCCGCAGATGGTGGCGAGCGCGAGCAGCTCGGCCAGCACCAGGGGGCCGCCGGCCGCCGCCGCGTCCGGACCGGCTCGCCGCCAGCATGGCCTCCGACTGCACCAGCGCGTCGAGCGCGCGCACCATGGCCGCCCGGCTCCACAGGGCCATGGCGAGCAGCGAGGAGCAGCAGAGGCACTGGGGGCGCGGCGAGGGGGAAACAACCATGGATTTTGCGATGATTTGTGAATTTTTATTTTTAAATTTTCGGGAATGATTATGATTTTTTTTTGTTTGAATTTTTTCATTGATTTTTTCTGAATTTAGCTTGAAATTTACCTAAAACGTTTGTGAATTTTTCTGAATCTTCCTGAATTTCTCTGAATTTTTCTGAATTAATGTAAATTGCGAGATTAGAGTTGTTGCCCCCGCTGAGAGTCGTCAGTCGCAATTTTTTTTCTGATTTTTTCCCCTTCTGAATTACGAGGTGCACGAAAATTTTACACTTGTTTCCCCCACGGATTGACTACAAGTGTAGAGGGGGCGGGAACCTTAGGGAAAAATCGTTGCACAGCGGTAGGCCCCGAAATACCCCGTCCCCAAAAGTACCCTAAAACTTCCCCCGTACTGCACCACTCACGGACTGCTATCAAATTACTCGCAGATTTCTTCAAGATTACCTTTCCGCGGCTAACCCCGCATTGGCCCACACATTTTCTAGGGAATTACCCAAATTGAATTTCCCTTTTGTAACTCTGCAGTTCCGTGCCGCCCCACCATACCTTAGGGATGAACGTTATGCCGACCATGCCCTTGTAAAAATATCCGCTGAAGTAGTATCCTATGCGGTACGCCATGATGTTGTTGAGGAGCGAGACAGCGGAGGTGATCAGCGAGTACACCAGCCAGCTGCGAGAGCACACCAGCCCGGCCGGCCGCGGCGGCCCCGGGCCCGGCCTCGGCCACGAGCCGGAGCTCGTCTGCCCGTACGGCGCTGTGCCCAGCAACCTGTGTGGTTTCACTCACACATACACTTACACATTAGCGGGTGCCACGATTTTATCATCGCTCTCAAATCGCGTGATTTAGGGCTGAACTTGGCGGTACAATAGGTCTAACGCAGCAGCCCGAAGCGCTCGTTTGTTGGCCACCATCTTGTGTACCTAGAATGACCAGGGCCTTATGGGCAAAATCAGTTTCTGTTTTTGTATTTTTCAAAATTAGGGAGGGAACCCTGACCCGTCAGATTTTTTCGACGCACTTAAAATAATATTTCTAAAATTATTTTAAAAATGTCCAAAGTCTAGGTGTGAAACGTGTGTTTTTCATATTTTTAAGAATATGAAGAAAAATACTGTAACCATTTAAAATCTTATAATCAATAACTACAGATACTACGAGCCTGTTAAAAAAATGGTGGCTATAGATAGGACATCTGCTGGAAAAAAAATAAAGGTGCTAAAAAGAAAAATGACCCCAAAAATAAAATTGAAGGGTACCAAGATGGCCGCCACCTCCGCAACTTGTGCATAAGACCGATGCCGCTCTTGTGCAGCTCCTTACTCACCTGGACACGTGGAACAGGACCGCGGCCTCGGGGCCGAGCGCGCTGGTCAGCGGGCTGGTCTGCGCGAGCGAGGCGGTGCGCTTCTACCTCCGCCACGGCCTCCGCCACGGCCTCCGCCACGGCCTCCGCCACGGCCTCCGCCACGGCCTCCACCACGGCCTCCGCCACGGCCTCCGCCACGGCCTCCGCCACGGCCTCCGCCACGGCCTCCGCCACGGCCTCCGCCACGGCCTCCGCCACGGCCTCCGCCACGGCCTCCGTCACGGCCTCCGCCACGGCCTCCGCGCCACGGCCAACGGCGCGCCATGCCCACTAACAGGCACACAACACACGAGGCTGGCCTGGCCTGATCGCCCTACGCCACGCGCCTCGGCACAGTGATCAATCTTGTGCCCACGAGAATTTTATTTTCCACCCTTCTTTACCCGATCCCCCTCCCCCTTACCCTCACCCCTTCTACAAGCCGCCGCCAGACCCAACGAGCAGGGCAAAAGGGGTCAAAACAGCCGTGTAAACCATCCCATGGTCCGGTCAGCTCTGGTCCAATCGATTGCTGTCATTAGGGCCCAATGTGTGTGCGAGCGCGCCTCTGTGTGTGTGCATGTGTCTGTCTCTGTCTGTTTCTGTCTCTCTCTGTTAAAAAGAACGAAAGAGAGAGCGCGAGTAGCGGGCGGGGGTGGCGCACCGTATTGTGATTTGCATAATTATTATTAATTTACATCACGCACGCAGTTGAAAGCCAATTCCACTATCAAATCGCAGTCCACCTGGAGGGAGCGGGCCGGTCCGGCCGCCGGCCGTGCTCGTTTCGTCACCAGAGCAGCTGTTCCAGTCACGGCTCGGTGTCGTCTGCTCGGCGCGGTCAACAAACTCGGCCGCTCGCGTGCGACAGCGATATTTCTCGGTTTTCGCAGTTTTGCGCGTGTTTGCAGCACGGCGCGTGCGTGACATTGGACCTTTCCGCGAATGCGCGAAACTTGGCCTTCTGAATGTCAAACAATCCCGAGAGGCAGTCGCCCGCCCCCGGGCCCCGGGCCCCGGGCCGGGCGCAGACCTAACCTACGACTCTAACCTGTGAGCTCGCTTTTCTTATCACTACTTGTGCGACTTGTAATGAAGGGCACAGAGTGCAGGACTCACGAGATCTACTGGGCCGTGTGGTGGAGGTTGGAGGTGCGTTGTGCGGCGATATCGAAGTCAAGCAATCGGCCACCGTCATCATCGAACAACTCAAATTTTTTAATAGGGTAGCGCTGCCCGGAACCATGGTGGAGGGAGATACGGTGGGGACACACTGGGCTAAATAAATACCTGCGCCTCCGCTTGTCCGCTTGTCACGATTTCAGTTCCGTTTTTAGTACCTCCGAATTCCGCCTGCAGCGCTCAACGCAGGATGTACCGAGGCGTGGCGTAGCGTGGCGCGGTAGCCCGCCCGTGAGTGCGAGAGAGGCAGATAGTCACTGTGCGAGAGAGAGGTCCGACACGCGTACCGGCCGGTCCAGTTCGCCGCCGGCGCGGCACTGCTCATGCGAGTGCGAGAGAGACAAATAGTCACTGTGTGAGAGAGAGGACCGAGTCACTCTACGCCACCCCCGCCACCCCTCGGTATATTCTGCGTTGAGGAGCCCTGCAGGCGGAATTCCGAGGGGTAAACAACTTTGAATTCGGTGTACAAATTGCGTGAATTTGAATTGAATTTGTCTAGATTGAATTGAATTCGTTTTGAATTAGCTTTGAATTTTTTGAATTTATTGCAAAGTTTTTTTTTTGAAATTATTGTGATCTTTTTGTGAATTTACTTGAATTCGTTTTAAATTCGGGGATGCCCCAGAAAATACACGCACATCTGATCCAAATTATTCTCTCAATTACATGATTAAATAGGATTTTTAGTAAATTATTGTGAATGATTTCTATTTATTCCAAATTATTGGAAATTCACTTGCAACTGCGCAAAATAATCACAATTATTTCAATTATTTTTTTAAACTTTTCAGAAACAAATTTTGCTCTGCAATTGAAAGGGTGGCGTGAAAACATGGAAAATTTTTGCGGCAGTAAACCTCCCGAAGGAGGTTGCGGTTCCCGCCAGGCACAGGGCTTTTACCCCCTGTGGCAGCCAACTGCTTCGGTGTTCCATGGGAACCGGCGCTTTGCTGACTGCGATCCTATCGCGCAATTCGACAGATTTGATCCCCGTACCACCATTGGCCTACCCCTAGAGGTACGAGCGGTGTCAAGGGCGTTAGACTTCCTGAACCCAGTTTCAGAGGCCTTACCTCAGAGGGGTACGCGGGATTCGAACCCACAACCCCGAGTGCCGACACGTAGCCAGAACAGGAAGCGACCCAACGCCCAGAGCCACCGAGCCAACGGCGGTGAGACGTGTTTAACTTCTATATGACCTGCCATCCAGCTGCGGCCAAAGGGAATGTCAAGCGCGAAAAACACATTCCCAAGTGGGAGTCGAACTTTGGACCACTCGGTTCAGTGTTGCGCGCTCTACCAACTGAGCCACGACGCCACGATGACTGTACAGTGCGACGGGTTCGAGTTGTATTTGTCCTGTCCTCCTGGCTGGAGGCTGCAGGAGGGAGGGCGGGGAGGCTCCCCTACCACCCGCCGCTCCTGTGTCCGTTTTTGTCGTTTCCCCTTTCCCTTCTTCTTAGTTCCGGGCAGCGGTCCATTGAAATACCCTATCTTCACCTTTCACTTTTACATCACCGCCACAACTCGCTGCTCCCCATTCTCGAAAAGTTTCTGTTCGTTCTCGCCACTTCACCACTACACCGAAATTAAATAAAAAAAAATAAAAATGGAGAAGCCAGCGTCGGTACACTGTTTGTTTTCCCATGTTGCCGCACCCCCTCCCCACCGGATCACACGCCTCCCTAACCTCTCCACCTCCCCCACTCTCCCTTCCTCCGCCTCGCACTGCTCCGAGGGGTAAACAACTCTGAAATTTTTGTACACCTTGTAATTCAGAAAAAAAAAAATCATAAACTATTAGAAAAATTCACAAATTTAACAAAATAGAGAAAAAAATCAGAAAAAAATTAGGTAAAATGCAAGTAAAAATTCACAAAGTCTAGAGAAAATTACGGAGGTTCACAAAAAATCACAAATTGTGTACACCAAAATTCAGAGCTGTTTCCTCGGTTGTTTCCCCCGCGCACTGCTCTCACCCTTCTCCAGGATTCAGAGGATCGCTCTCACGCGCGTGTCTCGCGCCTCCGTATTTGTCATACGCATGGTGCCTCGCCTCCTATACCCAACATAGGGCACCGCCATAAGTGGGACAAAGACGGAGGCGGTCCGGCAGATGAAGCTCGCCACACGCGCATGCAACACGTATCACAGCAATGCCAAGTGGGCTGCCTACCTCAGCGGCGCTTCATCCCCGTAGCTTGCATACGAAAAGATCGGGGCTGCAGAAGGTTGAATGGCTGAGGTTGTGAATCTACATGCTACGACGCCTGGCTCGATACATGAAATGTGCTTCAAATATTACGTTACTTGTCAGTGAGCACTTATTTCCGACCGGAAGTCAAGTAGAATGGCAATCGTGCGCGGTGCACCCTTAGATTTTCAGAAGACAAGTTTGATGACTTTGCTAGGCGGGCTCACTGAGAGCGCTACAGCACTACCACAATACCCTACCAATCTATACTTCAAGCACGATTCTCCAGCACACTCAGAGAGGAGCTAAGCAACAGAAACAATCATGAAATGTGAACTTCTTGCCGCCCATGTCTTTCTTATTCTTATTATTTCATCTTTAAAGTAAGGGTATTTTGATTCGATTTTGAATTCCTGTCTCGCGAGTCGTTCTGAACGAAAGGAGATGTAGCGGCCTATGCTGTTGTGTACAGTGCAAGTACTAGAAAGCCCTGTGGGAATGTATTTGTCATATTTTTTGTTGATATATTACAATAGAAATAGCTCAATTACTGCAGGACTTTATTGTTGAATATACAACATAATATAAATACACTGTACAATTTACATGAAACAAGTTATCATACATGAGCCTATATGAGTATTTTCCACATTGCCCTCTTCTCCAAATTTAATTTTACTTCTTCAGTCTTAATAGTCAACTTTACAATACTTATTATTACATTTTCTTTGTCCATTTTGCTGTCACTTGACTGAAACCGTATTTACTCGAACTTATCCTCGACCACGTCCTCGTCCTCCCCGGCGTCCGACTGCCCGTTGCTCCACGCGTTGGACTCGCTGTCGAAGAGGTCCTCCTCCGGCTGGTCGGCCGCGTCCTCTGAGGCGCCGACGGCCACGGGCTTCTTCTCGACCTTGACGGAGGGGAGCTGGACGAGGTCTGCCGGCGCTGAGGACTCCTCCTCAGCCTCCTCGAACTCATCCTCCACGACGGGGACGGCGTGGCTCTGCGCGGGGAGGTCGGAGCTCTGCTGCACGGCGGGGAGGGCCACCTTCACGACGGTGGGCGCGCCGGCGGCGGGCTGCTGCTCCTCGAACTCATCCTCGACGACGGTGGAGTGGGTCTGCACGGGCACGCTGACGGCGGCGGTGGCGGGCTTGTAGTTGACCTCGCCCGCGTACCTCTGCGGCACGACCTTGGCCGAGTCCTGGAAGGAGGCAGAGGCCGGTACCGAGGCGACAGCCAGGTTCACGGTGGGCTTGGCCACGGGGCGACGCTTGATGATCGGCGGCGCGTAGATGCTGTCGGAGTGCGCGGTGAAGTAGTAGGGCGGGTACTGCGCCGGTGTCAGCTTACTGGACTGCTTGGCGGCGCTCTGGACGGCGCCGAGCAGGATCCTGGACGCGCTCTCCTGCGCGCTGGGCTGAACCTGCTGGCGGTGGTGAAGTCCCTGGCCGGTGGGGAGCTTGGACGCCTGCCTGTAGGAGGTGATGGCGCCGCCGCTCGGCTGGTAGTAGCTGGCCGGGGACTGGTACATGGGGGCTGGGGACCCGTAGGCCGGCTGCGCCGAGCTGGACTGGTACTGCTTCACGGTCGTCTTCTTGGTCTGCACGGTCTGCTGCTGCGGCGGCGCGTAGTACACGGCGGGGCCGGGCTGGTACCTCGGCGCGGGCGGCTGGGCGGCAGGCAGAGGGGTAGGTCTGGCCTGGTACACGGGCCGCCCTGCGATGTACCGGGGAGACGGCTGTTGAGGACGGGACCTCTGGTAGTACACAGGGGGTCCTGAGAAGTATTGGTTTGAGGAAGGCTGAGGGGTGGGTTTGGGGATATACTGACGAGAGGGTTGTTGAGGTGTAGGTTCGGGGGTGGGTCTCTCGAAGTACACGGGGGGTCCGACGATGTACTGGGGAGAGGGCTGCTGAGGAGCGGGCTGGGGAGTGGGTCTCGCGTAGTACACAGGCGGTCCCGCGATGTACTGAGGCGAATGCTGCTGAGGAGCGGGTTTAGAGCTGGGCCTCTCGTAGTACACAGGGGGGCGTGCGACGTACTGAGGCGCAGGCTGCTGCGGTGTCTGTCTGTAGACAGGCCTCGAGTAGTACACGGCGGGGGCGGGCTTGTAGCTGCCGGCGCCCTGCTGCGGCTGCAGTTCGCTGCAGACCGTCGGCTCGGGCTCGGGCAGAGGCTCGGGTGCGGGCTCGGGCTGGTAGGGACGCGCGGGTTGCTGAGGTGTCTGTTTGTAGGAAGACCTCGAGTAGTACACGGCGGGGGCGGGCTTGTAGCTGACGGCGCCCTGCTGCGGTTGGGCGAGCTGCAGCTCGCTGCAGACCGCCGGCTCGGGCTCGGGCTGGCAGGGAGGTGCAGGCTGGACGGGCACGGGCCAAGGCTGTGGCAGAGGCTGCGGCTGCGGCGAGGGAGCAGGGTAGTAGTCCATCTTGTGGGACTTGACGTCGTGGTGGAACTGACCGCCATGGGCCTCTGCGTTCTGTCGCTGGCGGTATCCGCGCTTCGGAATGCCGTAGTGCGCCTCGCACGGCACGTCGAAAACAACGGCTGGCTTGGGCCTGGGCTGGGGTGCGGGCTGGGGTACGTGCGCGGCGGCGTGGTGGTGGTGAACTGTGCTGTGGGCTTGCTGCTGGTGCTGCTGCTGGTAGTGGTTGTGTGCCGCGGCGCTGTGGACCTGCAGGCCCTCGGCGTACGCCTGCGCGCTGGTGCCCTTGATGACCACCTGGACGTTCTCCACGGGGTGCGGACGCTCAAGCAGCAGGTGCTCGCCCTCCTTCAGGCCGCCTTCCTCCTTCTCTTCGGCCCCGCTCACGTACTTTGGCACGACGCTCTTCGACAGACTCGGTGAGGAGGGGAAGTACTTTTGCAGGTCCTTGACGTCCTTGTCGAGGCAGTCTGGGGTAACGTCCACGTACTCGTAGTCGTACTCGAAATACTGGGCGTCCCCGGTCGCCGTCTGCATGGCGGTGTCGTTCTTCTCTGCGTTGGCCTCCACGTCCACCACGATGATCTTGACGTCTTCCTGCGCCTTGCTCACAGTCTCGGTCTGCTGCACGGTCTTGGTCTCCGTCATGACCGTCTTCGTCACGTCGGTCTCTTTCTGCTCGATGTCCACCGTCTCGACCATTTCGGAGACGACGGACGCCTCCTTCTTGAGCTCCTGCAGCGTCTCCTCCTCCACCTCGACGACCTCGACCTTCTCGTCGTACGCGTTCTTCTGCTGCGGCTGTTCGGGCGCGTAGGCCTCCTCCTCGACCACATCCTGCTCGACCACGTCCTCCTCGTCACCGCCGACGAACATCTCCTCCTCGTCCTGTGTCGCGGTCTTGGGGAAGGACTCCTCGTAGGTCTTGACGTTGATCACGGTCTCGCCGTTGTCACTGACGATAGTCTTGGACTCCTCGGTCTCGCTCTTGACCACGACGGTCTCCTTAATGGTCTTCTCGACGGCGGCCACCGTGTTGTCGAACGTCTCGATCTGCAGCGGGCTGGTCTCGGGCTGCAGCTTGATGGCCTCCACGACCTGGATGGTGTTCGTTTCGTCCGTCTCCTCGATCGTCTTCTCCTCGACGCTGGCCGAGGACGACGCCTTGGCCGACGACTCGGCCTCATACTCTCCGCCCTCGGAGGCTTCGGAGATGTTTAGGATGTTGACGGTCTTCTTCGTCTGCTGTTGCAGCTCTTCGTCCTCCTCCTGCCCCTCCTGCTCCTGCTGCTGGTGCTCAGCCTGGGTCAGGTCGCCCAGGGTGACCTCCACCACGATGTCCGAGGCCTTGCCGGAGGCGAGCGACGACGGCCCCTGACGCATGTTGACCTCGACGTTGCCGCAGCTGCACTCGTTCTGGGCGGCCTGCTCGTACTCGCTGGCGAGGGACACGAGCTGGTTGCTGAGCTCGGCTGGGTACGCCGGGCCCGCGCCTCCCTGCTGCGCCTGGGCCACGGCCCCGACCTGCGCCGAGTACGGCCCGGGGACGTAGTGCACGGGGTACATCTGACAGACAGGAAACGTCCGAGTTAGTTTCCAACCTCATTAAAGCGACGATAGGCTGGAAAACCAAGTGTGCGTCTGCGGTATACTTGTAGGTGTGTGAGTGAATTCCCATTCGTTCACGCAGATGACCTTCCTTTGAATTTCACAGGGGTAAATGTATGAATGGAAAATCACACCCCTACAAGTGCAAGACATTCACCACCCGCCTACTTCGGTTTCCTGTACTGAGGGGTTTAGAAACCGAGGGGAAACAACTCTGAAAATTTTGTACACCTCGTAATTCAGAAAAATTTAGAAAAATTGGGAAAAATGCACAAAAGTTCAGGAAAATTCCCAGAAAATTAGGTAAAATTCAGGAAAATTTACAAAAGTTTCGGCAAAAAAAAAATTCTATAAAAATCACACAAGTTCACAAAAATTCATAAAAATTCGCAAACTGTATAACACCAAAATTCAGAGTTGTTTCCCCCTCGTTAGAAACTCACCGGCGGCTGTACGCTGGGGTAGGCCATCGGGTAGTAGAAGTAGGGGTGCGGGTAGGGGTATCCGTAGCCCGGGACGGGGACGGAGTGCGGCTGCGGGGCGGGGACGGGTGCGGGCGCGGCCGGGGCCGGGGCATGGCCGGCCGGCGCGCAGGGGGCGCCCGTCCTCTTGAGGAGGATGTCGCCGACCTGCTTGAAGGCGTTGCCGGTCTTGCGCAGCAGCTGCAGCACCTCGGGGCTGCTCTGGGCCGCCGCGTGGCTGCACGGCCACGTCCGGCCGCTGGGGCCGCTCGGCGCCACGTGACCGTGGGTGTGTCTCGCCTGAGGGAAGAAGGTCGGATTAAAATGGAGTTTAACTGCAAGTAGCAGGGTATCCTGGTAGGGTGAAATATTGGAACCTAAAGAAGAAGAGCAGGACCGTCGCCGTCGTCGGTTCTTTTTCCTCCTCAACTCTGACTGGCGTCACTTTCGCCGTGAGCCAATGAGCGCGCAGGAGGAAGCGGAAGCGTGATTTTCTTCATCTGGTTCCGGTTTCAGTACAGCAGAATACCCTTTAAGTTCGCCTCACTTTGGCAGTAGTACCCATCAAACAGTCTCCAGGTTCACAACGTCAGTGCTCACGTGCGCGTCCCAGCCTTGAGGAAACACGATGACATCCGGTGGCAGAGACAAGTGCATATTGGAGTGCGGGGGTGGGAGGGGGGGGCAGTGAGGCGGAGGGCTGAAGCCGAGGCTGCGAAGGCGTACCCGTGCAACTGGGTCGCCGCTTCCCGTCCCGTCCGCTCTTGTTTATTTTCTGTATATTTTCGCTACGCACGGCACTTTAGCCGGTCGCATGAGCTGACCCACTACCCACAATTCAATGAAGCGCGTGGGGTGGCGTTGGGTGGCGCGGAGGGCGCGGCTAGCGTCCAGGCTGACGAGAGAGAGAGAGAGAGAGAGAGAGAGAGAGAGGGGGGGAGAGTACCGGGTTTTTCTTTGAATGCGTAACAGTGTTGCGGGATTGCATACTCACCAGAGCTGCAGGGGCCATTGCGCCTTACGGGCGAATGGGGTAGGCAAACCCGCAACACTGTTGCGCCCTTCAAAGAAACACCCGGTACACGTCGCTCTGATCTCATTGACGGTCCTGCTCACTGCATATTCCCAGGGTAAATTGGATGTATTAATAATAATAACACGAGTCGTTCCTCAAGGACATTTGATATGCTCCAAATTTGGAGATGGACTCATCCCACTTCGTCATTATTTACTCTGTGTCCATTCACAGGTCGAAACCACGTGTCATCAGAACCCTACGACCTCAACTTACAACCAGCACGCGCGTTTCTACGAGGTTCGGTGCAACCAGCAGCCTGTCGCCTCATGAATCGAGCGCGTGACGCGAGCAAAGGATGACGCCCCGAATCCCGAAGGATGCGCACCCCTCAAACTTTAAACTTTGTGAACGAAATTTAACTGAGCTGACTGTACGCAAAAATATAGCAGCAAAGTAAGCTCTCTGTGCCCCTTACCTCCCCTCCCCTCCTCAGCCTGTGGCACTATGACGGCTCACCGGGCCCTCCGGGCCGAGGCGTCCAGCCTGCAGTCATCACTATTCCTCCGAACACAATGGACCACGCCGCCACGCCCCCGGGCGGGCCCGGCCCGGGACGGGTCGGGCTCGCAGACCACGCCGTCATCAGCACATTTCAGGACTCACCTCGGCGCCGGCCAGGAGGGCGAGGAGCAGCGTGACGGCGATGCCGCGGAGCGCACGCTGTCGCCGCATGGTGGACGAGGAGAGCGTCAGCGCGGACGGCGGCGGGGGCAGAACGCAGAGATGTCAGGAGGGGTGGGTCGGGTCGACGGCGAGCCTGGAGCACCCTGGAGACGCAGGGTATCGGCCGGGGAGCCGCCGCGGGTCCTGTCCTCGCAGAGGGAGTCGAGCTTGTTGCTGCACAAGTGTTTCGCGCGTCAATGAGCCGGGTCCGGCGCGGCGCGGGCACCTGTTGAGAGCCTCGGGTGGGGCGGGGCGGGGGTGAGGCGGGGTATGGCGGGGAGTAGCGTGGCGTAGCGTGGCTGGGCGGGGTGGGGCGGGGTGGGGCGGGGCTTGGGGGCGCGGGTGGAGGCGCCCGCGCCGGCGGCGTTCCGTCAGTGCCCGCTCCCTTCTCCCTCTCCCCGTCCCGCGTATTGCGAAATCCGGGACGCTGAGCCCCGTGCTCTGCGGTGGGGGGTGGCTAAGGGCTGGGGTGGCAGGAGCTAGGGGTAAACGACTCTGAAATTTTTGTAGTACACCTTGTAGTTCAGAAAATTTCAGAAAGGTTTATAAATTTTTTAAAAGTCCATTAAATATTTAGGAAAATTCAGAAAACTTCAGGAAAAATTAGGAAAGTTCAGGAAAATTTACCAAAAAAATTAAGTGGAAATTCGCAAAAATTCTACACAAGTTAAAGAAAACTACAAAAATTCACAAATAGTGTACACCAAAATTCAGAGTTGGATAAGGTGGGGCCAATATGACTGGTGACGACCTGGTCGGGGCGAGGCTGTTCTGCTCCCTAACGTGCGGTGAAAAGACAGTACTGTATGACCTCTGCTGTGATGTGGGGATGTAGCGCACAGTGAAGTTCACCGTAAGCAGTTTAGTGCCTGGCATCAAACAAAAATCCTGGTTTTGTGTTTGCCGCGTACGACCTCATTCCAATCAGAACGCCCCCGCACGCTCCTATCCGTGGTGGACAGAGGTGGCCCCGGCCCCGAGCCCCCGCCCCCGCAGAGCTGACGCCAGTAGTCCCTGTGATCAGCAATACCACGCCGAAGCCGCAGAGCAAAGGTAAACAAGTTCTAGACAGTCATCGGCTGAGAAACTTTACGAATATGTTTGTGTCGTCAAAATCGAAACAATCATCACGCTATTCTCCACATTTTAAACTTTGAGGCATCACTGTTGTAAATTTCTTGTGATTTCCCAGTACCCAGCACTAGCTCGATACGAAGCCGATGTGAAATTCCAACACTTTTTTGTTGTTCGAAATCAGGACTTTCTCTATCGCAATTTGTTATAGTTGTAGACCGGTCGCGTTACTGTCGAATAAGTTAAACTTTTTTTGATAACGAGGGAGAGTTGTGATTTCCCAAAGGAGAGTTATAATTTCCCCCTAAAAAATCAGGAAAAGTTCTGGAAACTTTTTTCACGACAAATATTTTGTAAAATGTCGAGTTTTAAATTTCAGTGATTTTTGTGGAAAAGTCAATGCAAGTGTTTTGATAGCTTTTTAAAAAACTAGATGTGTTAGGGAGTTGTGAAGAGGTGAAAATGCGTATCAAAATGAATCAAGAAAAATAGGTAACAGCTGCTTTATTGGCAACAAATGGCGGTGGACGGCTGGAGAGATGGAGATGATTCAAAAAATTTGTGTTCTTTTTTTTTTTAAAAGAAATTTGCGATGTTTTCTTGTTGTGTCAAAAGGGGGACTCCAACCAATCGCCCTCTGAGTGTCTCAGTCATCGCAGGGGCACCTGCAGCCGCTGCTGCAAAAGAGATATTCTAAAATTAGCCGCTTAAAAAAAAATGGAAAAAAGGACAGGTTTGTCCGAAATTGTTATTAAAATTTGGAATGGGGAAATAGGGGTGATGACTGAAATGAATTAAGGAATGGACGGGCGGAATAATTGAATGAATGAATGAATAAATAAACGAACGAATGAATGAATGAAAATTCCAATGATATGAAATAGGTGTATGCAATGTCTGAAGAGATGAATGAATGAAACATGTCCATCTCTCATGTGCCAGGACAGACCGTTTGAATGAAGAGACAATGAACAAGGGATGCACAGATGATATGGCGAAGCAACTGTGAGATGATGAATGACATTATGAGCATGAACAACAATTTACTGAAATAACAATAAATAGTAAATATAGAGACATTTGATCAGTGCGGAACAACACTCCCCTAGCACGCTCCCCCCCCCCCCTTCCAATTCCCCAGCCTAGCTGCTGTCCTCCTCCTTTTCCTCAGATCGCTCTCCCTCCCCAGTGCCACCCCCCATTTCCCCCGCTCTCTCCACGGCGTCCTCCTCCACCCCCCGGCCGTCTGCCCCGTTCCTCAGCTCCTCCGGGATGTCCTTCTGCAGGTCCTCGGGGATGTCCTCCGGTCTGATGGACCTGCCTCCTCGGCAGCAGGAGCACGCCTGCGCCCCGCAGGCCGCGCACCCGCCGGACTGCTGCGGGTCCGCCAGGGCGCGGCTGACCTGCTCGATCCAGTCCCGGACCCAGGTGGCGGAGGCGGAGGAGGCCGACGACGACCTCGTATCCGCGGGCGCGCCGCAGGACGACCTGCAGGCGGGCACCGGGCAGGGCACGGTGCGCACGGCGGCGGGATCAGGGCAAGGCACGGTGCGCACGGCGGCGGGCTCCGGGCAGGGCGTCGCCACCGGGAGCGCGCTGCTCCGCAGGACGGGGATCGGGATCACGAGGGCATGGGACTGCAGCTCCATGACGGGGTCGGAGCGCGCCGGCTGCGCGCAGGCGCCCTGCTGCTCCGCGGCGCGCACCTGGTCGCGCGCCTCCTGCAAGCACCGCACGATGTGGTCCACGTGCTCGGCGCGCAGACCCTTGCCGCAGACGGGGCACATGACGGACGGCGAGGCGCAGGTGCAGGGGTCGCTGCCGGAGCGCGCCGCGGCGCCGCACTCGCAGGCCGCCGCGGAGCTCCGGGCAGACTCGCACGGGTCGCCGGAGCGGGACGACTCGCAGGGGGACGAAGTGCCGCACTGGCAGGGGGCGGGCAGCAAGGCGCGCAGGGTCTCGTAGAGGCTCGCGGCCTGAGCGGGATCCCAGCCGGCTCCGCATTGACGGGAGGGCGCAGGCATGTCGCGGGCAGATCCACATTGACAGGAGGGCGCAGGCATGTCGCGGGCAGATCCACATTGACAGGAGGGCGCAGGCATGTCGCGGGCAGATCCAGATTGACTTGAAGGCGCAGGCAGGTCGCGGGCAGCTCCACACTCACAGGAAGGCGCAGGCATGTTTCTGGGGTCACCGCACTGACTGGAGGATCGAGGCACATCTCGGGCAGCTCCACATTGACAAGAGGGCGCAGGCATGTCGCGGGTAGATCCACATTGACAGGAGGGCGCAGGCATGTCGCGGGCAGATCCAGATTGACATGAAGGCGCAGGCAGGTCGCGGGCAGATCCACATTCACAGGAAGGCGCAGGCATGTCTCGGGGGTCACCGCACTGACTGGAGGATCGAGGCACATCTCGGGCAGCTCCACATTGACAGGAGGGCGCAGGCATGTCGCGGGTAGATCCACATTGACAGGAAGGCGCAGGCATGTCGCGGGCAGATCCAGATTGACAGGAAGGCGCAGGCAGGTCGCGGGCGTCACCACACTGACTGGAAGATCGGGGCATGTCGCGGGAAGCTCCACAGTCGCAGAGGCCGTCTCTGTTCATCGGCGCCAGCCCGCTGTCCATGTTGTGCACGAGGATGGTGCGCGGGCCCACGCTCGCGCTGTTGCAGGCGTGGTCCCGCTGCGCGGCCCGCACCATGTCGTGGTAGCCCCACCGCCGCGTCATGCAGGGCGTGCAGGGCCCCGGCTCCGACGCCGCGGGCAGAGCGCGCTCGTCCGCCAGGTCGTCGCCGCCGTCGTAGTCGTCGTAGTTGTCGTAGTCCTCGTCGTAGTAGTCGCCTTCCTCGTTGGCCAGGATGCGGCTCTCGTCGCCCTCCTTGCAGGCGGAGCCGGCGCCGCCAGAGCCCTCGTTCACGATCCTGGACGACTGCGACGCCCTGCCGCAGCCGCGGCTGCGACCGCCAGAGCCCTGCTGCTGCCGGCAGCCGCAGGACGATCGCTGGTTGATGAGGCTGCGGACCGAGTCCTCTGGGATGCGGTAGGGGGCGATGATGAGATGCGAGTCGTCGGCGTCCCTGCTGGAGCTGGAGGAGTGCGGCCTGTTGCACCCGCAAGAAGACGGCCTGCTGCCGGAGGACGACGGCCTGCCGCCGGAGGACGACATCGACATCCTGCAGCCGCCCGCTGGCCACTGGTTGGGCCGCTGGCTGAACCGCTGGCTGGGCCCAGACCTCCTGCTGCTCGAGCGCGACCGCTGGGAACACGTACAGCTCTGCGGGCCACGCGCACCGCACGGACACTGCCCCTGCCCCTGGCCCTGACCCTGCCCAAGCTGCCCCCGAGCGCGAGCCCTGCGCATTCCCCGCCCACTGCCACCATCGCAACTGCTGCCCTCTCGCGTCGAGGACGGCGCCGACCCCTGCGGACGCCAGACGCTGCAAGTGCTCCCGGAGGATGAGAAGGCCCTCGGTACAGACTCCCGACCACAGCTGCAAGCACAAGGTGAACTTTGAGAGGACCTGTCGAAGTCTCGGGACTGGTCGCAGGACTCTTGGTAGGTGTCGAGGTAGAAGCGGGTGGGGCCGTCGTCGCTCTGTTGGCCTCCCTGGCAGTCGTCGGCGAGGCGCACGGCGGTGATGACCCTCCTGCCGCCGCCGCCCGCCCGCCGCATGCTCTGCGAGTTGCACATGCGCTTGTTGAGCGCGCCCGCCTCCTCGCCGTCCTCCGCCGCGGCCGCCAGCGCGGGGTCCAGCTCCGCGTCCTCCTCCTCCTCCTCTTCGTCGTCCTCGCCCGCGCCCTCCCCGTCCTCGTCGACGACCTCGCTCGACGAGACCTCGCCCTCCTCCTCAACGCCCGCAGTCAAATCATTCTCCACTCCGACCTCGGCCACTTCCTTCTCCCTGGCGCCATCCGCCACCGACACGGCGGCCTCTTTCTCGTCGAACTCCTCCGACCCTCCATCAACCCCTACTCCCTCCGACCCCTCGACCACCTCCTCCTCCCCCTCCGCGTCCAGCACAGCCCTCCTGACCCGCTTACCCCTCCCTTCCTCCTCCGGCTCCGAGTAGTACCTCCCCGCCCTGACCACATTCGGCTGCTCCTCCTCCTCCTCCTCCCCACTGTCCTCCTCGCTGTCTTCCTCCTCGTCCTCCTCACTGCTCTGTCCTGCCCCGTCGACGATGCCCAGGGCGGTGTGCCCCAGGGGCACGTACCTACTGCCGCTGCTGGAGCCGCTGGCGCCGCTGGCCACGACGCCAGAGCTCACGTCGTAGTTGAAGGTCGCGGAGCTCTTGGGGAGGCCGAGCAGGCTGATGGGGGACGGGCAGGGCCCGATGGCGGGCACAGCCACGTAGTGCACCTCGGCGGTCGGGGCGGGGCCGTTGTTGGGAGGCAGGCAGGTCTCCCTGTGGGGCAGGACGACGCGGTCGACCTGCGCCTTGAGGTTGGTCAGGCGGCTGCCGTGCTTCTCGACGGGCACCTCCACGCTGTAGGGCAGGTGGCTGTAGGACACGGTCTGCCTCTCGCGCACGGGGACGGCGATCTGCACGTTCAGGTTCTCCAGCCTGCCGGGAAAAGAGAGACAGAGCGTCAGTGCGTCGGAAAAGACGGGATAAGGGGGGGGGGGGAATCAAGGAGTTGACAATTTTAGATTTCCCGCCCACTTCAAAATTCGAAAAAGAAAAGGAAATTGTTACAAAACACAGAATCAGAAAAATTTTGAAATAATTTAGGGAAAATTCTAAATGTTTTAAAAAAGAAATTAAAAAAAAAAACTGAGAAATCTCGGTTATGTGAACACCAATGTTCGGAATTGTCTCCGCTTCGGCACGGATCGGTTCGACATGCAGCGTAAGCACAGGTGATGGAGGGGGGGGGGGGGCTTACTTCTGGCAGGGGGCGTTCTCGACGGGCACCTCCACGCTGTAGGGCAGGTGGCTGAAGGACACGGACTGCTTCTGGCGGATGGGCACCTCCACGCTCACGCTGTGGTAGCTGGGCACAATAGGCTTGGCCTGCTCCACGGGCACCTCGATGTTGTACGACAAGTGCTGCAACGGAAAACGGAGACAAGAGTTAGCGGCCTGCCGACAGAGAGTATGGATCTTAGGTGAGGAGCCGGTACTGAAAATACACGGATGACAGAAAATACCCGCGTGAATTCATCGCTCTTCATGTTTTACCGCGCTGAATATCCTCCCAAATGTGTGAATATCCCACACTTGTTGGTGTGTGATTTTCCGTTACTGCACTTTTTTCATACAAGTGTGTGAAATCGGTGTAAAAAAAAATCTCACTTTTACACCATTTGCAAATGCAAATGGATTTCGCACACCTACAAGTGTGCGACATTCATACACATGGGTTTCTAGGGCACGATTCCTTACCTGGGCGCACGTGGGCCTGTGCTGCACGATGCCGATGGGCAGAGGAGCCTCATCGGGCATGCGGATCTCGCATCTCTGAAACAAGGGTCATCGCAAGGTGTCAGAATATCCGGGAAATGGAACATACTAGCGCTATGGTCTCTTGAAGGATGACGTTGTTGTCGTCGTCGGCAGCATGACGACGATGTGGTCACACCACACGCACGCAAAGTTTAGCAATCTTGCACAAAAGGTTTTAATTCACTCCCGCGGCATGCCTCATTGTCACTTACGCCGCACGAGTCGTCGTTGTAGCTGGAGCTGGTGATGACGGCGTTGCTGGGGATGTTGGTCCACGAGTCGGATGACGCTTCCCCGGAGGACGCAGATGCGGACGCGTACTCGTCGCCGGCTCCAGCGGCGGCCACATCGGCGGCGTACTGGCGCCTGGCAGAGCCGCAGCTGCAGATGCAGGCGGCGGTGGACAGCTGGGGACAGGCAGGAGGACAGACGCGTCCATGTAGGCCACACGGCAACACTTCACCACCTCAACACTGTCACCCACCCGAAACAACTCTAAAAAAATTTGTACACATCGGAAAATTGAGAAAAAAGTTAGAAAAAATAGAAAAATTTACTTAAATTTCCAAAATTTAGGAATGTTCCGCAAAATTCACGGAAATTAACAGAAATTCACAAAAAAAAAATCACACAAAAAATCACCAAATGTGTACACCAAAATTCAGTTGTTTCCACAACAACACTTTCACTTTTTCACTTGACGATCACTTTCACTATCACTCGGCCGCACACTGTACGCGTCACTCGCGATGCCTACCTCCGCGCAGAGCGCCACCAGGGCGGCGGCCACGATCACGGTCTTGACGTACGCCATCTCCGGTGCCTCGTGCGTGATGCTATGGAAATGTGGGGGCGCACGTCCGGACCGTGGTCTTATATGGACACCTACTAACCCCGATCCAAACCCCCCTCCCCCTCAGCCCGGAGCAGAGAGAGGCCCGGCGCGGGTGCGGGGGGAAGGCCTTCACGGAGAGGAAACAACAAATAGCGGGCGGGCGGCGGGCCGTCGACGGGGAGGTGCGGGCGGCGAACACGCGGCGGCGCCCTAACTCCAAACACTCCGCGGGCATTGTGGAGCGCCACCCCCACCCGCTTCTCCGCCGTGCCGCGCGAGCAAGGCCGAGCACCGCGGGATGCTGCTCTCTGGACCACTCCGACTTGCGTCCTGACAGACGGCCTAAACTGAAATTCCCCTCAGTTAATCATGCATCACGAGGGTGTAGAGTGTGCTCTTCTCTTGGAACGTTTTAAGGAACCGAATTCGGAACTTAACTAACAGGTCCATTTTCCGAGAAGCGTCCCGACCAGCAGCACGCATTGGAATTACTGTTTTTTTTTCCTGTTTTTGTTTTATTGTGATTTATTGAGCCAGTTTCCGTCGCCTACGCCGCGGCCCAGAGGTAGGGTGCGAACTCCATTGGCCGACGGCTAGCGACACCTGCCGGCCGACGCGGAGAAACACAGCCAGGGTGTTTGCGCATGCAGGGGAGCCGCGCGGAGCTCAAGGGCGCGGCGGGGCGGGGCACGGGGCCGGCCGGGCCGGGCCGGACCGGGAACCCGGAGAGGTAGAAAAATACCTGTCCTCGAGGCTATAATGGCCTCAAAAATCAATTTCATTTTGCATTCGTTCCATTCATTGCTCTCCAATAAGGGTGTCATCATCTAAAAGAAGGGGGAGAGTAAAAAAAAACTTCAACTTTTTTTTTAAAGATTCCGATTGTTTATTCGGGCACCTGCAAGTGTGAGACATTCACACATTTGGGTTTCCAGTGCAAGCTCGCGCCGGGGTGGGCCCGAGGAGAAAACAACTCTGAATTTTGGTGTGAAAATTTGGTAAATTTTCGTTAAGTTTTGTGAATTTGTATTGAATTTTTTTGTGAACTTTTGCTTGAACTCACACCCACATTTTTCTGAGTTTTCCAGAATTTTTCTAACTTTTCCGAATTTTTCTAAAATTCACTTGAAATTTTCTAAATTTACCTGATTTTTTCTAAATTTCTCTGAATTTTCCTGATTTTCCTGATTTTTCTGAACTGCTCTGAATTTTCCTGATTTTTTCTGATTTACGAGGTGTTCAACAATTTCAAAATTGCTCCCGGGTGGGCCGCCGGCCGCCGTGTCACGTCACGTCGGAGGTTCCCCGGTGCGACGCCCCGTTTCATGTCCCCCTCCGCACCGCCCCGCCCCGCTCCAGACGCCGGGCCCGGACCACACCGGACGTCCCGCGGACTTCCCCCTCAGTTGCTACTTGCCCGTTGTGCTGACGTCGTCGTGTGTGTCTCGCCCGCAGCGCCCCCTGCCGGCCCCGGCCAGCCCCGGCAGCCACCCTAGACCAGACCGCAGTGCAGCCACGCCGTGTAAGACATTTTTCTTTTTGGTGCTCGACTCGCGCCTGAATCCGTCGCATCGAGACAGAGGTGCCCCAGTTTGGGCGCGACACTTCGATTCGCGCACGGGGTCTGCGCGCAGCCAGGCAAAATGCCTGTTCACATGCAGTCCGTTCTCTTACAGCTGCGACACTGCAGTAGAAACTAAAATGTGTTATGTCACTCCCATGTAGGAGTGCGAATTTTCACTCGTACTCTAGAAGAACACGTCAGATCCGAATTTTTATCACGGTTATTCCCAACAGTTGAAGTGACACCTGATATTCATACACCAACAAATGTCTGATATTCACGCTTCCACTATAGGTAGCGAGGAGTCCTGCGAATGTGGCCGCGGGGTGTTGGGGACAATCTCAACCCCGAGCGCAGGGGGGTTGTGACGGCGGCTGAACGGGCCCATAGCGGGAGAACTTTGATTTGCTATGGCACACTCTGAAACTTATCCATGAGTGTGTGTGTGTGTGTGTGTATTTTTTTCCCCGGATGTTCAGTTCAGACCTGTATTGCCCAGACCAAGTCCCGCGGGTCGGGTCGGGTCTCAATAGGTCAGGAGGGTGCAGCGCGGGTCGGATCGGGGCGGAGCGCGGCGCGGCGGGGCGGCGGCCTTCCCCTCGTTAAACGGACACTTCTGCACCGTCAGGCGGCGCGGTGACCCACATTCCCTGCTGCCGCGCCCCGCGGGCCGCGGGCCCCGCGCTCCAGTTGCGGACGGCTCTCCCCGCGGGTGTGACAGAGACAGACGTCAAAGGCTCGCGGGGCGCCCCGCCCAGGTAGGCCGCGGAGTCAGCACGGAGGCCAGACGGGCGGCGGGGACGCAGCCGTCAGATTCAGAAGAGCGCTTTCGTATCCCCGTCCTTGTCACACGAATGGGTCTCGCCTTTAGGAGTGAGTGAGAGGGCACTATAAAACGATCTTCTGAATCATGGGGGCTCGGCCGCGCACACTGAGGGGACTTCCCTGCCGTCTGATCGCTCTCGTACCTCCGTCCCTGTCGCACCCGTGCAGGACCCCATGAGGGTGACAAGGACGGAGGCGCGAGAGCGATCTTCTGCATCAGCCGGCTGGCAACGCTTAACGCTTCCCCGGCGTCATCGTGCGTGAAAGACAAGTCGCCCAAACGCAGTGGAGTTAAGCAGGCTACAACTGTACCTGCCTGCAGCTTGCACACAAGGGGTGGACGACTGACTAGACGGAACGTGCTCCGGGTGTACTCCCCATCACCATCACTCCGCGTACTCTGGCTGATGTACTCTGGCTGCACTCCAGTTGTACTCCACGTACTCCAAACTCCTGTGTACTCCGAAACTTCGGGTCGTCCGCCCCTCCTGTGCTAAGGTGCTGCCTGGCAGACGGGCGCAAATGCGGCCCGCTTTACTCCACGGTTTGGCCTCCTCTTTTAGCGAGGGGTCAATACTCGGTGCACACGGAAAAAAATAATTACTAGCGAGCTACTCGCGCACATACTAGCCAATATTCGTGAGTACTCGCGGATACTCGTCAATACTCGCGAATACTCACAAAATTATTTGGACATCCTCTTGAAGAGTGGCGGACACCTCGACTCATAAGCCTACTGTCCTGGCAAAGTTGCCACTGCCGCCCGCCCGCCCGTGCCCAGCCGAGCGTTCCGCTGCCGGCACTCGTCGGAGCTCTCCTCGAGTGCGAGAGAGACAGTATTCTCGCACCCCTCGGTAGTCTTCCTGAGAGCGAGATAGAGAGAGCGACAAATGGCGGCAGCGGAATCGGTCGGCAGGATAGCCACGCCAGGCCGCCTGCGAAGCTCACGTTAGGCAACGTGCCTGACAGCGGCGCACTACGGGACTGCCTATCTCCACTCTGCAGGATGCACTGCCGCGCGCGGCGAGAAGAGGGGCGGATCCTCAACTTCTCTCTTTCTCTCTCTCTCTCTCTCTCTCTCTCTCTCTCTCTCTCTCTCTCTCTCTCTCTCTCTCTCTCTCTCTCTCCCCCTCTCCCTCCTTCCTCTCCTCTCCCTCCCTCCCTCTCTGAAACATAATAAAAATAAATGAATAAATAAATAAATAAATAAGTATAGCCACCTACTGTTATGTTACGTGATTAACTTGATTAATACAGTACAGTACTTTGAAGCGAAAAAAAATATAATCATTCCATAGTTTCTGTGTTGTTCCCGTAATGTCACGCCACAACGCTATGAACCGGCGCGATTCGCTGATTCGGCATTCAAACACCACATCCTGCTTTAGAAGAAGGTAAATAACACCATAAAACTTTTTTTTCCTTTTTCTCTGCAATTCAAGGATATTGTACTTGATTTATACGTTGTACATTGTTCTCAAAACAGGCACAATATTACTCTTGAGTTGAGCAAGAGCAGCAGTACCAATTCGGGATCCCAACTGAATATACCACAGCCGCCCCAACTTGAGTACCGGCGCCGGCGCCGCTCAGCCCGGGCCCGGCTGCACTGCCGCGGCTCCGCCAAACTTGTCCGACATTTTCGCGCGGGCGCGTGCCGGCCAGGCCCGGCCGGCCCCCTACTTTGAGGCGTGCGAGTGGACGGCGGGGGTGGGGCGGGGTGTGGCGGGGTGGGGCGGGGTGTGGTGGGGAGGCGCCAGCTCCGTGCCGCGGGGGACAGGTGGTATAAAAGCGTCTGGCCGTCCCCATCCCCGTACACTTCGCCTTCTTCGACCGGGACGGCAGCAACCATGAACTGCAAAGCGATCCTGGCCGTGGCCCTCGTCGCCCTTGTGGCGCTCCAGGTAAGACTCCCCCCCACAGCCTCCACCGGCACCGCAAGCCAACCAGGGCTGCACGGCCGCCGTCCACCGCCGCAGCCGTCCACGCTCACGGCCTTGGTCACCTTGTCTGTCCACAGCTCGCCAGCGCTCACCCGCTGAGCAAGCGCAGCTGCGCCTGCAACCTCAAGGGCACCGATGTGTGCACCTCGTGCATCCCCGCCGCCGTCCCCAGGCCCGCCAACCGCGGCCGCGCTCCCGTCGGCATGCACCGCGTCGTCTACCAGAAGTTCGCCCCCATCGAGTTCCAGCCCAAGGACATCTGCACCTGCCAGGGTGGTCTGGTGAGTAGCTGACGGACATGCTGGATGCCGGCCTCTGGAACGTCACAATGGCAATAATCATCAATCGTTGGAGGTGAAGTGTGATGACTGACTTTTTCTCTGTCGGCCCGCAGGTGACCGCCCCCGAGATCCCCCGCGTGCCCTGCAAGGTGCACTCTGGCCACCCCCACCAGGCCCCCAACTACGACTACCCCGGCTCCAACGGCCTGTTCGGCGGCAGCGGTGACGACTGCGGTGACGCTCCCGTCAACCCCTGCGAGGAGGGCGGCCCCGCTCCCTCCCAGGTCAAGACCTACGTGATCCCCGCCGAGAACTCCCTGCCCGCCGAGGAGCTCGTCGAGGAGGTCCCCGTCGCCGCCCCCTCCACCCCCATCGCCGCTGACGCCGTCTCCCTCGCTCTCGCCTACGACCTGGCCACCAAGGCCCAGAAGGTGCGTTTATGGCCCTCGCTAGCGAGCTTATTGCCTTAACACGAGCAGTGGCCACATGGTGGTCATGCCACTTCGAGTCCTTCGCTTGCCTCGTGGTCTAACGCACGCGTCCTCCTTTTTCTTCCAGAACATCCTGGAGGAGAACCTGGCCTTCGGCCACATGCAGACCCCCAAGGACGGCCGCGTCGTGATCAAGAAGAAGGTCGTCCCCGAGAGCAGCCTGTACGCCGTCCGCAACCAGATCGTGGAGCTCAAGGCCCCCTCCGGCTACGGCCGCTCCTGCGAGGACGAGGCTGAGGCCTCCCTCCTGGCCGCTCAGCAGGCCTCCTGCACCGAGACCGAGGAGGGCAGCTACGGCGCCCCCCTGCCCTCGTACCGCGACCTCGGCTTCGCCCCCGTCGGCGGTGACTGCAAGTTCGTCCCCGGCCAGTACCAGCCCAGCCCCAACGTCGTCCAGACCGTCGAGTACTCCGTGCCCGCTCCCGCCCCCGCCCCCGCCGGCCCCGCCTACGGCCCCTGTGACGCCCTCGCCTCCCTGGAGCGCGGCCGCGGCAGCCAGGGCATCGACTACTACTCCTCCCAGGCTCAGGCCGAGGCCGCCGCCGACGCCGCTGCCGCCGAGGCCGCCGCCCCCAACTGCGCTGAGGAGTCCGGCCCCGCCCCCGGCTACGGCCTGTACGGCTCCGGCCCCTCTTACGGCTCCGGCTCCGGCTCCTCGTACGGCCACGCCCCCGCCCCCCGCGCCGGCCCCGCCCACACCGGGCGCCGCGGCTGCTCCTGCGGCTGCGGCTACTAGGCGCCGCCCCCAGCAGCGCAGCGTGTCGCTGTGAGCATCAGCCAGACTGACACCGCACCGCACCGCATCGACCTCATGAAAGCTCAACATGAAGCGTGCATCACCCCCCGCCGCCGCCGCCGCCGCCCCCGTCCCAGTACGGCACCGGAGCGGAACGCTCCGGGACGCGGCACTTTGGCAAGTCGAAATTGAAACGTTTCAAAATTTGTTCTATCGATCAGAGCTAGAGGAAACTTCGCATTTAAATTTACTTTTTTGCTCTTTTGGTTCTGCGGGCAAAATTTAACCATCTTCTGTAAGATTTGGCTTTTCTAAATTGTTTCATTTTGGTGCAAAATTTGTTTTTAAAGTAAATGCAATTGATACCAACAGGACGGACAAAATACAACTCGTCCTGGTTTTTCTGGACTTTTCTAAATTCAGGCTTTTCTCCTTTGAACTATTAAGGGTGAATTGCAAGTTTCCACTAGCTTCTTAATTTCATCTTATTTCTCCAAATTTTTGAGCATGTCTGATTTGAAATGAAAAGCGTTTGGCAATCTTTCGGGAAAATATGTCACTAAATTCTAAATTTGATATCACTAGTCATCAGGGATTGAATCCCAAAAATTTGTGTCTAAAAATGTAATTCTTGATAGTCACTTTAAATTTTAAATTTTATCAATTGTGTGAATGAATGTATGCTTGGTATTTAAATTATGAGTGAAAATTAGTAGTAATTTTTAATTTATTTAGCAAATGTGAATTTAGATAATTTTCTCATTACTCTTGCGCGCATTAGTACTTTGGGAATACTGCATCTCTGCCATTTAACTGAAATTTGTGATTTTTATTTAGATGTAAAATAGGTAGGAAAATTTGTAGTTTTGTTGCCCCTGGCTGTAATTACCAATAACTAGCTATGCTAGACTGTTTACGATATGCACATAATCATGAACTGAAATTGATGTAAATTTGTCTCGGGGTCTGAAAAGCTACGAGGCCCCAGTACCTGTCTGTGCTGAACTTCAAAGAGAGAGAAGAAGGCTGCTATATGACTTGGAAAAGTGAACCTTGTCATAAGGAGAATAAAATTGCTCCAGTCTCAATGAATTTTCTTGTTCTCATTTCCAACCCCAATATTTACAGACACAATTGTCCTAAAATCACAAAGGATGTCAAAACTGACTTAGCATTTCTGCTGCTTTTCAAAACATACATCTACTAACCTACTTTACAGAATGCTGACTTTGCCACTTTCTCTCCCTCTCTCTCTCTCTCTCTTCTCTCTGAGCTGTTAGCACATTTTGTTTTCTGTTTGATCTTCTTTGCTTTCACTTAAGATTTCTATATGGAATTTGATAAAAGCCTTTCTTCCTTTGCTGCATATATACATAAATATAATTGACAAATTTATATCACAATATGTACAAATAATGCACTCAACTCACATTCTAACCTGAAGTACAATTAGAACTTTTTTTTCAGCCATTTGAAACAAATTTTTTTAACTTAGAAGAAATCTGATGCTCTAGCTCTATGAGGTAATTTTAACAAGTTATCAGTCATAAGTGAAGTTATTTTCGGTGTTGGTGGCTTCAATCTTCTTGTTGGGGTTTGCCTCAGAGGTGTGGTTGATGGAGTTAGAAGAGGGGTTGATGGTCCGGGTGTTACACCTCCAGAACGCCTTTGAGGTGATGGAGTATAAGATGCTCTCAAAGCAGAATCTCCAGGTCGCAATTTATTTGTTGCAAGTCTTTGGGCAGCTGGTGACATAGAACTTAGCCTCTCCAAGGGACCAGTGCCAGGTCTGGGAGATGGACTGAAATCGATATTGGACAATTACGTATTTTCTTTTAGGAATGAAAATTGAAACAATTAATGTGACAGATGGCGGTACTTACGATGCAAGTCTTCGAGCTGCTTCAAGGGCTTTCAATTTACGCTCTCTATGCCTTTCTCCTGCCTTTTCAGCAAGAGCTAGAGCAATCTTTTCACGTTTGGGAGGAGCATTCATTTTGAAGCAGGGGCCTTGACTTGGGCGAACTGGTGTATCACCTCCGTCTAATCGGAAGGGTGTACCCTCGATTTCACCCCAAGTCATCAGAGGTGAATCCATAACGCCTGAAAGTAATAATAAAATGTACAGTTAATATAACATATTCCTTTTTAGGTAAAATGAAGTTAAAGATGCTTTACTGATTAATACTCCATACCAGGCATGGGTGAATCCATTTTTACATAGCTAAATCCATTTACTTTGGGAGTCTCTGTTGTTAACTCTTTCCCATCCACACCAATCTTCCCATCTTGAGCTCTTGCTTGAGTAACAGCAAGTCCTTTGATTACCTCCTTGTTTTGACGCTCATCAAAAGGATTTTTCTTCAGCCTAGTGTTTGTGTGAACAATTTCTTGACGCTTATTAGCTAATTCTATTTTATCTTCTTCTGATAATGGTGAGCCTGTCAGGAAAATCAAAAGAATTATTTTGTGCAAAATGAAAAGAGTATTACTAAGCTAAATATGAGTAAAATTTTAACAAAATTTAAACGGACATAACAAATTTATACATTTAATTTTCCAAACCAACCTTCAGGAACATACATGATGTAGTTCCGATTTTTGAACTTCCATGTATCAATGTTGAATGGACGGTCAGCAATTTCTCCTTGTTTTTCAATAGATGGTAAGGCCAGCTGCTCCTCAACTTTTTTAGCTGAAGCTTCTTCATCTTGATAAAGCCATCCATACTGTTGAAGAAATTAGAAGATAAAGTAAAAGAAAAAAGTAATCAAAAAATAATCAATTGAAGAAATAAATGAAGAAAAAAGCCTTACCCTATGTCTATGTCTAATATCAGCTTCTTTCATAATTTCTTGGAAACTCTCGTTATCCTCGCTTGTGTGGGCGCTGAGGAATGCGTCTAATCTTCTGGTCCCATCTATAGCACACAAATAAAACCCCATTAGAACATTTAGAAATTAAACAATAAGAAGAAATATGAATTTATTTAAAACTTTATGACAAACCCTGTTTGGAGCCAGAGCTGTCATCATTGTTTTCTTTCTTGGATTGGTCTGACATTTCATCTCTTGATGGTTCAGAATCGTCTAATCTATTGGCAATAGGAGTCTCAAACGTTGCTGGGCTTGCACCTAGAAGGCAGAATAAATATCACCGTCAACAGAAATCACACATGAGAAGCATTATTCTCACTCGTTCATACGTACATCTCTCAATTGCTGGCTTGGCTCCTGAACTGTATTTTGCATACAATTCTCGCATTTTAAAGACATCATTCTGATCCATCGCTTCTAGATACTGATTTTGAGCTCTCAGCTTTTCGAGGTCTGGGAAAAAGTCTCTTTCTATAATTTTACCTATTTGCTGCAAAAGAAAACATTACAATATGTTAACAACAGAAATATGAGAGGGTTATGGTCCCTTTAGAAACGTCACAGTTTTAGAGGAAATGAGGCTAGTATTATTGATAGAGTATATATTGAGTGTCGTTTAATAGTAGGTAATAATGATTTATTGTTAAAAATAAATTTTGGGAGAGAATAAGGAAAAAGCCTAACCTCTATGTAAACATCTTCTTCTAAAACTTTCTGCTTCTTCCTTACTCTGCCCGAAACAGGGGCACCTGGTTTTTTGAACAGTTGCAAGTCCTCTGCAGTCTTCATGATTTGCAAAGCTTTGTTTCCAGGAGAGCTACAGCTAGAAGAAGTGTCACTCATGTTGACAAATATGTTAAAACGTTTAAAAACGAACAGAAAAATATACTTTAACCACTACACAATCGCCATGACACTTGCGTCATAGTGACGTCATTGCAGTATGAGAAATATTTGAGCCAGAAGTTTCCAGAAAATTTGTGGAGTTTTCATGGTATTTAGGAACGTAATAACCATGGCAAGATGATAAGTTGAGATATAGATAATTTAGTGAACTTGGCATGATAGAATTCTCCTCTGATATTCATTTCATCACCACTCATAGGACTGTGCTAGAGAATGAAAGCACATCATTGCTTTTTAAACATCCCGCCAACGTAGTTCAATGAAACCGAACCTTCCAAGGAATGGATGGCACTTTCTCATACTGTTGACACGTGATCTCCTCCCCCCACAAGCAGCCTCCATAGCTCAGTGGTTAGAGCACCAGTCTAGTAAACTGGGGGTCGAGAGTTCGATTCTCTCTGGAGGCATCTATTTTTTACAGAACGTTGAGACAGTTCGCTCCGACCGAAGGTAGCATTAGGGTATAGTAAAACGTTTTGTAGATAAATTTTAGGTAAAAAGACCGACTACAAGGCGAAACAAGACAAGAAAAAAATTATCCACCTCAGACAAACATAACCCCAACCCCACCCCATGCCCCCCCCCCCCAAAAAAAAAAAACAATAATAATAATAATGTTTTACCCCAACAAAGTTAATTTAAGTTCTTCACTCGTTGATTACGTCGAAAAATACAATTAAATCGACCCTGTCGTACAGCCGTCGAAATAGTTAATGCGGGTGGGCCAAGAAGTTAGGTGGAGACGTAATTTGGAAATGACGGAACAAATAGGTCGAAGAATGCCGTTAATTGCTGCCAAAGAGAGACCTCCACGATGTGATGCGGGAAGAAGTGTCAGGCCGCTATGTCACACAAGATACAAGAACATCCGGTCATCTGCGACTCCTGGGGAGGGCGGGAGGTGGTAAAGCGGAGGTGGAGGAGGAGGAGGAGGTTGAGGTGGGTCCCTCCAGACATTCTGGAGCCACATGTGTTGTGTTACTCATATAGACTCTCGCCGTCGGAATGTCTGCCACCCGTCCAACCAGATATATTATTATTTTGCTGTGAGAATAGTTTATCATTGAAACTCTGGGAAAAGGAAAGCGGGGAGCGCGGATGTGAGAGACGTGTGGGTATGGATGGATCCCCCCCCCCCCCCCCCCCCCCCTTTTCCCCTTTTCCGTCGCTGTAGGTGTGGAGGGAACGCCAGATACAGCGGCCTCGCACCACAGCTCCCCCTGACTTTTAACCCTTGAGTGCACCCGGCCATTCCAATGCAACGGAGCGGAGCGCCACGCGCTACTCCAGCATCCTAGGCCGACGGGTGTCTGGCCTTGCACCCCACACACTGCGCCCCGCACCCTGCGCCCCGCACCCTGCGCCCCGCACCATGCTCTCCGCACTCTGCTCCCCGCACCCTGTACCCCGCACCCTGCGCCCCGCACCCTGGGCCCCGCACCCTGCGCCCTGCACCCCGTACCCCGTACCCCACAACGTGCCCGTGCGATCGGACGGCATGGCTGTGCTCCCCTTCGTTCTCAGCCTCTTCGGAGCTGAATCCTGTTTACTCAGGACGACTTTCACGACGTTCATAATGGACTCAATACTTTCCCGAGGTGACGACGGGTACGATGGCCTCCCCGCGGAGGGGCCGGGCCGGGCGGGGTGCGGCGGGGCGGGGCGGGGCGCGGCGGCGCGCCTGTCACCGCCATCATGGCCTCCCACAGGAAGCTAGGCTCCTCCGGGCCCCGGGACCACGTCGTCATAGAGGTCCTCTACCCGCGGGAGCAGCACGTCGCCGAGGGGGAAACAGCTCTGAAATTTTTGTACACCTCGTAAAATAGAAAAAAAATCAGAAAAATTCAGCAAAACTTACAAAAAATCAGCAAAAGAAATCGGGAAACTTTACAAAAACTTTGAAACTTTGATAAAATTCTAGCAAACATTCTATAAAAATTCACAACAATTTTCAAAAATTCACGAAAATTCACAAAAAAAATCTCCGATTCGAATCGGCCCGCATTCATCGTATCACACCTTCAGTGCGAGAAAGACAGCGGTCTCGCAGCCCACCGGAGACTCCTTCGGAGCGAGAGAGACAGATAGCTAGGAGAGCCGCAAACGGAATCGGTCTGCTGCAGGCCCATTCTGCAGGCAGGCCAATTTGCCGTGCGCGCGTCTGGTGCAGCAGATCGCACAGCACAAACCACGGGGGGTCCTAGTCCGCCTGCGCAGGCTGAGCAGGGGGGAGGGGCTGGAGAGGGAGGCTTCCTTTAGTTTTTGTTTTCTTAGTCTCGCTGTCTGTCGGAGCAAACAAACATTATGACGTGGAGGCGTGGCCGAGAGAGACTTTTCGGGGAAGAAGAGCCCTGGAGTCGCAATGTCTGGTGTAGTGGGAGAGGGCGGCGCGTCGCGTCGGCGGGGGGCGGGGGGCGGGGCGGGGGCGGGGCGGGGTGGGGGCGAGGGCGGGGAGGGGCTGGGGAGGGCTGGGGACCGGGAGGGGTGGGCCGGGGGCCGGATGTGGTAGGCAGAGCACCTATACCCGTATCCAGCCCGTATCCCAGTAAAACTGGATTTCGGCGATGTCGCAGCCGTGGCCATGATTGTAGGTTTTCGCACTCCTACAAATGTGTGACAATAGCAGCACACTTCGGTCGCACGTGTGGTACGAAACAGCATATTGGCTGGCACTCGTAACACTTCGCTGCGCGGGGGTGCGGCGGCCTCGGCAGCAGACAGCAACATTTGAGTTTTTACGCCGATCGTCTTCTCCGGGGAAGTCCCCCGCCCCCCGCCCCGTCCCGTTCCGTCAGCACGTACTTGCGCTCGCGACGACACACATGCGTGAGTCATGAACACCCCCTGCCCAGCCCGTCCCACCACGACAGAAACGGCAAGTAGGACGGCCAGAATATTTAAACAGGCCGAAGCCCTGAAATTTTCGATATTTGTCCTTGGGAATTGCGGTGCAGTAGGGCTAGGCTGGGCGGCGGATGGGCGCGGGATCGCGGGATACGGCGGGGCGGGGCGGGGCGGGGCGGGGCGGGGCGGGGCGGGGCGGGGCGGGGCGGGGCGGGGCGGGGCGGGGCGGGGCGGGGCGGGGCGGGCCGGGGCGGGGCGGGCCGGGCCGGGCCGGGGCGGGGCGGGCCGGGCCGGGGAGATCTTGCACCGCCTGTATGTACCCACTTTGGAGCGGCAAAGGCCAGGAAGTCGTAAAGCACGGCCGGGGACTAAGCCCTTTTACTTTTTCCTCTCAACGCCCCCGCACCACCGCCCCCGGCTCATGACGTCGACAGGAATATTATTTTGCCGCTTCCTTTTCGTCTTTCCTTTCACTTTGCCGCCCCCATCGCGCTTCGAGCGCGTCTCCTCCTGGAACTAGGGGTCATCCAATCGTGTGCTGAATTTAGCAAAATATTATTGTTGCGGTGATACTGAATTTCCCATATTGCGACCCAAGCTACAAATGGCTACTAAAAGTCACAATTTTCCAGGGTGTGCCGGGTGCAGGTCGCAGACAAACCGAGGAGGATTGCATCTGTGAGGGAGACCGAGGAGATGGATTGGAGGGGGGGGGGGGGGGCAGATGTAATAGCGAAGAACAGTCGCGCGCCGCGCCGCCCGAATGCAAACGCACGCACTTGAGTCGACAACTTTTTACCCGGGGGGCTGGGGGTTGGGGGAGCAGTGGAGAGCCATGCTCATGCAGTATTTGTCGAGCAAGGGGGCGGCGGTGCCCGCGGGTGCGGCACTGGCTGTCTTATCAGAGCTTATGAGTGTGCGCCGTTTCAAACACTCGCAACTTGACGCCGAAAGGCCGCGCTTTCTGTCGGCATGGAGTGGTGTGAGAGGCAAAGGCGAGAGCTTCAACATCCTTCCACCAGGCATTTCCCAACCCCATAAATTTATTTCTTGGATAGGGCATGACGGCGGCCTCTCGAGACGATGTGTGTCAAGTGCGGCGGAGGGGGCGATTCCGAGGAGTTGAGCCGGGCCGAATTCTCCGGCCGAGGCCCTTTCCGCACTCCACACGGCTGTAGGAGAACGCAGACAGAGCACCGCCGCGCAAGTGTATTATACCCGTGCATGAACTGTGAGAAATTCTTGTACCGGGTAAGGAAAATTTTCCGAAGCACATCGGTTGTCAGACCTTTTTTTTGTCCGACCTCGGGATTTTTGCGGCCGCCACCGTCACACGTTTCATTTTTACGACCCCATTTTGTCCGACCTGGGAGTCGAGGTGTCATAGTTATTTTTCTGTCCGACCTCGTTTTCTCCGTCCCCAACGAACCGTTAGAGTCGCCTGCTATCCTCTGCGATGCAGCTCGATTGTCCGACCTGATGATTTCCTCAAAATCCAAAAAAGTGCCTTGCTTTTTTCTGACCTTGTTTACACTGGTAAAGTGGAGAAGGAATAGGTATCATGGTCGGAGCATGCACCGAAAAAATTGTATAACACCTCAAATTAATAAGAGCTATTTAAAAAATTGAAAAATTGGTAGGCCCCTACCTAACTCGCAACCTGCGAGCCCCGCCTGCTTAACTTCGGAGTTCTGATGGGATCCGGTGTGTTCCAGGCGACCGCCACCCCGCGGGCACGAGAAGTCCTCTCCACTTCGGGGAGAGTCCCCGCTTAAGGCTGGCGGCCTGTCAGGCCCGCCGTACTACCCTATTTAAACAGCGCCTTGAAGCCGTAGGTAGCATTTCGGACCAACGACTGGGCACCACCGGACCGCATGACCGGTCAGTGGGAGGTAGAGGCAAGGCAGGACGATAGAGGGGGAGAAAAGCAGAAAGAGAAGTTTTTGCGGAAGAGTAAGCGTACGGTTGGTTAGACCTGTACTGACCCGCTCCCGCACAGGTCATGGAAAAGCTGTTTACTAAGGAGCCAGATTCATAGGCCTTACTTCCCCACGAGGGACCACCCCCCGTGGCATGGGACGGAACTTCCTGACAACTCGCTTTCGCTGCCAGTGAAGAACCTACCTGGGAATTGAACCCAGGCCCCAAGTGCCGAGTCTCATGACACCCCGCGGCTTTCGTGGTACTAAGACCACTAGACCGTCGGCGATTCCACGAGGGAGCTCCGTTGAAATGGGGGGTTTGAATTCCACGCCAAGCTGCTGTCCTCGGAAAAATTTACATCTTATGGCAAGATTTGAACCCGGGTTCTGCGACCCCCGGAGCATCACTATGCCGGCACGGCTACGACGCCTTGGTACAAGTGAACTTTCCACTACGGGTGACGCTGCAAAGAGCCGTAGTCGCCGACGAACCAGTACCGGTGGCGTCATCAGTACGCCTGCTCTCCTTGCTGAGACAGCCCAGCCGCTTGGCGACTTTGGTATCCTCATCGGCACCGTTAGGAGTACTGGGTGGGCACAGGTTCGAAAACTGATCACAATATTTTTTTTTTCGAAGTAGTTTTGTCTCTTTTAGTTGCCCAAGGCACAAGGACAGTGGATAAAAAGGATTAAGTAGGTAAAAAATAAACCAACTGCAATTGCAAATAGGCAGAACTACGTACTTATAAAAATAAATATAAATAAGAAAAAAATAGGGGTGGTATTAGAACCTCCGTCCAACTCGTGTTTTCACATCAGTGTCGAGTGCGGATTTGTTTTGATTTATTTTTCACCTACTTAATCCTTTTTATCCTACCTAATGGAAAGACATAACTAGGTGTGTGAAAGTCGAACACTTGTAGATATGCACACTCGAGGGGAGTCCGTGAGCAGAGGGATGGATGACAACCTCAAAAGTGACAACGACTTCACGAGAAAGATTAACTGCACTTCGGCCACTTCCCTCGCTCTCCTCTCCTCTCCTCTCCTCTCCTCTCCCTTCTCTCTCTCTCTCTCTCTCTCTCTCTCTCTCTCTCTCTCTCTCCCCCCCCCCCTCCCTATCCAGCATGGTCTGTTGTTTTCTCTGGCCCCCGAGGGAACCCCCTTCATAACTCACACACTGTGCGTGAGGGGGGCTGGTATTGGGTGCCCCGCCCATCCGTTTGGAGCGTGGTGGGGTGCCTCACCCTTCCTCGCCTGTTGCGCTATGTGAACCAAGCGGCACCGTTCATTGGGACATTATCGTCACAAACAGACAGAGCCTACGCCTGATTAACTACTGTCGCCATTCAAAAATATCACGGGAAAAGAAAAGATCAAGGAAAATCCATGATATTCGGCAAAACCTAAGTGTGGATTCCCATTAGTACGAGTAGATGTGATAATTTTCACGTGAATTTCACGCACACTCAGGGACAAGTCAACACTCACAGTCGTACAAGTGTGCGACAATATAATCACACACTTGGGTTTCTAGTGACGTGCATATAACTACTATCGCGGAAAAGTAATAGGATAGGAAATCATGCCTAGGGAGCGAGAAAAAAAGAAAATGATTGACACGCCCAGTTACGCTCTGTAGCAAGACAGCACAGTCCCCGCCCGAGTGAGTCTTTTCCGCCCCGCATACGGAGAACGTATGACGCGTACCCAGAAACGCATTACTACAAAAGTGCGTTAAAAAACGGAGCGGCGGGGTGGGTGGTCCGCTGCATTAATTAGCTATGTGTAACTGGGGCTGCTGCTCCTGCCGGGGCCTGGGCCCCCCAGCAGAGCGCTATACGGCCTTCCCTCCCCCCTCACTGGCAACCCCTGACCCCTGACGGCGTGTTTCAGCCCCCCCCCCTCCCCCCGCCAGAGTGGCAAAAAGCAGGCTCCGTAGCGCGGCACGCGGGGGGAGCAGGAGCGCCCTGGAGAGGAGAGCAGGAACCCTCCCTACTCTGGAATACAAAGTGTACGAATGTCACTCATTTGCAGGTGAACTATTTTTCCGGAACGTTTGTTTGAATGGGATTTTTGGGGGCAATTTTAGTCGAGCTGATGAGCAATTTTTTTCACAAAGTCTCAAATTAGTGATTTTTTTAAATGTTCCTGTAGGAGATTTTTTTTTATATTTTTTTTGTAGGCGAGCGAGGGTCCCAAATTCGTGCATTTGCGAAGCGCAACTTTCTACTCTGGAAAAACTAATGTGACATATTGTCATGTCTGTTGGTGTAACCAGTTTTGGTCACACCAAGACAAAAGATGTCGGGTGAGGCTCTAGCCTTCTGAAATTACTGGAATGAAAGAAAATGTGAAAGGGTTGAAGGTGCGGGAATCATATGATACAGTTAACAGTTACACAAATATTCCTTTTTGTTTATTGGGAAAACAATTTCGAGATGTTTTCAGCAAAATAATAAGCAAACAAAATATAGATATACCAGATCTCAAGGAGCATGAAAAAATACACATCTTTGGTCTTGCAGCGGTATGCGAACTTCTCCGCACACTATTTGGCATCAAAAGAATAATAATAACACGAGACGATGAAGATTCACACTTACCAAAAATACATTTACATCAGTCCGAATCAGTCTCTATGGTACACTTGGCGGTCTGTACGGCCCCGTGCTCAACGGCGGCACGCAGTCTCTCAGCTGTCCAGGGCAGGCCATGAGGCACCTCCATAGCTTGCCAAAGACACTGCTTCTAGGCGCCCCCTCAAGCTTTTTCAGGGCACCACACACCACACTGATAGCCGTCCCAACAGCTTCTGCTGCACACTTTTCAGCGCCTCTAAAGCTCCCGCGGAGCTTTGCCATAGACACCGATGGAGCGCCCCTGGAGCTCGCATGGCGCCAGCGCTCGCCCTGCCTCCAAAACGATTGGACCCCTCACACACAGCCGTGGGGTGCTACCGGGGCACGAAGTCGTAAGGGTTCTGGTGCAGTCGCGCGGGGTGCGGCGCGGGCGGGTAGAAACCCTGGTGGTGGTACGGGCTGTACATGACGTGGTCCTGGTGCACGTCCTGCATGGTGTGCACGCCGGGGTGCACGCCGGGGTGCACGCCGGGGTGCACGGCCGGGTGCACGGGCTGGTAGGAGGCCGCCGGGCTGCGGAGCCCCGCCGAGAGCCCCAGGCCGGCGGACAGACCCGGGAGCCCCGGCGGCGAGGCCTTGGACGCGGCGCAGCTGTAGGCGGCCGTGCTGGCGCCCGGGACGGGGCCCGGGGTCGCGTACGGGGACGGCACCGCCGACGGGCTGCGCAGAGAATGCAAGAAACCGCGGTCGAGGACATATCTCAAAATTTTTAAGACTTTACACCAAGGGGGCAACAACTCTGAAGTGTTTGTACACCTCGTCATCCAGAAAAATTATCTAAAATTTTTCGAAAATTCGGAAAATTCTCAAAATTTGTACATTTTTTCTCCTCGCTTTACTCACAACTGACGTGAGTTTTGAATCATCTTTCTAACGAATACCGCTGAACCGCTGTGGCACATTCACGGTAAACCCGAGTACAAAAGGAAATTTACAGAAGTGCATGTGAGTTATTGCCATCACTCATATTTGCGAGTGGGTCAAAATCATAGATGAGAAACGAGCCTGATCGGGTCCGTTCCACCAGGGCCCTTCCCCCGTGCCTGGCACCATGGGTTCAAGTGGGGACGGGGACAGTTTCTCATCTCCGATCACAATCGTGTTCCATCATTTCCCCCCCCCCTTTTTTCTTTTCTGCGACAACCTTGGCTGCCCACTGCCATTGCTGCTCACCTGTGGTGGTGGTAGATGGGGCCGTAGTTGCACATGTCGGCCAGGTAGGGCTGTCCGACGGGCGCGGGCGAGGCGTTGCTGGGCTGTCCGGGACCGGAGGCCAGCCGAGGGTGGCCCGTCCGCGAGGACAGGCTTTCCGTCAGGCCGGCCGCGTCCACCTCTGAAACAAAAAAGAAGATCGGATGAGAATTTTTTTGTTCTTTTTTTACAGCGCTACTATGGTCTCTGTCTGTCTCTTTCTCTCTCTTACACACACACACGCACTTGCGAGTTCAAATTACACCCAGATGACATGACTAGGGCTGTCGAGAGCTGAATGCTTTTCTCATCTCCTCCAGGTATGGCGTCAGTAGCGTGATCTCACGCCACGGCGCAGCACCGGGAGCAGTATGGGTGAGCTCGCCTCTCTTTAGTTTTCGGGCCCAAGCCTCGGCGACGATTATTTTCATTGGTGTCGGAACAATAACAGTCGCGCTGCTGTCGAGGGAAGGGCCAAAAGAGAAGCCCGTCCCGTCAGACTGACGCCTGCAGGCCGGGCTGAGCGGCAGCGGGGTGAGGGGGTCGGGCGCGTGGTGCTCAATCAGCGAGAGGCTGACAGTGCTGACACCAGCTGACAGTCCCCGCCCGCCACGCCGCGCCACGCCGCGGGCTCAGCCGACTTATTCAGATGATCGCTCTCGCGCCCCCGTCCTTGTCGCACTCACGAAGCCCTGCGTTCCCCAGCATAGGGCAGCGCCATAAGAGCGAGAAGGATGGAGGCACGAGAACGATCTTCTGAATCAGTAGACTGCTTGGAGGAGTCCCGCGGTCGCACCCGTCACCTCGGCTGTCAGAAAGCTCCGAGGGGGGAAGTAGGAAGACGGAGAGGTAAGGGAGGAGGAGGGTGAAGGGAAGGGGAGGGGGAGGAAGGGGCTTCAAAAAATTTCTCGCTCTTGAGAGAGCGACTTCTCTACACCAAAATTTTCATGCAGGGAGAGCGAGACGGATTAACATCGCTCTATTAGAGTCATTTTAATGACATTTTCGTCGATGGGCTATACTCTTTTTGAGTCAAGTCATTAAACGTCTTTCTACTAGAACGGTTTCAAAGTATCAGAAAAGACTCATTTTGAATCGTTTTAGCCAACGTCACTTTTGTTTATAACGATGGAAAAAAATGCTTCGCTCATTACGGGCGGGAAAGGTGACAATTATTTCTCCAGTGCCACCACGGCTACGCAACCGCTACCCACGCTACCCTTCAAACACACGAGAGGTATGCGAGTTTTTACTGCGCGCACATGCCAAGCGGGGCTGCTGGTGGCGGATAGGAGAGGTGATCCGAGTCCTGAGGCCCGCTGAGGCCCCAGCCTCTGAGTCTCTCTAGGCATGACCTGACGTGCAACTTCGTGACATGCTCCGCCGCCTTGGAGAATTCGAGATGAAGACAACAAAATCATTCACACGGCGACAACTTTGTTGTTGCTGTTGTTGTAGGTGTCAGCAGTCGGGCTGACATGGCGCACGACTCGCCCAGTGCTGCTGACAGGCGCGCATTTTTCCAGAACCACTCTCACATTGCGGTGAATCTGAGAACAATGTACTAGAACATCAGCCTGAAAGAGGAGTGGGGTGAGAACGCACACAGACCAGTGGTGCCGTAAAAATATGTGATAAGTAGCCCAAACACACGCGGAATAAAGCTGGTTGTCGGGCAACACGCACACCACCAGTGCTAAGGTTTTGCCTAGCTTTCCTCCACTGTGATTGGACGTACTTCTTCCCAGCGGTGTACTTTCCTGGCAACACTGGCACAGAGAAAAGGTTCGGGGGGGGGGGGGGCACGTGGGATACCTGAGAGGTGCATAGAATACTAGACACCCTCTCAAGGGGGCCCCGCCCCGCCCCGCCCCGCCCCGCCCCACCCCGCCCCACCCCGCCGCGCAATAGCTGCCCCTTTGATCCGCATCTCGAGTTAACGGACACAACAGGCCACACAGTGTGTTTGTGCGAGAGCTGACTAGCGAGCCCCCTTCGCCCGCCCCCCGCTGCCCCCCCCCCCCTCCCCCGATGGATCCCGCGGTTCTCGATACATAACACACACCCCACGCTATACCCCCGGCCCGGCCCGGGGACGCCCCCGAGATCTCCCCGCAGTAGGGGAGAGTAGAAAGAAGGAAAGAGAAGAGGGAGAGAGGGAGGGAGAGAGAGGGAGAGGGAGAGAGAGAGAGAGAGAGAGAGAGAGAGAGAGAGAGAGAGAGAGAGAGAGAGAGAGAGAGAGAGATGATAGCGCGCGAATAGCTGGGCGCTAGTCTTTCTCCACGCGGCGTAGGCGTACCTTCCGAGCCTGACGGATTGCTCGCTAGAAGACATTGACGGGGATGAACCAGGGGCTTCTATAACATCGAACACTCTTCCCGCGTATCGTTAATGTTATAAGCAAAACAATAAAACAAAGTGGTGTGCGTCGGGCGCGCACCACGCACCACGCCGACGAAGACATAGTGATGCAACAGGCGGGGCAGAGGTGGAGTGGCGTTGTGCGGGGCGGGGTGGGCCGCACACCCGCAACAGGTGGGCGCGACCACCCCGCCCCGCCGGTCGATAAGGTCAGGGAAGGACGTGGCGGTGATTGTGCGTGATGCCGAGTTCCGAAGATTATGAGGTGCAAATGATTCCTGCCGACAGCGTGCATGACTCGCCTCGCGCTTACCCCTGCGATTCGCCCATGGGGGTAACAACCCTGAATTACGGCTGAATTGTGGTGTACAAAATTTGTGAATTTTCAGTTTTTAAAAAATCCTATTTTTTGTGAATTTCTTTTTCTTTTTGAATTTTTCCTTGAATCTTTTCTAATTTTTTGTAAATTTTTCTCAATTTTCCTCAACTTCTCTACATTTTATTTTTTTATTTTTATTTATTTTTTTATTTTTTCTGAATTTTCCTGAAGTTTTCTGAATTTCTCTGAATTACGAGGTGTACAAAACATTCAGAGTTGTTTCCCCCTCGGGTTCACCTCCCAGCCCCGTCCCGCCCCGCCCTGCCCTGCCCCCCCCCCTCCCCCTTTCCCGCCACGCACCGCCCCGCAGCCCCAGGCTCTGAGCTCGCCGAGGTGCGAACGGGCCGATAGGTACACCACTGCCGCAGCCCCGCACCCGCACACCGGATACGCCTTGCCTGCCTGCGGATGCGATAGGCACCGCGCGCTAGAAGATCCCGATTCTCGGCCGTCGCTGAAAGCTCTGGCAGCCAAAATGGCTTTTCTGCGCGCAGCTTTTCCCCTTTGAAAGACGCTGCAGGGGCGGGGTGGGGCTCCGCTGCTGCTAGCCACGCCCCAGAGGCGCCTCGCCTGCCTCCACCACCACCAGGGCTGGCCACCCCGCCGCCGGGGGCCACAGCTCGTCACGGCCAATTAGAAACACAAACAAACCACTAAACGTTTCGCGCCCTCAAAGTGGTGTGGGCGGTGGGGCGCGGTCAGGCGGGGAAGTCCCTGCGCGCACCGAGGCGGCAAAGAAGGAAGGCCGCCGAGCCGTGTGGCGGGTTGCGATTGTGGCGGCCAAGCGCGGGGAGGGGGGGGGGGGGGGAAGGAAGGGGATCGCTTTGATCGCGTTCCGAAGGCAAAGAGCCGACACACTCAAAGTGACCGCGGCGGCGAGGCGGGCCCGGCTGCCCCGGCCTGCTCGCTGCTGCTGCTGGTCTCTGGCCCCAAGGCGAAGCTGATGGCCCAAATGGTCCAAACACACAGTTTCAGGGGAATGGAGTGGAGACCGGGGCCGACCAGACCAGAGCCGCGAGCCCACGCGAGCCCAGAGAGGCGAGGCCCTGTGTGTGTGCTGCGCGCTGCTGCGCGCCCCGCCAGACCCCGTGAGGAGCGTTACCCACATTATTCTCTCAGCAAAGGCAGTCATTATAACGCCAGTGTTTTTCCCTCACAGGGAATCAACAATAACACTACACACACACACACCGCGCTCAACACGTACTCACACACGCATGCGCTCTCTCTCTCTCTCTCTCTCTCTCTCTCTCTCTCTCTCTCTCCCTCTCTCTCTCTCTCTCTCTCTCTCTCTCTCTCTCTCTCTCTCTCTCTCTCGCTTTGCCTTTGATGAGCCGTGTTGTTGCGCATCTCCCTGATACATCGAGGGGGAGAGGGGGATAAAAACTGAAATGCCGGGGCCCATACCTTTGCTCTCCTTGCTCTCGTACTGCAGGCAGTTGTTGTTGTTGTTTGTTGTTGCGGGGTTGTTGTTGTTGTTGCCGCTGGCAGACTGAGGGCGGCCGGGCGCGCGCGCCGAGGGCGGCGTGGACGTCGGGGTGGGACGCGGCGCGGAGGCGGTACCGCGTGGTCCGCCCATCTGCAGCTGCGACATCACCTCGGCCCCGCTGCGGGGGAAGCGGGAACAAGAGCGTTAGCGTTATCCGACAGCAGTCTCTCTCATCTGCAGATGTCCGTGACCCGTGACCCCATCCCACCCGGCCCGCAGAGGTCGCTGCTCCGCGACTACCCTCAGGAGGTGGCGGGGCGGGGAAGTCAGCTCAAAAAAAAATATGCTTGCAATATATATGCGATTCCGCGTAGTCTTATTTGTCACAAAGTCCCAACAAAACAGTGCACCACGACTCTGGTCCTCAGAAACCTTTTCGCCAGCTTTCTTAAGGTTGTTCCTCAGGCTTCGAAGTAAATATTGGATACAGTATTTCTCGAGGCAACACTTAATAAAATAATGTGTGCCAATTAATATATTTTGGAATGGCCTTTGAAATATTGGGTATATTGTACACTGTACACCTAAACGTCAAAGTGCTCCACCCGCTCGGTCCAGTCCGAGGGGCGCTTCACTAAAAAAAAATAAGTTAACACCGCAAAACAAAATCAGCAAAAATTCTGGAAAAAAAATCATAAACAATCAAAAAATAAGAAAAAAAATCAAGAAAAAATCAGAAGAAATCAGCAAAAATCAAGGATAATCACGAAAACCCAGAAAAAAAAAAAAACGAACAGAAAAATTGGTGTACGCTTGAATTTATAGTGATAAGGACCTCTCGGTCCAGCCCTGCGCCCTACAAGTCCTCCTCAGGCCGAACCGAGGATGAGCGGTACACCCTCTCGTGGTTACGAGTCCACCCCGCCCCGCCCCGCCCCGCCCCGCCCCGCCCCGCCCCGCCCCGCCCCGCCCCGCCCCGCCCCGCCCCGCCCCGCCCCGCCCCGCCCCACCCCGCCCCGCCCCGCCCCGCCCCGCCCCGCCCCGCCCCGCCCCCGCCCCGCCGCCACACCCCGCCACACCAAGACCACGTGTGTGCCATTACCAGGCGGGCCCGCGGGCCCGGGCCCGGGGCGGGACGCACGGCGTGGCGCCTCGCCGGGTTGGTCACGGCGGGTAGGGCAGGGCAGGGCAGGGCAGGGCTCGGTCGTGTCGCGTGTCGCCCCAAACTCCTCTACAGAATAAATTATTTCATTCCCGTCAAATAATGTACACGAGCCGGGCGCCGCTGCCACCAGTAAGTACTCACTCAGCCTCTCTGTCTCTCTCTCACACACACACGCACAGCAGTTCAGAAGAGAGCAGCAGGGGAAGGGGATGAGACGGGGCCCGCAAAACTGTTTTCTAACTCTGAATCGCGACGTTCCCGACGACGACGGCAGCAGGGGCACGGCAACACCAGAGAGGCGGCCGGCGAGAGACTGAGAGATGCAGTAGTATTTCTATCGGGTGCGACAGAGATAATGCGTAAAGAAAAAACACTTTTACTATTCTTGAAAATGGGTCTGCAAACCCTTACGTCAGGCGCCACGCCAAGGGCCTTTTTTAGTTACTATTCCGCGAAGTCTTCAATAACGTGCTCCCGCCGCACCCTTTTATTGGCTGCGCCGGAATACACTGTGTACTGCTGCGTGTTTTTCATGCTACTCCCGATACAATGTTGTGCGCGGCACGGGGCACGGGGGTGTAGAGGTGGCTCGTGCCCCCCCGCCCATCAGGCTCCCTCCGAGACGAGACGGCGTCCTCACGTTACCGCCAGTCAGCGAGGCAACCAGCCGTTCAGCGGGAACCTCCCAGCAGTTTAACTCTCCCTCACCCCCTCTACCCTTCTCGTCACAGAGAGACGATGCTCCCCCCCCCCCGCGGGTGGGCCAACAGGCCTTGGGTTACCGTGTAACCACATTTGCTCACCAGTCCTCGGTGTCGCAGTCGCGGAAGCCCTTGGCGAACGGGTTGCTCGCGATCTTCAACTGGGTTATCTGCAAAGGAAGCCGACAAAACTGTCAGTTATGCTGCCCGCGAGGGAGGTAAGAAGAGGGTACGACGAGGCCGTCGAGTTTTGTTGGCGCCGAGGGGGAAATAACTCTGAATTTGGGTGTTAAAATTTTGTTCACTTTTCTTGAAATTTTGTGAGTTTTTCGTTAAATTTTACGAACATTTTGGTGAATTTTAATTTTGTTTTTCAGAATCGATCTAAAATTTCCGGAATTTTTTTCTGAGTTTTTCTGATCTTCTATGAATTTTCCTGTTTTTTTTTTCTTTTCTGAATTACGCGAGGTGTACAAGAATTACAGAGATGTTTCCCGCTCGGTTGGCGCTTACCCTATGGTTCTGGTAGGCCGTGACGGCAGTGAACCGCGTCTCCGGGAAAATGAAGACCTTGAAGTTCTGCGTCCTGGGGTTCTGGTCGTCGGCGAGGTGGTGGTACGGGCCGGCGCCCAGCTGCGGCATCTGCCCCGGCCGCGCGCCCGCCTCCGACATGGGGACGTGCAGGACGTGGAAGCGGGGCTGGTACCGGTGCATCGAGTTGAGGATGATCTGAGGACGGCGTGACGGAGGTCAGGAAGCGCACTAGTACACACTCGTCTGAGTGAGCGTCGCATGCTTGCAGGTGTGTGCATTTACGTTACGGTGGGATTTACCCGAGCTCGAAACTACACATACTTGTAGTAACAAGTATGCAAATGAAAGTTTCGTGTGACATTCGCCTGCAAGTGTGCGCTATTCACACACTTATTTGGACTTCAACGGGTGGCGCTAGCTACTCACGTGCCCGTTGTCGTCCAGCTGGTTGTTGGTGAGCTTGAGCTTGTCGAAGGAGATGACCTGCTTCATCCACTGCGCCCCGGTGGCGGGCGAGTCCGGGTGGATGTGGACGCGGGGCGGCGACACCGGGTCGGCCTTGCCGGCCACCACCCAGGACGAGCTGTGGAATGCGTAGCGGTACCGCTTGTCGTCCACGGGGACGAAGTCCATCATGAGCATGTACATGGCGTCGGGCGCTAGGCCGAACAGCCGCGCCTGGAAGGTCGGGAACATTCGCCTGCAGCCGAAGGAGAGGGCGTGAGCCGCGTTAGTCGTCCGGGACGCAGAGACAACGCAGAAGCAGTTTAAATCAGTTTTTCGAAGGACTGCGCTTGAGCGAACGTGAAATAGCCTAATTAAAAAATATTATTTGTACCTGCCGGCCTTGGTGACGATCATTTCCGTGCCCAGCTCGTTGAACTCGTCCCAGAGCGGCTTCATCTCGAGCACGGCCCCGGTGTCCTGGAGGTCCGGGTGCAGCGGGAGGGGCTGGGCCTGCTGGTGCTGGGGCGGGCGCGCCGTCCGTCCGCCGCCCGCGCTGTCGTCGCTATGCTCGCCCGAGTCGTCCAGGTCGGCCGAGGACGCCGTCGACATGATGTCGGCGTTGGAGAGGTGGTCGATGACGGTCGAGGCCGGCGCGGGCGCGGTGACGGCCCCCTCCGCGACGGTCGCCGAGCACGGCGCCGTCCTGGCGGTGCGGGAGGCGCGCGCAGCGCGCGCCGCGGGACCCGCCGGCCGCACGGCCTCGTCCCCCGGGGAGTCCGGGCTGGAGCGCAGCGCGGCGGCGAGCGAGGCCGCGGCCGAGGCCGACACGGGCGCGGGGGCGGGAGCGGGGGCGGCGGGCTTACAGGAGCCGGCCGAGAGCAGACATGCTGCGAGGACACAGGGAGCACAGAGCCTTTCAGCTAGCACAAAACTTGGAACATACTTTGGGATGCACCACTTTGTTCACTACCGAGGGGCCCACAACTCCGAAATATTTTGTACACCTGATTTCCGGATTTCAAAGATTTCACATGATTTCATGTGATTTCAACGAATTTCGAAGATTTCAAGTGAATTCACTGATTTCGCGAGATTTCACATGATTTCAAGTGATTTCCATTGATTTCACATAATTTCCATTGATTTCAGTTAAATGTCTACCGAATTCATATGATTTCCACTGATTTCGTGAGATTTCCAACGAATTCAAGTATTTGCCCTGTCCTGGCTGCAGGATACGCGGCAAATACGGCTCGAACCCGTCGCACTGTACAGTCATCGTGGCGTCGTGGCTCAGTTGGTAGAGCGCGCAACACCCAACTGAGTGGTCCGAAGTTCGACTCTCACTCGGGAAAGTGTTTTTCGCGCTTGACATTCCCTTTGGCCGCTGCTGGATGGCAGGTCAAATAGAAGTTAAACACGTCTCACCGCCGTTGGCTCGGTGGCTCTGGGCGTTGGGTCGCTTCCTGTTCTGGCTACGTGTCGGCACTCGGGGTTGTGGGTTCGAATCCCGCGTACCCCTCTGAGGTAAGGCCTCTGAAACTGGGTTCAGGAAGTCTAACGCTCTTGACACCGCTCGTACCTCTAGGGGTAGGCCAATGGTGGTACGGGGATCAAATCTGTCGAATTGCGCGATAGGATCGCAGTCAGCAAAGCGCCGGTTCCCATGGAACACCGAAGCAGTTGGCTGCCACAGGGGGTAAAAGCCCTGTGCCTGGCGGGAACCGCAACCTCCTTCGGGAGGTTTACTGCCGCAAAAATTTTCCATGTTTTCACGCCACCCTTTCAATTGCAGAGCAAAATTTGCTTCTGATTTAAAAAAAAAAAGATAATTAAAATAATTGTGATTATTTTGCGCAGTTGCAAGTTAATTTCCAATAATTTGGAATAAATCGAAATAATTCACAATAATTTAGGAAAAATCCTATTTAATCATGTAATTGAGAGAATAATTTGGATCAGCTGTGCGTGTATTTTCTGGGGAATCCCCGTATTTTTTGCACGATTTTGAGAATTTCACTTCAACTGTGCCGTAACATTTTCACTATGTTTTATTGCTCCAGTTAATAAATTAATATTCCCTCACAAACCAGATTTGTGGAAGTGGATTTGCGTAGGATTATTATCTATACCTCCAATGGCAAAAATTTAAACAAAAAGAAATTGATTATACATTGAGTACTTTTATTGAAATGGCACTAAGCTTTAAGAATAAATAGGAATCTCAATCTGTTATGAAAGTATCTAAAAATCTTAAAATATCTCGAATTCGCCGAACAGCTGTTAGTGCACATCGCCCCCCTCCTCTCCCCACACCGATTTGAGTGAGTTTCCCGAGACGCTTTTTAAATGTGATTTCATGTGAATTCAATGTGATTTCATGTGAATTCAATGTGATTTCATGTGAATTCAATGTGATTTCATGTGAATTCAATGTGATTTCACGTGATCAATGTGATTCAATGTGATTTCAACAGATTTCAAGTGATTTCAACGGAATTCGTGTGAATTCAAGAGAATTCAACTGATTTCAATGATTTCACTGATTTCAATGAGATTTCCATATGATTTCCAAAGATTTCGGTGGCCTTGTACACCTGAATTCCAGAGTTGTGGGCCCCTCGTTCACTACACTTCATTTATACCAGGAGTTCTCTCAAGTCAAGTCAAGCCTCAGGCAGCAGACGCCGCGCGGGCCGCGGGCGGGCCTCTCGTCTCTCTTCCTAAGGGCCGCTTGTAGCCTGCGGCCCGCCAGTCTGCGACCCCTGACTTTATACCTAACACGACAAGATCATTTCCTTGTATCAAACGGGATACAGACGCTCTGCACAGGATTTTGATTTGATTTGATTGAAAATAATGGTACATGAGGGCTGAAACCCCCAGAAGAAAGTTGTCATTGCAATGAATAGTGGTTTAGCCAGTTTTACAAAAAATTTACCCGACTACACATGGATTTGAACGTAGCAAGCAAGTAGATGTGGGATGGGAAGTAGTGGATGAGGTGGATACGGTGAAACAGTTTTCAGCTCATGCCGTTTGTGACCAACTCGCCACCTCGGGATGCTGAGCCGTTAAAGAACGCTTTGGGAAACCGCATAATATACAATCATCAATGACCGCGCCACTGGGTACAAGTAGGTGCCCAGCCCCAGCCTACATATGCCACCCTTGACCCTCTCCTCTAGGCAACATGCACGGAGCTGTGCCGACGTGTTGCCTAGTGAGCGGGCGGAGATGCAGCCGGCCTTATCGCACTGCGCTCTGAGATTCGGGACCGAGGACCAATCATTTTCCAATCACTATCCAGTCACATATTTTTTTCGACAAAAATCTATTTTAAGGACCTTAAAATTGCAAAATATCGAATTATTGGTGCCAAAAATTTTTTCATTTCTTTAAAGTTTTGTCAAATTTTCCTTCCAATCACAGTAGAACCCTCAAATCAGTGTTCACCTATTTAAAGAGTGAGGTACCCCTCGTTCGGGACGCAGACTTTTGGATAGCTGTCACCTCTGAGCCTCTGACAGCCGGTCCGCCCGTAACGAGTGCGTGATCCACTGCGGGCCCGGGCCCGGTCGCGGGCGGGACGGCGGGACGGGGCGGGGCGGAGATATGCGAGGCACGCCGCTACAAAGTAGTGGCAGCGCCGGCGCCGGCGTGTGAATGAAGAGCTCAATCAGAACGAGGATTAATCAAGTGGGAACCGACCGCGCCCCGCCCCGCTCGTAACTTATACGCTATCCAAACAGTCCGACGTCTTAATCCTGTTGCGATGCCCCCCCCCCCCCTCCCCCTTTTTCCTTCGCCTCTATACCACCCCAGCTGCCGGTCGTCGTTGTGTCAGGGGGACCCCGCCGCCGCGCCGCACACCGCCCCGCCACGCCCCGCCACGCCACGCCCCACCGCCGCGCGAGCGCGGGCCTTCTCAAAAGACGTACGGCTAGCTAATTTTAGGGCAATGCTGGCCCGTAGGGGAAGGGAGAGGAGGAAGGTTGGAGGTATACGGTTCTCGCGGGCTAAGCTTTTCCGTAGCGGGGACGGTGATGGTGGGGGGGGAGGGGAGGGGGGGGGGAGCTGACGGTGCATCGGGCCGCGCCGCGGTCGTGCCTCTCACAGGCGTCGTGCCGATCTGTTGTTGTGACTCGCCGCTGTCACCTTCGATAACCTGGACCACAACTTATTACTCCTCCTTCATGCAAGGTGAGCTCCGAAGGGGTCGTTCACATACTGCGTGCCCTGGAGGGGGAGGGGCTCAAAAATATCATGGCCACTTCATGACGTTCAGGACTATTCTTCGGCGAGCTTGTTGGATCACGAGACTATTATTTGTACCCGTGAGTTCTAATATGATTACAATGATTGGTTGATAACACATTCGGGACGTGGGCCGACACCTAACAATGGTCCAAATTTTTTTTCATCCCCCTCTTAATTCAGAAGAGCTCTCTCTCTCGTGTTCTCTCTTTTTCTCTCTCTCTCTCTCTCTCTCTCTCTCTCTCTCTCTCTGTCTCTCTCTTTCTCCCTCCCTCCCTCCCTCCCTCCCTCCCTCCCTCCCTCCCTCCCTCCCTCTCTCTCTCTCTCTCTCTCTCTCTCTCTCTCTCTCTCTCTCTCTCTCTCTCATGGAGTGCATAGCGATGAGAGAGCTCTTCTGAATCAGAGAAGGACGCCGGCGCCGCGGCGCGCTGTCGGCCGCGGGTCGTGAGTCCTGACCCGCGACGGCGTCGTCGGCGTCGGGACGCGCGACACCTTATGACGCTCGTAAAGCGTGCGGGGCAGCGTGCAGGCCACATCAGAAAGTCCCACAATCCTATGGACGTCGGTAAACAAACAGGCGGGCCTGCGCGAAGGGGGGGGGGGGGGGCCTCACCTCGCAAAATGCATTCTACAACCCCAAAAAATTATTTAAAAAATAAAACAAAAAAGAAAGTAAAAAGATACAGAAAAATCCGAAAAATCTAGAAAAACTAGACAAAAAATCGAAATAAAATTGAAAAGATCAGAAATGGGGGAAAATATCGAAATTTTACAAAGAGCGACAGAAATTTTTCTCGAAAAATCAGAAGTAAAATCAAAACATAAATATCAAATAAATAAAAAAAATAAAAGGTTAAAAAATCATTGCACACATTTTGTATGAGTGATTCCCCCTCGGGATGACCCTGAAGCGCGACCAGCGTAGATAGACTGATTCCGCACAGCGCTCATGGTGGGTTGCCCCATGAGTGCGACAAGGACGGAGCTACACAGAAGGTATAGGAGAACGACGAGCGGAATCAGTCGGCTGCGGGGGGCCCCTGCCCTGCACCGCTCCCCTTGCATGCCGTCTCATTTGTACTGCGGCGTTCCCCGACGTCGCGCGGGGAAGGGAAGGTGCGGCGAGAGCGCCGGGAAGGGGTGTGCTGCTGCGGCCGGGACCGGCGGGTTTGTTGTAGCACCCTTACCTTTTTACTCTCTGTGTTGCCAAAGTCCCCAAAATTTCCAGAAAAGTGGGCATGAAGCAACCCAATTACTGTAGTCTGTATTCGCCCCTGCCTACCAGGCAACTTGAACGCATCTCTGCCAAGGTGTTGCCGATTAGACTGAACAGAGTAGGCCCGGTTGTATCCGCTTCACTGTTTTGCCTACTTTTCTGATGGCGACAGGGAAGGTGAGGGAAATGTGTTGATAGAGCCCTGGAGAAACGTTTCGCGCGAAGGTACTTCCAGAGGTCAAACACAGTATCCCTGAAAAAACAGAGAAGAACGGTCGTGTTTCGCCGCCGATTCGCCGGCGAAGGCACTGAGGGAAAAGCGATTGACACGAGGAGGCGGGGAAGGGGGGGGGGCATGTGTGGGGCGGGCGAGGCGGGGCGGGGGCAGGCGCGCGGGCCACAAGGGAGAGCAAACGAGCGAGGTGACACCTTTTATTTCTAGCGAGAAGAGACGGCGCATGCCACACGAGCGCTGCGCGGCGGAGCATGGGAGGAGGGGGCAGGGGCAGAAGAGGGCTGAGCGGGGTGGGGTGGGGCGGGGTGGGGCGGGGCGGAGTGGGGTGGGGCGGGGCGGGGCGGGCAGATCCCAATTAGCAAGGCGTTTTGTTGGCCGAGACACAGTGATGCGCGCCCTGATGCACCGCTCCGCTCCCCGCCCCATCTCTACCGTCCGGTCCCTTTCTATAGAGTCCTATACAAGAGAAATGCAGCGTGCTTCTGATTGCACACAGAAATAAACCTCCATAACTTTGCAATAACTCGTACCTGCAGCACTGAATTCAACTTTTACTTCTATTTTTACTATACTCTCAAATTTAAGTGAACTTTTCACCATAGGGTGATGAGATTACCCCTGCGAAGAGATTCCTTTCAGATAAAGATCATTCTTACCACCCTGTGCGATGTTTCGACCCTCCCGTCCCTGTGCCGAGGGGTGAACAACTCTGAATTTTAGAGTACAAAATATGTGAATTTTTGTAAAGTTTTGTGATTTTTTGTGAATTTTTCTGAATGTTCCCGGATTTTTCTGAATTTCCCTGATTTACGAGGTGTACAAAAAATTTAGAGTTGTTTCCCCCTTACCCTGTGCAGAGGCGACGTGGGAGCATCGCGAGCTGATTTTACTCCCATTTACTGCGGGTGAAATCAACGCACGATGATTTCCGAGGAATCGCGGAGGAGTAAAATTAAGACATGATATGATTTTACCGGGGAGTAAAATCACCGAGCTATGATTCTTCCCCGGGGGAAGGGGGGGGGGGGTAGGTATTCTGATCACCTTCTGGAGGGCTGTGCTGCTCATCGGGAGCCGAACCTGCGGCCTGCGGCTATAGCGGCCCGCGGTCCGAGCTGCTGACCGCCTCGGTGGCTAACATGGCCGCGGCCGCGATGTGCAGTAAATTCACTTCCCCGCCGGCCTTATGAGATTAATGGTTCTCAGGCTCGCGCCAGGCCAGGCCAGGCAAACAATAACACAAACACACGTACCGCACCGCAGGAGGGGCGGGGCGGGGTGCGGTGGGGTGGGGTGGGGTGGGGTGGGGTGGGGTGGGGTGGGGTGGGGTGGGGCCAAGGCAGGGCGCTGCGGCTCATGCGGGCTCATTCCTCACACTTTGTGTTTATTTGGGTTAAGACGGCCCGCGGCACGCCTGCGCCCGCCCCGCCCCGCCCCACACGGGCCTAACGCTGCGGTTTCCTCTATGAGGCTAAACACAAGGCTTTGGACACACGGTCGCGGCAGAGGGGTATGGGGGGGGGGAGGGGGTCGGTCCGCACGATGTACTCAGCGGTCTCGTAACACTAGCCACTCCCCGCGGGCTGGACGTCAAGTCTAAGGATGCCCCGGGGGCGGCAGCGCGCAGCGCGCCCTTCGCTGATGGGGCGCCATCGCGCAAACAAATGTCAAAGTCCCACGCGCTGCGCGCTGCGCACAACGGACACGGCTGAGCATCAAAAAACGTTTCGCCAACCTTTGGCATGTTGTTCCCCAAGCTGCAACTGCATACAAAATTTTTCGAGCTGACACTTGAGAAATTTCAGTGATATTGAAGAAAAAACATGTTTTGGACTGCTCTACCCGAGGGGGGGGGGGCGGTCATTTCGAAAAATCAATGTACGGCCTCCAAAAAAGTCATTCAAAAAAATATTAATAAAAATAAGATCAAGAAGAAAGATTCAGAAAAATCCGGAAAATCGAGAAAAGAAGATCAAGAAAAGAAACCAAAATAAAATTTTGAAAAATTCAGTATTGTGGGTAAAATATCAAAATTTACCAAAAAGGGACAGAAGTTTTCCTTGAAAGATCAAAACATTTTTTTTTTTTTTTTTTGAAGGGGACAAAAATCATTGTACACATTTTGTAGGAGTGATCCTCCCCTCGGCTAGGAATCCCGCGGGCTTGTCTTCGGACACCAGACGGGATCCGGTGCTTTCCCGACCTATAGGGCAACTCCGCGTAATTCGGAACAATAGCGGGTAAGTCAGATACTGCTCGTACGATGTTTAACCTGTACTGTCGTCTGTAGAAAGCCGCCTCGAAAATAGGCAAATTGCAATACAGTATCCCTGTCAACACGCAACCTGAGGGGAGGGGAGTTGCCCCCCCCCCCTTTTTTTTCAGCCGGACTTCAATTCGCCCGTCTGCATTGATCAATCCTCAGGACATGTGTCCCGACACACCGAATGACGTGCAAAAGCTCTTGCGACTGAGCTCAAGAGAAACAACATTGCACATCTAGAAACTGTTCGCGCTGATTTATTTTGCTTGATTCCATATTCACGAGGAAGGTTAGAAAAAAAAACTGGGTAGCAACTTTCGATATATTTTTTTTTCCAAGGCCTCGAAGTGCCCCCCAAAATTTATCTTGCATGAAAACTAAAATTAAAATTTAGCGGACACTATAAGTAAAATTCGGTGTGCCAAGTAGCTAGAGTCCAGAAAGGGATCGAGAAGCCCTGTGACGAGCTGCGTTGGGAACGGAGAGGGTCGGCCTATCTGCCAGCACCAAAGGAGGCCTGCGGTACGGGGAGCCACCCGCTGGGCCGTCTGAGTACCGGTTTCAACTTTAGCGGGCGTTAATTTTTTCAGTGATTTAACATCCTTACGTTCCGGAGAAAAAGTGATATAAAAATTTCGACTTAATTTAGTGAATTTTCAAAAAACTTTGAAGGACGCATTGTTTTTGAACTTCTGAACAAATGATCGGAAAATCATCATTCAAAATTAATTTTGCGCGTCTTTAAAAGCCGAATTTGGTGGTCACTACAGACTTGACGTGGGATCACTTATTCAACTGCGTAATCTTTCGTGACGTGACAAATTATCAGAGAAAAATAGAAAAGAGCACAAAACTGCAAGCGAGCAGCGTTCACACACTTAGATTTACAGCGTACAACCTTACTTTCTCTGCGGGTCCCGCTGTGACACACACATCACCACTCACCTTCCATCTCCTTGACCGGCGACGTGAAGCTCGGCATCCAGTCCGGGTAGCAGCAGTCGCGCTGTGTGGCCCCCGGCGCCGCCCCCGCCGCCCCCGCCGCCCCCGCGAGGCTCTGGTCCAGCGCCGCGCTCACGCCGCCCCCGCCGCCCCCGCCGCTCGGAGACTGTGACGCGGGGTAGTGATGCTGCATAGTATCCCACGGTCACCTCGCCATATCACTCGGGCGGGCACCAGAGGCCCGGCGGCCCGCAAGCCTCCCGTGTTCTGATCACCGCGTTTTTTCACTTTCCGAGCACCGACCACTTTCTCACTTCACGGGAGATCAATATCACTTTCACTTTTCTTCGTTGTCACTCACTGATCCCCCTCACTTGATGAAGACCACTTGTTCTTCCCCTGCGGTCAACCTCGGCCTCTGCGAACAAGCACGAATAGCACACGTGAGTAACAAGTTTCACGAACAACGAATGTTCCAGCCGCCTCACTGGCCGTTCACAGTAGGAGACGTCAGTGCTCCAGCTAAGGAGCTGCTCAGGAACAAAGTATTGGCAATGAGTAGCCGAGCCTTCTGCGCCTGCCTACCAGGCTACATAACGCAGCTATGGAGCGAGTCGTTGCCTAGTAGGCAGTAGCAGGCAAGGGTAAAACAACTCTGAGTTTTGGTTTGTACACATTTAGTAAAGTTTTCTGAATTTTCAGGAATTTTTGTGAATTGATATTGAATTTTCGTAAATTTTTGCTTGAATTGCACTTTAATTTTTCAGAATTTTCCTGAAGTTCCCGGAATTTTCTTGAGTTTTTCTAAACTTTATCGAGTTTCTGAATTTTCCTGAATTTCTCTGAATTTTTCAGAATTACAAGGTGTACAAAAATTTCAGAGTTGTTTCCCTCACGGGCGCAGGGCAGGTCCACACCTCTGCGCACTCCTCTAAGTTGGGGCTACTGATTGCGTTCTTTTCTGGCAACCCTGCTGTCGGATCGGCGATGCACTCGCGAGTCCGTGGCGCACGGTGATGGCCTGGCGAGGTGGGGGATGACGACTCGGATGACGTGCCGCATGAATAATGACACGGGAGCTGACGGCAGCTCATGTTCGCGGGAGGGTGACTGCACGGCTCGGTGCGGCGGGCGGCGGAGAGCACCGCGGTCCTGGGCGAGGATGACAGGACCGTCATCCAAGGTCCAGACGCATCCGAAGATAGAAACGAGAGCATAGTGTTTTCTTTTCCTTGCCGATTTCTGCGTGTTTGGGAAGCAGCGTGGCTAGCGGCGGGGAAGTCCCTCTGGTATAGAGCGGAAAGGGAACGGTTTGTCAGGTCTATCAGCGGGCCGGGCGGCGCGGGGCCGGGCGGCGCGACAAGGATCCAACGCCAGCCGTCGTCATCGAAGGCGGGGCGTGCTGATGATCGACTTGGCGTCGCGTGGCGCGCGGGCGGCGTGGCACGCCGTGTGGTGCGGTTGTCGCGCGCCCGGCGCGCGCACTCGCCACCAAAAAGACAAATCAATTCGACGACAAGTCCGCGAGGTGCTGGCGTCGACACAATGTAGACCGGCACTGTCAGCACCTGATGGGCGGGCGGGGTTGCGGCCGCGCGGGGCCCTGCCCTTCCCCGCCCCGCCCCGCCCCGCCCCGCCCCGCCCAGCTGATGATGGTAGTCCACTCGCGGCGGCCGCACTAACCTTGTATGTCTGTCCGCAGGGGGCGTGTCAGGGCGTGGCGCGGGTCGCGGTGCCGGCGCGGTGCCCGATATCACTTGACGCGCGGCGCGGCTCGGCGCGGCTGGGCGCGGCGCCCCCCGGGGCGCGCTGGCGCGCTGCGGTCGGTCGGTCACTTCGCACTCCTCACTCGGCGCGGGCTGCACGGGGCTGCGCGCTGCGCGACGCGACGCGGCACAGCCGCCCGGATGGTGCGGTTCGGGACGAGGCCCGGGCGGGGCCAGGCGGGGCTCTGCTCGGGAGAGAGACGTGGGCCCAGGGGCTGCGGGGGTCGGGAACTGAGCGGTGCAGGCAGCGCGCCGGCGGCGGCCTGGCCCGAGCCCCGGCCCGGCCCCACCGGGGAGGCTCATTCTTCGCAAGCCGGCCCGGTCCCCGCCCCTCGTCCCCACCGCCCCGCCCCCCTGCACCCCTCTGGGGGGCCCCTTCCGGCCCCCGCCCGCAACACACACCCCTCCTCCCCCCGGACCTTGCCAGCACGAGGGGGCGGGGAGGGGCGGGGCGGGGCGGGGGCAGGCAGTAGTGCCCTGCCGAGCTTTAGCGCCCCGGCCCGCGGCTCGGGTCGGCTCTCCCCCACCCCCACCCCCCAGTACAGCCAGCGAGCTGCTCTCGAGACAGGCCACTCTGTTTGTAAATGATCTGCCCCATCCCCTTTCCCCTTAGCACGCACGCACTTCGACACACACGCACAAGCGGACACACGCACACACTCGTACCTACACAATCACATCCCAAATCCTCTTTTGTTTTTGAGCTTGTAGTTTTCTTTCCTTGTCATTTACCCCTAAAGAGTAGTAAATGCATTTTCCAGCTTATCTATAAAAATAATATTTTAACAACCAGACAGCTCTTTTCGCAGGTAGTCCGTGGGACTTGGACTTCTGAAACACTCTGAAAAATCAAGCAGGCTGATACATTCGTATCATCTGCTAAAAATTTAGAGTCCATATCAGAAGCTTGCCAGCTCATGGTGACACTCGCACCTATATTTAGAGGTTCCATTGTATATAATTCAATTTCACGACGACAAGTGAGGTGGCTGCCATGTTGCAGCAGATCACGGCTTCGGTCCGGCTGCCCAATGTCCTGCGGCAGCGAGGACGCCAACAAGTGCGTATCGCGGGGTGGGGCGGGGCAGGGCGCGGTGGGGGCGGGGTGCGGAGGGGGGCGCGGCGAGCTGCTGGGGGCGGACCAACGGAAGGAAGGGGTCGGGCGTGCCGCCACGCTGTGGCCCGCGCCCCGCAGCGCCCCGCCCCGCCCCGCCCCGCCCCGCCCCGCCGAGCCTCGCGACTGCGGCCCGCTCGTTCCTCATTGGCTGGCGGGGCCGCGGTGGGGCCGCCGGGGTCCTCCCCCTTCAGAACTCGTGGGGGCCCCGGCCATGCCCCCTCGGCGCACATTGGTCATACGACGCTCGGCCGCGGTGGGGCGGGCGGGGTGGGGCGCGCCGGGACAGGACACCGCCGCTCGCAACGGAATGACAACCACTTTCATTTGTTGGCAGTGTATTTTTCGTCCAGTGAAAGGCTGAGAACTACTGGAACTACAGTAAATGGTGGGACTGTCGGCACGGAAGGGATGAGTACATAGGCATCGCCTTCAGTGGCGTAGGAACTAAGGGGGGGGGGGGGGGGGGGGGGGGGAGGGGGCAGAAAAATTCGCCCCGCAAGTACGTCGAAACCAAGGGGTAACCAACTCGGGATTTCCGTGTACTGTGAATATATTCACCAAGTGAATACTTTGAATACAACTGAATATATGAATATTTAATATTCAATTGAATATGGGTGAATATTTTTGAATATGGGTGAATATAGTTAAATATTTTTGAGCATGAGTTAATATTTTTGAATATGGGTGAATACTCGTGAATACTCGTGAATATTTGTGAATATTCGTGTTTTTTTTAATTCATTTGGGTAAACAAATGGAAAGGGGGTGACCTCAGAAAATACACGCACAGCTGATCCAAATTATTCTCTCAATTACATGATTAAATAGGATTTTTAGTAAATTATTGTGAATGATTTCTATTTATTCCAAATTATTGGAAATTAACTTGCAATAATGCAAAATAATCACAATTATTTCAATTATTTTTTTAAAACTTTTCAGAAGCAAATTTTGCTCTGCAATTGAAAGGGTGGCGTGAAAACATGGAAAATTTTTGCGGCAGTAAACCTCCCGAAGGAGGTTGCGGTTCCCGCCAGGCACAGGGCTTTTACCCCCTGTGGCAGCCAACTGCTTCGGTGTTCCATGGGAACCGGCGCTTTGCTGACTGCGATCCTATCGCGCAATTCGACAGATTTGATCCCCGTACCACCATTGGCCTACCCCTAGAGGTACGAGCGGTGTCAAGAGCGTTAGACTTCCTGATCCCAGTTTCAGAGGCCTTACCTCAGAGGGGTACGCGGGATTCGAACCCACAACCCCGAGTGCCGACACGTAGCCAGAACAGGAAGCGACCCAACGCCCAAAGCCACCGAGCCAACGGCGCTGAGACGTGTTTAACTTCTATTTGACCTGCCCTGGAGCAGCTGCCAAAGGAAATGCCAAGCGCGAAAAACACTTTCCCGAGTGAGAGTCGAACTTCGGACCACTCGGTTCAGTGTTGCGCGCTCTACCAACTGAGCCACGACATCTCGGTGACTGTCCAGTGCAATTGGTTTGCGTCGTGTTTGCCCTGTCCTCCTGGCTGGAGGCGCACACAAAAGACACGAGGACGAGGAGGTCACAAGCGGCCTACGCCCACGGCCCGGACCGGGTCATGTACACGCTCGACAACCCCTACTTCGTTCTGTGTGCTTCCGACAAAGACAAAGGGCACGGGCACGTTAACGGGGAGAGAGAGGAGCACCGTCGTGCAAGTGGAGGGAGAGGGAGAGAGGGGAGAGAGGGATGGAGAGCGCAGGGACGAGCAGGAGAAGAACGCGAAACGGAGGAATAAAGAAATAGAGAGAGGTAGAACCAGAGAGAGAGAGAGAGAGAGAGAGAGAGAGAGAGAGAGAGAGAGAGAGAGAGAGAGAGAGAGAGAGAGAGCGAGAGAGAGCGAGAGAGAGAGAGAGAGAGAGGGGGAGGGGGAGGGAGAGAGAGGGAGAGGTGGTCATTAGGAGGCCAGGCGCCGGGCCGGGGCCGGGGGCGCCACAGAGCGGAGGAGTTCGGGGTTGTGTTTGGAGGTCGCGGGTGGATGCCTGTCCGTCGCCACCACCGCAAGGGGCTGCCGGCTGAGCCACGCGGCCCGCGCGCGGCCGCCCCACCAGCCCCTAGACTCAGAAGATCGTTTTGCAGTGCCCTCTCACTCACTCCTAGTGGCCGAGACTCGTGCGTGTGACAAAGACGGAGATACGTATATAAGCGCTGTTCTGAATCTGACGGCAGAGAACAGGAAGGAGACCGCAACGGCTGAGACTGCGGCTGAGCGGCCCGCGCCGCGCAACCCCAGCGTCGCGCTCCACCCTGTCAGCTACACCAAGGTCGGTGATCTGGTCCAGTGCGACGGAGCCCAGTGCGGCCGCTCGACCGGGCCCCATCATCGAGAATTTAGATGTCCATACTTTGTGAATTTTCATAGAAGTTTTTGAATTTTCACTTGAATTTTTCCTAAAATGTTTTTGAGAATGTTCCTAAATTTTCCTAAATTTTCCTGAATTTTACTGATTTTTTTCTGATTTTTTATGAATTTTCCTGAACTATGGGGTGTACAAAAATTTCAGAGTTGTTTCCCCCTCGCCCATCGTGCAGACAGTGCGTTTCACGGTGTACACGCATGCACACACACAGGCCGCGCGTGCTCAGCCAGCAACAGGCCGCGCCGCCGGTGCCCCCGCGGCCCCCGCGGCCCCCGCGGCCGTTAGTCCGTCAACGCCTGCAAGCTGCGCGGCGCGGCGCTGCGGCCCGAGTGGCAACTGTGCGACGCTGCTGCTGCTCCTGCTCTCTCCAACGCCGGTGTCGGTGCCCCCGCTTGCCCCGCAGCCACGCTCGACCGGCGCGGCGGCCCGGCCCTCTCGCTTTGATTGCTTTGATTGTTGTCGGAATAGCAGCCTCCGCTCTCCGCTCACCCGTGCCGCTGAGACCCTACCCCCGGGACCGAGGGGTGGACGACTGCAAGTTTCGGTGTACACAGGAGTGCGGAGTGTACGGAGTACAGTCGGAGTCAGAGTACACCTGGAATATAGCCGGAGTACAGGTGGAGGTCGGAATACGCGGGGAGTACTTGGGTCCTGGAACAGCCGAAGAACACGGGGTACAGGCGGGGTACACCCGGAGTACGTTCTGGCGCGTACACAGTACACAGTCGTCCACCCCTTGGCCGGGACGGTGACGGCTGGGCTCCACCAGCAGCTCGTCAGAGGGGTATACTACAGTCCCGGTGGCGCAGTGTTTGCCCCGCAGCAGCAGGCCGGCCCGGAGAGCAGAGTCGCGAAGAAAACTAGGCGAGAACGCGATTAAAAAAGAAATAAACGCAATAAATAAAAGACGCAGGTGAGTGCGGGTTTGCCTACCCAGGGGGCTATGAAGCCTTACGGGGAGTTCGGGTAGGCAAACCCGCTCGCACCTGCGTCTTTCATGAAACTCCCGGTACGTGCTAGACAACACCTTGGTGCGGGAATTACTAGACATTTCCTCCCTCGGTGCAGACGCAGCCCACGTTTTAGCCGCACTCCACCCCGCATTGAGTTCGACGGGATTTTACGTATTATGTCTTTTCGGCGGCCGAGGATTGTGGGCCGTCGATGGCGCCGATGTCTTCGTCAAAAATATACAGAAAAAAAATATTTAAAAAATGAGACAGAATTTTAAAATATTGAAAACATTGGGGAAAATTCTGAAAAATACCCCCTTTCTCCAAAAAAGATAGAATCAATCGAAAGAAGTTCAAAAAACAGAAAGAAAAAGAGAAAAAGAAAAAATAAGAAGCCTATGATAATTGAAAACTTGAGAGGCAATTCGGAACATTTCTACGCACTAAAATTCAGATTTTCTTTTCTCCTCGTCGTCAAATGATTGATCTTTTCGGGGACGATGACTCCCCCCGTCGCCGCCCGCGGGGCCCGCGGGGCTCGGGGCCCGGGGCCCGGGGCGCGGACTAATCGCTCATCATAGCCCGCGGGTAACGCCTCGCTTCCGATGGGGACGCTGCTTGGTAACGGATGGAGAGCGTGGGGCAGAGCGAGACCATCGCGTCCATATATTACGTAATGCTTCCTGGCCTTCCCTCCCTCCTCAGAGGCGCAAGGTGCGACGGCGATGACGGCGCCGTCTGATTCCGAAGATCGTTCTCGCGCCTCCATCCTTGTCGCACTCATGAGGCCCTGCCACCTCCAGCATGGGGCACCGCCACAGGTGCGACAAGGACAGGGGCACGAGAGCGATCTTCTGCCCAGCCGAGCCCCGCAGCGCGGCCGTGTGTGATGGATGGCTCACGCGTGTCGAGGTCTGCGCGGGGCGGGGTGGGCGGGGCATTCCTCACCCCTCTAGGCCTGCCCCGCCTCACCCCGCCCCACCCCACACACGACTGGGATTCTCTGGTTTGTTTCATAAACGGCGGATTCTGATTCACTCCCGCCTTTTACGTTTGTACTGCGGGGTAAACGCCCCGTCGGCTCCCCTCGAGGGGGAAACAGCTTCGAATTCTGCTGTACAAAATTTCTGTTTATTTTTCTTAAATTTTCAAATTCAGTGAATTTAGTGAATTTTTATTTAAATTTTACCAATTTTTTACCATTCTCTTGAATTTTCCTGAATTTTTCTGAATTGTGAGATGTACAAAAATTTCAGAGTTTGTTTCTACCTCGACACCCCTCACCTCTCATCTCCCACAAAACGCAGTCGTGCGGGATTGAATCTGCCCTGCCCGTCAATGAAATAAGTGCGCTCTGCGTCGAGTCATCGAGGATGGCGAACAGATTCACGCTTTCTCAACATCGCATCAGCGACGCAGTCTCTAGAGAGCCATGGGCATGGGGATGTCGCCTACACGCTCGCTTGCTCTCCAACTTTCCCTTTCATTCAGTGCTGCTACAAAAGCAGCAAGCAGCAGCAAGAATCCTCGGGCCGGGCCCTGTGGGGAGGGTGTTTGGTGGGGCAGCTTTATGATCCAGAGCTCTGCGGCGCCAGATCTGGCGCTCTCCGTCTGCATCTCCTGGCAGACCTCGCAGCTGCAGAGCGATTCCGGTGCACGCCCTCCTCGCTCCGTCTCTCTCCCACCTTCAATGAACGCCGTATAGGTGTGAGGGAGACAGAGCGAGTAGTGCGTGCACCAGAATCGCTCTACTAGGCCGGGCCGGGCCAGGAAGGGATCCGCTGCAAACACCATACCCACCCCTCACTCCTCAGCCTTGCAGCCATGAGCCGTCATGAGCGATCCAGCCGGAAGGGTGGGCAGGACGGCGCGGCACAGCGCCTACCAGGCGGGCCGGGTGGGGGGGGGGGGAGGAGCTGTTACACATCACCGTTAAAAATTTTTCCCTCATTTCCTGCCATTCCTGTGAAGCCGTCAGTGAACGTACACGAGCGCGGCCACCGGGCCTCGCTCGCTACGCCGCCGCCACCTTCACTCTTTTCAAAAACACTCGAGGGACCCGTTTTCCCAACTCCTTCTCTCTCTCTCTCTCTCTCTCTCTCTCTCTCTCTCTCTCTCTCTCTCTCTCTCTCTCTCTCTCTCTGCGAGTGTCTCTCCCCCTCTCACTCTGTCGGTGGAAGTGGCGGTGTCATGGCCCTGCTGGTGCCCGACCCGCGCCATCAATATGTCTGTCGACGGCCACCTCTTCCTACCACCCCCGCGCCGTCCATGTAGTCCGCGCCGTCTGTCCGCTGCGCTCCGACCCCCCTGCCTCTCCCTCCCCCCCCCTCTCTCTCTCTCTCTCTCTCTCTCTCTCTCTCTCTCTCTCTCTCTCTCTCTCTCTCTCTCTCACGCACACACGCACACACGCCCGCACGCACGCCCTTACACATTATGCTGTCATCACCAGGCGGTTATTGCAGAACTTTGGTAGTATAAACAGCATAGCGTCCCGTCCCTACGCCTACCCCGTCCCTCCCCTTCCCCCGGTCCCGGGGCGCACACTGTTACGTGCAGTGCACGTGCAACCACCATCATCAGGGCCTCTGGGCCCAGGACCACCGCCAGGTCAGACCGGTCAGGCTCAGGCCCGCACGTCCCGCACCGCAGTCTCACTTATTCGGCGGACTGGTTCCAAAGATCACCCTGCCATATGGTACCTCCGCCAAGGGGTCCATCTCTTTGTTCAAGAGCGTAATGGCGTAACCGCATCTCCCCACACAGCCGTCAGCCAGCCCCGACAGGAGTTCATTGAACGGCAGAGTCCCAGATTCAGAAGCCTCGCCTCGGAATGGTGAGTGAAAATTTGAAAAGGGTAATTACCGAGTAATTACTCCAGCCTGGTCGAGCCCCGGGGAACCCTGTCCTCGTCATGCTCAGATTCGGGTTCACTCATCACGACAGAACTAAACTGTGAAAGCGGAAAGTGTTACCAAGTTACTTTTGGGCACCATAAGGGTGCCCCCACAACACGGTGAGCCGTGCCCCATGCACCATGTAATTCCAATGAGCCTATTCAAGCTATTTTCGTATGGAAATCGGTGAACCCAGGGTTCTAGAACCTTTTCTTTTATTTCCTTGCCCCGCCATGCCCTTCTCGCCACGACGGCTGCCCGATGCGCATCTGTCTGTCGAGTGTAGTCGATTTTCCACATTTCCGCTATTATTTCGAAACCTTTTCCGATTCCTCTCGTAACGAATAGCGACTTTTCATCTAACCTCGAACACCGAGAACATTTAAACTTTCCCGCTGTTCTTTTAGGCCTTACTACTGTCTTTCACTGACTGATGATATTCTCATACTTCCGGTCAGAAAACAGCTCTGAATATTACGCATGCGCAAGTCGGCTCGAATCCAGCAACCATAGCCGTTTTTTCGGAGAGAGCTATTTGTTTTGTACTAGTAAAATTTATAGTATTTCTATATTCATGTCAGAACCACAGTCCGCACTTTTATTACGGAAACAACTCGCAGGTACTTGCGCAAATTTTCTGGAGTTCTTTGAAGTTGGTTTCTGTTCAACTTTTATTGACAATAGTTAGCTTTACTCAGGCCTGATTACCTTGAGATTCACGCTTTATATGAAATTTTACTTATTTCTGTCATTCGATTGTGAACTGCCATATGAAATATTTGTCGTTTTAGATTTGTGGCAGCTGGTCGAAGGTTTTCCACCGTTCCTTTAATGTGATTAATTTCTCTGGGACGAGTAGGGTTAGGTGTCCAGGCTCCCCATCTTTGTTTGGGAACATGAGGTTCCATTCGCCTTGTGTTCCATGGTTTTCCGCCCCAGGCCGTCTAACTAACTGTGATAGTCCTATTTCGACAATTGTTGCGTTTTATTTAAGTTGGATACATCATTTGCAAAGCCATGATGCGTGTTGTAATTTTTTTTTTGTTTGGTGCCCGCTATCTAATGCAGTTTCTTTCTGCACCCGGTTTCTCGTTCAAAGATTTGAAACGGAATATTTCGGAAACTAATCAGGGCAGCTGCATAGGAGCACTATTTCATATTCACGTGGCCTTTTTGTTTGTTTAAATCACGTATTCCTCTGGGGAGGTTATGTGATCAGAGGCACTTAAAGAGCACTTCCTTGTACCTCAGCTAATTCACCCCTCTTTTGTGTGGTTTAATTTGGTCATTTAAACTTCTTGTCTTAATGTGTGACAGTTCCATTGCACTGGGCTTACAAGGTTTTTTATTCATCATGATGCTAGTACTTGTAGAGATAAGCTGTTGTAAGCCTCATGGCTTCTGCAGTTCTGGTTTCAAGGTTAGATTGTCAAGGCTCTTTGCCTATGTTGAGCTGTTCACTTCCTGGGAATTCAGGCCTTGATGTTTCATAACCATATGATTCATATTTTCTCTTGACTAATGACTGTAATTGCCTACTTTTTCAGTTATTACATGCTCTAATTATGTTTCCTATTTTCAGAGCTGAACAAAAACCCTGTAGAAGGGTTTTCTGCAGGCTTGATAGATGACAATGATATATACAGATGGGAAGTCCTCATTATTGGTCCACCAGACACGCTATAGTAAGTCTCTTTTTTGTGTATTTTGTTGATTGTGCTTGTATCCTGGCTTGTGCAAGTCAGTGAAATTTAATCAAATTCTTTTAACCGAAGACAATTTTTTTTTCCTCATTACAGCGAGGGTGGGTTTTTCAAAGCTCACCTTCATTTTCCGAAAGAATATCCTTTGCGGCCACCTAGAATGAAATTTATGACAGAAATTTGGCATCCCAATAGTGAGTTAATTACCTCTTCATAATTTTTATTTTTAATGTTGTTTGATAAATGGCTCATTTTCTCAATTCTATTTTTCAGTTGAAAAGAATGGAGATGTATGTATCTCCATCTTACATGAACCTGGTGATGATAAATACGGCTATGAGAAAGCTTCTGAGCGATGGCTACCTGTACACACTGTCGAAACTATTCTTATCAGTGTCATCTCAATGCTTGCGGATCCCAATGATGAAAGTCCTGCCAACGTAGATGCTGCTGTAAGTTTAAGAATGTATATTTACATGATGAATGCAATTAGACGTTCAAGCTGGCAATAATGTTGTTTCTTTTGCTTTGCAGAAAGAGTGGAGGGAAAACTATGCTGAATTTAAAAGGAAAGTTGCCAGAAATGTCAGGAGAAGTCAAGAAGAATGTATGTAGGGCTGTGGCTTGGGGGGAATTATTTAATGTCAGGTAAGCATCCATTATCTAGTATTTGGTCTATCTCAAAAGCAGTTGTAAAATTGTGCAATAGATATAAAGAATTGGATTTGAGCTCAGGGGTTAATTGTATCTACTCTGTGGATATCTTTTTTTCCCTGTAGAAAGTAGTAATGAGCTAATGGGTGACGAACTGAGACATAGGAAATTTTGGATTTAAACTACTTGTGATAGGTCAGAGGAATGTAGAGGTTAAGAGCAATAAGTGTGATGAGCCAGTAAGGTCTTCTAAATATCATTGTCCCTTTCTAATTTTTTGACAATTTGAGTTGAGTTTCTTCTTTAGTTTAATTCTTATTTTCTTTCTTTTAATTTTCTTTCCTTCTAATTTTAAGGAGGGAGCTGCTTGCCGGCCAGATCTCAGGGGAATGTTCAGTTGCTGCAATGTCACCCCACCAATCTGTTTTAAGACCCTTTCTCTCCTCTAGAATTCATTTTCTTGATTGGTCAGGTTAATTACTTCAACTTATTCAGTGAAACAGGTTGATAATTAATTACCCATTAAATTTTCTTGTCAATGTGTTTCCTCACTTCTGGGTTGTACTGTGTGTTATTGAGGTGGAGCAACATTTGTCTGATACAGCCATGAGGGAGTCAGTACTTGTGTTCTCTTTGAAGTCTTGATAGGTATTTGGAAATCGAAGATGAACAGAATATGCATCCCAAGTGCCTAATCTGACGTGATTCCAAATTATTTTTGCGGGTGATTTAGAAATTTGATATACATTTTAAAGTTGGGTACTATACGCTTAAATTTAGTCATCTGTACACCAAATGCACTTTTCAAGTGAGTGTTACACTCAATATTGCATTTCTGGAGGTTGGTGTTCTCCATTAAGAATGATTAATGTGCAAGTTGTTGATGAGCAATAAAATTGTTACTGCTATCTACAACTTTTGGTTTCCCTTTCTATAACATGTGTTCCTTAAAGTTTTAACTGGTTTTTTATATGATAAATAAAATGAAACTCATCTTTTTTTTTTTCTTATTTAATGGTGCAAATGTTTTGTGCTGACAATCTCCATGGTCCATCATATTGATCTGAGCATAACAACATACATGTTTTATAATTTAATTTCAGTTAATGGCTGCAGTTTTTAATGTCAGTTTGAGGTGTAGCAATCATGTGGGTCTAGATGATGACTGGCATACACTTAAATGTGGCAAAAGTGATAGCATACACCCCCCTTTTTTTTTTCTTTTTTGAAAAGAGAATAACACCAATGTACTGTACAAAGAATGTAAATAATAGGAATGCTGTCAAGAGCTGTAGCCAATGGATAAGATGTGCTGAAAGAAATTTTTAATGTCTGAGATATGGCATTTGAACATGTGTTGGCTTTCTGTGGGCTGAGAAACCTATACTGTGGTCATTTGAGGGACTTCCTGGTGAATTTATCATCAGAAGAAATTAAGACTGTCTGGGAAGCCAGGTTATTGCATGCCTTGTCCTTTTTTACTATGCATGTAAATAACTTGGATTGTGAGGCTTCCTGGAAAAATTCTGTGTCCTAAACAGACTTTATTATTCCTAATGTTACATTAGTAAATGTTTTAGAAGGTCTGATCAATGACACATTTGCAAATGTAGGCCACATTAGAGGTTTTGATATTGTAACTCCTTGTTCTGTGTTAACTTTTCTTTTCTTGCTCTGAACTATTTGGAAAATTGTATTCTTTTGGCATTATATGCTTATTTTAGAATCCAACAAATTGGAATTTCAGGCATTAAATTGTGTGAAGAGTGAATAACAGTTTTTCTTTTGTGAACAATACCATTTTACGGATTTTTTGTGACTTGAATCAATCATCAAGCACATAGGGTAATAAATGAAACAATGAAAGCTATGTATTGTGTTTATTTTCATCCATTGCTTTTGCTTTAAGATTTTGTAAGCTTTAGTACCTTTTATAAATATTAAAGTTAATGTCAAAACAATTTTCACAGTTTTTTGTTTTAAAAAGATACACATTCTTTTTAAATCATTAAGGTTGCAATGATCAACAATGAACTCTTTTGCACTTTTCAAAGAAGTCAAATTGTGTTCTAGTTCTCTTTATCAGTGTAAATAAAATATACATAACGTATGGGAATGGAATGCTAGTTTGTCTATAGGGGACAATATTTACACATTCAAATAACATGTCATAGATTGATAGTAGGAAATTAATTTTAACTTGATTTCATTGAAATTCATTCATTCAAAGACATCAGACCCTTCATAATATCACAGCCTTCCGCAGAAAAAAAGGCAAAACAAATATTTGAAACACATCATCTAAACTGAAAATACTGAATGCTAAAATTAGTGTTGGTAAAACAGATCCAGTCTAGTACTCCCGCATATGAATTATCACCCGGTGAGATTTTAAAAGAAAAATTCCAGAAAAATAAAGAAATAAAAAAGGTTTAAAATATTTGAACAGTTACCTGTAAACTTTTTAAAAAGTCAATTTCATCCAAATCATTCGGAAACTCATATCCAAACATGGTACAGAACTCATGCAATGCCTGAGGCACACACTGAGTACCAAACTGAAAACATATGACTTTCATCATTCATGGAATGGTTGTATTAACATTTCGACTAGATGCAGCAGATAAATTACGGAACAGGTCAACATAATGACTTTGATCCTTTCCTCGAATGCCCTAAGAAGGGGAAAGAGAAAAAATTATTGTACATATGCAAAATTAAATTTGAGAACCAAGGGTTTTGGTTCACCACATACAACTTACTTTCATTTCTAAAACCCTCTGTAAATCTTGTAAGTCTGCATCAGGAAGAAGTTTTCGGAACTGGTCCACAAATGTCCGAACATTTTCAATGTGAGATATTGGTTGATTTGTTTGGTTTGTTTGATACATAACGACTTTGAGAACCATTTCCGCTTTGGTCATACCTTTTACAACCACTTTGGTGTAACTGCAAACAGTTCATATGACATGAGACATACTACAACAAGTTGTTAACATGTTACAGATGTATTTATTGGTAAAACCTTGATATCTAACCTTGCAGGTGCCTTGCGGTTAACTTGAGAGCCAATAGATGGCAAGTCCAGGAGTACAGTTTTAAGGCTGTGTGAATCCAAAAGCAGCTGTTCTGCACCTACTGTGCTAAGTGGACGGCACTTGTACAGATGTTGAATAAACTTTGGTATGAAAGAACTGCAAAGGTAAAGCCATAAAATAAGGGTATGAATTAATATAAGGCAATTCTTTTCAGTTTGAATATGAAAGCAATTTCACTTACTTAGCAAATTTGACACAAAACTGAGTGAAGTATTTCCGAGAGGATACTAGTTCATTTCTAACAACTGGAACAGTCTGTTTAAGGTGAGAAGTAATAGCAGTTACATAGCTGCTTTGATCACCTACTGTTTCAATATTACTCCATTGAATCTAGACAGCAGGAAAAATGTTTTATTATTCCTTTCCAAAGATAATTAAGATCAAAAATATAGCAGAAATTAATTTTGAACGATTATAGTCAAACTTAAAGTTGTTTTATTAGCCAACCTTGCTCATTGCTGTGAGGGCTGGTTCACAGGAGAGTTCTAAATCTTGAACGAGAAGTTGTATGCAATTTGATATAACACTAAAAATCAAAAGGTTAAAACAAAATGAATATTTCTCAATGAATATGGTGGTGAATAATCAGACCAGCCCAACCACTCACTTGTGGAAAATATCCTGTTCTTGACTTAGATTAATTTTATCGGCTAACTCTGGATCAACTTTCTCCTTCAGCTTTTCCTCTAGCTGTTGAGTTGTTTCTAAACAGTATTCAGCTGTGGTGAGAATGCTAGGAACACACAAAGGAACTTATAATTAAACATGTTTGCAGGAAAGAACAAAATAAAACATTTTGTAATAGAAATTTTTATCTTACCAACATACTCTGGCCTGTTCTTCAGGAGAGTAACGAGTTACATCTCCTTCTTTTAAAAGACTCTGAAAGGTCTGAAGATTCTGTATTATACTGACAGTTGAAAGATCCCGAGTAATGCTGCCCAATGAAGCTGCAGTTCCTCCAACCCTAGCAATTTACATTTGGTTGAAAATTAAAAAGGAGTATTAGAGTTTACTGAAAGAAAGGAGAAAATGACACTTACTTTGGTAAGCTGTTCTGTAATATCCGCAATGCATATTCACGTAAATATTTTTGGAAAGTTCGAGCAAGACCTAGCATAGGTTGCCCAGTACTTAGCTGAGTACATTGCACCAAACATTTACGATAAAAGACAAACAAGTCAGCACATGATGGAAGAACAGCAGCGCCTGTTGTAGATGTATCAGAATCAACAGTGGAAGAGGAAAGGGTAGTTGCTGACGGGCGTTGAAGTGTCTGAGAAGCTTTTAAATCCTGAATGAAGCGCTCCATTAGATCTGCCAAGTTCCTGCAAGGGAAAAAAAAAACATTCTCTGAGAGGGTGCAAACAATTTTTTAAAAATTATACAAAACGCTTCTTTACCTATCCAAGCTCTCGATGTAAATATAAAGGTAAGCATCAAAACAGCTCCCAATCAACCCTTGGAAAGGTGATGGCTTAGGCCTCTGTTCTTCTTTCATCTCCTCACCAGAATCAGCTTCAAATGGATTTGTTGAGTCAGAACCATCCTCAAATGGATTTGTATTTCTTGAGACCTAATGAAAATGGGCAAATTTTGTTGCAAAAAAGAAAGGAAATTAAAGTTTCTTATGTTTACTATATACCTCAATAGTAAGGACTTGCTGTGGTGTATCACTATTTTCTTGAAGTGTGACACCAGTAAAACGTCTAGCTAGAAGACTTTCAAAATTTGCTGTTCTTTGAATGGCATACAATAACAATTTCACATCTAATTCTGATGTTCTTTTAGCCATCAACTTTGTTAATTCAGCTCTGAAAGACACCATACAAATGATAATTTTTTTTCCACAGTATTATTAAACATTGTCTACAGGCTTTCTCCTTAAACCTTTTGTTCAACGTACTTTGTAATGTTACAGAATTCGACTGTAATCCTTTCTGATACTTCCCAGCTGGATGGAAACATACTACCAAGACGCTCTTCTAGCTCTAACAGGTGACGTTTCAACCAAGCATATCGCTTATCAATTTTATCAAGCCATGCTGTATCTTGATTTTCTTGGAACAAATGCTGATATTCATTCAATTGAAGGCTTATAAACCATCTCAATAACTCTCGTCTAAAATAGAAAATGAAAAAAATTGAACTTTCAGTTGTACAAGACATTAATCATTAAATTAAATTAAAAGATACAGTACTTACTTTACTTTAGGGTCAAGAATTGATACAATTCTGCAGGCATCTGCAAGTTGTCTACTAGGTGCAGAGTGCTTTGCATTGTGGCCTGAGAAGGCATCATGGAAATCATTGGTGATCTGTTGTGCCAACTGAACTTGGATTTGTTTCACCTACAGAAAATTCCACAATGTAACTCAATTAAAATGTAATTATCTTAAATCTCTTTTAGAAAATTATTTCTTAACTATCTTGAGAATTTACCTGGTCTGCTAGATCCCTTATTTGTGGAATATCCATATAATTGTTAAAATGCTCCATGACATTCATGATTCCCTGTAAGGGCATAACTATTTCACCATATTGGCGCTTTTCTGTTAAGGCCCTGCAAATCAAGGCTAAATTAATTTTACAGAGTTAGGAATGTTTGTAGGTATAGGTGTGTGGTGTGTGGGTATTGGCAAAAGGAGGCCGCCACACGTTCAGTATATAATCCATTACTACTTACTGCAATGAATCAACACCACCAGTTAGCATATGCAAATGGTTCAAAGTTGTGATGGCAGCTGTGAGATTCCGTTTGGCTGTATCAAGCTGTTTGATGTCACGAGTGATTTCCCGTACCACTTCTTCAGACTGTTCAGCCTTCCATTTAATATCTTTGATGTGCACAAATAGTTGCCTGATTACTCGTTGAGCATCCTCTAAGGCAGTTCGTCCATCCTAAGTTTTGAAGGTTGACAATTATAAATTGAAATAAACAATGAGAAGTTGAATGAAATGGATTATTTTACCCACCTGACCCACACTGCTCTGACCTCGCACCACAGACCGTATTTCATCGTCAATTGACTGAATTTTCATTTGCATGTTATTTACTACCTCATCTATATTTGATAGTGACTGTTCAGTAGGGAATAGGGAATTAATGTAATCTACCTCGTTGAAATCTGGTTGATCTAAAGGATCTGAACTTGGTAACACCTTGAAACAACAAAATAACAGACATGAAGTGACAGGTTGCAAAAGAAGGAGGTTATGAGCATCATGATTTAAAAGAGAATATTTAAGAGAATTATGAGAAACAGTTTCAAGCGTAGCTCGAAGATAAAAATAGCGAACGAAGCACAGGTAACAGTGTTAGCACCGTTTTGAAACTCTACAAAAGTTTTCTTGGACATCCTTTAAAGGTTAGCAGTCACACTTTGTTTACAAGTCTATCAGACAAACAGCTGGTAAAAATTACTAATCAAATAAATTAACCACCTGCTCTATGGCCTTTTCAACTTCATCTGGGAAAACGATAAATTTAATGGCATCATCCTCGTCGACGAAATAGTCATCATCGTCGGCTGCGGATGCGGCCATGACTGTTGTTGTCATACCACCGAACTGAGGGAGGGGAGAAGATCTGAGCTGTCTGCTGTCTGCTGTGCACTGCTGTGGAATCGTGAAGGGGAGGAGGCAGGGTCATCAGGTCATTGCCCCGGCCCAGGACCGGGCTTCGCAGCGGTCACCAAAGGGAGTTTTTGCCGAGTAATCTGGTTTTATTTGCGTTCATAGGAAAGTTCTCTTACATTCATTTAGTCCTTAAAACTAAAATCAGTTTTTTTTCTTTTTTTCAAAAAAAAAAAGTCAGAGTAGATACAAAACCATTGAAACTCACAGAACGTCACAGAAATGGCAGCCATGGAGAACCTATGCACGATATGAACAATATATGGACTGTCCGTCTCGCCGTCCTTAAGAATTGCCTCTTTTTTGGTTTCCGGGCAAATCGACATGAATGCACGCCTCCGCGTGTTTAATAGTAAAAGTACATAGAAAAGGAACACATTTTTCATTATAAAAAAAATGATAGAAAATCGCGTGACAATGGAAAACAAGATGATATACTCGATGAACCACTACGCGCATATGGGGCAAAGATACGTGAAAACAGACGAAGCAAATGAGAGGTAACTGACAAAGGGGAAAGATTAATAAAAGGAGAAACGAGGACGACGGGGCACTTATTCACATGAAACCCAAGAGTATGAATGTAGCACACGTACGCGAGTGTGAGTTCCCATTTGCACACTTGCCCCTCCAAGAGTACAAAATTCATAGAAAAAATTTACACCTTTTCTTTTTCAGGATGTACGCAAGGCAATCCACACACCTGCACGTGTGCGACATTCATACACGTCTGCGAGGCGCGGGCAGGCGCTATCGCTGCCACCTGTAGCCGGGGCGCAGTTCGGAGAGCCCCGAGGCCGCGATGAAGCCGATGTTGCCCACGGTCTGCGCGCCGGCGAGGAGGGCGTTGCCCAGGGCGCTGCTCAGGGCGCCGGCGCGGTGCCCCGAGCCCGAGCCCGAGCCCGAGCCCGGGGAAGGCGACGGCCCCGCGGCCCCGTGCGGCGCGGCGGCGGGGCGCGGCTGCTTCAGGCTGAAGTAGGACGAGCTGAGCGCCAGTCCCTGCAGCGGCGCCCGCCCGGGGCCCAGGCTGTGCGCCGGGGGCTGCGCCGGGGGCTTACTCAGTGGTCCCGGGGGCTGCGCCGGGGGCTGCGCCGGGGGCTGCAGGCTGGACAGGCTCCCACTGGCGCGCGGCGCTTGCTTGAGGGGAGCCCCCGCCGCCGGGCCCGGGCCGCTCAGCGACACCTGCAGGGACGCACAAGGGGAACCGCTGCTGTACTATGCAGGGGCAGCTGATCCCGAGAGTCGGCTCCGTCCTTGTCGCACTCGTGGGACACGGCCATGCCCTGCGCAGTGCGCTGGCGTGAGTGCGACAAGGACAGCGAGACGGCGGTCCTCTATCCTACTCGAGCTGAGGCTGCGATCAGGCTAGGCAAGACCACGGTTGCCTGAAAAGCAGGCAACCTCTGACCGAGGGGTACCTCACTCTTTAAATGGGTGTACGCTGATTAGAGGGTTGTATCGGGATTGGAAAGTAAATTTGACCAAACGTTGAAGAGAGCTATAAATTTTTGGCACTAATACGATATTTTGCAATTTTAAGGTGCTTAAAATAGATTTTTGTCGAGAAATTATGGATAGTGATTGAAAAATGATTGGAGCGCAGGGTGTACACTGATTGGAGAAGGTGAGGTACCCCTCACCTCTGACACAACGTAGTAAAGCAGGCAAGACCGAAGCACAGGTGCGCGCATGCTGCCTAATAGGCAGGCGCTGTCCGCTTCACTCCTCCGTGTTTAGGTTTCCCATTGCCGACTGTTCTACGCCAGGGGTGCTCTCTCGTGCGCGGAGCACATCGTCGTGGCACTGGCACGGGGTGCTCTTATCACAGGGCAAGCGCGGCCCCCAAGCTGCTCTACGGTAAGCGCCGCTAAGCAGCCGGTGGGCTGGGCTAGAGTTGCTCCGCTACACCCTACACAAGCAATATTTACAGCACTCTGTTATCTCTCTCTCTCTGTACCTTCGCTGCCCGCCGAGACGCGCGTCAGACTTATATAGTCCATCTGACACGTCAGCTGCGGAACACACATACAACCAGCGGCGTCAAGGTAAGTTATTGAATGAAGAATAAGGGCAGATGAAGAGGAGGGTGCAGGTGCGACATTAAAATCAATAGGGTATTCCGCCAAACTGAAACCAGAACCTTACGAGGAAAATCACGCCGCGCCGCTTATTCTGCTTCCCCCTGCGCGCTCATTGGCTGACGTCGAAAGTGACATCAGTGTTGACCAGTGCGAGTTCAGGAGGAAACAGAACCGGCGGTCGTACTCTCCCTCTTTAGGTTCCTGCTTTACTCAAGCGGGGGACCCTATAGCACCTCCTCTCCTTCTGGTCCGCCGGTAGGCAGGCGGCACGCGGCGGTGCTGGGCGCGCTGCCTACCCTGCACCCTGCAGGGGTCCTCGACGCACACGTACCAGCTGCGCGTGGGACTGTCTGCTGCCGCTACCGGCGCCGCGCGGGGGCGGGGGCCTGCTGCCCCTGGTCTTGTGGACGCCCCGGAGCGCAGCGGCGGCCCCGGCCGTCCCCGTCGCCATGACGACCACGTCGCCGACGCGCTCCAGGTGCGCGCTGCTGAGGCTGCCGGTGCTGCGGCGCGGGGCGGGCGCGCCGGCGGCGGCGGGGTGTCGCGCGGCCGCGGCCGGGCGCGCTGCGGGCAGATCAGCCGGGTCAGCCGACTCATTCAGAACATCGCTCCCACGCCCCTGTCCTTGTCGCGCTCACGAAGGAGTCTTATCTAGAGGATGGGGCTGCTCCATGAGTGCGACAAGGACAGAGACGTGAGAGCGCTGTTCTGAATCAGTCGGCAGACAACACCCACCACACGCGTGTGAATGTCACACACACACACACACACACTGGTCTGCGTGTGAATTTACACTCGCACACTTGCTTTGTGCGTGAAATTCCAAGGGAAATTTGCGAGGAGGAAACAATAACTCTAAAATTTTTGTGCGCACCTCGTAATTCAGAAAAGTTCAGGAAAATTTAGAAATGTAAGGAAAATTCAAGCAAAAATTTAGAAAAATTCAATAAAAATTCACAAAAATTTACAAAAATTCGCGAAACTTTAGATAAAAATCAAAATATGTGTACACCAAAATTCAGAGTAGTTTTCCCCTCGGAAATTCGCGCGTTACGTGTACGGAGTTTTTAGTTCTACACCTGCTCAGGAGTGCGTCAACGGCACGCTATGGGTTTCCGGGGCGGGGTCGCCGCGGGGTTAGCGCGCACCTTGTGTCGTCACAGACGGGTCCGACACGGACAGCCGCCGGGGCAGCAGGTGGTCAGAGGACGCGGCGGGCGCCGTGCCCGGAGCCGTACTCGGAGCCGTGCCCGGAGCCAGCCGCTGCCCGGGCTGGTGGTGATGGAGGTGGTGGTGGTGGTGGTGGTGAAGGCCGTGATGGTGGTGCAGGGACCGGCCGCACCGCGCCGGCCGGATGTCCTCCGTGGACAGGTGCCGGGTCTGCGTCTGCCGGCGCTTGCCCGGTCCGGCTCCGGCGCTCACCTCGCCCTCGCGAGGCGGCCGTGTGCTGCAGCAACGTCAACAGGCGGTGAGTGGAGGCGGGGGCGAGTCAGTAGGCAATGAGTGGATCAAACACAATGCAGTAAAACCAGGCTGCATCTGCGCCAGTGAAATTCTCCGTGGCTAACAGTGGAATTGATAGAGTGCATGGCGCGAGGGGAAAACAAATCTAAATTTTCGTGTACATTTTTTTTTTTTGAATTTCTGCAAATTTTTTGAAAATTTCTAGACCTTTTTTGTTTTTATTTTTTCTGTTTTTAGCTTAAATTATACCTTAATTTTTCGATTTTTCTAAATTTTTCTAAACTCCTCTAAATTTTTCTAGAATTTTCCTGACTTTTTCTGAATTACGGGGTGTGCAAAAATTTCAAAGTTGTTTCCCCCTCGGCATGGCGCGCCGCACTCACGGTTTCCGCAGCGGCGGCGTGCTGAGGGGCGTGCTGAGCGGGGCGCTGCCGCCGCTCGTGCCGCTGCCGCCGCTCGCGCCGCTGCCGCCACTCGCGCCGCAGCCGGCCTGCTTGCAGTGCGTCGGCAGCCCGCCGCCGCCGCCGCCGAGCCTCTTGCTCCTGGCGTGGTGGTGCTGGCTGCCGTGCTGGACCCCGTGCTGGCCACCATGCTGGCCACCATGCTGGACACAGTCCCCGTCGCCGCCCTCAGGCACGACGCCGTGCGGCCGCGCCGACGGCCTCAGCGAGGGCCTCGCGGAGGGCCTGGTGGAGGGTCGCGACGTCGGCTTCCCGCCGCTGCTGCCGCTGCTCGCGCTCGGCGTCGGGCTGCTCCGGACGGCCTGCACGGCCGCCTGCCGCGCCTGGCACGCCTGGCTGAAGGTGTGGTTGGGCTGTGGACAAGACGAGACTAGATACTAGGAGCACTGGCAGTGTTGAGAGAATGCCGCCTGCCGCACTCCTGTTGACGCGTTCATGATCATTCGCACATCAAGAAGAGGTTTGAACTTTCCGAGGGATTTCGCACGGATAAGTGTCATTCAGGAGATTAACATAACAATGGTGCAATACTCACACTTCTACGAGTGTGCCTCACTTACACTACCACAAGTGCATATCTCTCACACTCCTACAAGTGTGCAGTGTTCAACGCTCACACTCCTAGTGTGCGACATTAACATGCTCTCGCTGACACTGACCTGGTACATCTCGTACAGCTTGCTGCGGTACTCGCCCACGGACAGCTGCACGTGGTCGCTGAGCGGCGGCACGACCTGGTACGGCAGCGCGGGCTCGCGGCCCTGGCGCCGGAAGCGCGCCACGTACGGGTGGTCGAGCGCCTGCTCCGCCGTCAGGCGCTTGAACGGGTTGAGCACGAGCAGGCGGCACACGAGGTCGACGCCCTCGGCGGGGGCGGCGCGCAGCAGCTCGCTGAGCGGCAGGCGGGGGCCGGCGGGCGCGCGCTGCAGCACCGCGGCCGCACCCGGGTGCGATCAGTCACCATGTATTACATTACGAAATAAATCATTCCGGTAAAGCTAAAATAACAGGAGAATACGGGGATCAAGTAAACGTCGGAAATCCCCTATGCTATAAAATGGTGATTTCCGTTCACTTGTTCACCGCATTCTTCTGTTTTCAGCTTTGGCGGAACGATTTACTATGACAGTATACGGTATTCCGCTAATCTTAAACCGAAACCTTGTAAAAAAAAAAGAAATTATCGCCGCTTTTGCTCCCTCTCTGTGCGCTCATTGGCTAGAGCCGAAGGTGACACATATCAGCGTTGACTTTTCAGAGTTCAGGAGGAAACAGAACCGGCGGTCGTGATCTTCTTCTTTATGTTCCTGTATCGCTCTATCGGAATTCCCTATTACATGGTACAGGGTGGGGCAGGGCGGTGGCGGGGTGGAGCCGGCTCCTCACCGTGAACAGGGAGCTGCCGTAGCCCGGACACACGCACGCCAGGTCCGCCGGCGTCGGCGGATCGATCGTCGCCATGATCTTCTCCACCTGGTTGATGGTGGACGTCCCGGGGAACAGGGGCTTGCCCAGCAGCATCTCCGCCAGGATGCAGCCCAGGCTCCACATGTCGATGCCTTTGGTGTACCTGGGGCAGAGAGGGGGCGTGGGCGTGAACGCGCGAGCTGGGGCGCGGGGCGCGAAGGGCGGGGTACGGGCAGTTGCTGGGTGATTTCACAGAGAGCTTTAATTTCACACAGTGGTTTCGTCTCTCTGTCCGCGTCGCTCTCATGGGACACTTCTATAAGGAGCAAGAAAGAGGGCAGGATTCTAAACGCTGTTCGGAATCTGGCCTGATGCGGCTGGCGCGTGACGTACTGCTTGGAGGCGACGAGGATCTCCGGGGCGCGGTACCAGCGCGTCGCCACGTAGTCCGTGAGGGCGGGGTCCCCCGACAGCCCCTCCGCGCCGGCGCCGTCCGTCGCCAGGGAGCGGGCCAGCCCGAAGTCCGCCACCTTGCAGCGGCAGTAGCTGTCCAGCAGGATGTTGGAGGGCTGGGGGAAACAACGACACATGCCGCTCAATGACGTCACGGTCTTAACCTCATTTGCACTGTCGCGCCGAGAGTTATTGCCGGAAAAGAAGGCAATAAGTGTCCGAAACACGGTGGAGTCCGCTTTACCTTGACGAATTTGTGATACTTATTGCCTACTTTACCGGCGCCCCTGCGTTAGTGTTCCCAATCTGTCGGATTCTGGCTGTACCCGACTGTCTTCCGTCTCTCTCACTCTCATGCGTATCAAGTGAGAGGGAGAGAGAAGGAAGACGGTCGGGTACAGGCAGAATCCGACCGATTGGAAACACTACCCTGCGTTGCGTCGTGCGCCCCGCGGCCCGGCCCCGGCCGAGGGGTACCTCACTCTTTAAATTGGGGGGGGGGGGGGGGGTACATTGGTTGCAGGGGTTGTACTGTGATTGAAATGAAAATTTGACCAAACTTTGGCGAAAGCTATAATTTTTGGCATCAATTCGATATTTTGCAATTTTAAGGTGCTTAAAATAGATTTTTGTCGAAAACTGATGTGACGACTGGATAGTGATTGGAGAATGATTGGAACGCAGGGTGTAGTCTTATTGGAGAAGGTATGAGGTACCCCTCGGCCCCGGCCCGCCCTGTCACGTCAGGGGCCGGTGCCCCTTCCCCGCTTCCCCTTGCACCCCCCTCACCTTTTGATCGCGATGAATCACATTGCCGGAGTGAATGTAATACGTCGCTCTCAGCAGCTGGTACATGATAAAGCGCTTGTGGAGATCCTGAAGAAGCTTTCTCTTGATGACCTTGTGGAGGTCCGTTTCTGAGGAAATGTAGACATTGACGAGTGACATTCTTTACTGCTAGGTTCGCTAGCCTACGATATCAATTATATTTGAGTGGTAAACCACTCTGAACTTACCCATGAATTCGAATATGAGGTAAATATCCTTGTCGTTACTAGCTCGGTGAATGTTCAAAAGCTTGACAATATTTGAGTGGTTCCTGAACTCTTGTAAAAACATGATCTCCCGGAAAGTTCTCTGTGCGTCGGTAGAATTACAGAATGCATCGAATATCTTCTTGACCGCGACGAGTCGATTCGTCGACCGATCCACTGCTTTCCATACAATTCCGTAAGCCTGAGAGAATAAGCGTTGGAGATTGTGGGTGGCCTTACAATAGACCAGCCCGGTACACCAGAGTGGTCCATTGTGAGGCCACCTTGTCAGAGATAATTGTGCATCTGGGGGTACAGTACAATACTATTAGAATTACACAGTAAGCAGTCCACTTACCCCTTTGCCAATTCTTCGCTTAATATCATATTTTCGTGTGATGCTGTCATCGACATGAGAGCTGCTCCCCATTTTTAGATTTTTTCCAATTTTTGTCGCTTACAATCCATCCCCGTCACATCCATTCACTTCGCGGCACACACTAACTAATGTTGCTTGTGTTCGGAAACAAATCAGAATACCGTTGCAATGCCATCACCAAAATTTCTTACTTCACTACAATTTATGTCGTATAATGCTTTGGAACGAAATATATTTGTGGTACCGAACATATTATTTATTGACAAACAATTCGAGAGACCCAGGAACTGATGTTTACTGAGGTGTTTGGTTGCCATGACAATCCTGGCTACAGAATTTTCATGTATTTTCCGGTTTCGTCATTCATGTATTGGTCTATTAAAAGATTAAATGTACTATACGCTAACGTGCAATTATTATCTGCAATTAGTAACTTTTCGTATAAAAGAAGCTCGTTTTCAAGGAATACGTTTCATTGGTTTCATGATCCCCGTCCGTCCGCAAAAGCCCGCCACATGTGCCTTACTACCCCTCTACAGGCATACCATTGATGAAAAAAAAAAAAATGTTTCATATGACAGACATTTCTAAATATAAAATGTTATATGCCAACTAGGCCAAAATTTGTAAAAATTGACACCGGTGTAGTTTTCCATCAATTTCTTTTTATTTGTATATAAAACGATCTTGATGGGACATAATGAATTTTAGCCTAAACATTATTTTCAGTCTCCGGTGTTTAATGCCAGATAGAAAACAGCCAGCAGAAGCAGAATAAAGTCTTCTGCTAGGCCAAGGAAACAAACCTTTTGAGGAGAATGGGATGAACTTAAGGAAAACGGTAAACTAGAAACTCACAGGTTCAGAAAATACCTTAAGATGTTCTTGACTCCACAAAATTTTTGCGTCATTTTGATTCAGTACATTTTTAAGTAAATCATGATTAATATACACTGTCAAAGCAAAGTTAAAAGTTCAGGTTAAGACAGTTGTGAGACAAATTTTATTGTATTTCTATCACAGTCTAATTTTTTTATGCATTTGTTAATCGATTTATTCCTCTTTGCATAGTTTTTCCCAAATGTCTAGACCCATAACAACTCTTCATGTAGAGGTCAAGAATATTATCAAAATTATTCCATTCGTACACTTTGTATTTTTTCAGGATTGTTTACGTTGACATTTGCTTCCACTGTGACGATAAAACAAAAACCATTGAGTCATGGCTCGATCATTGGGGAAGCTGCATTCATTATACCCTGTCTCATCTTTAGTAGGCCCAACAAGAACTATGGGTACATCCATGCAGCTACCAACGGAAGCTCAAGTGATTGTGTGTGGAGCTGGTATTGTTGGGAATTCAGTTGCTTATCACCTTGTTCAAAATGGCCTCACAGATGTATTGATCATTGACAAAGAGAAGTAAGGGTCATATTTTCTGTTGCTATGCCTGTTTTCTTGGTTGATTTCCATATTAATTTTTTATGCAGAATTGGAAGTGGTACATCACACTTCAGTTCAGGTACATTGGGATTGTTTAAGCCCACTCACACACGAGAAATTATAATGAACAGTATCAAGTTGTATCGACAACTTCAAGACCAAGGCTATGACATAGGTAACTGTTAATCAAATTAGAAAATTCTACGTTCTTCAAAAAAAATAAAGAAATAATATAATTTTATTTTATAATGTAGGTCTCCATGAGTGTGGGAGTGTAAATTTAGCACAGACGCATGAGCGAATGATAGCGTTACGAAGACGTATGGCTTATAGTATTCCCTCAGGACTCCATTGTGAGGTGAAATATTTAAGGTGTATTTCTACAATGATTCCCTAAATTTTTTTAAACTTAACATTTGCCTGTTCCAATAACTATAGGTCGTCAGCCGAGCTGACCTGTTGAAGCTTCATCCTCTCTTGAACTCTGATGATCTAGAAGGTGGAATTTGGGTCCCTGAAGATGCTGTGGCCCAGCCTCAAGCCATTTGTCATGCACTCTCTGCACTTGCCCAAGCTGGTGGTAATGCATTTCTCTTACTTCCCTTCTGTAATTTGATTTCTTGCGGTCTTTTGTTCCTTTCTTATTATTCTGTGTATAAAACCAGGAGCCAAATATGTTGAGAACTGTGAGTTGGAGAATATTCTAGTAAATAACAGAAAAGTCTATGGCATCAAGACAAGTTTGGGCACAGTGAAATGTGAATATTTTGTCAACTGTGCTGGCATGGTAAGACTGCTACTTGTTACAAAATTTCCACATTCTTATAAGACTTTAAATTTAAATAATTAATTACTACTCCCTTAGTGGGCAAGAGATCTTGGATTCAAAAGTAATCCTCGAGTAGCAATTCCAGCATATCCAGCTGAACACTTTTATGCGATAACTGAACCCTTTGGGGTCAAACCCAACCTTCCCTGTGTAAGGGACTTTGACGCTAGCACATATACAAGAGAATTCAATGGTGGGTTGTTGGTTGGTGGTTTTGAATTGGAAGCTAAGCCTGCTTTCACAGATGGTTCTGGTATACCCAAAAATTGGAAAGAGAGAGACACAGCAGACTGGCCTCACTTCAGTAAGCATGGACTGTGCTACAAATACAGTGATTGAATTGTTAGATTAAAGTCTGATGCCAACCAAATTCTTTTTACTAGAGCCTCTATGGGAAAAAGCTGTTCATCGGATACCTGAGCTTTCTAAGACTGGCACACCTCATCTGCTTAGTTCTCCAGACAACTTCACTCCTGACGGTCGTTGGGTCATTGGTGAAGCTCCTGAGGTTCGATTCTTTTTTACTTAGTACGAATGCATGAGTGTTGCTTTCTATAGAAATAATTTATTGGAGGATTAAGTTTCAAGTATTTTTCATAGATTCGCAATTATTTGGTTGCTGTGGGTATGAATGGGAATCCCCTCGAGGGTGGTGGAGGTATCGGACGAGCTGTTGCTGAATGGATCATAGAGGGGGAACCAACCCAAGATTTGCTCCTATTTAGTGTCCAACGGTTTCTAGACCTCCACAACAATAGACAATATCTGCAGCAACGCACCAAGGAAGTTGTTGGGCGGTGTGTATGCCTTGCCTTGAGTCTATTTTTACAGATTGAAAGTACATATCAAGTAAAATTAATTTACTCTCTCCAGCCATTATGCAATAATGCATCCAATGCAAAATGAGTATAAATTTGCCAGGAAGCTTAGGTGCTCACCTTTGTACAGTGTATTAGAAAGCTATGGAGCTGTATTTGGTACTCGTATGGCTTTTGAAAGGCCTCTATATTTTGATACTTCACAGAAACGTAAGGTTTTGATTTAAGAAATTGTATTGAGAATAACTCTACATTTTTAGTGACATAAAAATTTTAAAATATTTTTGTTGCATCTAGACTGGGATCAACCAGCTCAAATGCCACCAGGTACATTTTACAAACCTAAGTTCTTTAAGTATATGCAGGAGGAATATCTCGCATGTCAAGAAGGGGTGGGCATCATAGACATGTCTTCTTTTTCAAAGATCCTAATTAAGGTGAGTTTATATCCTGTTAACTCCTTCCCTCTTTTCCTCTCATATTTCCTCAATTTTTAAAAATTTCTACTTAAATATGTTACAATTGTTTTCAAGTCAAATGGTCCAAATGTTTTGGAATATCTTCAAAGACTATGTTCAAATGATATAAATATTCCTGTGGGAGGTATAGTTCATACTGGCATGCAAAATGAAAGAGGTGGATATGAGAATGATTGCATTCTTGTTCGTCAAGATAAACACTGGTGAGGATGTTAAGGGAGTATTCTCTTTCATGAAAGCAAGTTGAAAATAACCATATATTGATGAATGTACGTTATGTTGCTAGTTTTTTCATGGTATCACCCACATCTCAACAAACAAGAGTGTTTCAATGGATGAGAAGCCATTTGGATCCTGATGGATCTGTGACCTTAAAAGATTTGACTTCTATGTACACTGTAATTAATGTTGTTGGACACAAAGCAAGACAGTTGCTTTCAGAGCTTTCAAATTCACCCGTAAATCTCCATTCATTTACATATAAAGTAAGTAAATTTCCTTTTTCTCCTTTGGAATATTTGATGATTACCATTGTTGTGTTAAAGTAATCTACTTCATTGCAGAAATTAAATGTTGGCTATGCATCAAATGTTCTCGTAATGGCTTTTACCCACACTGGTGAACCAGGATATTGCCTTTACATACCATCTGAATATGCTCTCCACGTGTATGGCCGATTAATGGAAGTAATGCTCGTTAAATTATTTTAGGATTTGGTTTTTACACTTTGAATACTATGTTTACCATGTATCTGATCACTCATCTGCACCAAATGTTTCATTAGGTTGGTCGAGACTATGGGGCTCGAAACGTGGGTATGCTAACTCAGAGATTTATGAGAATAGAGAAGTTCATTCCATTTTGGGCAGAGGATCTGAACAGTGAGACAACTCCTTTTGAAACTGGCAGCGGATATCTTGTCAAGTTAGATGTATGTAGTATACACAACAATTAACAAGGACTTGAATCACTTATTTTTTAAACTATGCTCAAGGTTTATACATCTTATTCTTACAGAAACAAGAATATTTTATTGGAAGATATGCTCTCAAGCGCCAAAGGAAAGTTGGTGTCACTAAGAGGCTTGTCATGTTCAGCCTGGAAGAGGTAGACCCTGATAAAGATGTTTGGGCTTGGGGAGGGGAACCAATATATCGAAATGGAGAGTATGTAGGCACTCTCACATCAGCTGGGTAAGTTACTTGCTGTTAGGGATGTAATACCTGAAGCTATCACAATCACACTTTACAAACAAATTTTGCAATAGGTATGGCTTTACAGTCAACAAACTCATTGGACTCGGTTTTGTAAGAAAACCAGGATTCATTGCCAAAAATAAAAGTTCAGCGAACACTGAAACTGAGTTTGTAATAACACCTGACTGGATAACTGACCCAGCAGCAAGGTATGAAATAGATATTGCAGGTCATCGCACTGTTGCAAAACCTCACATTTATGTGCCCAACTTTACAATGGCAATTGAAGATGAGAAACAAGGAAGAAGTTACCGTCCAACAGTACTTAAATCTTCTGCTTGAGACTTCATAAACCTACCAAAGATATTTGTATTCTGTTCACTATAAGTTGCCACAATTTTGCAACTTTTGTTTTTAATTATGAGTACAGTGTGTACTGAGTGACTAAATGACTGGCTGTGAGGTGTACTTAAATTTGCAAATTAACATATGCTTAATAAATACTATTGAATATTATGATTCCTATAAATCAATCAAGAGCAGGGAGATTAGATATCCAAGACAAATTTAACTTTGTAATTTATTATTAGGATAGTACATTTACTTCTTAGCCTTGCTGATGTCGTCAGGGTTTTCTGCAGCATCCTTAATGCGCTTGGCACGGATTCCAACCAATCTGGCATCAGCACGAGCCTGAAACAATAAGTTGAAATTAGTTGCACTGAAAAAACTTTTCAAGACAAAATGTAAAATCAAATGAACCTTACCTTCCTAAGGGCGATGTAAGGTGAGAACTTCTTTTCATCCTCAGTGACAGCACGGGCCTTGGGCCTAGACTGGGTCTGCTTGATGGGCATGACTTCAGTCTTAAGCTGAGAAGCAACCTTGCGCTCTTCCTCCTGAAAAGTCAGAAGAAATGTGAATTCCAACAACTCAGTTAACCAGACATGAATCAAATAGTTGACCATCACTTGACTGCCATAACAGACAAACCCAAACATTACAGTACACTTACAGTGGCTTCACCCTTCCTCAACTTCTTGCTGGCTCTGATGGGGAACAGGATCAGCTTAGATTTGTATTCCTTGAGTCGCTGCACATTCTGTTGCAGTGACTCCACTGATTTGTTGTGACGCCTGTGATCTACAGCAATTCCAACTGTGCGAGCATACCTTGCACTCAGGCCAGCACCCTGTGACATTAAGCGAAAAGACAGGTAAGTCTAACAGCCTAGCCAAAAGATACAAGGCAGCTTTCAAAACAAGTTTACATGCTGTAGGACAATGTTATATTTGAAACAGAATCGTACTGGAAACTCAACAATAAGAGCAAAATAACCTTATGTATGGAGGGTTAAATACATCGAAAACAATTAATAGACATCTGAGACCAGATGATAGCAGGAACATGAATGCATTGGAGGGAAAAGGACAAAAACCTCGACACAAACAATTCACTGAATTCTCACCTTAATTTCGTCCAAGGTGAAACCACGGCCGGCACGGACCTTGGTGTGGTATCTGAAGGTAGGGCATCGCACAATAGGGCGAAGAGGACCCTTAGCGGGCCTGGGAGCGATAGCTTTCGCCTTCTTGATGCGGTTCTGTCTACGACGGAATTTGCGGGCAGGCTGGTTGAACCAGCATTTAACAAACCGCTGCCAGTCCTTGTGGAAGTGCCCATTAGGGATCATATTATTTCCCTTACCCATCTTGAAGCTGAAACAAAAATACCGCATACATGGTTAAGCACAACATAACCTAAACATTGAGCATGTCCACGACACGTCATAGGACCGGTGTGAAAATTCTGGTACAGGTATTCAAATACTAACTATTATATGGTCTACCAATCTTCAAAATAATTTTACACCAACAAAAAATGTGAGATGGACAAAATAATCTTGGATAAGTATGGGATTAATGCCGCTTACCGTTTGATGCGACTCCTTCACGCCGGAAAAGAACTGCAAGGACTGAGATGGCGGAAGTGATCTTTCCACAGAAGCATAGCCAACCTTCAATTATTTTGTGTGTCGCCATTGAATAACATAAAACGTATTCTTTAAAATTTAAATAAATTTTGAATTTGAAGTCGGGAAGATAAAAGAAGAAATCGATTTTCTCAAGATAAATGTATATTTTTTATGTATCAGATGTATGACTAGTGTAGTTTTCTACCGGAACCAAAATAGGAGAGCAGAAGCAAAAGGAGAAGCAGAAAAGCAGGCAAAAGTTCACTTTCATTATTGTGCTCTTGTTTGAAAATAGTGAAAAGCAGCAGAATTATTCTTAATGCATGCACTTTTATTGTCACACACCAATTTTATTCGATCTTTTCCACCACAAGTCACGGTCAAAATGTCATTTTATCATTCTCATTTTGATCAAATTTAGTCGCTTGCCTTACTCCAGAGTACCCTCCTTCAGTGCAGGGGGATTATAGGCCCTGCCATCAACAAGTGGTGGGACTTCACCGGCCGAAAATAGAGGGAATTTCGTCCCTTATTCTTCACACGTGTTCTTCAGTTGCAATCGCTGTCCTGTAACAGAATAGCCGACATCTTTCGCGAAATGGAGGTAGTGGCCGACTCTGTGCCTTCCCCACCTCGGCAATACGCGACAACTTGTGATCTTAGGCCTAAACCAGCCTTGGTATCTGATCCGCCCCAACCCGAGAGAGCATCGGTGCCCAATGTCGAGGACGAGCCCGTCAAGACAAACAGCGGGGCATCTGCATCCGACAAACCATCGAGAAAAGGCAAAAACAACAAGAGGCGGGGACCAGTTTATTCCAGCAATGTTACCAATGTATCAGGTGAGCTCTTGCAATAAAGCACCTGTAAAGGTGCATTTTTCCAGGTACCTTGTGTGACAAAGAACCTAAAACAATTTAACTTTCAGTCAACAACTGTTCTAGTGTTGTGATTGGGAACACCTTCACATATTATAATGGAGGACTCACAGACCCTGAAAATGGAAGAAAAGACCAAAAGAAAATGCTTTCAGAAGATGACCAGAAATTGCTGGATTGTCTGTATTACCGTGCCATTACCAAGCTATTACTGTTGTTAGATTAGATTCTAATATCACGGCACCATATCATTTCTTTGTTCTAGGCCTGAAAAATTCCAGCAAAACAGTTGAACCTGACGACCTGTCAATAGTTTCTGTATGTTTCTCCGATATTGAGGGTGTTGAAATTGTTGCAAAAGAACTTAAGGTTGAAAATAAGTTTAGGCTTTTGAAAGCTGTAGAAAATGACATTCAGGAGGTAATTATGTTTCTGTTTCATTTTTTTGTATATTTTTATTATTATGTCTTAAACTATTGTCCTTTTAATTTCCTGTCACTAATTTTTTTTCCCAGATTTGTTTAAAAATGCTAGAGTATTGGACTGATTTACGTACCAGCCAGCCTGGTATTGGAGCAATGCTGAACATTCTGAGTGACGCATTAAAGCATGCTCATGACAAGGGAGGACTTCAAGCCATAAGAAAACTGCATGCACATCACTACCCTTCTTCAAAACAGTGAGCCTACATCTTTCCCATTTACCTACCAGTAAGTCTTGGTGTGTTGAGTTTGTTCTCATACTGTTAATAACTGGCTATGAAAATTTAACTTAACTGTCTCAATTTCAGAAGCTTGCTATATTGGAGTTGATATTTGCAGTGCTATGCAAATTAAAATTTTATGGCATGGCAAGTCTTGTTGCCAAATAAATAATATACAACCTCCACTATTATTGAGGTCTCCAGCCTGGCTCACAGTTGTGCATTTATACAGACTTCTCATTTCCAATACCTCTAATACATTGAGTGCTGCATGCCACAATGTGGTCACTTCTCCATATCATAGGGGATGGAAAAAACCTGCACTGGATGTGGGAAGGAATTTTCAGAGAGATGTCAAGATTAAATCCCTCATCCCTCATTATATACATTTTCACTCTACTTGCACCAGGTACATCATCTAGTCTAATACCTGCCCTTGGTCATGAAGTTCTGTACTTTTATGTGCCCCATACTTAATGAAAATAAGGAAATTGTGGTTTAGTCATTAATTTTACCAGTATTTTAAGTGGTTTTACAATAAGCTAAAACATTAGAAATTCATCAGTTCAACTTGTGAAGCATTGAAATAAAGCATGAAAGGCCTATTTGAGTGTAAATTTCATTTAATAAAGATAACAAAAGATGAGGTTTCAGCATTTCATTCATTCGTTCTTTTATGACATCTAGTGGTACTCTACTCTTTGTCTTGTTGTTTAAAAAAAATAGTATCACAGATTCTACTGACAGCACTGACTCTCAGGTTTACAAATTTGGATGAGCACTATTAATAATAGCAGGTAAAGTCAGTCCTCCCTCAGATAGATACAGTTATGTGACAATCAAATGCATGCAAATTAATGGAAGAATGCTTTCATGTAAACCCAGCCCTCCTATTTAAACGCTCTTCATTAACATTATGTGCCCTTGTCATTATCACATAGGAACTCCAAAAGACATCATACACAAAATGTGGGTAACTAGCTACAGTTCAGCATCCCAAACATTCTTAATGTAAACAGTGCCAATTCTAGAGTAGTGAAGTACAAGGAATGGAGTAAAATTGTCTCAGTCGTGAAAAAAGCAGGCTAATGTCAAATGCAGGAGACCTACAGAAAAAAGGTACAGCAAAATTAGCCTGATGTATCTTGTATGAGCTAAGCTAGAAGCAAAATATCATTAGAATCAATTAACTTTTTCTAAATAAAATATCAAAATTAATGACAGAACACATGGGCAAATGTACTTTTTAGCAAAGACAGATACAGATTTGAAGGCTCTCTTTTTTGGCAAGAAGCAGAGATCAGTCTTTACGAGTAAGAATCACAACCAAAAATTATTCGCTACTGTACATGTAAGATTAAAGCAATCTAAAGCTTCTTGAAAACAAAGGCTCTAGAAATATAAAACTCAAATGCATTTTATGGGAAAATATGGATATCTAAAAGTGAAAACAGACATTTGGTTACAGTTATGGGCCCGAGCATAATTAAGTGAAGTGCATTTGGTACCACACTCCACTTACAAATACCATTTCATCCATTTTTTTTTTTTTTTTTTACAATTAGCTTGAGTTTAACTGACAGTATATTGTAAATTGTAAGTTTGAGCCAGTTTAAGTTAATTACAGGTGGCAAACAAAATTCACAATGAAATAAAATAAATATTTCAAATAGAAAGTATGGTCATCCACTGATGATACAGATATTTTCATGACTAAATAATCAGTCACACAAAAAATTGTAACAGTCGGCATAGTCAAATTCATTAAAAATAAAATCTTAACAGTTGTATTAAAAGAAAAGGATTCATTCATTTTACACGGCTGCCATAGGGAATACATCTTTGGATCCTCTGATTAACTGCTCACAGAGAGTTGTGAACACTTTTCTGGCTTTTCATCCTGAAAAAGCATAGAACTATAGCATACTTTTGTAGAGTAACCTCTAGGGATGACATGTGAAGACAAATATACCTACCTTGTACAATGTACAGATTTCTTTAAATAAATTTTTCAGAATTGCTGGCTGTTTGTCTGTACTCTATAATGAAATAAAATTAATATTAGTTGTATTGAACTTCTAAGTTGTGAACATTCTCTGATTCACAATTATACCTAGGTGGATTAAACTTACTCCTTGCAAAGCTATAGTTGGAACAAAATCAATGCTACCAAGCTTGTCAGTCTTTTTACCATACAGCGATAAAAGTTTGCTGCCTTCATTTCCTTTGGCACACTCCCAAATGGAATCCCAGTCCAACTCATACTTTTTAGCACACTGGAAAAATACATTTTCAATTTTAAATATAGTTTGAGTGTTGCTTTGAGCCCAGATAAGAAAAATAAGCTAAATAGGCAGGATTTCAACACACCCTTGAACCAGCTTCTTCTGGATTCCAGTTATCATTAATCATGCAAGTGACATATTGTACTCTGGTATCTGCATTGAGTATTAATTTCAAACCACATGCATGTACTTTATTAGCTAAGCATTCTTGTGGGCCATGTTGGCATTCAAATTTGAATGAGTTGCCAGAAGTAGTGGTCTAAAACAGAAGACGGCACATCACAAAAATGGAACAGAATCCTTGTCTTCCTTTACAATCATTTAGAACTAAGATACCTTAGCTTTGCCATAAGGAATTAGATGCACATTCATAGCCTCTGGAATTTTTTCATATGCAGGTAATAATTCAGTGAGAAGAAAGCTTCTAGAGTCTGGGCAGAGGGCTTCATAGTAAACTTCAACAAGAACTGGGAGTAACGTGACAACTGTTGAGGAGCCATCATCAGCTATCTAGAAAGAAGAGCAGAAGTAAAAGAAAATAAGGTGGATGGATAATATTATTATTGAAATATGTGATTAATAGAAGAGGACAACAAATCAGTCAAATTTATGTACCTCTATCCTCGTAAGTGGAACAGGCTTCTTTGAGTAATAAACTCGCACTGTTGACCAGAAAATAAATACAGCGAGAACTAAAAGAAAAATTTTCACTTTCATAACAGTGTTAAATTTGTAATACATTGTCAACACCACCAACGGTTGCTCAACCAAAAAATGGAACAAGGAACAGAAAACGTAAGATTCAAATCATTCCTAGAAGCCAACATGAAATTCAAACATGGTGTCTGTTTTCAGTTGATTTTCTTGTAATAATCATCGATGGATTTACGCAGAAATGTCCTAGTGAACGACTAAAACAAGGTCTTAGATTAGGTGCCACGGAGCCATCTTTTTTTTTGTTTCGTATTCGTTCGTCTCTCTCTCAACTAGCAGACAGCTATCGATGTATCGAGTGTGCTGCAAATAATGTATCTCGCTCTCCTCGTTCAACTCGATAACTTGATTCGACTTCTCCAACCAAAACAAATTCAAATTATTTGTGCTGGTTGTGTGTAGTGTTTTCGCAATTTCCTTTTCTATTTAGCAAATGTATTTTAGTGGGCTGCTGTGAAATGGAAAGTTTAAAGGAGAACAAAGAGCCGAAACTTGTCGACGGTCCGCGTGATAGTGTTTTGTTATTAAATACGTTGGTTTCGCAAAATCATGAAAGTTCCAAGGTAAGGAGAACAAGCCGGTCAGCACCCATTGCCAAACCAAAGGGTTGAAAGACATGCTTGAATTTTTATTTTCTTAATATGTTTTATTTTTATACTTTTCGTCTTTCAGGCTCCTGATATTACTGACTTCACTGTCATCAAACCAATCAGCAGAGGAGCATTTGGGTACTAGTTCCACACTATGTTTGCATTCACATTAAATTTTTAAAATTTTCTAATATCTTGCAGACAGTCCCGCCTTCTGGTTAATCATTCATAAAGTGCTCCCACAATGATCCGCTAATGCTTGCTCAAAAGTGCCCTTTTGTTTTTTAATTTGCGTAAAACTGTGAAGCCTCTATACGTGGGTAAATCAATACATGTCCATAATCTAAAACCACAGAAGTCAACCTCTTCCTGTCCTTAAATATGTCAGGTCTAAGAATAATGGGTGGTGGGCGTGATGGGTAGCTTTGTGTGGTTCATTGTTGGAGCACCCATGGTTCATCAAATCAATTAGAGATGGAGTACGGGATATCAGAGTAAATTAATACTTATGTTTTGTCCAACCTCAGTGAAGCTTTAGTGTCAGCTCCATTTGCTGTACACTTCTTTCTTTAATCATCCTTTTGCATTCTCCTTCTTTTTATTTTAAACTCCTCTGTAGCAATTAGATTTAACCATGAAGGCTTGGTTGTATGTAACTGAAAGATCATTAGTCCTATTTGTATTTCTGATCTTGCAGAAAGGTCTACCTGGGCTGCAAGAAAAGCAACCCTGATCAGCTTTTTGCTATCAAGGTAATGAAAAAGTCAGAAATGGTTCATAAAAACATGGCTAGTCAAGGTATTTAAAGTTTCATTTAGTTTTTGATTCTATTTATCACTTGAATCTTTGTCCAACTTGTGATTATTTGCCTTTCATCCAACTAGTGGTAACGGAACGCAATGCATTAGCATTAACGAAGAGCCCATTTTGTGTTCAACTATTTTATTCACTTCAAACAACTTCAAATATTTATCTAGTATGTATTCTGCAGTACTGTATCTACCTATATATCTATCCATCTATCTCATTTATCTATCTTTTTACCATTGTACATCATCTTTCCCCAACAGGTAATGGAATACATGGTTGGTGGAGACTTGAAATCTCTCCTTAGTATGTATGGCTTTTTCGAGGAATCCATGGCAGTCTTCTACATATCTGAAGTTGTACTAGCCTTACAATATTTACACAGGTATTTTAATTGTTGAAATTTAGAAAAGAAGATAAATAGTGTTGTGTAATTTTTCTTAGGATTCTAATAGTAAAGTTTTATTTCATTTTCCTTTTTATCCCCTCCCTCATACCCCTTTTCTTTTGTAGTCATGGAATCATTCATAGGGATTTAAAACCAGACAATTTACTCTTATCAAGCCGAGGCCATGTGAAGCTGACTGATTTTGGCCTTAGCCGCATAGATGTAAATAGAGGTCAGTGTTGTCATTAAATTTTTGGTTTTCAGTGATTTATTTCGTGACAACCAATTTCTCTTTTTAAAAAAATAATAATAATAATAACAAAAACAATACTTTATGACAGATTTGGAGGCATCTGACTTGACCAAAGGAACACCTAGTGCATTACTACGCACTCCAGGCCAGATACTATCTTTAACATCTCACCTTTGTTTTGTAAGTGGAAAGCTTGATGATGCATTGCATATTTCTATTACATTGTAACCAGGAACTGTTTTCTGCCATGACAGGGATCTGAAAATGGTTCATTATTCAGTGGGAATTCTAGCAGAGCTTCAGTTGTTTCAAATGAACCATCAGAAGTGTTTAGTCCCAATTCTGTTATAGAGGAGGTAGATACAACTGCAACAACTGCGTTCTGTAAGATTTGGTCCCCATATAAATACTTGAAAGTCTTGATCAAAAGTCTTCCAGTTCCTTAACAAAGAAATTTGGCTAGCTTTTAACTTCTGCTGTTTACAGGTGGCAGATCTGGTGTAAAAGTGACTCTTGGATTTGAATTTGATGGCCAGGACTCTCTTTATGAGGGAAAACCTAACAAGAAATTTCCTCTAGAATCTAATATCACTGGATCACCCATTATGGACCATACTGGTATGGATCAGCTCTGTAGAACTCCGTCTTGTACTTCTGTGTTTTTTATATTTATAAGAATTGACTTTTCTACTTCAACTCATTAGGTGCAACTGTCGTGAATAAAACAGAAAATGATAGTCATTTATCAGGAGTTGCTGCGTTTCACTCGGCAGACCATAGTTTTCATTTGAAGTCTGTTTCATCTAAAAGAGAAGCCTTGGGAACCCTCAATGAAAGTGACGATGATGCTGCTGATTTAAGTGCAAATGGCAGCTTTCTTGGAAGTAGTTGCAATGGAAGTGGAGCAAGAAAACGAGTGAGAGAAGAGACTGATTCGGAGGAAGAAATGTCGTCTAGTTTGTCGTATCATACATGCTACAGTAGTATTCACTCATCAGGCACCAACCACAGCGGTGGGTTCAACTCAAGATGTGGAATATGCCTTTGTAAGTTTAATAATTTAACTATTTGTATTTGTATCTCTAGCAGCTTTGAGACACTTTTAAAACTTTCATCCCTTACATTTCCAGCCAGAGATTCATCTACAGAGACTAGTCATCTGCCTCGGCCATCTCATGTCATTTCCCCTACGTCAAGATCACCACAGGTCTTGCTGCAAAGACCATGCTGTCTTCTTGGAAGAAGAAAAAGGAAACGATTGCCTGGTGTATCGGGCGATGATGGTCGATTGTACTCTCTTTCAGATCCAGCTCACACTGGTCTAACACAGGAAATAACATCTCTACAGATTCTTTCAGACACACATCAACCACAGCTTCAAAACTTATCCAAGAAAGACTGTGAATCATCTTCTCCTAGGGAAGAGGTTCAGAACATTGAAATCCCAATGATTGTGAAAAAAAGTGTCATTAGTCCTCTCAAAGGTGTTTTAAAAGTCAGGTGTGTAAAATCTATTTGCTTACTCTAATTTTGAAAAATGAATTACAAGGTTTTGCTCCTTTCTAGCCTAAAAATGTTTTGCTTTAGGTCATTATCAGATGAAGACCTTAGGTGGGCTGGTATTGCTGATAAAACTGGAGCTGGTGTAATGTTTTCTACTCCTGTGGCCATGCGTAAGCCCCTTTGTAATTCAGATTCCTCAAAACCATCCAAGGTCACTCGTTTTGAGTTGCCCCCTCTTCCTGAAAAAAAGACAACATTTGCAGCTGATTCTCATTCGAATGGACATATTATCATGGTACTGTAAATCATAGTTTTGTGGTGAACCAACAGAGTAATTTTTTTTTTTTTTAATTTGTATAAACTATGTTATTTATGAAATAAAATAATGAAATGGCTTGGCAGAAGAATATATTAGGGAGCTCATATCTATTTTGTACTTTTAGGAGGATCCTATTCTCAGTCCAATTGCAACTACTCCCTTCACCACACCATTTTCATCCCAGCAAACACCTTTCCGCACCCCAAAGTCAGTTCGTCGAGGAAAATCTGCAAGTGATCAGCGTATTCTTGGCACTCCTGATTACCTTGCACCTGAACTCCTTTTGCGGAAAAATCATGGTAAGTCTGTATTTATTGTTCACCTTTATTGTGTCAGTACACAGTAATTAAATTTCTTTGGAAATTTTGTATATTTCTAAGGGTCTGGCGTAGATTGGTGGGCTTTAGGAGTATGCCTTTACGAATTTATGACTGGAATTCCACCCTTCAATGATGAAACACCTCAGGCAGTTTTTCAAAACATTTTAAATAGAGGTACATACCACATTCAAAATATTTTCTTATTAGTTGTAAATTTTCTTTGTCAAAATATTTGTATTTTTGTATGTCTTTCTACAGACATCCCATGGCCTGAAGGAGATGAGCTTTTGTCTCCTGAGGCGGTCTCTGCTATTGAATCAATTTTGACCCTGGATCCAGTACAAAGGCCCAATGGTGCTGACATTCGCAAGATGGGCCTCTTCAGAGAAATTAACTGGGAAAATTTACTAAGCACAGAAGCGCCCTTCATTCCTCAACCTGACAGCAGCACAGACACATGTTATTTCCAAGGTAAATCTTCCTCCTAAGTGTGTTTTATGGTTTATTTCATGTTTCCAGTTTTCTTAATATTGAAATTTTTCTATTGACCTTTTAGCACGGAATATACTTCAACATCTCAATGTTTCTAGTTTTGAATGAAACCAATGTCTCAAGGTAGCGCTAATCTTTTACGTATTTATGAAATTGCCTAGAATCAGAGCTTCCTCCTTAACTTTTCCATGTTTTGTAAGAAAATTTTCATCAAGTTACCTAAGTGATAGGTACCCATAACAGAATAGAAATCTGTTTACATTCATTGGCTTTGTGTTGCATCTGATTTTATCTTTAATCATTCACTTTCTAGTTACCATTATTGTTTGAAAAAATTAATTCCTAGTATGAAATCTTCTGTTCTGTATTTTTGATGTTTAATTATTGCAATGACAACATTATAGGATCTGTTATTAACTAATTATGTATGAGGGTAGTAAATTTGGTTTTTTGGGTAGACCAGCAGTTTTTTTAACACGAACGCTGGCATGTAAGCACAAAATCATCATCAGCTTATATGTCATGTGTTAAGTAGTGTATGATACAGAGGTAAAGAAAGGTTTTCTTTTTTGACTTGAAAAAGAACTTACTTAGTAACATAAGTGTGATGAGTGATTTTCTCCTCTTTTCTGTTTGGAAGAAGCCAACCATGGCTTTTTATCAGGACGTATTTCATTAACTTGCAGGAGGTATTACTGTAATTTGTCTTAATAATTCTTTTAAAATGCTTAACATTTCAATATTAGTGAAGTATCTTTGGTCAACATTTTTTCTTTTATAAGTTGTGTTTATTTAATGATCAATTTTCGTCAATCATACTTTTATTTGTTTATATTTTTACAATAAATAAGCATTGACAGCAGTAGCTCATTAAGCAACCCATTTCCAGAATTGCATTTTTACCCACAATGGTCCTCTACTATGTCTTTGTTATATTTTTCATGTGCGTTTATTCAATCAAACTCAGCATTGAAGACATCTTGTTCTTTTTCAGAATTGTGTCCTAATAAGAATCTGAAGAATGCTGTGAAATTCCTATCAGCTTTTAGTGTGTATCTAACATAATTCAAAGTATTGACGAAATCATCAAATATGTAAGGACTGCAGACTCTAAAACACTTTGTACTCTCACAGCACATGTAAAATCAGCTGGCAACATCATCAATGTCTTCCCAATAAATTAAATTGCTATGTGAAAACTATTAACTACTCTCACATAGAGGGTCTAAATAAAAATATAGTTTCCTAGCTCCAGACAAATCGGAAACTTGTTACTGCATATCACATTTTGGTAAAGGTATCCTAATAATGTATATTCAGAGAAATACACAGTGAATCTTATGCTTAAAACTTCTATTGCTACAGGATTCTGTCCTGTTCCCTTTTTCCTTAAGGATATTTCAGAAAGATAAAATTATCTTAGCATCCTTTTGTTCAGTCATTGTGTAATCAGAAAACAAACGGGCAGTTACACACTGCATTATCTCAAATTACAACAAAACTTTAAAAAGAAAGGCTCAGAGACACTACTCATCATTTTCCGTGCTCTCTGGATTAATAAAATTGTGAGCTAATTAAATTACTTCTGTCAATCATAATATCAATTACAGAAACTTGAGCCACGCTTTCGACTGCCTCTACCAAGGCAATGCCAAAATGTTTCCCCATGGGAAAAAGACTTGCTAATTTTTTATTCATTGGCAAGAACAACCTAACAGTTTATACCTCCGTTATTGAATGGCACTGTTTTCACCGGGCTATGAACTCAGCCGATGCTCCTTTGTCAAATCGAATGCGCCCCTCCCCAGGGTGTTTCGCGTATGTCGGAGAAACAGGCCCCCAAAAGGTACAGAAAACTGGCAGTACCTGTTAACGACCCTTCCCTCCCCGGGGTGGGGTGAAGTAACCCGAATATCACAGGAGTGACGCTAGCTGCGACTGCGACTCGCTTGGCATCACGGTTTAGATAACTACTTGAGGTTCTTCTGGATCCAGGGCATGAAGCTCGTCACCCTGGTGTACACGCCGGGGTACTGTCCCTTGCCGCAGCCGATGCCCCAGCTCACGATGCCGACCTGCGTCCAGCGGCCGTCGTTCACCATCAGAGGGCCGCCGCTGTCGCCCTGTAGGGCAGCGAGAAGAGCACGCATATGCATCAGCACCCGGAAAAAGACTTCCCTGCTCAGCTAGTGATGCGTGACTCAATTTTGGAACTTTCCAATTTAACACTACCACCAAAAATTTAGACGTGTAAGGGTGGCTGGGCTGACACCCCGCTCTGTGCTTAAGTATGCATCCCATTCTACTTCAGCGAGCTGGGCGAGGGCAAGAGGTGAGGAGAGGGGAACGTGAGGGGGCGCCGAGGGGTAAATAACTCCGAATTTTGATGTACACCACTAATTCAAAATTCACACTAATTCAAACTAATTCACGCGAAATCAAAACTAATTCACGCGAATTCAAAACGAATTCACGCGAATTCAAAACGAATTCACGCGAATTCAAAACGAATTCACGCGAATTCAAAACGAATTCAAAACAAATTCAAGCGAATTCAAAACGAATTCAAGTAAATTCACAACAAATTCACAATAATTTCAAAAAACTTCGCAATTAATTCAAAAAATTCAAAGCTAATTCAAAACGAATTCAATTCAATTCAGACAAATTCAATTCAAATTCACGAGATTTGTACACCGAATTCAGAGTTGTTTACCCCTCGGGGGGCGCTCGGCGCTCCCCACCCCACCTCTTGCCCTCGCTCAGCTGAAGTAGAATGGGTTGCATACTGACGCATAGAGCGGGGTAAGTGAGCCACCCTGTATGTCAAGTTTTTAGAGCAGTATCTCTAAATGCCTGTTCAGCATAACTTTTTTTTTTCTCAATGATCAAAAGCAGTGGGCATTCCCCGTCCGAATGGACAATCGCTCACCACTACAATTTTTGTTTTGAAGAGTGGAAAAAAAAGAAGGAAAAAAAAGGCCTTCAGTGAGCGGCATTGGTATTGGTGCCGAGAGGACACTCACGCTGCACGAGTCCCTGCTGGCCTGGCCGGCGCACAGGAAGGTGTCGATGATGCCGCCGGGAGCCGCGTTGCCGTACTTCTGTCGGCACTCGGCGTTGGTCCAGACGGGGATGTTGACCTCCTGCAGCACGGCGGGCTGCGGCCCGCTCTCGCGCAGGCTGCCCCACCCGATCACGGTCGCCGTCTTGCCCGCGTACGCCGCGCTTCCGCTCGGCATGCAGATGGGCCGGATGTCCCGCCGGAACTGCACGGGCGAGTCCAGCGTCAGGATGGCCACGTCGTTGTACTGCGAACAGAACAGCCGAGCCCCGCCGGGCCAGGGTCAGTGTCGGTGGGGTGCAGCCCCTATGCCGGCCATGAGTGCGACAAGGACAGAGGCACGAGGTGCCTCCTGGCAGACGTCCGTCCTCACCAGGGTCCTCGAGTCGAAGCCGCGATGCCTGACCACCCTCCGGACCTTCTTCTCGATGTGGCGCGTCTCCGTGTTGGTCCTGATGTTGTGGTCGCCGAGGCGAACAGTGAGCCTGGCCACGTCCCAGGAGCTCATGCTGCGGGCAGAGAGCAACACCGTGAGAAACAAGTAGTCTGAGGTTTGACGGAAAAATTTTCCGCAAAACATTTCGTAGGATGAGAATTCAAAATTTTAAAATTACAATCGCCACAAACAAGGTGGAAACAACTCTGAATTCTGGTGTGCACATTTTGTGAATTTTTCTGAATTTATGTGAATTTTAATTGAATTTTTCATGAATTTTCACTTGAATTTTTCTATTTTTTTTGGTGAAATTTCCTGATTTTTTCCCCCTGAATTTTGAGGTGTTCAAATATTCCAGAGTTGTTTACCCCTCGACCACTTCTAGAATTCGATGACCAGCAATAAAAATGAGCTGTGACGAATCAACGAAATATTTTGTAGATAATTCCTCCCTAAATGTATAAGAATCTTGACGATTATTTTTTCACAGTAGTGGAGAGGGGTGGCGTGCGCGAGGGTGCGTGAGCGTAAGGCTGAGACGACTTACTGGGCGACGCAGTGCGCTGCCGACAGGATGTGCGTGGAGTCGATGAGCGAGCCGCCGCAGAACTGCCTACCGCCGTTGAACAGCGCCGCCTGCAAAAGAGGGGGACGTAACGGGGATGTTCTTATTTGCAATTGCACGGAAGTTAGGACGAAGCCAACCGGAAGTCACCGAAATTCACACGAGGGAAATGAACTTTGTCCAAGTTCTACAACGTTCTTAAATCATTTCACTACTAAAAGTTCACCGAAGTCCATAAAACATATCACTGTCAAGTTCACCTTGGTCGAATCAGTCGATTCAGGAGCCTGCTCTCGTAACTTCGTCCTACTCACTTTAATGGGGCTCGGGCCTCGCGTGCAACAAGGATGATGATACGGGATACGAGAACGAGACAGGGGGAGCAAGAGAGATTTGGAAGGCGAGGCTACTCACAATCCACGGCCACTCCCCGAGGTCGGCGTTCTGGCCTCCGACGATCCTCTCCTGGTCCTGGTAGCCGTTCTTGGCGCCGCAGCTCGCGTCCATGGGCTCCGGGGCGGGCGTGGGCAGGGGCGCGGCCGTGGGCGGCTTGGGCGCGGGCGGCTTGGCCGTGGGCGGCTTGACCGTGGGCTTGGCGGGCGGCTTGGCGGTGGGCGGCCACGGCGACAGCGTGGGCGGGCTGCTGGTGGGGTGGGTGGGCAGCGGCGGCGGCCAGTTGGGCGGGATGGCGGGCGCCCCGGGCGCCGGCTGCACCACGACGGGCTGCACGACGGGCGGCGGCCTCGGCTTGACCGGCTTGGCCGTGGTGGGCCGCGGGACCTCGGCCGTGGTGGGCGGCTTGAGGGTGGGCACGCCCGGGAGGGGCGGGTGCGTCGGCAGCGGCGGGTGCGTCAGCATCTCTGGCGGGTGCGTGGGGATGGGCGGCGGCCAGTTGTCCGGCACGGGGTTGCCCGGGCTAGGGCTGCCGCCGGACTCGCTGTCGGAGTCGTCGGGCCCCGGCTGCGGCCCCGGCACGGGCTGCGGCTCGGCGGGCGCCACGGGGATGACGGCGGGCACGGAGGCGATGCCCGACGGCGGCCGAGACCCCTGCGGGTCCGTGCAGCACACGCCGAACATCTGGAGGGGCGGAACAACAACGGAGAGGTGAGCAGAGCGGAGCGCCTGGCGGGTAGGCAATGCGCGAGCAGCTCTGCAGCGCGGTTGCCTACCCTCGTCCGTCCCGCGGCGCGCGGCGTGTGTTACTGTCAGAGTTGTCAGAGAGGTGTGCAACAGGTAGCCAATACACAGTGGAGCTTAGCGGGCTGCACCTGCGCCTGCCAACATGCACATGGCATGGCTTTGCCTAGCCAGCAGATGAAGTCACCACCTTATCAAAGACTCCGCCGTGTTTGGGCTACGTATTGCCTACTTTTCTGGCAGCACCTGTTACTTTGCCTGCTGTCTTCAGAGGATCGATTCCGCTCGTCCGCCCTTGTCATACTCACGGCGAGAGCGACTCTCTGAATCAGCCGGCAGCTGCGGTACCCGTTTCACTATACACGCAGGAAGCAGACATGTCACCTTCGTCACGCACCTGCCGACCAGACTCGCCGAAGTAGCTGCACGTGTCGAAGACGCCCAGGACCCACGTCTCCCACGTGGAGAAGTCGGGCAGCTTGAAGAAGGGGTAGCAGGCGCGGAAGCTGGTGCACTGGCCGAGGCGGCCCTGTGTGGAGAAGCAGGGCCCCGCGGGCAACACGCCGGGCCAGGACTGGCGAGCACCCCGCGCGCCTCGAGCGCTCGCTGAAACGAGTTCAAGAACATCATCGTCATCATCGTCATCATCGTCATCATCAAGGTGCGGTCTGCAGTGGTGCAAGCGCGCCGACGTGCCCTCCCCCACTGTGAGAAATTCCTTTACCGGTACGGGAAAATTTTCCATGAGAGGTCTTGTACAATTACGATTCATATTGTAAATTTTTAATAACAATACGTATCAACCCAGAATCGATTGGTGAGCAAACAAAGTCGAGAAGCGTACAGTCGTACATGTACGAGATATGTTGTAAATAGTGAATTACAAAATATATTGTACATCTACGTAAATATTTTTCACAGTGCCGCAGGAAACGGAACACACGGGTTCGCGGCGGGGTTCTACCGCGGTGCGACGGTTTATTTATTGATTTATTTTCAGACAAAGAAAGAGAGGCTGACTGCAACAGTGGCTCTCTTCTGAAGGATCAGCCCTGTGAATCTGGGGGTGGGGGGACGGGGGGCGGAGGGACGGGGACGGGGAGGGGGGAGACAGACGCCATCACGCCAACCCGGAGGAAGAGGTCAACAACTCGACTGTTGCGTTTCATCAGACAGACACTGTGGCAAGACTTGCGTCTGCCTTTCTTTTTAACCCATCCGCTCCTCTGTCTGTCTGTCTGTCTGTCCGTCTGTCCGTCCGTCCGTCCGTCCGCCCGTCTGTCCGTCCGTCCGTCCGCCCGTCTGTCCGTCCGTCCGTCCGTCCGTCCGTCCGTCCGTCCGTCCGTCCGTCCGTCCGTCCGTCCGTCCGTCCGTCCGTCCGTCCGTCCGTCCGTCCGTCCGTCTGTCTGTCTGTCTGTCTGTCTGTCTGTCTGTCTGTCTGTCTGTCTGTCTGTCTGTCTGTCTGTCTGTCTGTCTGTCTGTCTGTCCCGTCTGTCTGCCCGCCCATCAGTTCCCTTTGAACACATATACATCTCAGGTTCTTTGTCAGCCTGGTGAGCCGCCGCTGCCGCTGCCGCCGTTTCCACCTTCTCTTTTCTTGGACGGCCGTTCACCTCTCTGCTAAGAGGCGAGCAGCGAGCAGCGCCGCGCCGGCCGCGCCGGTCGGACTGTTTGGGGCGTGGCGTGGTAAAGTGTTCATTGCGGCGGGGGGGGGGGGGGGGGTCGCGGACATGCCAGCGTGATGACGTATGGCGAGCGCCTTCGCTCCCGATGCGAGAGAGCCTCGCCCGTCCTGCCAGACCGGCCGGCCGGCGCGGGGCGCGGGACAATACGAACGGACCCCCGCGAGACCGAGAGAGAGGGAAGTACGCGTGAGCGCGTCGTGGGGGGCCTCTCTCTGCCGTTTGATTCCGAAGATCGCTCTCCTGCCTCCTTCCTTGTGGCACCTGCGGCGGCGCCCTATGTCGGGGGTGGCAGAGCCCCATGAGTGCGACAAGGACGGAGGCACGAGAGCGGATCTTCTGAATCAGTCGGCTGGGGTAGTGCGGGCGGGGTGTGGGGTAGTGGGGTTGGGGTCAGCGCCGGCCGGCCCGCACCTTACCCAAGGGCGCCACGGAGGGGAGGGGGAGTCGCGGCTGGACCGCCCTGCTGGCAGCGCCGGCTGGCCGCCTCCGGCCGCGGGGCGGGGCGGGGCGTGGCGGGGCGTGGTGGGGCGGCTGGGCGTTGACCGCCGTTCCTTGCCATTAGCTCTGCCGGGCGGGGCGGGGCGGGGCGGGGCGTGGCGTGGCGGCACGGCGGAACGCGCGTGTGGAGCTTTGTGTTCCGCGCCCGGCCAGCCCGGCCCACGCGCAGAGATCCGAACCCGGACCGAACGGCAGAGGCTTGGCTCGGCAGCTCCTCGCGGGCTCCAGCCGCTCCAGCCTCGGCCCGGCCGAGATGTGGCGGGATATGGCTCTGCTTGCTGATCCCGATAGAAAAGTGTCCTCTCTCTCTCTCTTGCTCCCTAAGGCCAGACCCCATGGGTGTTACGAGGACAGAGAAACGAAACCACCGTGCCTGCGTGGATTCTCCTGGCTGCTCTAGCCCTTCTTGCTCTACCAAAGAATCCGTCTCCACAAAAGGTGTATGAATATCACACAGTTTTAGGTGAGAAAATGTTACACTCTTTCCTCGGACAATGTCGTGCAAGTCCATCCCGCCCGTAAAACCCCTCCCGCCCCGCCCGGCCCGCCCCGGGCCCCCACTGCTTCTCGGCAGGATTCGTGCAGGAATGCTCGGTCGTATAACCAGCTGCGGGACAATACGTATGATGGTTCACATTGTGCGTTTTGGCACTCCCGCTCTGCCTCCGCGACTCAATTCGCTAAACGTCTTTGTTTTTTTGCAAGGCGCTAGGAGCATTGGCCTGGCTTGGCCCAGTGTTGGCAGGTATGGCAAAAAATTACCATGAACACACCTAAGTAAAACAGACGGTATTTACGCTCGCCTGCCTGGGAGGCAAAAAGTTTCCGGGGTGGAGAGTAGTTTGCCGAGTAGGAGAGCAGGATAATTACCGCCTGCTTCACTCAGCTGATCTGTCGGAATTTTCGCCTGCTATCCTGGTCACACTTGCGGCGAGGCCTCCGCTCCTTGTTCTAGTCGATTAAGCGACTTTCTCCCACATTTGAGAAACGTCACAAAAAATACGTCTCCGTCCGCCATTTTTTCTCTCTCTTTTTATACGTGTGAGTGGCCGGACCGGAACGTAAACATGGCCCATTTTGCATACATCACGTGCGAGAAGGAGGTAAAACGGAGAGCGAGATGGCGACGCCGAGATTCTCTACTCCCCTCCTCCTCCCTGAGGCCGATATGTTGTCGTCCGAACGGCGTTCTGCCAACAACGCGTTTGCCCGCGCCAGGGGAAGAGAGGGGAGGGGGTCGATCCGATTCGATTCGCCGGCGCGTCGTTCGGTGCCGTTGCCTTGCTTAACCAGTTGGCGAAACGCGTCCTGCTGGCCTGCTCCTGCTGGTGCGCGCCGCGCGCGCCGCGCCTGCCGTCGTTGTGTCCATTGGGGTTGTGGCCAAGTGGCCCCCGGGGCCCCCGGCCCGGGCCGGGAGGACGGCTCGGCTAGGGGCCCGAGCCCGGCGCGGCGGCCTCAAGACTGATTCAGAAGATCGCTCTCTTCCCCCAGTCCTTGTCGCACTCATGGCGGTCCCCCATGTTGGGGGTAGCATGGAATGATGTGCGAGGACGGGGATACGAGAGCGATCTTCTGAATCAGTCGGCTGAGGACTGATTCAGAACATCGCCCCCATGCCGCTGTCCTTGTCGCACTCGCGGAGGAGTCTTATTTAGGGGGTGGGGTTGCGCCATTATGAGTGCGACAAGGACAGCGGCATGAGAGCGATGTTCTGATTAAGTCGGCTGAAGACTGATCCCGCACAGCGCGCCAGGGGTATAGTCCCATGAGTACGACAAGGACGGAGCTATACAGAAGGTATAGGAGAACGATGTGCGGAGTCAGTCGGATGCTCGCCTGGGGATGCCGACTGACTCCAAAAAGGATCGCTCCCGCGCCTCCGTCCTCGTCGTCGCACTCAAGTGGCCCAGCCATCCAAAAGAAAAAAAAAGAATGGGCATCGCCATAGGTGCGAAAAAGAACGGAAGTACGAGAGCGATCTTCGGAATCAGACGGCTGGGCCGCCTGGACACGCAATCCGAAGGGGAAACAGCTCCGAAATTTTATCACACCTCGTAAATCAGAAAAATTCAGAGAAATTCCTAGAAATTCAAAAAATAATAATTTCAGAAAATTTTTGGGGATGACCTCAGAAAATACACGCACAGCTGATCCAAATTATTCTCTCAATTACATGATTAAATAGGATTTTTAGTAAATTATTGTGAATTATTTCTATTTATTCCAAATTATTGGAAATTAACTTGCAATACTGCAAAATAATCACAATTATTTCAATTATTTTTTAAAACTTTTCAGAAACAAATTTTGCTTTGCAATTAAAAGGGTGGCGTGAAAACATAGAAAATTTTTGCGGCAGTAAACCTCCCGAAGGAGGTTGCGGTTCCCGCCAGGCACAGGGCTTTTACCCCCTGTGGCAGCCAACTGCTTCGGTGTTCCATGGGAACCGGCGCTTTGCTGGCTGCGATCCTATCGCGCAATTCGACAGATTTGATCCCCGTACCACCATTGGCCTACCCCTAGAGGTACGAGCGGTGTCAAGGGCGTTAGACTTCCTGATCCCAGTTTCAGAGGCCTTACCTCAGAGGGGTACGCGGGATTCGAACCCACAACCCCGAGTGCCGACACGTAGCCAGAACAGGAAGCGACCCAACGCCCAGAGCCACCGAGCCAACGGCGGTGAGACGTGTTTAACTTCTATTTGACCTGCCATCCAGCTGCGGCCAAAGGGAACGTCAAGCGCGAAAAACACATTCCCGAGTGGAAGTCGAACTTCGGACCACTCAGTTCGGTGTTGCGCGCTCTACCAACTGAGCCACGACGCCACGATGGCTGTATAGTGCGACGGGTTCGAGTTGTATTTGCCCTGTCCTCCTGGCTGGAGGCTGCAGGATACGCGTCAAATACGGCTCGAACCCGTCGCACTGCACAGTCATCGTGGCGTCGTGGCTCAATTGGTAGAGCGCGCATCATCGGACCGAGTGGTCCGAAGTTCGACTCCCACCCGGGAATGTGTTTTTTCGCGCTTGACGTTCCCTTTGGCCGCTGCTGGATGGCAGGTCAAATAGAAGTTAAACACGTCTCACCGCCGTTGGCTCGGTGGCTCTGGGCGTTGGGTCGCTTCCTGTTCTGGCTACGTGTCGGCACTCGGGGTTGTGGGTTCGAATCCCGCGTACCCCTCTGAGGTAAGGCCTCTGAAACTGGGATCAGGAAGTCTAACGCCCTTGACACCGCTCGTACCTCTAGGGGTAGGCCAATGGTGGTACGGGGATCAAATCTGTCGAATTGCGCGATAGGATCGCAGCCAGCAAAGCGCCGGTTCCCATGGAACACCGAAGCAGTTGGCTGCCACAGGGGGTAAAAGCCCTGTGCCTGGCGGGAACCGCAACCTCCTTCGGGAGGTTTACTGCCGCAAAAATTTTCTATGTTTTCACGCCACCCTTTTAATTGCAAAGCAAAATTTGTTTCTGAAAAGTTTTAAAAAATAATTGAAATAATTGTGATTATTTTGCAGTATTGCAAGTTAATTTCCAATAATTTGGAATAAATAGAAATAATTCACAATAATTTACTAAAAACTCTATTTAATCATGTAATTGAGAAAATAATTTGGATCAGACGTGCGTGTATTTTCTGGGACATCCCCAATTTTTGGAATAATTAGGAAAATTTACAAAAAAAAACTCACAGAAATTCAGACAACATTCAAGCAAAAAATTCACAAAAATTCGGGAAAAATCGCGAAAATTCACTAAATTTGTAAAACAAAATTGTGAGTTGTTTCCCCCCCGACGCCACCCCGCTCCGCGGCCTCCACGCCGGTGGCGCGGCCCGGGGGCCCGGGGGCCCGCCCCGCACGCCCGGCTGGCACGGCGAGGCGACCCGTCCCCATTCCACGTGCAAAATGAAAAGGGAAGGGAAAAACGAAACAGACTTTCTCCACCGGAGGCTCTGTGACCATGTGGCCACTTCTACCCGCCCGGCCACGCCGGCCGCGGGGCGACCCTGTCTGGTCTAGTTCAGTCTTGTCCAGCCCGCGAACAGTTTGTCAATGGATGAGACATTTTCAGTGGAATATGCGGAGTGAAAATGGAGTTTTCCAAGCGGTCCACCCCTTGTCTTCGGCCCCTCGAGTGGCCCCGCGCCCCTCCGCCACCTGCTGGTCGTTGCGGCCGCGGACAGGTTGCTGTGACCGCCCCATCAAAGCGCTCTCCTCGCCCTGTCTCTCTCGCACTCATGGGGTGCACCAGATAGGTGCGAGAGAGATAGAGCGAGGATAGCGCCCTTCTGAATCAGCCGTCAGCAGGGCGGCCCTTGCCCTTCCCTCGGCCTGCTGGACCTGAACCAGACCGGCGGGCGGCTGCAGACTGATTCAGAGGAGCACTCTCTCTCTCTCTCTCTCTCTCTCTCTCTCTCTCTCTCTCTCTCTCTCTCTCTCTCTCTCTCTCTCTCTCTCTCTCTCTCTCTCTCTCTCTCTCTATCTCTCTCTCGCACTCATGGGGTGCGCAGTACAGGTGCGAGAGGGACAGAGCGGAGGAGAGCGCTCTTCTGAATTAGTCTACTGGGGGCGGGGTGGTACCACCGCGCTGGTTGGCGTAACGGTGGTCTGACCCAGGTCGTTGCCAAAAAGGCGCGCATTAACACGTCGCGAGCCGGGTCAGGTCAGGTCCAGGTCAGGCGTAGTAGCTCCCGCGCTGTGTGATTCGGCCCGGGCCTGGGCGGCGGGTCGAGGCTTGGTGGGGTGGGGTGGGGCGGGGCGGGGTGGGGCGCCCAGGGCTCTGCTCTCGTGTTTGGTCGCTCGTGTTGTGATACGGGAGGCAGTGCGGGGTGCGGTGGTGGGGCGGAGCCGTGCGGCCGTTGGCGCCACGAGGCACCGCCTCACCCCGCCTTCTCCCTGCTCCCCGCCCCGCCCCGCCCCGCCCCGCCCTGAGCTGACATTGACCGCTATCCAGTCATCAGCAGCTCCTTTCGCATGAACTTGACAACCGGCTCGGCTCGACTCGGCTCCCCGCCGCTGGCCTCCTGCCGCCACCACCGGCACCGACCTGGCCGCTTTTGGCCGCGCGAACCGTACGTCCGCGACGTATCGCGTAATGAAATCTGCTCAGCTCCAATTCTCCAGGGATTGGGGAGAAAATAAAAGAGGGGGGAGAGCGGGTTCTCTCCCCCGCCCCGCCCCGCCCCGCCCCGCCCCGCCCCGCTTCTCTCCGTGTCTGTTCTCGCCGCGGTGGCGAGGCGGGGCCGAGTGGCCGAGTCGTCCGCATACCGCAGGCTCAGACTGCTCCCCATCAGGATCGGGAGTAACGCTTTAAAGGAGGTACTCCTTGACGGAGAGTTATCGGGTGTTTCAGGGGACACGAGACGACCTGTGGGTTTGCCTACCCGCTCCAGCCTCGAAAATTCAGGAAATTTCATCAAAATTCAGAGGAATTAATTACAAATTAGAGAAATTTAAAAAACTTCAGAAATATTCAGAAAAATTCACAAAAATTCCGGTAAAATTTAAGCAGACATTCAGAATAAAATCCTGAAAATTCCTGAAAATTGACAAAAATTCACAAAATCTGGACACCAAAATTCAGAGTTGGTTCCCCCTCGGAAGGAATCGATCCTTGATTCGGAACACACTCACTCATGCGAGAACAGAGCCGCAGGGTGTTCTTTTTGTAGTCGCGGCGTGGTGTCGGCTCATCAGCCTAGCGCGCTCCTTGAAGGACAGCAGGACGGGGCGGACAGAGACAGACTGAGAGCGAAAGTGACAAGTGACGAGTGCCACTGCGACGAGTGACGTCACGGGACACGGCCGGGGCCGGGCCGAGGAGGAACGACTCAGCGACTCACCCTTCCGCCCGAGGGGAGGGCGAGGGTCTAACTCCGAGTATCTGCCAACGGCGCGCTGTCGTGCAAAGGGTTACACAGGGAATCAACCGGGGAGAGGTGGACTCGGTGTACACTGTTGAGCAAACAGAGTCGTCGCCCCGCCCCGGCCCAAGAGGCTAACAGGCTACCGTCGTGCGAGAGTGGAGTGGAAGTCGCCGCGCCGGCGCTAACAGATCGAGCACACGACGCCTTCTTTGAGGTTCGTGGTGTTTGAGCGATAAAAGGGAAGCATGGCGAGGATCGCGAGGATGAGGAGATATGGAGAGAGGAAGAAGAGAGAGAGAGAGAGAGAGAGAGAGAGAGAGAGAGAGAGAGAGAGAGAGAGAGAGAGAGAGAGAGAGAGAGAGAGAGAGAGAGAGAAGGAGGAGGAGGAGAAGAGGGTTACGATTACGAAGCCTGTTATCTGTCGAGGGGCAGCCATGATTTACAGAACATTATTTGGCCGTCTTTGTTTTGACAGCCCAGTCGATTTTCGGAATAATAATAATACACTAACACCCATTGTTAGACTTGGACAAGTAAGGTAGTAAATCAAGTGGTGGACCACTTTTAATGTAGGTATACGTTTTTGGAATACATTCCGGAATTAGTGGAATATTTTTTAACAGAATGCAGAAAATATTCTTACGTAATTTAACGCGTTTGCATGCAAGATGACAGGGAAATAAAATATCGAAAACGGGTGGGGGGCGGGGGATGGTTCATCTTTGGTTTTCAGTGTGCGACAAGACGAACCTCCGCCTGTTCAAGCAGAGTCCGAAAGGCACAAAATTCACTCGTGATCAAGATAGTGTACGGGATTCGCCCACTCCAATAAGTTCTCGCGAGAGCACACGGCCGGGCACTATACCGCGCTGCTGCTTCGGGTGCCCGCCGATGCGCACTCCTTGTACCCGACTCTTGTCCTGGCGCGGCGCGGCGTGGCTCATGCGTGGCTCGTGCCCGCCGCACAGCACGCGTGTGAGTCATTGACGTGAATACAAATAACGCCCGCCTCTCTCCCCTCCCAGCCCCGCACCCCCCGGCACCAGAGGCCCTGCAGGCTTCGCAGCGCTTTCGCTGATTGGCGCCTGATTGGCGGCCGCCGAGCCCTCCTGCCCTGCCCTGCCCTGCCCTGCCCTGCCCTGCCCTGCCCTGCCCTGCCCTGCCCTGCCCTGCCCTGCCCTGCCCTGCCCTGCCCTGCCCTACCCTGCTCTACCCTGTCCTCCCCGCCCCGTGCGCACCGCGAGCAGGGACTTGTTGGACTAGGGCCGAGAGGAGTCATCAAGATACAAGGAGGCGGTACGTGGCGGTGCGGGGCGTCGAACCCGCTCCTCGCACGCCACGGCAGGGCAGGGCCCCGGGCCCGGGCCCCGCGGGCCGCGGCTCTTGGCTCGCGCGCGGAGCGGATGAGCTCGGGGGCGCCGCGCAAGAGAGGCGATAGGGGTCCGCAACTAGGTTTGAGCGCGGACACACCGGCCGCCCGGAGAACTGGAAAGACGGGGAAGACCACCAGGAAAACCAAAGAAAACCTAAGAAGACCATTAAGCTCGTAGGCCACAAATGGTAGGAGGAAAATAGAAAAATACTAGGGAAGACCGGAAAAACTTGAGGGAAGATCGGAAAAACTTGAGGGAAGACCGAGATGTTTAAAGGAAGCCTGGAAAATGTAAGGGAAGACCAATGAAGATGAGGGAAGGAAAACCCTAGAAAACGGTAGGAAGCCTTCAGTGTAGGTCCTCAAAAACCAGATATTGAGGAAACCAAGAAAAAGTTGGGAAGACCGGGAAAACCAAAAGGAAAACCTAGGAAAACCAGGAAAGCCCACAGCATGTGTACACCGCGGCAGACCGTATTTGCGGACCCCTCGAAGAGAGGGCATCAGCAGCCCAGTAGGGTGAATCCGTGCTCTGTTTTCGTAGCTCTTTCCTCGTCGCACTCATGGGACACGCGGCCATAAGGAGCAAGAGAGAGGACACTATAAATAAACGGTGTTCGGAATTACACCTTGCAGTTCGGAGGGTAGCCCACGTATCTACCCGTCCTTGTCGCGCACATTGCGGTGTCCCTCAAAAGTGCGAGTGGGACGGAGACCCCGAGCAAGCAGGTCAACCGTCTGATTCAGTCACCGATGGATTGGCGGTGCGGTGCGGGCGGGGCTGGGCGAAGCCGCAAGGGCGCTCTTAAGGCCCCGTGTTGGCAGTATGCAGGCGGGCGTGAATATATTAACAGCTCGACACAGCAGACTGATTCAGAAGAGCACTATTCTGAATCAGACTTGAGGTATGTGTTGGTCGGTTTTACCCGCCTACCTTACTGTCAACACTGTGAGCGCTCCATGCGTTTTGCAGCGCCTACTTCCGCCTGATTCAGAAGAGCGCTCCCCTCGCTCTGTCTCTCTCGTACCTGCACGACGCGCCCAAGAAGTGCGAGAGAGAGGGGGCGAGGAGAGCGCTCCTCAGAATCAGTCGACTGCCTGTCCCCCGGGCGTCTCGTCGCACTGCTCCGCTCCGCGCTCCCGTACAACAACTCACCTGCCGACTCGATGATGACGGCGTCCTCCGTGACCCAGGTGAAGGGATCTTCCTGCTGGCCGAGCTTGGTGTCCTCGGCGGCGGCGGCGAGCGCCGACGACGCCATGGCGGAGGCCACCAGGAGCTTGAGGGCGATGGGCCACCGCATGGTGTGGCGGTCCGGGGCGGGACGGGGCGCGGCGGGGCGGGGTGGGCTTCACACACAACACTGGGGCGGGGCGGGGCGGGGCGAGGCGGGGCGCTACGCGTGTACCGAGTGGCGCTGCGCTGCGCGGTGCGCCGTGTGTTGGCGAGGTTAAGGACTGGACGAGACTGCCAGGCGTGCGCGCGCCGCGGCCCGGCCTGCCTGCCTGGCCTCAACTGCCTTTGGGCCTGGCCGATGTTCTTCTTGCCAAGCGGCACCGGCACGGGCACCGGGGGCGAGGCGAGGGCAGCGCGGCGGTGGTGGTGGTGGGGCGGGGGGATGCGTGGCGCGGCGGGGTGAGGCGGGGCGGGGCGGGGCGGGGCGAGCTCACTCACCGCGGGGCGAAGGCGTGGCCAGAGTATGGCGGCGGGGCGGAATGGAAAGAGTCCGGGTACGAAGGGGGGCGGCGAGTGGAGGTGGGAAGGGTAAAGCAAAGCACCAAGTCTGCCCGCCCCGCCCCGCACCGCCCCGCACCGCCCCACCCGACTCATCTGCTCCTGTTTGGCCCGGTCCCGCCTCACAAAGGGTCCTGACGTTGATGGCGGTGCGCTCCGAGGCGAGGGGGGAATAAATGTGTACAATAATTTTGTTTGCCTTTTTTTTTCCTTATTCATTTTTTTGATTTACATGATTTTTTGTTTTGATTTTTCTTTTGACTTTTTAATGAATTTTTCTGTCCCTTTTTGCAAATTTTTGATCTTTTACTCCAATTTCTAATTCTTTTATCTTCATTTTTTTTCCGGATTTTTCTGTATCTTTTTGCTTCATTTTATTGTAATAATTGTAATTTTCTTAATTTTTTAAATAATTTTTTTTTTTTGGGGGGGGGGCGTACGTTGATTTTTTCGAAGTGACTCCCCCTTCGCTCCGAGGCGCGGCGCTGGCGGTTTCCTTATAGTCCTAGTCCTCCCCCCGCAGCTCACAACGGCGTGCTAATTTCTTTTCTGATACGGTGTCGAGCAGGGACATAAGCTACTCTGTAGGCACTACTTGATGGTGGGTGGCACGCGTAACGCTTGGAGCGGCGGGTCCCATGCTGATAAAAATTCCCACGAGTTCATAACTGAGAGAAGCGGGCCTGCCCGGGAGACCGGCGTAGAGAGAGTGACGCAGGGGTGAATACCGCCCGCTCCTCTCAGGGTGCGTGTTTGAGGGAATATTTGCCTTCTTATCTGGCAACACTGGGGCCTCACTTGTTCTGCTCTCCTGCGGTTAGATCGCCGTGCCGGCCCCGCCCCGCCCTGCCCTGCCCCGCCCCGCCCCGCCCCGCCCCGCCCCGCCCCGCCCCGCCCCGCCCCGCCCCGCCCCGCCCCGCCCCGCCCCGCCCCGCCCCGCCCCGCCCCGCCCCGCCCCGCCCGCCATGGCATCGGGACCCCGTTAGATCAAGCAGCCTGCTGCTCGACTACTGCTCCATTCGCGAGTTTAGCAGCATCGAGCGAATGTGCGAGCGCGAGCGGCGCGGCGGGAGAGCATGGAAGGGAGAGAAAGAGAGCGAGGAGAGACGCTGCTGCTGCGGGCCCCCGAGGAGAGAGAACGAGGGAGCGCGACAGAGATGGCGAATTCGATGCGCAAAACACGTTTAATTAATTCGGCGAAATCTGGTTTTGGAGCGCGTCACAAAGAGTGCCCCCGTCCGTACGTCGTAGCAGCCGAGCGACGGTGTGGCAGGGCGTGGCGGTGCGGGGCGGGGTGGGGCGGGGCGGGGTGTGGCGTGGGCACTCTTGGGACTTGGGGCCACGGACCTCGCGCACTCCCCCGGGGGGAAACAAGTAAAAATTTGAGAACTAAATATTTAGGATAATCGAAAAACAATTGACGTGGTTTCTTACAGTCTTAGAATTGTACTGATGTTGTTTTTTCTTAGTAAATACCTACGCGTTTACGCAGCTGGATTACAGACAAATTCATTAGTAATTCTGTATAGTTGTGTAAGTAGAATACTGATAAAATAAGAAATGGTCAGTAACGTGAAAATGAATTAGTGCGAACAACTGATGAAAAAAGTTATCAGTAACTAACTAATAAGGTTTTTTAATAGCAGGGACACTGACAAAGGGGTCCGAAAAATCTGTAACGGGTTGAGAGTGAACAGAGGTATTCAAGAAAAATCAGGGAGAAAATGCAAAACTATTCAATGAAAATTTCTGGAAAATATTGAACTCATTTGCACGCTGAGAATCAGAGTTGTTTCTCTCTTCACGTCAAGCTCTTGAGGGAGATGAACTCCTGTGTCGCTGGAGCCGGGCGGAGCGGAGCGCTCCGGTGTTCCCACTCCACTCCCTCGAGGCCTCGTGGCTCACGGGCGTTAAGGTTTCCGCGGTGGAGGCGGTAGCGGTCCTCCTCCCAGCGTCGGTGGTGGCACCGTGTTCGGGTCCGCACATCAGGAGTCTTAACGCCACGCCTCGGGACGTCTTTGCACGAGCCCTGCCCTGCCCCGCCCCGCCCCGCCTCAAACCAGCGGGGCTGCCCGCGGCGGCGTTTCCGCCATGACACATATGAGTCAGGTGAAAGTTTACGACCGGCCATCTAAGAATTCGTACACACACATGAGCCAAGTCTCGGAGAATCGAGTCGCCCCCCACACACACCACGCCCTGGTCCACACCACACCTCGCACGTTGGACGCCAGCACCGTCTCGCCAGGACCCACCAGACTGCTGCAGCCGGGTTGGTGGTGGTGTCGACGGCTCAAACAATGGATGGCGGGGCGGGGCGGGGCGGGGTGACGAGCGAAACGCTCTAATAGCTACACTGCATGGTTAAAAAGCAGACGGCGACCGACGGCGACGCATCAACGGGCCGTCTCTACACCGAGCGCCGCCAAGTTCCGGGTATCGCCGGGTACCTCCGGATCGGATACCGCTGGGTTTCCATGCGCACACACGAACCGCGCAGCCCCGGCACTACTGACTGGTGTCGATGGTCGCCCAGTCCACCCAGCAGGTGCCTCCGGCTACGTCGCACTCCTATACTCTCCAAGCGGGTGTAGTGTACACCGAGTTTTGCGAGTGTCCGGGACGAGGTGGAATTTCGGTGTCCATATTTTACGAATTTTCGTATTTTTTTTAAATATAACTTTTGTGAATTCAATTCTTACTAGAATTTCGCCCATTTGTTAGGTGGATTTTCTTGAATTTTTGCATTTTTTTTTAAAAAAAAATTACACTGAAAATCCAAGTGTACTAATGTCGTACACTTGTAGGTGTGTGAATGTCCATTCGTACACTTGGGGGTGCAACTTTTTGACTACCACTTAAAATATAACTTCTGAGGTCAGCATCATCTCCGGCGTCAAGTTTCCTTTCAAACGAGCTCTCGCATATGATAGGGTTGCGATTTATATTGAAGTAGGTGTTAATCAAATCTGAGATCAAATCAAATGTCTGAAGTTGTATTTAAGGGCGTGTCCATGGTAAATTAACAATCTCAACCCTATCATATGCGAGCTCGTTGAAAGAGGAAATTTTACGCCGGAGATGATGCTGACCTCAGAAAATATATTTAAAGTGGAAGTCAAAAAGTTGCACCCCCAAGTATGTACGAATGGACATTCGCACACCTACAAGTGTGAGACATTCGCACACTTGGATTTCCAGTGTACTTATTTTTTTTTTTCTAAATTTTCCTGAATTACGAGGTGTATAAAATTTTCAGGGTTGTTTTACTCTCGGTCCGGGAGTATCCGCGAGTTTACACGAATTTCCGCGATAATTGTGCAAGTATTTTCATAGCTTTTAAACAGGACTCGTGGGGGTCAAAGACGCAGGTGCGAGAGGAGGAGTACGGTCCTCTGAATCGGCTGGGCGGCCAAGCCTACCCGGCCGGGCCGGGTCGGGTCGGGTCGGGCCGGGCCGGGGCGCAGTGGAGAGTTCTGCGGTCCGGTCGGGTCCACTCCGGGCAGCACAGCTCAGCACAACACAGCAGCCCCACAGGCGTGGGAGTGGTCGTGTCCGCGCCGCGCCGCTGCACCTGCTGGGGTTGCGTAGGGCGGGCTTCCCCCTGCTGGTCCATTGAGCACAGGCCTGTTGGAAGAGTGGCGGGGCGTGGCGGGGCGGGGCGGGGCGGCGAAAGTAGCTGTCTACTTGCTGTCTTCCGAGAACACTGGAACACTGTTTGCCCGGGATTGATTCACACAGGCGAGCACTGGGCCCCTGCCCTGACACAGCATGCCAGCTGCGCCCCGCCTCATGCGCGCTGTGCACAGATCACGGGACGCGCTCTCCAAATCTTGCCCAATCTCTAAAGAGATTGCGTCATTTCGACATAGCAGAGGGGGGTATGAGCCGTTCGGTGCTGGTCTGGTGCCGAAGGTTCCTGGTTTGCTGGACATACTGATCGGCTCGGCAATCCTCTCCCAGGCTGCTCTCTCAACTTTTCTCCTCCCCGGCTCTCGGCAACTCTGAAATTTTTATACACCTCGTAATTCAGGAAAAAAAAATAGAAAAATAAAATTTAAAATAATTGGTAAAATTAAGGAAAATTTAGAAACATTCAAAACAGTTTATAAAAATTCGTGGAAATCCCCCCCAATAAAAAATCGGTAAAATTCAAGTGAAAATTCGAAAAAAAAAAACTCCTTTCAGAAATTCACTAAAATTTAGAAAAATTCACAGAATGTGCACACCAAAATTCTAAGTTGTTGCCCCCTCGCAATAACATTGCCAGCGGAGAACGTCTGGTCTGGTAATGAAGCGAGGTGAGCTGAAAGGCAACGCGCTTTCGTATCTCCGTCCTTGTCACACGCATGGGTCTCGGCCTCTTGAAGTGAGTGTGATGTCAGTACAAAGTACAAAATGATATCCTGAATCTGGGGACAGAGAAGTGATTTTTTTTTTTTTTGCAGCCTTCTGGTAGCTGAGAGACAACCACGTAAAAGCACGGTTCAGACATTAATGGTTGATATGAAAATTTGCCTTTCGCAGAGCAGACAGTGAGACTGTCACCCCTGCTTCAACCCTTAACAGCGACATGTTGCGTGCGTCGGCCCGGCCCGGGCACGACAGGGTTCGAGGAGCAGTGGAGGCCGGTTGACATGTTTTCGTTGGCGTGGGGGTTCTGCCGGGCCCCGAGGAGAGCAGGTACAGTTATGACCCTGTTCTGCAGGCTGGACGGCTGGTATCCTCTCGGTTATGTACGAGAGGAAGAGAGAAGAAAAGAAGGAAGAGGAGAGGAGGAGAGGAGAGGAGAGGAGAGGAGAGGAGAGGAGAGGAGAGGAGAGGAGAGGAGAGGAGAGGAGAGGAGAGGAGAGGAGAGGAGAGGAGAGGAGAGGAGAGGAGAGGAGAGGAGAGGAGAGGAGAGGAGAGGAGAGGGCAATGGCGAGGCTGTGTGGATGTTAAACTGGTCCCTGGAATAATCATCAACATTACAAACTTGAACACATCCTCACGCTCGCTCGCGAGGGTTTCGTCCATTACCTTTAGTGTCTGCGTGGCGCCTGCCACGACCCTCCTGAAGCTTCTGCTCCCCGCCCCGCCCCTCCCCTGCTCCGCACTGACGCTGCAGCAGCTGAAGGTCGACCGGCCTCCGTCTTGTCTGCAGTTCAAGTTCATGACCGCCTCGCCGAGCTGGCTGAGCGTCGCGGCGCCAGCAGGCATCGCCCTCATCACTCCAACACCCGCCCCGCCCCGCCCCGCCCCGCCCCACCCCGCCCCGCCCCGCCCCACCCCGCCCCACCCCGCCGCGCAGCGCCTTGCTACACCACGCCCCGGCCCGGCGCTCCAACGTGCTCCAGCCTCCGTGCCCCGCAGCAGACACGGACGGACATGCCAGTCGGCGCCGCCGCTCGCGAATGCCCGATCGCTAGACGAGCCGACGGTGTGCCTTCCCCTCTTTCCTCTCGCATTGGAAACACATATATGTGTCTGAGGGTCATGCACTTGTAGGTGTGTGAGGCATTAACACACTTGGTTTTCCGCAGTGGGACGTTCACTCCTCTTCTCGCCGCGCGGTCCCGGTTTCGTTCCTGCGCACTCGAACTCAAACAAGCCCTCCTGGACGGCGGGATGCTCTCCTGCAGAGCCATAAATACTGTGGTTTTAGGTCGCTAAGGACCGGCGGGGACCCAGGGGGAGCCTCCGGCCGTGGTCCTCCCCGGCCCCGCCCCGCCGGCGGCCGCGGCACAGGGGGTCCAGGGGTCCAGGCGGGTCCAGGTCCAACAGGGACCGTAGGGGACCGTAGGGGACGTGTTCGCTTTATGCCCCGTCCGGGCAGAGGAACGGTCGGGGCTGGGCGGGGCCGGGTGGGGCGGGGTGGGGCCACGGAGGGCCGTCACATCGGGGGCGGCGGGAAGAGTTGGGGGCCGGGCGTAAGGCACGTAGAACGCGCTATCGCACCGATCGCACGAAAAAGGAATAACGCCCGAGATCGTCTTCACGGCTCACGATCCAGAGATTGCAGACATTACCTACACTGTAAGCCCCGTAATGACGCACGTTATCGCAAAAGGGATAACGCGCGACATTATGCACTTTTTGTTGAATATTTTCTAAGCAAGCTCCTGAAATGTATTTCTGATTGCACCAATAAATTCCTTGGAAAATTTCCGTTCGAACGAGCATACATGTGACTAGTATCCCACCCATAATTTTCGAGCACGTGCTGCTGTAAGCATTCTTGCCAGTGTTTGTATTTGAACCTGAAACCCTATGACATGTATGCTCGTTCGAACGAAAATTTTACGAGGAATTGAATGGTGCCGACAAAATTAATTTAGGAACTTGCTTAGAAAATATTCAACTAAAACTAGATAGTGACGCACGTCATCCCTTTTGCGATAACGTGCGTCATTATGGGGCTTCCAGTGTAGTCACCTGGGAGACATTCACTTGCCTGCATGCCTGCTGTTGCCTGGATTACGACTTCTCACAGACACGGTCTTGAAACACTGCGGTTGAGGCATAGGCCAGGTGGATCCGTTAATCCGTTCATTATCGGAGAGGACACAAAAATCAACGATAAGAAAAATTTAGTTTTCTTTACACATACTAGTTTGGTGGGGGAAAAATAATAACAAATAAAAATTGCTCATTTGGTGACGACCGATCGGAGGTGGCAACCCTTAGAGACCCCTGCTGGAGCCTGGTGCCTGGAGCCTGGAGCCTGGAGCAGCAGCTCAGGCCGCAGGAGCTGCGGAACAGGTTCCAGGCCGGCCTGGAGCCGGTACAGGGCGGGGGCGGCCCCGGGCCCCACCGGGCCCCACGGGGCCCCATCGCGGGTCGACGCCCCGCAATCGGTTCGCTTCTCCAAACCGGCAAAATGGAAATAACAGCGCCACATTTCGGGGTCGGAGTATAAATTACGAGTATGTGATTGTGTTGTGGAATGCACATTGTGTTGTTCAGGGAGCCCGTTCCCGAAAGATTGGGGTAGTCCTGCTTTCGATGACGACGCATCAACGGATTCAAAGCAAACACCGTAGAAAAATACCTTTTAAAACAATTAATAAATTAATGTAAATCTATTCTCGTATAATTCGGAACGGAACTTTAAAATTGTCATAAAAAGAAATGTATTGCAAAAGATGAGGCTCGATAGTTTTTTTTAAATACAGAATGAAACCTTATGTTGAATTCCGCAGCAAGCTTCAACGAACCTATAGCAACGCAGCACTCTGAAAATTTTCACCGTAATCCATGGTGAATGTCAATGACACTCACCGTAGAATTCATGAGCTCAAATCAAACCCACTTTGTTCTCAACTCATACCCTAGGCGCTTGAATCAAACCCATGTTCTTGGTTCTTAAGGCTGCATGGGGATAGGATTGAACGTCGAATGGTACTTGGTATATTCAAGTACACACTGTTTTCTGTGTGCGGCACTCGTGCACTTGGATATCCAGTGTACTCATCTGGCAACACTGCGGCGGCGGCGCGCGGGGCGACAGGGACAGGACCGGGGACAGGCGCCCTGTGCGGTAGGCCGCCCCGTTACACCTGCGCGTTGGGCGGGCTTGCCTACCCGAGCGCTGCAGGGGGCCCTGCCGGCCCGGCCCTGTCTGGCTAGGGTCCCTGCTGCTGCTGCTGCTGCCGCTGGCCGCGGCCGGTGGCCCTGACCTACGCTACCCGTCCTTGCCCGTACCGGCCCAGCCCGGCCCGGCGGCCCGCCGCCCGCCCGCCAGCCCGCGTGCCTGCCTGCCTGCCTGCCTGGCTGGGCCAGGGCCCGCGGGCGCCCTTAACCTTGCCTGGCCTGGCCGCCGTCGAGGCGGGTCCGGTGCGCCCCTGGCCGCCGCAACTCGCACGGGACGGCGCGGCGGCCTCGGCGGCGGCACTGACCCTCCGTTCTGCTAAAAGCACTTCCAGCTCCGCGCAGCCAGCGCAGCTCCAGCCAGCCGGCCGGTCGTTTTTTCTCGGTCAAGTTTGCGGTACGTTTTTCTCTCTTGACCCCCGCCGCCCCTTCCGCCCCTTCTGCCCCGCCCACCCCGCCTTCTCGCCGGATTTGGCCGCGCCGGCCGGCCGGCCGGCCGCCGGGTCGGACAAAACCGCGCTCCCTCCGGACCAGAAAGCGCCATCTGGCCTGGCCTGGAACGAGTCTGGAATTTTCCTTGATATATTGCCCGACTCGCTTGTGATGTTCTCCTGTCTGGCTGAGCCTGCAGGGCGATTCCGAAGATCGCTCTCGTACCTCCGTCCTTCTCGCACCGATGGCGGTGCCCTATGAGGCAGATGGCAGTGCCCCATGAGTGCGACAAGGACGGGGACGCTAGAGCGATTTTCGGAACCAGACAGCTGGCCAGGCCTGGCCAAGCCAACAGCCCCCACGGGAGGCCCAGGCCTCTCGGTCTGGTCCCGCTTCTCGGCTTCGGCTGCCGCCCCCCGGGGGCCCCGGGGCCCCCGGGCCGCCCCCCGCGAAGCCACACCCGCCTCCAGTTCACGCCAGCGCACCGGTTCATCGTCGACCCCCGCCTCGCTCTGCGCTTATGCCTCGGCGGGGCGGGCGCGCCGTGCGGCAGGCCTCGAGCCAGGTGCGCGTGTAGGATGGGTTGCCTACAGCGCCGGCGTGCGCGACCACGCCGAATATTCACGCCCGTGAGACTGGACCAAGGGGGAGACAACTATGAAGTATGCTATACAAATTTTGTGAATCTTTGTAAAATTTTGGGAATTTTTGTGACTTTAAATTTGAAGTTTAGTGAATTTTTGCATAAATTTTGCCTCTTTTGTGAGTTTCTGTGAATTTTTCTGAATCGCGAGCTGTACACGGGGGAAACGACTCAAGGTTTCGGTATCAGCCGGATTACCTAGATAGCCCGGAATACCCCCGGATAACTTTATGTTTCCATCAAAAACTTGCCTAAAATCATCCTAAATTTGACCTAAATTTCCTCGCACAACCGGTTTACCGCTAGTAATCCAACCAATCTTTGTCAGCCGGTTTACTCAAGTCGTTTTTCCCCTCGGAGGTGTACAAAAATTTCAGAGTTGTTTCCCCCCTCGGACTGGACCTAGGGCGGCAGCGAGATGGCGTACGGCGGAATCATCCTGCTGTAAGGTGTTTTCCCTTGCTGTCTCCAGTGTTCGCGAGCGCTCTGTCCCGCGGCGGGCCCGGCCCGGCAGGGAGAAGGGTGATTTCTTTGCTCTATTGTTGGCGCTACCATGATGAAATGCCCAGCCCCAGCCCGCTCCCGCTCACGCCCTGAGCGGCACCGCGGGAAGAACAAAACACTTCGAAAGATGTAAGAAGCGAGGCTGGGTGTGAGCTTAGGCAGGTGGGTGGGCGGGTGCGTGGGTGCGTGCCAGGTGCAGAGTCCTAGTCCACTATCTAGGACTCCAGCCAGGTGGTGCCAACTCGATGCTGTTGCATGTTTGTCACTGCGGTGACCGGTGGTGCCATAGGAAAGCTGGCAATGAGTAGCCAGCGCGGTGGAGCGGGCTACATCTGTGCAGCAGCGACGGCGTCGTAGCCGACGACGAGGCAACATGTTAGCTCATCAGCATGCATGTTTTGCCAACTGGGCAGGCGCAGAGATGCAGCCCGCTTCACTCCACTGTGTCTGGGCCACTTATTGCCTACTTTTCTGGCCACGCTGCGCTATCACGTCACACAGCGCGCGCGCGCGGTCCGAAGCTGCCGCGGCCGAACCGTGTACGGCGCAGCCGCATCGCAGGCAGCGGCCCCCGCTGGCCCTGCCCGGCCCGGCCCGGCCCGGCAGGAGCGCGGGTCTAAGTGACCTGTAAAGCACAATCGTCTTCACTAACGCGACCAGATTGCCCTGTTTGTTGGCCGGCAGGCCCGGCAGGCCGGCGGCAGCAGCAGCTGCGGCGGGGCGCGGCGTGGCGCGGCGCGGCTAGCAGGAAGCGGGGAGCGCGCGCTCAGCGTGGACCACCGAGCCGCGCACGAGGACGACGACGACGACGACGGCGGCCATGGGGGGCTCGGGGGCCACGGCGCTCCTCACGTCCTCGGCGGACAGCCACCTGCCGGTGGCGCTGCGGCCGACCTTCATGGGCAGCCGGCCGCCCGTGCACCAGGGCTACGGCTCCCTCATCAGCAGGGGCAGCCCCTACGGCGGCGAGCTCTTCTTCCACGACTACCGCAACGAGGCCGCCGTCAGAGCAGCGGTGCGTGCAGCAAGCATTGGTGCCAACCATCACCGGAAGCGGGGGGGGGGGGGGGGTCACTTCAAAAAATCATTGTAGGGACCAAAAAATCATTTTAAAAATAATTAAAAAAAAAGTAGGAAGAAAGATACAGATAAATCTGAAAAATCAGGAAAAAAATAACAAAAAATCGAAATAAGATTGAAAAATTTGAGAATTGGGGGAAGAAAGAACAAAATTTATCATAGAGGGACAGAAATTTTCCTTGAATAATCAAAAGAAAATGTCCAAAAAATTAAGAAAAAACACCAACAAATTAAAAGTCAAAAAAGTCATTGTACACATTTTGTATCAGTGCGATCCCCACCTCACCCCTGAGGAAACGATCTCTGCCGTTCTCTCGGTCGGTCTGACGTCACGCCGCGCGCTAGTCGTCGGGTCTGGCCTGGTCGCCAAAGAGACAACGTTTTCGAGTGCGTATGCCTGGGACGACGTGGGCGGGGCAGGGCGGCGGTGAAAGTCTTTTGTGCTGAGGCCATGTAATCCGTTTTTACGCCCCACCCCGCCCCGCCCCGCCCGGCTAGGCCCTTCGCGTCGGTCAGCGCTCCGGAGTCAGCGGCCTTCTCTGTTCCCCGTCAACGTCAGCGGCCCCGCCCGCTCAGCCCTAGGTCCCCCACACGTTTCAGAGGCCGACAACCTAGTTCCCCACCCACAAAAATACAAATCACAAACACTTTTCTTCGTAGGGGTTAGTATGAGCAGAACACACGCAGAAGCCTTTTGGCGTGTTATAGTGTGCCGGAAGTGCCGGCCGAAAGCAACTCTTAAATTTTGTAGGTACACCTCATAATTCTGGGGACAATTTCAGAAAGCAATAGAAATCTCAGAGATGTTCAGAGAAAAGAATAAGAGAAATTCAGGGGAAAATCAGAGATCATCCAATTTTAAAGAAATCTAAGAAGAAATGAATGCGCTCATTGCAAAAACAGAAAATAATGATAATAAAAAAAGGGAATGAACAATCTGGTAAATTTATTAAACTTTACGACATTTGTACATCAAAATTCAGAGCTGCTTATTTCCCCTCGTTGTGTACCCTCCCTTGCTGGCATCCCCTCGACACACTGCCGCCACTCACCGCTTGCTGTGTTGATGTCATTCTCTCATGGCGCTCACGGCTGTGCCTGTGCCCCGCCCCAGATGCCGCCCTACCTGTACGGCTGCGAGAGGACGCCCTACTCGGCGCGCCCGGACATGGTGGCCGCCGACCGGGTGGGCAACTGGGAGCGCATGCTGCACCAGAGGCAGACGCCGTGCTCGTGGATCGCGCCCGCGCAGCGCGCCGAGACCGACGCCTTCTACATGGTCCGCGCCGACAGCCTGGCGTAGTACAGACACAGTTGTAGCTACCGTCGTGTGCGAGGGGGAAACAACTCTCAATTTTGCTGCACACTTTTTTGTAAATTTTAGTGAATTCTTACTTAAATCGTACCTTATTTTTTGTGAATTTTCCTGAATTTTCCTAATTATTGTTTCTGCATTTTTCTGATTTTTTTTTCTGAATTTTCCTGAATTACGAGGTGTATTAAAATATCAGAGTTGCTTCCCCCTCGGTCGTGTGGCTAGCTCAGGGACGGACACAGACACCATGGACCTTTCCGACGGATCTGCACTAGACCCCAGAGGTTCGTCGTTTTGACGGTGTCTTGTTTGAGAAATCATGGCTGCGCCCCGTGATCTCTCTCCAAAACGACGAGCCTAGGTTCCAGTATTTGCCGGCCGAGAAAGACGACATACAATACTTCCGTTTTGAAGACTGGACTTTGATGATTACAACTATACTACTGTTGTCTTACCTTTGGTCATGAGAGTAGAACTCTTCTGCTTTGGTTTGATTCCTATGTCCCTGAGTTGCCAATGCAATGGTTGCAACAAACTTTCATTTACCATAGTGTACAGTACTCTAGAAACGGAAGCGTATTAGTGTGTCGAACGCTGGCAGGAGTGTTCATTTCTTTCCGAATTCTTTCTGCGCACAAATTTTCAAAGTAAAACATTACGCACTTCGCCTGGGCCAGGGAGAATTCACACACACACCTCTGATCATGTGTTGTATTAACACTCTTGGCTTTCCCGTTCACCTACAAGCGTGGTGACATTCCACACACTTGGGTTTCCAGTGTATACATACGCTCCGCTCGGGTCGGCCGCATAAGAATACACGTTCTTGACGGCAATGATAAAACAGGCTCATTTTTCACCGGCCGCCCGGGCCTCGCGCTCGCTGGAGTCGCCCCGCTGCTGCTTAGCCGCCCGTGATTTACGCCCCCGCCCCGCCCCTGCCGAGCGATTCCGAAGATAGCTTTCATACCTCTGTCTTCGTCGCACTCATGGAGCACTGCCATGGCCAGCATAGGCCACCGCTGTAGGTGCAACAAGGACGGAGAGATGACAGCGATCCTCTGAATCAGTCGGCTGCCGTGCCTCAAGTCGCTCTTCCTCCCCTCACCTCTGCAGCTGTGCCAGCAGCACCGAGACCAGCTCCGCGACCACTCGGGCCGGCTGCACCCGCTGGACTTCTTCGACATCGCCGCCACGCCGTCCCACTGCCCGGTGGACATGTTCACGTAAGTGCGCCGCGCGCGCTGCTCACTAAAAGTGTCACACTCCTCTTGCGGTGGAGAGGAATGTTTCACTCACATGTACACGTGTGACAGTCGTTCATACATTTTTGTACCTGTGTGACAAATCATTTTCACACCTTTAAGGTGTGAAACAAATGAGGGGGAAACAACTCTGAAATTTTTGTGCACCTCGTAATTATTCAAAAAACAAAATCATAAAAATTCAGAAAAATTCAGAATATTAAAAAAAAACTTGTAAAAATTTACGAAAAATTGGGTAAAATTTAAGCAAAATTCAGAAAAATCCATTAAAAAACCACAAAAACTCCCGAAAATTCATTAAAAAAATAACAAAATTTATACACCAAGATTCAGGGTTGTTCCCCCGTCGCGGCAACAAATCATTCACACACTTTCCACGTAGTATTCCTCTCGAGGGGAAGTACACGCACGCGAAGTCGTTTCGGAATCTGAGATGTGATACAATACATTTTCAAAATGTATACTCGTCTCGTCGACACATTGACGGGTGCGTTCCACTCTGCCCCGGCCAGGACCTACCAGCGGTACCCGCTCATGTTCAGCCGGTACCGCGAGCCGCAGCCGCAGCCCCTCACGTTCGGCCGCACCCTCGCCATCCCCGCGCTGCCCGCGCGCTCGCTGGTCGGGAGATACAACCAGTACTCCGACACGATGTGGAAGGGCTCGTCCAAGGCCATGTTCACCTGACAGACCAATAAAGATGAACACACCCGCCACGATGGACGCGTTCTCATTGTGTCATCAACGTTCAACAAACACCACCTGCGAAGGAGTGTGAATTTCCATTCTTTTACACACAGGGAAAGGTATGTGAATTTTCCTGTGAGTTTCACACAACGCATGCGTTGCCAGAAAAAAAAACTACGGAAAGTACTGTTAATTTTTTCACAGTACTCCTCCGTACTTCAAACCACAGTGATCTCCGTCTTTTGACTACGGAAGTCTTCCGTCGTTTTTCTGATAAGCTCTCCGTATGGTGCCAGCTAGTTTTCATATGCTGTTTTGACTGTTTAAATTGCACGTCAATTTAGCCTGACAAATGGGATGCATTTAGAGCAGGATCTCAACCAATTTAGGGCTGAACTTTGTCGAGATTCTTGCCAATTCAAACAGCATGAAAACTAGCTGGCACTATACGGAGCGCTTATCAGAAAAATGACGGAAGACTTCCGTAGTCAAAAGACGGATATCAGTGTGGTTTGAAGTACGGAGGAGTAATTACTGTGAAAAAATTAACAGTACTTTCCATAGTTTTTTTCTGGCAGTGCAAGTCAAGTGACAAATAATAGTTGGATGGAAATTCACACGTGCTCTGCACTCTTGGTTGTCTACAGCCGGAAAAGTGTGCTCTTGTAACAAGTAAAAACACTTACACCAGGCGATCTCTTGCCGGGAACAAGATAATTTACTTATGCCAAGTATTTTCACTTGCGACAATGTTTTTTTCCGCGCCCGCCCCGGGGGTACTCGATGGCTGAGGGTGACGGAGAGGCGGGTTAATCTCATACTCGCTTTGCTATGCTCTGCTGTGCAACATCGGGCACGTGCCTCCCCCTCCCCCTCCGCCCCCCCAGGTTAAGCCCTTTCTGACGTCTGGGATAGGGAGGCGAGGCTGGGACCCAGCGGGCGGGCGGCAGGGCTGGGCTGGGGTCACACGGGCGGGGCGTGGTGCACGCCTGGGTCCCGGGGCGGGGCGGGGCGGGGTGGGGCGGGGCGGGGCGGGTCCGAGCTGGGTGGGGTGGGGACAACAGCGCCGCCGAGCCTCAGTCGTGACTGGATCTCCTGTGGAAGCGGCCGGACAGGACTACACAGCACCTCTTCACAGCACTTCAGGTGAGCCAGGCAGTATTTGGTGGAAAAGTAGGCAATATAAGTAGCCAAAACACAGTGGGGTGTGCACTGTTAATTTTGATGAGTGCTCAGAAATTGTACGCCGGGGCCAGGGCGCGTGCAGTGGTCGTACGGCACGCAGGCGCGTTCACCACGCAAAACTACAGCCCTGGCGTACAGTGACAGCACAACGATAGTGTCCCACTGTCTGCGGAAGGTGTGCTGTCACTGTACGCCAGGGGGCGTGGAGTGGTCGTAAGCGCAGGCGTACAGTTTTGCGTGGAGTGCCAGTGATGTTAGATAAGTAGGCAAAAGATCGTACGCACACACCTGTGTGCGGCAGACGGGTACCTCCGCCTGCCTACTAGGCAAAATGTATTCTCATGTGTGGAGAGTTTGCCTAGTAGGCAGGTGGAGATACCCGAAATGTATTCTCATGTGTGGAGAGTTGGCCTAGTAGGCAGGCGGAAGATACCCGTCTGCCACACACAGGTGTATGCTTACGATCTTTTGCCTACTTATCTAACATCACTGTGGTGTGCGCCTCTGGCGTAGATCACTGCACGCCTATTGGCGTACAATTTCTGAGCACCCACAATTAACAGTGTAGGGGGCTGCACCTGCGCCTGCCTACTAGGCAATGCCACGCCACGGCCATCTACTGCCTACTCTTCCTTCCTAGCCACTCTGCCCCGGATGATGGGAAAGTATATATCGTCGAGACGACGGCGTTGAACTATTAATAATATTTGCAACGAAGATTCGACGAGTCCTGGCTTGAATGGTTTTGAGGTGCCAGTAGTTTAGTTGTGCGTGCCACTGTGAATGTTTTTGCGTGTTGCGTGTCGAGATGAGATGAGGGAATTGCAGCGAGGCGTATATCGTGAGACACGGCTCCTGCGGCTGTACGTACGTCCTGCGCTAGACAAACACAATATACCGGTGTGTGTCTCTCTCTGTGTTTGTTTGTTTGTTTGTTTGTTTGTTTGTTTGTTTGTTTGTTTGTTTGTTTGTTTGTTTGTTTGTTTGTTTGTTTGTTTGTTTGTTTGTTTGTTTGTTTGTTTTGTTCGTTTGTTTTTTTTGTTTGTTTGTTTAAATGCTTGTTTGAATGCTTGTTTGTATGTAAGGGTCTGTTTTCTCCTGGAACGCCCCGGCTATACTAAGAACTCAAGCGTGTGAACGTCGCACACTAGTACTGTCGTAAGACATGAACACTCTTGCGTTCCAAGAGTGTGGTGGGCGATACAGGGTGTCATTGCTCTGCGTACGTATACTCTGTTGTGACCACTATCTTTTTTATTATTATTTTAAGAAAGAAATCCAAACCAGCTGTCCGTGTGTTGCCATAGCTGGTCTGCCTATCGGGCTCTCCCTCTCGCGCGGGCCGAGGTGTCACCGACCTGTTGATACGAATGGGCACACAAACACACACTAAAAACTGTTGAGGAAAAAAAGTATACTCGCTTTAAGACAGTGCCCTGTACTCCTGTACTTGTTTGGTTGAAGAGTTGGCCCACTTCAAACATTTGTGTCCATGTACTCATCCCAACCACAACTGCAACACGTCTGGTCCTGAAAAAACTTTTCGCCAGCTTTCAAATCCATGTAAAAAAAAAAATATAAAAAAATCGAGCCAGTACTTGCAACAACTCTGAATTTTGGTGTACAAATTATTGTAGTTTTTCTTAATTTTTACTGAACTTTTTGATTCAATTTTATCTATTTTTTGTGAAGTTTTGAAGGTTTATTTGATTTTTTTCTCTTAATTTTTCTGAATTAATATAAATTGTTTCAGAATTTTGTTGAGTCTCCCGTTTTTTTTTTTTCTGAATTACGAGGTGTACCAAAAATTTCGAGCTTTTTCTCCCTCGAGCTGGACCCCTTGCCGGGTACAAAATTAAGTGACGCATATGACGGATTGCTTCCGGGCCGGGAACGCGACCATGCGGCCTGCTGCGCCGAGTCCAGTGGGCCGGGCCGGGCTGGTCGTGCGCCGGACTGTCCCGCGCTTGGGAAACTAGTTGCCGCAGTACAATGGACGGCCATCGCAAAGCAATCATAAAGCAAAGTCGACAATTCACAAGGGGACCGCCGGACCGCCGGACCGCCCCAACTACCTCTCTCTCATAGCACAGCGCGCTGTTGGATGTGGTTTAGCTCTCGTCGAGTGGCATCTCATGTCACATCGCTGTTCATTATTACAGGCTGGTTTCCGATTTTCAATTTTCATTCGTAAACTTCCACGCGCCTGTGGGTGTGCGACATTCACATACCTTGGTCTCGTGTGTGTGGATTCCAGCGGGAAGCCTCCGCTCGGGAGGTCCCCCGTCCTCCGTGACCCAGTCCACGAGTCCATGACCACTGCCAGGCAGTCGGGGTGGGGCGGGGTGAGGTGGTGCGGGGCGGGGCGGGGCGGGGCGGGGCGGGGCGGGGCGGGGCGGGGCGGGGCGGGGCGGGGCGGGGCGTAAACATGTCGCATCGCGTCGCGTCGCTCTCGGCTCCAGACGACGACAAAAGGCTCTGACCATAAAGTCCATTCCATTCCAAACCGGAAGCGGCTGTGCCGGGCTGTGCTCACGGCCAGACCTGACCCGAGCCAGGCGGCGAGGCGAGGGGAAGTCCCCACGGCGCACGCACGACGAGGCATGAGGCCCGGCCCGTCTGCGCCAAGCAGAGTCTCCTCCTGGTTCCTACCCCTTTCCTCATGACGTTACCCCGGGCAGGCAGTGGCAGCGGCTTTCCTTTCAGGCAGTTGCGGGCAGTTGCCTTGACTGCCGAGCGATTCCGAATATCGCTTTCATACCTCTATCCTCGTCGCACTGATGGAGCACTACCATATGGCCAGCATAGGGCACCGCTGTAGGTGCAACAAGGACGGAGAGATGAGAGTGATCTTCGGAATCAGACGGCGCAGACAGACCTCCGCTAGTTGCCAACTCTTCGCGCAGGAGCACGATGGCGCGCGGGTCAGGAAGCGGCAGCGGTTTGCCTCTTAAGCATTTGCCTTGTCAGACAGCCCTTAGTAGGGGCCTCCTGAGAGGGACGCAGAGCGGCGGAGCGGCAGCCGATCGGAGCGCGTTGGAGTGAACGTGTACGCTAATTCCTTCGCGCTTCTTGCCCAGCAGGCTGATTCCGAAGATCGCTCTCGTGCCTCCGTCCTTGTCGCACTCATGGACTCATGGGGCCCTGCCACCCCCAACATTGGGCACTGCCATGAGTGCGACGAGGACGGAGGTACAAGAGCGATCTTCGGAGTCAGACGGCAGAGCAGTCTAGGAGCTCGCTCTGCGTCCCTCTCACAGGAGGCCCACTGGTTTGCCTCTCAGCAGGCAAGTGCCTGTGGACAGCTCCCTACTAGTTGCCCACTCCCCGCAGGTCCAGGATGGCGCGCGGGTCTGTGCTGGCGCCGCTGGCGCTGTTGTGCGCGCTCCTGGCGACGGCCGCCGCCCACACCTACCACACGGGCAGCTGCCCGGCCTACGCGCCGCAGAAGGACTTCGACATGACCAAGTTCCTCGGCGACTGGTTCGTCTACCAGAAGACGTCCTCGTCCGCCAAGTGCCTGGTCAACAACTACGCGCTGGACCCGGAGCGCCCCGGCGTCTACAAGCTGGAGCAGTCGAGCGTGCACGCCGTGCTGGGGCTCACGTCCAGGGACGGGCGCTGGAGGTACAACGGCGAGCTCACCCTGCGCGAGAACGCCACCAGCAAGGCCGACCTGCAGGTCAAGTACTCGCTGAGTAAGTACCCGTCACGTGGCGTCGAGCAGTCGCACGACGCTGTCAACCCCGAGGGGGGAGGAACATTTCGAAAAATCATAGTGCGGACCCCCAAAAAATCATTTGATTTTTTTTTAAAGTCACTTTACACACAATTTACACATTTTGTAAGAGTAATCCCCCTCGTTACCGGGCACGCAGTTGGGAATAAGACAGTGCAGCTCAGAAGTCCGAGTAGAATTGCACCCTCATTCGTCTGAACCTCCGTGCAGACCCCGGCTCCGCGGCCTACAGCGTCCTGCTCACCGACTACGACAACTTCGCCGCCATCGTGTCCTGCCAAGACCTTCCCATCGGCTACCGCGTCTCCGCCACCGTGCTGTCCCGCAAGCGGACGCTTGACAACAGGCTGGCCGAAAAGGTAAGGAAGCTCGGATATCCCTGGGGCCGGACTGCAACGGGCGCGACCTGATCTGCGCTGCAGTCAACATCCCGGTAGGGGAGGGGTAACGTGTCGCCAGGAAAAGTAGTGCACCTGGCGCGTCGTTGCTGAACCTTCCCACGGAGGAACTTGAGCCCTAACTTTCGGCGTGATGTCAGAATGGTAATTTGACTGTGAATTGACATTTTGAGTCAAATTAGATTCGAAATGACATCAATAAGTCATGGGTAACGTCAGAATAAGGGACCACTCTGACGTCATGCTGACAGTTAGGGGTCAAGTTTGGGCGCTCGGCTACGGGTAGGCCACCACATTCACGCTGGTGCTCGGCGGGCCGGCCTACCCAAAGCCTCGCAGGCGCTAGGTCATGGGCCTCACCACAATGGTAATTGTGGGGCACACCATCGTATTCGCGCCGCAGGTGTCTGCGTCTGCGTCTTTTTCGTTCTGCAATTCTGTATTGTCGGAATGCTTTTCAAATTTGCTGCTAGCACTAGTTTTATTAATAGAAGAGGAAGAAAAAATTAAACAAAAAGAGGAGGAAAAGGAATCTAACGTTTCCCAAAATTTGGACGACCTCAATACTCCCTTGTGTGCTGCAGGCGCGCGAGGCGCTGGCCAAGAACGGCATGGAGACGGACTCGCTGACGCTGCTGCAGCAGGGCGAGGAGGAGTGCGCCCCGCCCAAGCCCGGCGAGGGCTTCCACGGCGCCGTGCAGCGCGCCGGCGACGTCATCAACCAGGGCGTGCAGGCCGTCAAGGACGGCGCCGTCAAGCTGTTCAACAAGGTCCGCGGCCAGAACGGCAGCGCCGAGAGCATGGAGGCCAACAACGGCAACTACACCATCGTCACCTCGGACAAGGACGCCGAGTGGCTGCCCTGAGGCACTGGCCCCGGCCCCGGCCCCGGCCACCAGCCTCTGCTGAAGCCTGAAGCGCCCTGAGCAGGAGCACTATAAAGGCTCCAGCACCGGCCAACCGACTGTTCCAAAAACATGCGAGCTCCCGAGATGGGCTTTACTCCGTCTCCACGTGAGGCAAGGCAAACCCAGCTCCACCTCAACCATACATGCCACCTCTTGTACAAAACGCCACCCATATTTTTTTTCATAAAAGTACATAACACAGAAGTCATGGTTTTACATGAATTGAATTTTATTCCACGCTCTCTCAACAGCACTTTAGGCTGACACAAAGACACAATATGGGCACACACGCAAAAGAGCTATGAAAAGAAACCTGGTGAAAAAAAATACTGAGGAAATAAGAAAAAAAACTGGTAGAAACGTTAGACCGAATAATTACAGAAATGATACATATAATTGACAACAGTATAAAATATCAAATTGACTAGACAAAATCAAAAAGTCAAAATGCAGTGTGATTTTAAAATTATCAGTCAATAATTAATTGTCAAAGCACCAAAATTTTTTGCACATTCAATTGTTGCTCGATGACAACATAGATTGTAATTAAATTGGCACTAAAAAGAAATTAACAGTCTGTCTGAACATAAACAAAGTCAACTAATGCAAGTAACCTTTAAGATTAAATTGCAAAATAACAATATCTTTTGACTAGGATATGAAGTTGGCAGAAAAAAGACAACTTACCAACAGAATATACAATATGAACAACAAAGTCCCTCAAACTTGAAACACAAATCAATAAAACATCAATGAAAAAGTCTGACATTCAAATAGAAAATAACAAAACAAAAACAATTAATTATAATAGAGTAGAACCTCAATAAATGTGGAAATGAGCAATGACAAGTAAACATATCACATATTTTCTACATCTTTGGCCAACAATAAACATTTCATTTGGCACCAATTTGTGCCTAATGGCATTTAAATGAGTAAAGGGCTCGAGTCCACTACAAACAAAATTGAGAAAAATTTGGCATAAGCACTTACATAAAGACTAGACACATAAAACCAATTTCAAGTATCACTTGACTGTTACAAAAATAAAAACAATTTCAGCTGGTACACATGCAAAATTAATAACAGAAAAAGAAAAACTTCTTGATTTTACAATGTAAGGTCTTGTGTTGATGCAATAGTTGCCTCAATTAGGAGCCCAAAATCAAGTTCTGCAAGACTAGCTGAAATAGGAAATGAGACAGTAGAAGTAAAAGGGAGACGGATAGACAGATAATCTGCAACAGTTTTTCAATTGCTTTTCTGTACCTTTAGCAGTAAGCAAATCCAAAAACGTATCCAGTGGGGAGAGACGATCTTGTGAGGGAAATGCAGTAAGACCTTAAAAAGGAAAAGAAAAAGGTCTGTTTATAAAAAGAGTGCTGCATGACAAAAGTCAAACTTTTCTAATAGATTGATGAATTGAATTAGATTAAATTTGAAAAAGAAATAGATAAAGAATGCACATACCTCGGTTCACAAGTGACTGATATGGCTTCATGTTTCCTTGGCGCAATTTGCTAGATCGCGGGCCTCGAGCACCTTCAACACCGCTCAGCACATACAAAGCATGTTCACGTGCTCTCACCATCAAACTTATGGGGTGTGACCAAGCATTCAAAAGACGTTTGGCACGGGATCTCGGCAGAAGTTGAAGAAGCCGTAATTTTCGTGCACTTCCCTCAGGAGTGTCAGGAATATCTACAGCAAAAAGTCAAATGTATGTAATTCACAGGAAATGTGAGAATTGGGAAGGAATTCAACAGATGATACAACACTTGTAATTTACCTGACATAACTGCTTTCATGACATCCACTTGCAATTCAAATGAATATGATAGAGAATACTGCATGAAAGCACTGAAGGATAAAACTCTATATCCCAAAAATGAGAAAAATGAGATGAAACCTTGAGGCAAGGGAAAAGCTAGTGTGTCTGCTGCAAGGAGGAAGCGCTCAAGAAGCCAGAATAAAAGTCGTCTTCTAGAATCATCCAATGAATCTCTGTGGGAGAAATTTCAATGCTGGTTTAAATTAGATAAAGAAAGAAAACAAGAATTCTAATAAAAAAACATACATTAGAGGGAAACCTCGGTCCTTTTCATGCCGAGGATCGACCTTAGCTGCCAAACACAGTTGGCGGCAGAGAGATCTTGACATATCAAGTTGAGCAGCAACATATCTGGTTGCAAGTGCATGGACATGCAACGGTGATTGGCCTCGGTGCGCATGCTTCAACAGATGGACACTTAACTCTCGAAGGTTCTGGAACAATTGCATGACAATAAAAATTTGGCAAAAGGATGACAGGCAATCCTTGACCTGTTTGACAATTGGATTACTTACCACAGATATTATCATTTCTTGCTTACTTGCAGCACATGAATCCAACTCCAAGAAAGGCATGCCATTTTCATTATCCTACATGCAAAACATGCACACAAAACAATAGTATGCGAAATGTTTGTAAAAGATTCTATGAGAAGCCAATACTACAGAGAGTCTCACAGAGTCTTTCCAACCCAAAATCAAGTGGTTTACAAACCTTCACTTGATTTTATTTTGTTAAGATTTTTTTAGAAAGTATCCACTACTATATAGGTCCACTCACCATGCACTTAGCATTACTAGGTTCACAAATTGGACAGGAGCACATTTCGTCATCTGCGCTGCCTTCAGTACCTGCCTCCTGCATGCATGTTAGATAAGCAAAACGTAAGAATTTGCTAACCAGAAAGAGAAGCTACAAGCAATACCACAAGTGACTACAATAGCTACTACAATACAAAGAGGAGTCAGATTAAAAGTCAAACTAGATTTTTAAGAAGGGAAATGAAAGTGTAAGTTCAAGAGTTCATGCATTATTATTAAGGAACAGGGTATTGGCAAAAGCATAATACTAAAACTATTGTGATGACAGAAAGATTCATACTTCCTAAAAGCAGGTTATAATTACTGACCACAGATATCACATGTTCTTGTTTGCTGGCAGTGCAAGAGTCAGACTCTTGAAAAGGCAAAAAGTCAAGTCCTCCAGTTTTTCTGTTGGCTCCTGTTATTGCAATGACATCTGAGAGAGCAGCACCCGAACCTACAAAGTTTCCCCCTGGTGAAAGTGGTGTAGTACAGCGTGAGAGAGCTTCAGGCTGAAATAAAATAAAAAAGAAGAGGAAATTTTCAGAGTGTTTGTAGCAATACAACTATCAAAGTAAAGTAAAAGTGAAAATTCTTGCCTGGTAGCAGAGTAGGGATACCATCAACTTATCAGCCACTTGACTTGGTCGGAAACGGGCACCTGCCCTGCTGTCAGTACTGCATGTGGTGTCTGTGCTTCTTTGTTGAGAGGCTGATAGACTTTCATAAAGTCTGGTCCACATATCACTTCTGTATGGCACAAGGCGCTGTTGTGGAGACAGCAACATCATGGCAGTGTTCCAAAGAGTTTCTTGTGAAAGAGTAAGGGTCATATCATTCATCTGAAAGAATACAAAAATATGTCAAGTCAACTTATAAGAGGGGTGGGACAAAAACAGCAAAGAATTATTTGCAAATGATTACCTTGATATCCTGACGAGCCCCTGGCTGTGCAACTGTAAGTGGAAGAAGGGGTAACAAAGCTGCAGCGTCTGATGGTAAATTTTTTCTAGCTGCAGCATATGCCCCACCCACTAAAATTTCTTGGAGGAGACGTGGCGTACCCACTTCCATACATTGACTAGCAATACATCTCAACAACTGAAATAAAAATGAATGAAAAAATAAATAAATATACAGAACACTCCTAACTTTAATGAATGAAAACTAAGCAAATAATAAGGGGGGGAAAAAATTAACTTGCCTGTGACAGCAATTCACCATTTCCCATATGAACAAGAACATGGTGGAGAATAGACAACTGGTTGGAAAGGAGATGATTTCTCTTTACGTTTCCTGAGACAGGCGCACCATGAGGTCCTCCTCGGAATGCAGATAAGAAATGTGCAGGTGCAATGGATATAGGAATAAGATCAAGGGTTGATAAATCCAGCATAGTCACAGCAAGCTTTGAATTGCTGCTTGAGGATTCCTTGGCATTTGTTGAAAGAAGTGGAACAAGACATGCAGTATCTGATACAGGGATAGTAAGTGAGTCATTGTCAAATAGAATGTGACAACACGGCTCATGTTCAAGTCCGATATCTAGTAAGTGAGTGAAAAGTCCTGGAGCATGAACCAACATGTGATGGTCTGAAACAAGAAGAAATTGTGATTGACTTGCCATGAAAGTCAACATTCTCACAGGAATTGTATACTTACCACCATAGAGAGAAAAACTTGGACGTAACCGTCTAGCCACATTCCAAGAAATTCCAGGAACAACGCAATGCAGTACACACCCATGGTGGAGGAGAGTGACGGAATATGCAAAATGTACATTATCACCAGGACCTTTTTCATTCATTTCTCCATTTGACTGAGATCCTACAGGCTGTTAAAAAAAACATGTGGGTGCTTAACAGGTAATTTTCAATTTCAACGCACATCTATTACGTTTGTTAGCAATGTGCAGGTTTCAAATAAAAAGGTAATGTACCTGGTATAAATAATGGTGGCAGATGCACACCATGCCCCTTGGGTCAGAAACTACAGTCAAGTCCAAGGAGCAATCATGTACTCTAAGAGGTATTGGATCATCTTCATACAATGAGCACAGGGAACCTTTAGCTTTTGGCAGAAGGGGAAGATTGAGAGGTATGTTTAACTGAAAAAAACGAAAACAAGTTTAAGAAGCAAGCCAAGATAACTCTCAGGCTTAACATGAAAAACAAAAAAATAAGTATGCATACCACTGTTTCATGAGGCATATTGTCATGAAATTGAAGGCCTGATAGTGTAGGAGCTAGTTCGCTTTCTTGACGACGACCACTTTCCGTACTGGGGCAACTGCCACCAAAGTCATCACCCTCAACAAGACAAGCAGCTGGTTTTCGAAAATGAATGTAAAACAAAGACTGGTGAATGGGATCCCACTGTGCCCAAGTGAAAGATCTCACAACACATTCAGTATTACAGATACTTCCAGCTTCCAGGATCTATCAAAAAGAAATAAACTTGTGACTCACAACAACATAGAGCACAACAATTGTAAATGAAATTGAAATACCTCATGAGAAAATGGGACATACCTGTTCATTCTCTGCATTATACACAGGATTATAGTGATAAAGAGAAACAGCTGAAAGTAAAATCTTAAAGTTACAAACACTATTGCAAACAGAATTTTTAAAAAATCTTTAAAGCTTTGCAAGGTAAAACATTTACATTCATGATGTATCAAAAGAAGAAACCGATCCAAGTTTCCTGGCTGGTCTTTAGAGCGGTACAAGAACTGAACAAAAATTTGTGAGGATCTTTCAATACCCAGATCCAAGGGCTTACTCGGAAGTTTGAATTGTTGTGGTTCAGTGTCATCATCTCTTACAGCTTCTTTTAGTTGAATTAAGAAAGCATGATAAATATCTAGTACTTCTTTCTGTCCATCACCACAGCATTCTTTTTCTTCAGAGTTTGTTTCATTTACTGAGTTTTTTGTGACATATACTAAAATCAAATCAAGACAAACTGTTAGTTTCAATAAATACAATTCTCACAGACAAAAATGGTTCTTTCTCTTACCCAAAGCAGTTTTGGTACTGTTGACGGAAGCTTGAACAACATTTGACTGAGTTTCAAATTGATATAACACCTAGTGAACAGAAACATCAGGCAGAGTGTCAAGTTCAGCGGACAATATCTTTTGAATGAAATACGAGACAGGAATATAAAGCAATTATTAAAGTACCTGCAGCTGCTTTTTTGGCCTGTAGTACAGTCCAATGCACGTACATCCTTGAAGACTTTCTCCTGGGTTTGAGTGCACCCAGGATACTAGAAGACTGCCGTCCTGTTCCTGCCCAAGAACACGCCATTCACAAGTATCCGCTGAAACATAATTATCTAGCTTAAATCTTGATGTAATGAATCTTGAGGTTAGGTTGTAAAATTTTGATGTTCCCTTCCAAAGATCAATAGAAAATGTTGTGCTGTCAATGAAAAGAAATCAGAATTTACTGATAGGACGTACCTCCAAGGCGATGGGTCACAATTCCACTTAATGTGCCAGCCAAATTTTCCAAAACAACCATGTTACAACTCGGTATACTGAGACATGTACGCAATATCTAAATATTATTCCAACGGACTACTGAAGGTTGAAGGAACTGAGGAACGTTTCAGTATGAACTGTCTTCTTTCATGTCCATTCTCGTTATGCAATGGCGAAAGAACACTTGTGTTTACTTCAAGAAGATTGATCTGTTTATCTTTCTGCTTTGAGTGTTCTGCTAGTGACACTCTGCACCGTTTCGAAGGGACATGACGCGAGGCTACTGGTTAAGAAAAATTCTTCTGCCTTTCGCGAATACAAAGCAAGTGAGGTACTTATAGTCAGCTTTAGTCAATAACTAGGAAAGATGAAACGTTGACGGGACATGGGGCGTATATTGTGAATCATTTCGAAATATCGATCCATTTGCATTTGAATTCGAAGAAATTCTTCTTGAATACAGGTGCATCGGGGTGATCGGGGTGGTGCGGAGGAGGGGCGGGGCCATGTGGAGGGAGGGGGGGGGGGGGAGTGCAGCAGAGGGTGGGGGACAGTGGGGGAAGGGGAAGGGGGAAGGGAGGAGTGGGGCAAGCAGGGGCAAGTGCAAGCAGGAAGAAGAGATCTGTTGTGTTCTGTTTTGGTTAAACATGTAAATCAGCTTTGAAGTTCGTCAATTATGGTCAATTAAAGCTGTACTTGGTCTGAATATTGATGCAGGATCTCGACACCTGAGCTCAGGTAAAAGTCTAGCTTGAACGTAGTCGAGACTGTAGCCGAAGCTTCCTTAATTTAGACGTTCTGGTTTTTCTCCACCTGCACCTGATCTATACTTAGTAACCAACTTCTATTATCTGCGGATCTATTGTGATGTGTGAGTCCGTGAAATTCGTCTTTTAAAATGAAGTATTTGTGCCTGTGCTTCATTATTCTTTCAAGTGAAGTAATGTTAAGCTGTGCTTAATATTGTAGAGCATTTGGTTTGGCACACATAACCTACTGAATGCTCCCAGTTATTTTATGTGAACTATTATGGAAGTTTTCGTCTTTTTGTCGCTGATGTTTTTAAAATTTGTTGGCAATGCTTTTTCATCTTTTTCTGTGACAAGTCCAGTAACATTGCATTAACATTGTTGCTATTTCAGGTGGCTGCAGCTGCCATGGTTGATCCTCATGTTTTGGTACGGGCGGAAGAACTTTCACTTCAAATCAATCGCCTACATGTCAGTTATCTACAAGAAGATGAAAGCCCCCAAAAAATTGAGCAGAGGACTAAACTTGAAAGTAAGTGCCAAATTCAATCGGATTAAAATTACAATTCATTTACTTTGGAAATTTTTATTAGTTTTACCATACTTAACCTTTCCTTCAGATTTCATCAGAAAATATCTATGTTTGATTGCACATGGACGTAAATTCATTTTCCCTGAAACTGCAGAAGTTTTAAGATGCAGTGTTGCAATGAAAAATAATTTTAGTGCTTATCGAGCCTCAACAGCATGGAATGCCATAGCTAGATATGCTGCCAATTTAGTAGCACAACCTTGGAGGAAAGAGTTCAGGGTAATAAAGGTAATACAATGTTTTTTTTATCTCACACTTTGATATCTGCAAGTTTTTGCTTCATATCACTGTAGTTGTTTTGGTTTAGTTGATTAACCTTGAAATATGTTGTCAACAGACATTTTCTGGATTCTACATTCATGACATCGAGGAGAATTTAGTTGGTGCTGAAAGATTACTTGATTGTATGGGTTATAAAAGAGTTGATCACTCCTCTTTGGTCTTAGAACAACCAATTGACTTGGATGCTGTCATAAGTGTTTCCAGAGATGCCATTGTTGCATTTGTCGAATGTCAGGTATAGTATTTAACACTTTGGAATGATGAAAACTGTTGGATTCTAGCCTAACAAATTTATATTGTGTTTATATGTTGACATAAATCAGGTTATGAAAGAAATATGGGAGGGAGTTTACCCTCAATTTGAGTGCAGCTGGCTTGAAATTCTTAATTTCAGAGAAAGCCATATCTGTTCTCCTGAAAGTACCATCAAAAGCTTGTCTTATTTATATCATCAAAATTGTTTCCATCAACAACAGCAGCAACAAATAATGGTTCCTCCAATAATCCCTCATGATGCGTACTCTACTGTAAGTAGTATGGCTCTTGGAAAAACTGAAATGCATTTAAATCCATTTCTCATCTGTTTCTAAACTAGAGATTTTTTTTTTTTTCTCCTAGGCAAATCGAATTCATCACCATTCTCCCCAGTCAAGCTGTTTATATGGCCAGGCTGTTTCTCCTCAAATGCCTTACTACGGATATTCATCCTATGCATCCTGTCCTGCACCACCTCAACCTAGATATGCCTGTGTTGTAAATCCTCAAATGATGTACCCTATGTCACCCGCTGGCTATCACCATGCCAAGTCTCCTATTGCACCAGCTAATGGGTACCATTATCAGCATTCAAATCAAATTTTGCCATCAAGCTCTGGACACAACGGTTATATGGTTCCTCAAGCTTCATCATTGCCACCTACTTACAATTGTGTTGTTCCCACTGGCCAATTGATTGAATTGGATAGCAGTACATCAGTTGGCCCATCATCACGAGCCTGTCGTCTTTCAACGTCACTTGTTGATGATGACAAAAGCGTAGAATTAAGGAATGGTACTGGTGCAGAGAGATCAAGCAACTTTTATGCTGAAGGTGTTATACCCATACGAGAGTCTCCCACTTCAATCCGATTAGAAAACAAAACATTAAGACCTAATACTTTTGATGATTTGAAACCTAGAAAAAATGGAATGCATATTGATGTTGGAGATGAATCTTACTCTCATAGTGAGAAATTTGGAGCAAGTAAACAGCCTCAAAGACAAACTGCAAGAAAAGGAGGGGCACCCACAGCACCCATGCAGGATGGAACAGGAACATGGGAGAGTTGGGACTATGTTTACCGCAATCTTGAAAGTCAAGGATACAATAAAGATGTCGGGGAACGAGGTGACATTCTTCATAGTTCTACTTTCCCACGTAGAGGCAGCGTTGGAAGTGCTGGAAGTTCCCCCAATATCAATGGGACTGTGGCTCGCAATAGGTATGGTTGTTTGCTCACCTTTTAAAAAAAAATTTCATGCGTTATTGGAGGTTTTATTAAGTTTTTCATAAATTACAGCCGAAATGTGAGAGACACAGAAGTTTCTGCTAGTGTGGAACAATCCTCTCATTTATCACATCTCACCAATAGTATCCAAGCAATGAGATTAAATTCTGATAGTAACACCTATGGGAAAGGTGTAGATGCTGTTGATTCAAGGTATTTTTGCCTTAAATTTTTTATTTGAATAAAGTATGTTGTGTTTTCTCTATTTGCTTAATTCTTTTCTTTTGTTGCAGAAGTGGTGTGAGAGACACCAAAAAGGAAAAGATTGGGACCAAAAGCTCTAGTGCAGCTCCAAAATCAGTACTAAGGGATCAGAAGAAGGAAACCAATGCTCTGCTCACATCAACATTGAAGAAAGGTCAAGAAAGCAGGGCTGAAGATGAAGCTGTGAATTTTTGGGAATGTGTATTTTGTACATTCCACAACAAAAATGGGCAGTGTGTTTGTGAAATGTGTGGGAAGTCCCGCCAACCTGGGAATGAGGACAAGCCACTGATAAGTGGGGGACGAGAATGTCCAAAATGTACTCTAGTAAATGCGCGAGGTGTTGTGTCTTGTGAGGCATGTCATGAGAGTCTTAAAAACTCACCAACTTACATATAGAAGTAAAGAGAAGAAAACTGTGATTCATTTTCTTTTCTGTTCTCTTTTCCCCCGTTTCTGGAAATGCTTTAAATTGTTTGCTAATGGCAGGCTGGAAATTTTAGTTTTTGTAGTGAATCAGTTAAATTCAGTTGGCCAGTAGAATCTAATATCTTCTGATATTCAGTGTGTACTCTACTTTTGTTTGACGTATGTAATGTGATTTTGTACATAGGATTTTATTTTTGAAAAGAGTTAGTATCTTTGGAAATTACAGTTTGTTTCTGTTAATGGTTTTCTGTTCATTTTAAAGTTTATGAAAAGTTACTGCTTGCTTGTTCTACATGCGATCATAATTGTACTGACCAGGTTCTTGTACCCGAAAAGAGAAAGTGAAAGATTATTTTTATTAGACATATAGTAAGCATATCTTGTAATTGACAATGTTAATGTGATAAAATTTTGATAAGCCAACTGTTCCTTATTCATTTTTGTCCACTAAGAGGTTATTTCTCTTTTTCTTTATTATTTTCTTTCATACTTTGGTAAATTTGTTTAGTTTTGCCGAAACCCTACTGTTATGGAGTTTCCTAGGAAGTCATGTTGTGAAAATATGCTCCTGTCTTTGAGTTAATGATACAGTTGTACCTAGTCAATCTTTCTCTTTCTTAAATGTAAGTGGTAAAAAGTTATTGCTCTTTTTAACAAATTCTCTATTTTTTATTTACCCTGATTACGTAGCTTGTATGTACAGGGACTAACGCTTTTTTTCTTTATTTTTTTCCAAATGGTTTTTCCTGTATAAAAATGTTGTTTTAAGAGCCAGGCTTTAAAAGAAAATTAAATATGTACACAAAAATACATGAAAACCCATGAGGAGCCTATTTATTTTTAGCATGAATAAGAAAGTTTGTTTGTTTATATTTTCAAATTTAAATGAGTGTAGGTTTTCTAATCTACTGCTAATGATGACAACACCACTAGCTAGGATGAAAATCTGTGTTTGATGTAAATATGTATGTTGTACCATAGGCTGAAGCTGTGATATGAATTTTTATTGACGTTAGTTTGGGAGATGAGACAGTTGGTAAATATTCTGTTTTTAAGGTGTTCTCTCTCAAAGGATCTGCAGGGTGTACAAAATATTCTGGAACAATGCTGCTGGCTCAACGACAAGGATGGATCATTGTACATTACATTATGCATCTCATTTGACAGATCCTCTGTGTCCTTTTCTTGAAATAACAGCATTAAACAAAGAGGGTACATAGACAAATATACTGTTTTAACAATTGCCGTTGTATTGCCTCAGCCATCTAGTAGTGGAAAGAATTGACTAACAATTTGTGTGCACTCCTCACTTCCCTCCATCAACTTGCCCTACTACGTAACACAGTGGTGTGCTTTCCCATACCCATACTTTATGAATTGGTTCAGATCTTCTCCGATGGCAGTAAACATGGCAAGAGAACTACTGAACTTGTGTTTTAAAATATTCAAAAGATATGTGCTACCTAATTCATTTAGAATTCTTTCAGCTTTACAGCTCAACAAGTTTTAATACTGTGTTATGACTTAAATAAATCTATGGTGTTTTGTTGTGATCAAATAGAATTGTGTGTTCTAACATTTCCCAGATTCTGCTTTATGACAATTTTTTATTGTCAAACATCAGGAGCAACCAAACTTACACTGCAATTTCACACTGAAAATTATTACAACCTTAAACTAAAAGACTTAAAATCCTAGTTTATACAAAGAACTGTACACAATTAGATAGATCTATCATTTTGTCTTCTTTCGAAGAGAGTTACCTTCTCCATGAAATGCTTTAAACTCAACATTGGCATCCTTTCCCTACAAGAAATAAGAGCAAACACTTAAAAAAATTAAAAATAATACTAGGTAATCAGGCAGTCTTTCAGTTTATTTTACATACCTGTGACTCTTTAGATGAGTTTGGTTTGGAATTTCTTAAGAACTTTAGGGTGCCTATTTTGTAATCGTAATCTGGTATACCTCTTTGGTATTGTACTGATTTAGGTGTCGGAACATCTTCAGAAATAGATGAGGACTTTTTCTTTTTTCCATCAAGTCTGTCCAGATTTAAGATTTTAGTGATGTGGTAAATATTTTACAGATCAACATGCACTACACTTTGCTGAGTGAATGCGTACATACATACCTGTTACCTTCACCCTTAAATGCAATGAATCCGGTTGGTTCAGGCATAAGCTCTGCTGGGTCAATTTGCATGTCTTCATCCTTTGCCGTTACTCTCTCTGGCTCTTTGTAACCAACTGGAGGAGCAAAATCAACCTAGGATACAACAAAAAAATGTTTCAATCAATGAAACAATCAAATACCAGCTCAGGTCACATTAATCTGATAAGATGATTACATACATTCATATCACACTCAATTATAGTAACAGCAGGTCCTGGCTTTGTTTCCAAAACACAAAGTTCATAAACTTTATCATTATATTTAATAGCAATTACATCTCCTGTTGTGAGGCAAGCATAGAGGCGGAGAGCATTCTCTAGAACAGCTTTGGGATTTGTGATGTCTAAAAAGTCTGGTGACTGTGGCTGGAAACGTGAAAATGTTGCAACTGGCAGGGATGTACTTTCTACATTTAAAAAGTCTCCCTCTTGAAGCAACAAATTGTGCATCATCTGGAAAAATAATAAATACATTATTCAAAAGATTTTCTCAGAGGATTTGTCAAAACCAGCTTCAACTTCTTGCATCATCTCAGTGTATGGGCTTAAAGGGACATACCCAATGAGGAAGATACACCTTTCCTTCATCTGCAACGAATTCCAACACACCACAATGAGTAATCCTATTGGTAAGTCTATTAGTTAATTTGAAAACCATTGGGTAGATTATATTCAGTCTTGTCAGCTGGTCGAGAGCAGAGGGAGGCATGATAACTGCAAAACAATATTAATATTAAAAATTACAGGAAAAACTGGGAGCAACAACTTGATGTACAATTATGTTTTTTTTACAAAACTTACTTTTACCCCCTCGTTCCACATCATCTCGTTCATTACCAGGCAACATCGATACAGAGAAACATTTATACTGAACATTAAATGGCCGCAGCGTTTCTGGGAACATGTTAAACCCAAACTGGAAAGAAAATATGAAATATAAATTTAGTTGCAGCAGTAGAAGAAAGAAAGCCTGAAAAGTAATGTCAACAATAAATATGGGAAATGAATTAACTAAAAGTTTAGAAGGAATCGCCACTAGTATTTGACAACAAGCTTTATCAAATGGTACAGGTTAATCAAAATCAAATTTATTTTTAAAATAATAAAGGAAGGTACTGAATACAGAGGAAACATCTATATCTCTTCTTTGACAATGTCAGTATGTTGAAACATCAACATAACCTTCAATACATAAATGAATCAGCATGAAAATGACAATGATATTATTACCATTTTGATTGGCTCTTTTACTTGGAGATAGTTAAAAAAGGGCCACTTTGGCTAAAAATTGTTCAAACAACGCGAAATTTCAGAAGAAAAGTCAACTTGATTCAGCAGAAACTTGCAGCAACAAACAATCAGATGGGAGTCCAGACGTTACTGACGTCATGTCAGTGTGAGAAAGGGGTGGGGATGATTGCAGCCGCAGCTGTGGTTTACCCGCCACGTTTGAGTCACGGCGCGAATCGTACCACAATTATGCCAGCCTTGACCAATCGGGTAGCAAGCATTTTTAACTGATATATACTTTCGTAGGGGGAAAAAATGGTGGCTGCATAATTATTTATGCGTATTACTGATTGTGGAGATGAGATTAATTGGAGAAAGGTATTCACCACCAGTATTGCCAGTATGTTCCAAATATCCAGATATAATTTTCAAAAATTGCTTCGGGTACGACAGCTATCCGACAGAGCAGCGGCGGACTTAAGACAAACGCGTTCGCGACTATCTGAAGTAGACTCTAGTGCGTTTATCGCGAAAGCTTCCGCCTCAACCGTTTAAACCCTTCCCTGTTCGTTCCTGCTGTCAGCGGGCAGCGCTCAAATTGGGCCCCTCAGCCTGTCTCCCTCACTCGCGCTGGACTGCAACGGTACCCGAGCGAGACAGAAGAGACTACACCTCTCCCCACTCTATAGGTGAGCAGTGTGCGCCCCCACGGGAGCCTGGCCTCCGCCCCACCCCACCCCGCCCCACCCCGCCCCGCCCCACCCCGCCCCGCCCACACTCCACCCTGGTGCGGAACATTGCCTTCAACGGTTCCCGGTAATGAGCCGGCGACTCACAATGTCCTGGTGGCTCATATTGCTTGGGCGCCCCCTGGCCTGGCCCGCCGAATCTCTTCCCGCCTGCGACTCCTGGAAAAAACAAAACCAATTACCCGCGAACAGAACAGGGACACAGTCAGGTCAGCGCCCGCCCTGCCCTGCCCTGCCCTGCCCTGCCCCACCCCGCCCCGCCCCGCCCCGCCCCGCCCCGCCCCGCCCCGCCCCGCCCCGCCCCGCCCCGCCGGCCCCACACCTGTCTATATATCCGGCGGGAGAACCGGAAGAGCACCTCACTCGTCGCACTTCCCCCCGCCCGGTCGCGCCGGCGTGTGTCAGTAGACCTCAAGAGCCGCAAGACAAGGTAGGAAACTCGGGGGACGTGACGTAGACGTAGACTCCGACAAATCTATACTCAGAGACGGACAAAGTTCATGAACAACGACGTGGCTGAAACTAACCATGGTTCATTATAGTTCGTCCAAGTTTACTGTAATTTTTTAATCGAATTCCAAAGAAGATCAAACATTATTAGCACTGTACACTGAAGTTCAAGGTGCACCGAGTTGACCCAGACTTAATTGACTGCTTTTTGTGAGCAGCTTGCGGCACAGCGCCGTCCCTTGAGATTTTGCGGCCCTTCGGGACAGCCTTGGCCCCGCGCGAGAAAAGTAGTGCAAATGGCCGCAGAGGCTTTTGGGAAAGAGAGGCAGTGGGTTTCAGAGGCGCGGGCCCGGCCGGGCGGGGCCGGGGCGCGCGGGCCGGGTCGGGGTGGGCGTTTTGCGAGGCGCGCGCCTAGTGCGTGATTCGCCGCAAATGACTCGCAACAAAACGCAGGGAGGTGTGGAAAGGCTCGGCTTCATTTGGGAGGATGACAGGGGCGGAGCCAGAAGCCAGTGGCAGCCGGGAGCCAGGTCAGCACCGACAGGACAGCTCGGCTCCCGTCTCCACGCGCGGCCAGAGAGAACGATATTGCGACAAGGCGGGGGTGATCAGTGGTCGACGGGGAAACAATCCTGAATTTTGGCGAACACATTTTGTGAATTTTTGTGAATTTTCGTGAATACTTGGTAAAATTTATAGAATTTTTTGTGAATTCTCACTCTAATTTTACGTAAAATTTTGAGAATTTTCCTGAATTTTTCCTGAATTTTCTGATTTTTTTTCTCAATTTTCCTAAAATGTTATGCATTTTTCAGAATTTCCCTGAATTACGAAGTGTACAGAAATTTTTGAGATGTTTCTCCCTTGTTCGCGCTGAACTTTGAGGAGGAGCCCCACGGGTGCCCTCGACAACCTCCGGGTGGGCGTCTGACAACTCTTACCCCCCCAGGATGCCGCCGTCGACAGGCAGCACTGGGGAGTGGGGTCTTTTTGGGAATGATTTTGGGGGAGGTGGGATTGCCCAATGCGAGCCATGAAGCCGAGGCTCTAATGTGCGCCCTATCGGCATTCGCAGAGACCCACTATGTCGTCATCGGTGATGATCGTCGTCGTCGTCCTGGCGACGTCCCACTGGTCCACCCTGGACGCGTACCCGGTACCGGCGGACGGCCTGGCCTTCTGGAAGATGGTCACCAGCCTTGGCGCGTCCATCTACGGCACGCCCAGCGAGGTGACGGGCGAGCTGCTCAAGAAGTACACGCCCGACTCCGGCGTCAACCCGGAGGAGCTCGGCGAGTACACGCAGGGCGACATCCTGTTCACGAGCAAGGGCGCGGCTGGATCGGCCTTCGCGAGGAACGGCCTCAAGGCGCCCTCGGCGCGCTGGCCCGGCGCCGTCGTCCCCTTCGAGATCTCGTACGGCTTCAGTAAGTAGCGCGCGAAAAGACCCCCACACACACACACACACTCCCCCAAACTGAACACTGGACTGGACACCCAAGTGAACTTACATCAATGTTCGTTTGATCAAGGAAAGTTGTTATTTTTTTTTTAAAGGAATTTCACACATATCGACTCGTGTATGAATGGAAATTCATACATGGAATATGGAATGCATGAATGGGATTTTTTTTTTTTCGAAAGAGCCTCACCATCGCCATTTCTTGCCGTCCCGTCCCGACAGCCCAGCAAGACAAGCAGATGATCCTGAACGCCATGGAGGAGTACCACAAGCACACCTGCATCCGCTTCGTGCCGCGGCGCAACTCGGACGTCGACTACCTCTACATCACCAACGGCAACTCGGGCTGCTGGTCCTCGGTGGGCCGCGTCGGCGGGCGCCAGGAGGTCAACCTGCAGTCGCCCGGCTGCCTCTCCAAGATCGGCACGCCCATGCACGAGCTGATGCACGCCATGGGCTTCATGCACGAGCAGAACCGCTGGGAGCGCGACGACTACGTCACCATCAACTGGCAGCACATCCAGGCCGGTCAGTCGGACCCCCTGAGTCCACGCGATCGTACATCTGTCCTTGTCAGACTCACGTCGCACCTCGCGCCGCGACGGGGCTCCGCCGTGAGTGCGACAAGGACGGAGATGGACCGCTTCACGCTGCCCTGCTGAAATATTTCTTTAGTTCATTCTCCCTCCCTCTCTCTCTCTCTAACACACAGGGCGTAACAACAACTTTGATAAGGCGGACGCGTCCATGACCGACGGTCAAGGGGTCAACTATGACTATCGCAGCGTGATGCATTATTCGGCCAAGGCCTTCTCCAAGGACGGAAGTGACACGATCACGGCCAGGGTAAGTCGGGGTAAGACGGGTAAGTCGGGGAGATGGCACGACATAGTGTTGCGGGTCTGCCTACATGGCAGGGGCCACGTCCCCTTTCGAACAGTAGTAGCGGTAAGCAGACCCTCACGCCTGTGACGAGACTTCTGTTGGGAGTCGTCCACCGTCCACATGCTACTTGCCCGTAGACACGGAAACAAAATGGGTTCGTCGAAACAGCTAATTAATTCGCTGTATTTTCCTTAGGAGAGAATATCAGCTCGTACATCTAATTATTAACTGGAAGAGCTAAGATATAAGCCTCAACAGCTGGTGCTGTTTTTATGTAGACAGCTGTGAGGGCTGATATTTTAGCTCTTTCAGCAATTTAATGAGCTCGACGAGCTAACATTCTCACCCAAGGAAAATACAGCGAATGAATTAGCTGTTACAGCGAATCCATTAATTTCCGTTGAGGTAGTGGTACAAATATTATGCAGTCTCATGAGGTTTAGGACCACCACCGGAGCTAATTGACCAAGAACGTGATACGTTTACCCCTGGGTACAAGTAAGTCTCATAGGAGACCTCTACGGTCTCTGATGGTGGTCGCAAACTAATGGACGACCCACGATATTTTGACCCCCTCCCTCCCGGGGCACGTAGAATGAGCACGACACGCCCCCTCAGGGTGCGCTCGGCGCCGCTGGTGCCTTACCTGTCCGGCCCGGCCCCGGATGGTCGTGGTCTAGCTCCCCTGCTCCATGACGATGCCCTCCGCCGGTGTCCTCCAGGTCGGAGGGGTGTCGATGGGCCAGAGGTCCGGCTTCAGCCGCGGCGACCTCAAGAAGCTGAGGAACATGTACAAGTGCTCGGGCGGCAAGTCCAAGCTGTGAGTGACCGCCTGGTCTGCGCAGGCCTACCGCGGGGAGCTCGGGCAGCGCGAGGGCTTCAGCGAGGGCGACATCCGGAAGCTGCAGTCCATGTACAAGTGCGTCGGCGGCAAGACCATGCTCCAGGACTGAGGGGCAGGGGCGCCTGCAGCGGCCTGCAGCCTGCGGCCTGCTGGGCCTGCTGACCTGTCGAGGACGAGTCTGCTGCGCCTGCAGCGGCCTGCAGCCTGCGGCCTGCTGGGCCTGCTGACCTGTCGAGGACGAGTCTGCTGCGCCTGCAGCGGCCTGCAGCCTGCGGCCTGCTGGGCCTGCTGACCTGTCGAGGACGAGTCTGCTGCGCCTGCAGCGGCCTGCAGCCTGCGGCCTGCTGGGCCTGCTGACCTGTCGAGGACGAGTCTGCTGCGCCTGCAGCGGCCTGCAGTCTGCGGCCTGCTGGGCCTGCTGACCTGTCGAGGACGAGTCTGCTGCGCCTGCAGCGGCCTGCAGCCTGCGGCCTGCTGGGCCTGCTGACCTGTCGAGGACGAGTCTGCTGCGCCTGCAGCGGCCTGCAGCCTGCGGCCTGCTGGGCCTGCTGACCTGTCGAGGACGAGTCTGCTGCGCCTGCAGCGGCCTGCAGCCTGCGGCCTGCTGGGCCTGCTGACCTGTCGAGGACGAGTCTGCTGCGCCTGCTGCGCCTGCTGCTGCTCCTGGTCCTCCTATCGCGTCTCCACGGCGACGAGGCGGCGCCATTGTTCGACGAGACGCGGTCTGCAACGAAGCGGGCGTCGCGACGAGCGACGCCCTCGCGCCTCGCGCAGAGCAGAAACATCACTAACTTACTTACTTACTCGGGAGACTGAGTGTTTCTAGTTTTAATGTAAGATAGCAAGAAGCATGTGAAGAACCTTGTACCAAAGAATGTACTCATTTTTACACAGAGATGATAATAATAATAATAACATTTTTTAAAAATTTAAATTGTGTACGTGTCATTAGTAATGGATGAAGACCCCACAACCCAAACCAGATGGTGCATGAGAGAAAGATTCCACAGGGAAAAAAAAAAAGAAAAAACAAACACGATGCACTTCGAATGAATTTGCGAATAAATGTGTTGTTTGCTATTCGTGCCACGATCCCCGATTTAATAGAACAGATGGCAGTACACGTATTCTAGAGGAAACTGATGCGGCCGGGGTGGGGGGTGGGGGGGTGGGGGGCTGCCCCCCCTCCCCCCGGTTCCTCTTTCTAATGAGGTGCTAAATGCTTCGAGAGGTCAAGGAACGCGTTTGCACTCCGCCCAGCGCCTCCGCGACATATCGCAAGGGGCTTCCGGCTATTTCAACGCCACTTTTGAAAAGTCCACCGCGCTATCTGCGGTGTGCTGACCGTTGACCGCCCGGTTTCGCCCTGTACCTATTTCCTGTCGAGTTAAGTAAAAGAGGGAAGGGTGGGAGGGCGAGCAGGCATGGGGCAGGATGGGGGCGGATAGGGGAGGGGGATGGAGTCGCCGCGATGCCGGCCAGGACTGCGCCTGTCCTGTCCCCACTCCTCACACGCACCCGGGTCAGCGCGAGACATGGACGGCACACTGCTTCTGCTTCTGCCCGTCGCGGCCGCCCTGGCAGCAGGTATATACGCAAAACCATTATTGCACCCGATTGCACGCGCCTACAAGAAGTTTGCAGTTTTTTGTTATTATTTGACAACTTTTCCGCCTCCAATTCTCGTGGAAGGGGTGTCTCACACTTCAGTTAGCCGCGTGGGGTCTGACGGGCTGGTTCTCTTCCAGGAGCCCGAGCTGCCCCATCAGAGCTTTCGGTACGTACTACGGAGGAGGCGCGGTAGCTGCTGTCGCTGGCGGTCAGTGTGACCAGAAAAATAGGCGATGATTAGCGAAAACACCAAAAGAGTGAAGCGGACTGCTTTCTGCGCCTGCCTGCTAGACGACATGCACGCACCTGTCGTCAGATAGACCCTTTCAGCATAGGCGAAGTGAAGAACATGGTGAGGAACAACAAGACCGGAAACAGTTGTTTTTTATCAACCAAATGTTCCCAAAACACTTGAATAAAATGCAGGTCGAATCGTTTTAATATTGTATACATTTTATTTAAGTTTTCATGAAAGTTTGGGTCATGAAAAGCAAATGTTTCCGGACTGTTGTTCTTCGCCTTGTTCTTCACTTTGCTAATGCTGAAAGGGTCTATTCAGAAGAGCGCTTTCGTATCTCTGTCCTTGTCACGCTTGGGTCTCGGCCAGGCGTGAGTGAGAGGGCACTACAAAACGTTCTTCTGAATCTGGGGGCTGTGCTAGGGTCTCGCCTAGTTGGCAAGCGGTAGCAGCAGACGCAGCCCAGCCCGCCTCCTCCGCCGTGTTTCAGTTAAATTGCCTAACTTTCTGCCAGCACGTCGATGACGGTCCGCTACGGCTGCTGCTGGTGCGCAGGTGATCCGCGTGGTGCCCGGGCCCGGGGCGCCGGCGCCGCTGCTGGTCCCCGGCGGCGTGGACGACGACGTGCTGATGGTGCCGGTGGCGGGTGGGCCGTTGGCCGTGGCCGAGCTCGCCCAGGGCGACGAGGAGGAGGAGGAGGAGGAGGGCGAGGGTGAGGAGGACCCGTGGGTCGTCATCTCCAGCTGGCTGGGGCTGGACGGGACCACGGACGCCCCCGCAGCCCCGGCGGCCCGCGACGGGGGCCCGCTCAAGTACTTCTCCGCCATCCAGAGCATGCGGTCGCAGCCGGAGGACGGCGGAGACGGCGTCGTCGTGCTCCGTGTGGGCCGCGGGCTCAAGTCAGCGCAGGAGGACGCCCTCCATGAGGTACGGCAGCACCACCGCACCACCCAAAGCTGTCGAAAAGCTAAACAGCTCGGTCCGAGACAAAAAAAAAACAAAAAAAAACGTTTTTTCCCGGCTTTAAAGCTTTTTTGCCGCAGACCCAAGATTTTACTGACACCGAAACATTATTATTTTTTCCTCGGGAACAAAGTCAGGCGGATTAAACATCCGTCTGTTGCCGGGAAGGGGAAATTTTTCTCAGTGTGAGTGTGTGAATGCCGCACACTTGTAGTCGTGTGATTTTCCCCTCAAAAATTCTTACACGTCTTCATTAGAAGTGTGTGATATTCATACGTCCGGGTATCCCAAGTCGCATGAAGTGACAATCTGCTTGTTGTCGACAGGGGCGGGAGAGCCGCGTGCTGGAGCAGCTGGAGGAGGAGGAGGATAGAAGTCCTCTGGCCGACCAGAAGGAGGAGGCCCTTCTCGAGGACGGGCAGGACGGTGTCGAGCGGCAGCCCCAGCCCCGCGCGAGGCGCGCGCTCCGCCTGGTCGTGCGGCCCGTGCGACAGGCGGGCCAGGAGGAGGCCGGGGCCGGGGCCGGGGCCGGGGCCGGGGCCGGGGCCGGGGCCGGGGCCGGGGCCGGGGCCGGGGCCGGGCGCGCCGATGCATCATCGCCAGCACCGCCCGCCGCGCCCGGCTCCTTCCTCGAGACCGTGCAGAACCAGCTGCCCGGCCAGCTGCAGGGGCTGGGCGGCGCCATGGAGGACTCGCGGATGATCGTCGGCACCTTCCAGGCCGTCATCATGCCCGGCTCCGCCGCCACGGATCTCGGCCAGCAGATCCAGGGCTTCATCTCCAACATGCCACAAGTGCCACAGCTCCCCGCAGGCGGCTGACCGGCTCATCACTCTGAGAGTCTCTCTACACGCGGCGCGAGGAGAAGACAAACTCGGAGTTTTCAGGAAACAAATCACGTTACATTTTCTTGAAAATTTGTCCCTAGATTCCCGGGCGGAAGGAACTTAAGTCTACACTCCATCACTGAAGTAAAAATTTGATGAACATCGAACTTAATTTTACGTACGAGAATAAGTTATGTCTGAGTCAAGTGAAAGTGAACAATACCTATTCACTCAGAGTTAATTTTAAGTATAGAAATATCCAAGGAAAGTTAACTTAAAGTTCACAAAACTTAACTAAAACTATACAAAAACTACCAGTTTTTTCGACATTCGTAAGTTTTTCGGGAAGTTTTTGCGTAGTTTTCGGAAGTATTCAGTTAAGTTTTTGTATACTTTGTAGTTTAGTTGAGATATACTTTGTCTTCACATTTTCTGATCATAGAGTGCACTCCTGCTTTGACCATATCTCAACTATAAAAAGAATGTCAAAAATTTTGCGGGGAAAAAAGATTTTTGGATCCTACTTTCCTATGCTTCTTTTACTCTGAGATTTCTCCCTTCGTATTGTAGTACAGTAGACACTTTTAATTTCATTGTTTGAACGTACCGTACATAGACCTTACTTGATGCGGAGTTGAACCTCGGACCTCGATACTCGGAACCCGTGATGCTGACCACCAGACCACAGGGACGAGGTTAAGGAATGTCTGTCTCGTCCCCAAGTGACTCCGGAGCCCATCCCGTAGCCGGCGCGGGCGGTCGACCTGACCTACCAGGTAGCCGGCCGGTCGGCTTAGTCAGGGGATTAGTGACAGTGACACACCCCAGGTAGAACGGAGTTGCATCCGTGCGAGATACTATTACTTTCAGACTCTCAAAAGACCGCTCATTATGTACCTTGCCCAAAAGCAAGCTTCTTCAGACTTTTTCGTCGTTGTGAAACGCAGAGCAGAGCGCAATCTGATTCAAAAGGAAAGTACCTACATGGTTTTCACGACATTGATGATTTGCCGTTATTCCTACGGTTGTTTTGATTTAAAGAACAAAGGGAAACATTAATTGAAATGTAAAACATCTAAAAGACAGGGTAAGACACTGTGTCGGCGCTCGGCTGGTTACCTCCAAGGTTGTTGTGCGGTGTCCACGGTGGACAGTCCACCGATAATCCTGCACTGTGCCGCTGGCATAGGGTAGAGAGGGTCGTGGTAATCCCGTGCGAGGTGCGAGCCGGCGGCGCAGGGTCAAACATAAGGGATTTCCGTCCAGACCATGGTGGAGAGAGATACGTTGGGGACACTGAGCCGCTCCGCGCCTACCTGGGAATGTCCCAGTTTTGGATTTTGGATCCATTTTTAGTTCCGCCGGGCTCGCGTGCGCCGCGCTGTACGCATGCTATATTCAATTAAGAAATGTTCGTTTCCACGCTCAGCGCAGCGCGCGCTCACACGGGCGTGAGGCGGGCAAGCGGGGGAGCGGGGAGCAGGGTGGGGAGCGGCGCGACGCTCAGCTTCCCCTCCCCGCTCCCTGCCCCTCGCCCGCCTAACGCCCGCGTGAGCGCGCGCTGCGCTGAGCGTGGAAACGAACATTTCTTAATTGAATATAGCAGCAGAGTGTACCAGGGCGTGGCGTGGCGGTACGCGCCGTGGTCCAGACGATCGAGAAGGCACAGAATGTTAAGAAAAAAGGGGGAAATATATTAAACGGAAAAGAACACATAACTCTTAATTGTGAAACAAACTTGGACATAACTAGGAGAAAACAAATTCTGTAGAATGTATTGAACGCAAAAGTGCTCAAAACTCTTAACTGTGAAACGAACTCAGACATAACCAGGAGATAAGATTTTAGTGCAAAAAATCTGTAATCATAAATTAACTTTGAAAGTGAACTTTACGTTAGCGAAAACTTCTCGTTAAGTCATGACAAAGGTATACCTATGTCTATCAGGTAGACTCAACACATAGTATACTTTCCGATAACTTTTGGTGTACTTTCCAACTTAACTCCGAAGTACACTTTGCCATGTATACCTACAGGTATAGTTTTAGTTAACTTCCTTCCGCCCGGGTTTTCTATAATTTTTCCCGAATTTTACTGAACCGAGGCGAAAAGGATTCAGAGTTGTTAAAACCTCCTGGGCTGGCGTTCGCGGGCGGGCTAGACTGGACTGGGACCCGGATTGTCCCTGGTACAAAAGAGCCACATCCCTCGAGTCGACGGGCTCTGGTGGTCGTCGATGAACACGCCCGGCCCGAGCAGGCCGGCTACGTCACCGAACGTTAACATCCTGCTCTGCAAAACTACGTGAATAAGAACATGTGGCTGTGAATCGTCTTCCGTCAAGGAGGCTTGATCGAAATAAAGATTAATAAAAAGGCGCTTTGAATCGCCCCCGTGTATGGTTACTCTCCGCCTAGCCGTGTCTGAGCGAGGATCAACGCCCCACACTACTAACTCATTCACATCTAGTTGAAGACATTGTGGCCCCGACCACGGCGTTTTCATTATCGCGCGCAGATTATCCTGAGTTCCGCACGAGGATCCCATACAGGCGGGTAATTCTAGAGGCAGCCCGTAAACCAGGCAAGGGGAAAAATTGGTAGTTAACACGGACACGGACGGACACGAACGACGTCGTCCGGTACATCGAGTCCTACCTCGAGGCATGTTTGACGAGTTTTCTTTCCCGCGGGGGTCTGGCGGGGCCGATGGGCCCTGGGCCCCGCCCCGACTTCTTTACACGTCCGAGTCGGGTTCGCTTCACTCCGGATAGCTATCGCTTGTAAAACATGAGGAGAAGCGAGTGCGGGAGACGGAAACTAGTCCAAAGTCAAAGCTGAAACTAAGCAACTTCAGGGGAAAGAATTCTGTGTTAAGTACTTCACTTTATCTGTCAAGTGAACATTGCACATGACGGTGACGACCGACATCTCTTGTTAGTCAGGGCGTGTCTATGAGTGGTGGCCTAGGGGTCCTTCACACACACAAAAAATCAGTCCACACACCCTACAACACAATCAGTAAAAAAAAAATCAGAGAAAAAAAAAGTCTACATCGGTTGTCCGACCTTTTTTTGTCCGACCTCGGGATTTTTGCGGCCGCCGCCGTCACACGTTTCTTTTTGTCCGACCTCATTTTGTCCGACCTGGCAGTCGGGGTGTCATAGTTATTTTTCTGTCCTACCTCGTTTTCTCCGTCCCCAACGATCCGTTAGAGTCGCCTGCTATCCTCTGCGATGCAGCTCGATTGTCCGACCTGATACGTTTCCCCAAATCTGAAAAAGTGCCTGGATTTTTTCCGACCTTGTTTACACGGGTGAAATGGAGCAGGAATATGTATCATGGTCGGAGCATGCACCGAAAAACTGGTACATCACCTCAAATTCAATTTTTTAAAGGATATTTTTTAGAAAATTGAAAAATTGGTAGGCCCCTACCTAACTCGCAACCTGCGAGCCCCGCCTGCTTAACTTCGGAGTTCTGATGGGATCCGGTGTGTTCCAGGCGACCGCCACCCCACGGGCACGAGAAGTCCTCTCCGCTTCGGGGAGAGTCCCCGCTTAAGGCTGGCGGCCTGTCAGGCCCGCCGTACTACCCTATTTAAACAGCGCCTTGAAGCCGTAGGTAGCATTTCGGACCAACGACTGGGCACCACCGGACCGCATGACCGGTCAGTGGGAGGTAGAGGCAAGGCAGGACGATAGAGGGGGAGAAAAGCAGAAAGAGAAGTTTTTGCGGAAGAGTAAGCGTACGGTTGGTTAGACCTGTACTGACCCGCTCCCGCACAGGTCATGGAAAAGCTGTTTACTAAGGAGCCAGATTCATAGGCCTTACTTCCCCACGAGGGACCACCCCCCGTGGCATGGGACGGAACTTCCTGACAACTCGCTTTCGCTGCCAGAGAAGAACCTACCTGGGAATTGAACCCAGGCCCCAAGTGCCGAGTCTCATGACACCCCGCGGCTTTCGTGGTACTAAGACCACTAGACCGTCGGCGATTCCACGAGGGAGCTCCGTTGAAATGGGGGGTTTGAATTCCACGCCAAGCTGCTGTCCTCGGAAAAATTTATATTTTATAGCAAGATTTGAACCCGGGTTCTGCGGCCCGCGGATCATCACTATGCCGGCACGGCTATGACGCCACGGTACGAGCCGGCTTTCCACTAGGGGTGACGCTGCGAAGAGCCGCAGTCGCAGACGAACCCGTACCGCCGTACCGGTGGCGTCATCAGTACGCCTGCTCTCCTTGCTCTGGGACAGCCAAGCCGCGTGGCGACTTTGGTATCCACTTATTTGACGCCGTTAGGAGTATTGGGTGGGCACAGGTTCGAATACCGATCACAAATATTTTTTTCGAAGTAGCTTTGTCTCTTTCAGTTGCCCGAGGCACAAGTACAGTGGATAAAAAGGATTAAGTAGGTAAAAAATAAATCAAAACAAATCCGCACACTGGATGTGCTTCGAAGAAGAGTCACGAAAAACCTGAAAAATCAGAAAAATCAGAAAAATCGGTGTGCGCTTGAATTTATATGGTGAAGGACCCCTCGGTGGCGGCCCCTTTGGCCCTTCGGGTTCGGTACACTTATGGCCCCGGGTCGCACCGGTCGCACTCATCGGGATCTAGCCTCCGTAATGACACTCGACCGTTTTCTCTCTTGAATCCTCATTTATCTATCTATCCATCCATCTATCTATCTATCTATCTATCTATCTATCTATCTATCTATCTATCTATCTATCTATCTATCTATCTATCTATCTATCTATCTATCTATCTATCTATCTATCTTTCTATCTATCTATCTATCTTTCTATCTTTCTATCTATCTATCTATCTATCTATCTATCTATCTATCTATCTATCTATCTATCTATCTATCTATCTATCTATCTATCTATCTATCTATCTATCTATCTATCTATCTATCTATCTATCTATCTATCTATTCAATCACTATGAGAATGCACATTTGAACCAATTTATTTTTTTACTCATTATCGAAGAAATTCATGGTGGAGTCAGAAAAATTCTTTCAAATAACTGTACTTACACCGCGTTTGCTAAGTAGGGGAAGGTGGGGACCATTGGGACGGATTTTTTCTGTTTGCTCTAGATTGGAAACCGTGTGAGTAAGATTGATCGGTATTGGCCCAGATTGTAAATTGAAGTGTTGTCTATCGTAAAAGAAAGCCCTCAGATATCAGTTTGCTAAGTCTTTGTCAGCAGGTGAATTTTTCGAAAGTGTGTCGCTTGTCCCAATGTTCCCCGGTACGGGGTACAATGGGACACTCATAAGAAACCATGGAATGGGGTACATTGGGACACACAAAATTTGACTTATGACTGCACAACATCCATACCGTGTTGTAGTCTAGAACTCTATAGAACCATGATTGGAGTCAGGGTATTGCAAAAAAAGACTTTTTTAGAATTTTTAAAGTGTCACATCGGACACTTCTCTGGTGAGCTGTCCCAATGTTTACCTATCGCTCTTATCGTGCTTTAGTCCTTTCCTTTTCGGTATTTTGAGATTCAACTCAAAACCCAACGCTGGTAATTGTGTCGTCAGAAACTGCCTATCGGTGAGCCACCTTGCCGATTTTCTATCGCAACTTAGTAAACGCTCAGAATGGGAAACTGATCTGAAACGTCACCTTAGTTTTCACCACTTTTGGACCTTATTTTCGTTTGACATTTTCTGTACTTAAAACATGTTCAGCCAGCCCCCAATCATTAATGCCACGACGAAGAACTCTTTAGTGCAAAACGTGGCCAATTTTTTCAGCATCTGAATACTGTTAGAAATAGATGATATCGCCTCTGTCCCATTGTACCCCGTGTCCCACTGTACCCCACCTTCCCCTATGAAAAAAATGTGAATTTACTGGTCGCGCTATTATGCTTCACGTATAATGCTAGGTATCTGTGACATCGGTGACAAAGAAACAAGAAAGCGCACGGACCAGTTTCGCCGAAAAAAAGGGGCGCGACATGTATACGGATGGTGTCCGCCGTGGCGACTGAATGGGCGGTATTTCAACGCTAAAGGGCTCCAGCGATATGCATATGTAGGCCGCGGGCCGGGCGGCCCGGCAAGGCGCAAGATACTAGAGCGCCTAGTTGGCCGGCTCAGCCCAGTCCGCCACCGGGACTTGCTCGATCCCCGCCGTCCCGCAGGGCGGCAGTCACTCGGGCACCATGAAGCCGCCGGGAGGCTCTGTGAGCGCCGTCACAGCCGTGCTGGCCGCCTTCGGTGAGAGTTACAGAAACTCGCGTTGCCAGTGACTTCGCGTCGAGGGGGAAACAACTCTGAATTTTGGTGTAAACATTTTGTGAATTTTCCTGATTTTGAATTTCACCAATTTTTTTTCTCATTTTTTTTCTCTGAATTACGAGAGGTGTACAAAAACAAGCAGGCTGATACATTCGTATCATCTGCTAAAAATCAGAGTTATTTCCCTCTCGCTTTGCGTGCTGCCTGCAGTCTAACAGTGACTTACTGCTCTGTGCATCAGGTATCCTGGTCGGGAGCTGCGTGCAGGCGGCTAGCCTCCATGGAGAAGGCCTCGACGATGACGACGGTGAACCTGGAGGCGCCGAGGCCAAGGGCTTCTTCGAGAACATCGGCTCCGCCATCCATAAAGTGATCGGCAACAAGAAGCCCACTGCGCCGCCCACCGGACCTACGTACACCACCACGACCGGAAAGCCAGACCCTTCAACGCCCACCTCGGAGGCTTCCACTTCAGAGGCATGCACGGAGACGTCCACGCCGGAAGCGTCTTCCTCAACCAACTCTTGGGAGACAGTCTGTTACAGTTGTCCCGACCCCGACCCCGGCCTCGATATTTTTGGTCCTGCTACTGGCTCCGGTAGCAGCAGCTCCAGTGGCAGCTCTAACTCAGGGTCGGGTACCGGCGGCAGCTTCAGTGGCAGCTCCAGCGGCAGCTCCAGCGGCAGCACAAGCGGCATCACAAGCGGCAGCACAAGCGGCAGCACAAGCGGCAGCACAAGCGGCAGCACAAGCGGCAGCACAAGCGGCAGCACAAGCGGCAGCACAAGCGGCAGCACAAGCGGCAGCACAAGCGGCAGCACAAGCGGCAGCACAAGCGGCAGCACAAGCGGCAGCACAAGCGGCAGCACAAGCGGCAGCACAAGCGGCAGCACAAGCGGCAGCACAAGCGGCAGCACAAGCGGCAGCACAAGCGGCAGCACAAGCGGCAGCACAAGCGGAAGCACAAGCGGAAGCACAAGCGGAAGCACAAGCGGAAACACAAGCGGAAGCTCAAGCGGAAGCTCAAGCAGCAGCACAAGCGGCAGCACAAGCGGCAGCACAAGCGGTAGCTCCAGCGGTAGCTCCAGCGGTAGCTCCAGCGGTAGCTCCAGCGGTAGCTCCAGCGGTAGCTCCACCAGTTCCACCAGCTCCAGCACCTCCAGCGCCACCGCCGGCAGCCCGGGCGAGGAGGACATCCTGGGCGGTGTGGACTGGGAGGACGTGTTCGGCCCTCTCCATGAGGAGGAGGTCGAGGCGGCCCAGCAGGCCCAGCAGGAGCAGCAGGACCCGCAGGGCAGCATTTCTCTCGCCGATTAATAAATCCATTCCATGCAGTGTTGCCAGAAAGTTAGGCAAAAGTCCCACCCAATACACCTGTGCGTAACGGGACTGTATCCCAGCCTGCCTACTAGGCAACATCCGTGTACGAGTGCAGGGGAGTTGCCTAGTAGGCAGGCGAAGATACAGTCCCGTTACGTACAGGTGTATTGGGAGGGATTTTTGCCTAACTTTCTGGCAACACTGTTCCATTTGAATGATCCCAGCTCAGCGCGGAACCCGAGTTTTCCCTGCGTTAAAACCCGACAACGTGACACTGCTGCCCGTGTTATTGTTCGCAGTTCGCACCAGCAGAGTTCTTCATCCTCAGGAGCAGACTCAGGCTCATCCCAGGCACGGCCGTGGCGGGGCGAAGGGGAAGGGGGGGAGAGCGGGGGGGGGGAGCGTCTAGCCCTTGGACGCCCCGCTTGCCCTGCCCCTGCCTTGCCCTGCCACGTCGAGACGACCAGACTGGCACGGATGTTGCCAAACGATGGGGGCAACACCGTCCGACCCGACAGTAGATCACAGCCAGTGAATGGCTTTGTGCCCCTCCCCCCCCCCCTCCTCTCCCCGGTGACATCTCTCACTTGTTTTACTCGGGCGCAAGGAGAGAGAGAGAGAGAAAGAGAGAGAGAGAGAGAGAGAGAGAGAGAGAGAGAGAGAGAGAGAGAGAGAGAGAGAGAGAGAGAGAGAGAGACGGCCAGCGACGGGCAGGGCAGGGAATCGTCCGTGAGGACATCAACATCGTCGCGTTCGTTCGAGGAGAGGAAAAAAAGGCGCATCCTCCCCCACCTCCGTCCTCTGGTTACTGCGGCCCGCCACGCCACTCCTCGGCAAGGTGCAGCGGCAGGGCAGCTCAGCTGCAGCTGCTCTGAGATACGGCACACTCCCGGGCCGGGGCGGGCCGGGGCCGTTGTGCGCCTGGCCGTGCGCGCCTGTTCGTCACACCGTCACGCCAGACGTCACACCGGACGATCGTCGACGGCGACGGCGACGGGGCCTGTATGTGGCGGGCGCGGCGCGGGGGGAAGCGCAGCCGAACGCAAAGGTCAAATACTGAAATTTTTCTGGAATACTACGAAATTTGCGCGGCCGTCGCCATCGGGAGGGGGGGCTTCTATGACGGATGCCGTCGTCTTCCGGTGCTTCCGGTCTCTGCGCGGGTCAGTGCGCGCCGCACCGCTCCGTCAAGGGCGCCACTGAGCCCTGAGCGCCGAGCGCAGACTGCAGCTGGGAGGCGCTCCGGAGCGGCCCGGACCTACCGGGACCTACCGGTCGACTTCCGACCGGAAGCGCAGCGCGCCGCGCGCCTCGCGACACGATGCGCTGCAGCGCTCAGTTCCCAGGGGACGGGAGGTGGGGGGGGGGGGGCTGCCAGAAAAGTAGGCAATGAGCAGCCCAGACACACAGTGGCGTTAAGCGGGCTGCATCTACGCCGGCCTAAGCTGGTCCATGGTACAGATGCGCATATGCATGTTGCCGTTGCCTAGTAGGCAGCAGCCCGCTTTACTCCGCCGTGTTTGGGCTACTTATTACCTACTTTTCTGGCAACACTGCCCGCCTCGCGCCCGCCGCGTACCGGCTCGGCCCCGTCTCTCATGCTGACGTCATCCTGGTCACGATTACGATGACGTCGCTTTGCTTTTTGTCGCTCGCAGTGACGGCGACCAGGGCGCGGGGCGGGGCGGGGTGTGGGCGAGGCGGCTAGTGTGGTTTCGGAAAGCGAAAAGTTTGAAATTGTGTCCAAACTGTAGTTGGAATTAGTACGCGGCCGGCGAGGAGCACGTGTGCCTGCGGCCTGCGGCAGGCCAAGGGCGGCACGGGCGCGTCGAATGAGTTGCCTATCTCATCCCCAACACGCTGCTGTTCACAGGGCGCGGCGCGGGGGCGGCGCCAGGCGCCAGGTCTGTCCTCCTGGGATCAATTCAACCGAGGGGGAATTCTCATCGAAAAATCTTGTGCGGACTACTCTAATATTATATTAGTATTACACGGTATTACACCCTAGTATTACTCACAAGTTTTAATCACTAAATCACATTAGATTACACGGTAAAAACGATGTTTAATTTTTTGAGGAAAAAGGGAAAACTTCGAGGACCTTGTATACTTTGAGGCAAACTCCTCCGATTTTGAGGAAATCTCATTAAAAATTGTGGAGATTCCCCTAATTTTTTGAGGAGTCTTCCTCAAAATCTAAAGAGTTCCCTCAAGGTATACAAGGTCCTCAAAGTTTTCCCTTTTTCCTCAAAAAATCAGACATCGTTTTTACCGTGTAGGTGTACAACGTATTACAGACGTGAATTCCCCCTCGAATTCATTCCTCTCATTTCGCGCTAATTGGTGGACCACTTGAAGTGTTCCTTGGAGACATCGTAAATTCTATTTCATAAAAGGGCTGCCCTTGGATATTCCTTCTCCTGCTGCTGCTTCTGCCGCTCCTGCGACGGATCCATCACTCGGTTGAGGAACGTATTACTGATTGCCAGTGATCACCAACAGTTTTCGGTAGGACTTTCGAGGAAAGTTTGAAATTCGTGTATATGCGTAACAACTTAATGAGAGAAAACCCGAAACAATTTGAAAAGCAACGACTTCAGAAAACAAATTTTTGGTATGCGATTTCTAGTTTTAAGCGGACAAAACGTACGCAAGATTTCCAGATTGGTGGACCCTTCGCGCTGCTCCTGCTGCTGCTCCTGCTGCTGCTCCTGCTGCTCCTGCTGCTCCTGCTGCTGCTCCTGCTGCTGCTCCCGCAGCTCCTGCTGCTCCTGCTGCTCCTGCTGCCGCTCCTGCTGCCGCTCCTGCTGCTGCTCCTGCTGCTGCTCCTGCTGCTCCTGCTGCTCTTGCTGCTGCTCCTGCTGCTGCTCCCGCAGCTCCTGCTGCTCCTGCTGCTCCTGCTGCTGCTCCTGCTGCTGCTCCCGCAGCTCCTGCTGCTGTTCCTGTTGCTCCTCCTGCTGCTCGTGCTCCTCTTGCTCCTCCTGCTGCTCTTGTTGCTACTCCTGCTGCTGCTCCTGTTGCTACTCCTGCTGCTCCTGCTGCCCCGCCCGTTAGGGGGACGCACGAGCGAGTTGTCGCAGGTAAAGGGTTACTCGCCTGCGCGGCGCTGAGGACCGCCCAGGGCCGCCGCGGCGTGGTGAAGGGTCCCCGGCCCCGGCGCGGCGCCTCTCGCTCAACGTGCTCTCGTGACCGGAAAGTTTCCTGTATTTTTACGACAATAACAACAACACAGAAGACGTGGCCGCGGCTGGCCTGTATGTACCTTTATCGTTGCCTGGAGGGGAGGGGGAGAGGGGGGCCAGCTACATGAGGGAGGAAGGGAAGGGAGGGGGGCTGCAAAGGTCATCGGCGGAACGGAACGGAACGGACCGGACCGTCCGTACCACATAATATGAGCTCAGCCACTGTAAACCGCGCTAATGCCATCGCGCGTCAGCAGCCCTCATCTTCAAAGGGCGACACTCTTAAGACCACCAGCGCACATACGCACACACGCTCTGTCTCTCTCTCGCACTCACAGGTGGGCGCGCACACTCACGCACTCAAACACACGGTCGCGCGCGCGCGCGCGAGGTGGATAGTAAAATTAAAAGTCGGTCGAACATTACGAAGTGAGACTCGCGCGATAAACATCGTCTAATTCGCTGCGAGAGCAACCAGGCGGGTCTGGCAGGCAGGCGGCGATGGGCCAATCATGGAGAGCAAAGCGGGCCGTAGTGATCACTGGGCCTCCTCCTCCTCCTCCTCCTCCTCTTGGACCCGACAATGCTATGCCACGGGGCGGGGCGGGGGAGGGGCAGGCGCGTGCACGCGTCTGGCTGTAGCAACCCGCCTGAGGGCGTTGGAGATGGAGAACTCGACCGCCGTGTCCCCGGCGGGGCGGGGCGGGGCTGCGGGCGGGGCAGTGCGGGACGGAGGGGGGAGGGGCCCATCCCTACCCGAAACAGCTTTGCGCGGGCGAGAGTGACGGCGAGAGAGTGTGTAGAGGACAGAGAGGGACACACAGTCATTTTGACGACCTTTAGAGACGGTTTTTATTTTATTTTCGAACGAGTCGTTGCGGTCGTTTTTATATCGAGATCGCGATGCGAGTTGCGTTCGCGTGCGAGCTCTGCAATGCGAACGCCCTGAGCTCGGCTCACGTCTCTCCACTGCTGCTCTCCTGCATGGTGGGGCGGTGTGAGAGGAGGGAGGCGTTCCTCACGGTCAGGGACGATACGAGCTGAGCCGAGCTCCGGGGCTGTGCGCTGTGCGTTCTGCCCGGGCGAGGCGGGCCGGGCCGGGCCGGGCCGGGCCGGGGCACTGCAGCCATTCTAATGACTCGAACGAATCCACCACTGCAGGACGCGAACGCGTGTAGCGCGGCAGGGCGGGGCAGAGCGGCGCGGGGCAGGAGGCTGCGCTGGGGTTACTGCAACTTCTATACGGCAGACTCTTGCCAGCACCTCTGCATTTAAAGATGGAGCCATATTCAGTTTTTCTTTTCCGCTCATCCTCCCGAAACAACGAGTATTACGGAAGCAGCGGCCGTGTGTGCGTGCCGCGCCTGCAGGCTGGAGTGCGATGCCCGCAGGAGCCGCAGGCCTGTCGGCGCCAAAACGGGTAAAAAAAAAAGTAGAGGGGAACTCCTCTGCATTATGTATTCTTTGCTTTTTTTTTACCAACACACACACACACGAGCACGCAGCACACATAAACACAGACAGACAGATGCGTGCGTCTTCTTGTATCTCATGCGTCCGCCGTTTTGGTTCGGGTCAACGTCCCATCCCGCTCAACGACCGAGCCTCGTCCCCACGCACCACCTGCGTTGACCCCGGGGGGCTTGAGCGGCTTGAGATGGGTCACCGGTAGCCGGAGGTGTGAAGTGCTCGGTCGCGGAGGCACGACTCTGAAGAACGGACCCCATCCTCTCCCCACGGGGGCGCTTCAACGCACTTCAAGCAAGATCCCCTCCAGAATCCAGCTACTGTCACACTGGTTTGTAAAATGCCACACAGTTGCACAAGTAAACATGCATTGACGCACACGTACTTGAACAAACAGTATCGTGTCAATGTTCCCGGAAATTTCACACAACTGAAGGCTACGTCTATGAATGAAAATTTGATACAACTACAAGTGTTCGACATTCACACTCTTAGATTCTCTGTGCACGTGCGCGGCCTATTAACTCAGGAACAATCCGTGCAGAACATGCCGTCTCTCTCTTCTACGCCCCGGGCGGTGTTCCTTGTACCCCCTGTTTCGGTCGTCGGTTTTTCCCCTCGTGGATCCGGGCTGCTGTCTGCTGATTGATTCACGGTCGAAGAACACCGCGACCCGCTTCGCCCCGCCTCGCCCCGCCCCGCCGCGCCTCACCCAGCCCCGCCCCACCCCACCACGCCCCGTCCGAGTGACGAACAGCTTCGTGAGGCGCAGCGCAGCCGCAGAACGTCTTCCGAGGATATCAGTGGCGATTGTTGGTTCGCGGAGCCGCCGCCGCCGCCAGCGCCAGGCCAGGTCCGGGGTGAGCGTGAGCCGGAGAGGGCTGCTGATGTATACTACTGTGCCGGAGACCACCGGCCACGCCGCGGAGTATATAGTATATATAGTATAGTATAGTATAGTATAGTATAGTATAGTATAGTATAGTATAGTATAGTATAGTATAGTATAGTATAGTATAGTATAGTATAGTATAGTATAGTATAGTATAGTATAGTATAGTATAGTATAGTATAGTATAGTATAGTATTGTCAAGTGGGCGAAACATCTGACATTTTTGTACACCTCGTGATTCAGGAAAATTCAGCAAATTTTCGAAAAATCCACAAAAATCCAGGAAAAACTGGAAAAATCACGAAATATGTGTACACCGAAGTTCAGAGTTGTTTGCCCCTCGAGTATAGTACAGTTAGAGGCGAGGTTAGAGGGTCTCTCGGGGTCAAAAGTGATTAAGAAAAACTGAGGCGGCCGGGGTGCACGCGACTCTCGAGCGATTATGATTTACAACCGTCTGCCGACACGTTACTCGTTCGAAACGGTGCTCTTCATTGTCTCGCCGCGCGCACCGCGCCTCATCCGCGCCGAGCTGAGGGCTGGCGAGCTGGACAACGCCATTCTGAGGAATACCCGCGGGAAGGAAGCAGGTGCGTCGGGAGCGAGCGCTGCTCTGGATAATCTCCAGGATGAAATCTCTCTGGAAGCTGGAGGGCAAAAGGTCCGCGGAGGGCGTGAGAAGCACGTGCGGGAAGAGAGGGGGTAGGAGGATCAGGATCTGACGAGGAGGAGGAAGGAGAGAGAAAGAGAGAGAGAGAGAGAGAGACAGAGATAGAGGAGCAGGGGAGGAGCGGCCACCTAGGAAATTAGAATGAAAATTTCACTCTCGCCTTTGATGACGTCTGTCTGTGGTGGCCTAGAGGCATGAGGTGTCCGGTGGGCGCGGGCGGGGACCGGAGGGCGGGGACCCCTTTGTGTGACTGTCTACTCCACTGCTGATCCAGATCCCCATGCTGCTGGCGCTGCTGCCGCAGCCCCGCCGACCTGGAGGCTTTCACCGGACCGGCCGCATCAAGCCCCTCTTCTTTTTCCTTTCTCACCCGCGGCAGACAGTGTCGATGAAGTGGCGAGCCGCTGCGCAGTCATCGCTGTGGGTACCGCGCGTGTCCATGGTACACCACTTCTGCTAGGCCTGCAAAACGTTGTCTTTTCCTGTTAAGAGTTTATTCTCTTCGTGACTCGAAAATATCAACATGAAATGTATGACCTGCTGGAAAACAAAACGCATGTGGTAATCCCTGTCGGTACGGCAGCAGTAAACAAACTGGGCGGGATACGCGGGAAGTAATGAAAGCGGTTTGGGGAATCGAAATTCCTGTGAGTCGTCGTCTCATCAGCGAGCGGGCGTTTTATCCCGCAGCGCGGGGCGCGGGGCGCGGGGCGCGGGGCGCGGAGCGCGGGGCGCGGAGCGCGGGGCGTGGTACGAAGCTATCGGGTAACAGGCCATGCTATCTGGGATTGGATCGGCGGCGCGCAGCTTCACGACCGGGCCGGGCCGGGGCGGGGCGGGGCGGACCCCAGCGCGGCGCGCGGCCGGCCCGCGGACTTCCCCCGAGCCAGCGCCGTCGTCCGTCCGCCCGCGTCCGCCCGCGTCCGCCCGCGACCTCAACGGGTGCTAAGTTTGCTCCGCGGGGAGGGTGGGGAAGGTGAGGGGGAACGCCGCGCTTCCAGGAACGATTTTCAGGCTCTTAAAAATTCTGCGCCTTATTCCCGCGCAGGACCGTGCTGGTATGGGACGTTCCGCGTGCTGCTGACGCCGCCGTATCCAGCCCCCACCCCGCCCCACCCCGCCCCACCCCGCCCCACCCCGCCCCACCCCACCCTGCCCTGCCCCGCCTCATCCTACCCCGCCCAACCCTACCCGACAATGTTGACAAAAGAAAAGGCAATAAACAGTAGCCCAAATATACTCATACTGGAGTTGTGCAGGCGCAGGCCGTTGCACTGCACTGTGTGTTTCGTATGCCTATTGCCTGCCTCTTTTTTAGCCGCATGCACTGCCGTCGTCCCCGTCAGAGTGGGGGATCACTGATACCCTGAGACAAAATGTGTACAATAATTATTTTTTTTTACTATTGATTTTTTTCATTTTGATTTTTATTCTAAATTTTTCAATTTTATTTCGTTTTCTCAGATTTTCCCAGATTTTCCTGCGTCTTTCCCCTTGATTTTTTTCTTTTTTCTTTTTAAAAGGATATTTTCGGGGCCGCACAGTTATTTTTCAAAGTGATTTCCCCTTTCCCCGACGCGACGGAGGGCGGACAGACGTCATATCCACATTATCCTGGCGGCCGTCCCGACCTGGCAGGATGGCAGGATGTCCATGTCGCTGCTGCTGCCGCGCCGAGCCTCCCTCCCCGTGTTCCCTCCTTGCTGGCAGAAGATAGCCGCGAGACATGGCGTCTTTTGGTCGACGTCTGCCAGAGAAAAAATAGAGCCCTTTGAAGGAGGTTAAGTATAAAATTCGCATTGGTGGAGACCATCCGGCGAAGGGGAATCACTTCAAAAAATCAACGAACGGTCCCCAAACATATCCTTTAAAAATCAAAAACATTTTTCAAAAATCAAAATTAAATCAAGAAGAGAGTTAAAATCACAAAATAATAAGGGAAAAAAGATACAAATTTCCGAAAAAGTTACAGAAATTTTCATTCTCTTAAAAAATAATGACACTAAATTTTAAAAAATCCATGGACAAAATAAATGCAAGAACTGCACACAATAATTTGAATGAGTAATCCACTGTGAAAAATATTTCCGTAGATGTACAATATATTTTGTAATTCGCTATGTACAACATATCTCGTACATGTACGACTTTACGCTTTACGACTTTGTTGGCTCACCAATCGATTCTGAGTTGATACGCATAGTTATAAAAAGTTTACAATATGAATCGTAATTGTACAAGACCTCTCATGGAAAATTTTCCCGTACCGGTACAAGGATTTCTCACAGTGAGCAGGGTTGTGCGCTGCTTAGGGACGAGGCCGAGGGTGGGCCTCAGGGGCAGAGTCGCTCTGTGCAGGGGATTAGGGATGATCGACTTGTGATGGATTCCGTAGACGGGATTCCACGGGGCGCGTGAGGCGCGCGGGGCTAGAGGACGGCGCTGGGGTTCGGAGTCCTTGACACGCAGACGAGGAGAAGACGGCTGTGTGCGTGTCCGCGTTGTCCACGATGCCACGCAACGCCCCGGAGGGCGACAGGGACGAGGACGATGTCGGTGAGGATCGGGAGAAAAATGAGGACATCTGCCTCATGACGGTGGTTCTTTGTCGAAACACAACACCTCATCAGTGAAATAGGTCAATGCGGTCTGATAAAATCTATCAAAATTCCCAAATTTTGCACTGATTGAGGCTCAGTAATGAAGAAGGATTAGAAGCGCCTCGGTTTTATTTTATTTTTTTTTAAGCCTATTTTTCGAAACATTTTTATTTTAACTTGGGTTGTAAAATTTTTGAACAAGACAATGCAACATAAGAGGATATATGGACCCGACCTGGGGGGTGGCGAGGCGCGGTGTTTGTCTCGGGGCGCTCCGCCTGGGTCCGCGGCGTGCCCGCCCCGCCCCGCTTCCTCCCACGAGCTTAAAGCGTTCCCTTGGCGGCGGCGGCCGGCCAGTCCAGAGCCAGCAGCCGCGGCGGGCGGACCTCACCTCCACCGAGCAGAACAGCAGCGCGCGCGGGACAGTGGCGCGGGCCCTGAAAGCGAGCGAGAGCGCGCGTCTGAGTGTGAACGGTGCTGCGCGACAGTGTGAGTGAGTGAGTGAGTGAGTGAGTGAGTGAGTGAGTGAGTGAGTGAGTGAGTGAGTGAGTGAGTGAGTGAGTGAGTGAGTGAGTGAGTGAGTGAGTGAGTGAGTGAGTGAGTGAGTGAGTGAGTGAGAGAGTAAGTGTTAGTGCATCGGACGCATCCTGAGGACCTCATCGAGGGCCGAGCAGCCAAGGTACGTCACTGCGGTAAATTCCCCCAATTTTTCAAATATTTACTCTTCAGTTTTTTGTTTGATTAAGTGTTGGAGTTTTAAAACGCAACATTTTTGGTCGGGTCGGGAATATTCTCGAATAACGGTACAGCTACTGGATGATCAAAAACTTATCATGAGAGCTGATATTTGAAAACACGAGCGATCGTGAAGTTAAGAAGTATGTCATTAGCAGGATATCGGTCAGTTTATTTGGTTTATTTAATGGTCAAACATGACGATTTTTCGAAGTAGAAAACTTCTCAGCTTGCTTCATGACCCCGCTTCGCTTCACCTACCTTACTTGAGATTAGAGTGTGTAAAAGAGTAAGTTGAGAGTTGCTAAATATACTCCACAGTCCATACTGACACATTTCCCCGCGTGATTATTTAAGCTTCCGAACTGAGCTACTGCAAGCCGGGCTGGGCACTGGGCATGGCGGAAGCAGGGCTCGGTGACTTCAGTGACTGCGAGTGTAGAGGGACGCGCTACTGCCCCGTGGAAACCAAATCAGTTAACTTCACCTCACCGCCCAGTTTTTTCTCATTTTTTGTAAAGCTGATAGCCAATCAGTCCGTCCCAACGACTCGATACTCATTTGTGCCAGTATGTCGCAAATCGTCACCGATGCTGTTATTAATGAGTAACGCTTCATAAGTCGTTAGACTCTTTGTGATCGCGGGGTGTGACGTCAGCGCGGTCCACGACACCTTGCAGCCGCCCTGCGCGAACTATGTGACCTACAAGCACCTGTCTCGATTGCATCAAGTTACGTTTTTCTCTCCGCGTCCGTCCTCTCTCTCTCTCTCTCTCTCTCTCTCTCTCTCTCTCTCTCTCTTTCTCTCTCTCTCTCTCTCTCTCCATGTGGTGCTCGTGATGAAGTTACATTATGCGGCAGGGCACGGGCTGGTTGAACCCACGCCGCCCCCAAGTACACCCGCTCGACCTCCTGTGAAATTTGCAAAACAGAGTATTTCCCTGAGTTTATAGGCCAATTTACCTTCCCGTTGGAGGATGATTAACTCAACTCACTCGATCTTTACACTCAAGCTTAAGTTAGTGGTGTATTCTTCTGGGCGTGCTGTTCTCACCACTTTAGAGGTTCCTGTTAATGCTGAACACTTTCAGGTTTGAGAATTTATATTCACCGAGGGGTAAACAACTCTGAATTCGGTGTACAAATTGCGTGAATTTGAATTGAATTTGTCTAAATTGAATTGAATTCGTTTTGAATTAGCTTTGAATTTTTTGAATTTATTGCAAAGTTTTTTTTTGAAATTATTGTGATCTTTTTGTGAATTTACTTGAATTCGTTTTAAATTCGGGGATGCCCCAGAAAATACACGCACATCTGATCCAAATTATTCTCTCAATTACATGATTAAATAGGATTTTTAGTAAATTATTGTGAATTATTTCGATTTATTCCAAATTATTGGAAATTCACTTGCAACTGCGCAAAATAATCACAATTATTTCAATAACTTTTCAGAAACAAATTTTGCTCTGCAATTGAAAGGGTGGCGTGAAAACATGGAAAATTTTTGCGGCAGTAAACCTCCCGAAGGAGGTTGCGGTTCCCGCCAGGCACAGGGCTTTTACCCCCTGTGGCAGCCAACTGCTTCGGTGTTCCATGGGAACCGGCGCTTTGCTGGCTGCGATCCTATCGCGCAATTCGACAGATTTGATCCCCGTACCACCATTGGCCTACCCCTAGAGGTACGAGCGGTGTCAAGGGCGTTAGACTTCCTGATCCCAGTTTCAGAGGCCTTACCTCAGAGGGGTACGCGGGATTCGAACCCACAACCCCGAGTGCCGACACGTAGCCAGAACAGGAAGCGACCCAACGCCCAGAGCCACCGAGCCAACGGCGGTGAGACGTGTTTAACTTCTATTTGATCTGCCATCGAGCTGCGGCCAAAGGGAATGTCAAGCGCGAAAAACACTTTCCCGAGTGGGAGTCGAACTTCGGACCACTCACTTCGGTGTTGCGCGCTCTACCAACTGAGCCACGACGCCACGATGACTGTACAGTGCGACGGGTTCGAGTTGTATTTGCCCTGTCCTCCTGGCTGGAGGCTGCAGGATGCAGTTTGCTTTTTCTCGTCTTCGCTCGCGTCGCCCCGCGGGGAGCTCGGCTGGCTCTCGGGTGTCCATATAAAAGTTGCTGCAGCTGCGAAGATCCTCGCCATGCCCTTCCATGAAGCACTGTGTCGCTGTCTGCTGTCACTCAAGCTGTCTTTCTTTCTTTCTGTTTTTCTGTATTTCTTGCCGTCGGCTCGCGTGGGGCGAGACGGGACGACCACGTGATGCGATGTCGCCAAAAGACTTTTTGCTTGATTTTCGCAAACGTGCAATCCCTGCTCTCGAGCGCGCGTGCGTTAAAAGTCCTGCCCCCCCCCTCTCCCCCCAACCGCTCCGCCGCAGGGATGCACCGCGTTACAAAACACCGAGTTTTAAGCCCTCGAATGACCACGCGAATGAGGAACTGCAAAGTTCAGCTCCCGTCATATAACATCTCTCGGAGCGCCCGATGAGGTAGGCAACATCTTGTCTGCGACACAGGCGTGCACTGCGGGGCGGCCTACCCCGCGCCTCGCAGGCGCCAAGCTCCCGCATCATGCATGCTGAGCAGGACGCAGAGGCCCGCAGCGAGCGAGCAGCAGCTGGTATGCGTCCGAAAACGACAGGTGAGAGTGAGACGTTCGAACTAGAACATGGCTCCCTCTCACTCTCACCTCTCGTTTTCGGACGCATGCGAGCAACTGATTCTTGTTGTGCGAATGGTTCGAAATCGAATCGAATCTGCCTGGATTCGATTCGGTTCCGAATTGGTTGTGACTCGGTATAGAAGATTCGAAATTTCGAATCAGCAAAGATTCGCCACCGAACACAAGGAGAGCGCGAGCGCCGGCAAGTGCGCCTTTGCAAAGATGTGTGGGACCCACCGTACTTTATTTTTAGGATATGTTGAGATTTTTTTTTATTTATTTTCTTTTTTTTAATATTTTGGAAAATTTTATTTGTGGGGATTCAAAATTGGATTCGATTTGCGCTCGAATTCAGGAAGATTATATTCGACATTATTTGGTCCGATTCGATTCAAAGGATAGATTTGTAGAAATTCGATTCGAACCCAAAAACCTCAATTCGCACAGCTCTACATCTGATGCTGAGTTGGGCGCATCTCTCTCTCTCTCTCTCTCTCTCTCTCTCTCTCTCTCTCTCTCTCTCTCTCTCTCTCTCTCTCTCTCTCTCTCTCTCTCTCGGAGCGGGCGCCGCGCCGTGCTTGTGCCTCGCGGCGTTTAAGTCTCGCGGTGCCTATAGGGCCCGCGGCTATTCAATGCAAATCCATCGGGCCGCCGGGCCGGGCCGGGGCGGGCCGGGGCGGGCCGGGGCGGGCCGCGACGGGCGTCGGTCGAGCGTCGGCTCTGGCCATATTCATCCTGGTAGCTGGAGGCCCCAGTGATACGCAGGTGGGTCCGCGCTGGGGAAGCCCCCAGTGGGCTGTACCGATTTTGTCATGCCGTTTAGAGACACCACCACTGTACTCGTTCTATCGAACACTTTTAGTCTGATATGGATGGAAAGATATTTATTTTCTCTACGACGTCGCAGACGTGCGCGTACGCAGCTTCACTGGAAAAACAAAGGTACGATGCCCTTCCATTACTGGGGTGTTGAACGCGTTTAGGAGTGCTACAGTGCATATTTTCATTTTATTTTTTTTCAAAATATTTTCTTTATGAGCAAACCGATGACATTTGGGGACAAAATATCGCATTCCTCGCAAAATTCCGCGTCAACCGAGCCTCCATGTGATCGGGTTCCGATAAGCGGTCAGCAAATGAAAAGCATATGTAGAAAAGTACGAACAAATGAAATTAATTTCTACCATTTTCGAACAGAACCACATCATATGTCGGCTCGTGAATTTCGCGTAGATTACGAAAATAAGTCTTTAAATTCAATTTTAATCCATAGGAAAACAAATATTTCGAAAAAAAAAAAAACATTATCTGTAATGCCTTTGGAGCTTAAGTGCCTTTTAGAGGTTGGATATCTTGCCTTTGTTCTACCAGTATACTGCTGTTTTGGCGGTGATGTTACCACATTCAGTGTGGCGTGGTCACACTCCTGCGTTAAGGGAATGTACTCGTCCTGCACTGCTGCGAAAGGATCATTCGTCTTTCCCCGTGGCTTTCCCCCCCTCTACTGGGGCGTCCCATGGGCATCGCATTCACCGCGCGTGCGCGCGCGAGAGAGAGAGGCTGCAGCGTGGCGCGTGGCCACACTGTGACCACACCGTGGCGTGGCGTCACCCGGAGTGCTATCGGCCTGGTAACGCTCTCTCACGCGTCCTCCGCGCCGACGCCTTACGGCCCTCTCCCCTCTCCTCTCACTGGCGTCATCGGCTCAATGAATGACGATCGGCCACCCAGAAAACAGTATTCGTCTTGGCTTGGTCCTTTTCTGGCCGATTTTCTTAATTCAGATTTTCTTTCTTAATTGGGAGAAAATCTATCCTTAATTCAAGGAAGTTGCCACTTCAAAACAAGAATAGCGAAAACAAGGTGAACTCTATCTTGGCTTCAACCAAGAATTTTTTTTTTCTGGGTGGGCGCCGATCGCGTATCGTGACTCCATCAGAAATACACCGTTTGAAATTAACATAATAATATCAGAGAGATTGTTGCGATTCGTGACTCGGAGAATATTGGAGGGCAGGGCCAGGCTGGGCTGGGCAGGCCCACCGCACCCGCCTCGGGGGATGCACAGGGCAGTGAACCCAAACCAGCAGAGGATGAGAAAAGGAAGGAGCAGGACAGAGAAGAGAGAGATGGAGCGGTAGAGAAGAGAGGCGGAAGAAAGAAATTGGAATGTGCCGAAAATGAGCGATGCGTTTGGCGCAATTCCAGAAGCCTGCCTCATGTTGGCCTTGACACTGAACTCGTCTGTGTGTCTGTGTGTGTGATCTTTTCTTTTATGCAGTTACTTTGCACATTTTCCTTTATATAAAACAAATAGAGGGTGGCCACACAATCTGGAAAGTCAAATTCCGTGACATTTTCCTGACAAAATTGAATTTTTACCTGACATGTACGCAAGAATTTAACAGGTAGAGAACTGTTAAAAAAAGAGTGAAAAATCTGCGCTGGAAGAATAATTGGCAAATGCAGTCCATAAGGAAAAAATTTCTCGGACATATTGAGCATTTTGCACTGACATTTCCCTGAGCAATTTTTTTCCCTGGCATTTCCCAGAATTCCATGACTTGTGGCCACCCTGAAAATATAGTATTCTTCAGTTAATGAATCACTTAAATTAATTTCTTTTGGTATCACTTTGCCATTTTAAAAACAATAAAAATTTTATCGTCCTTATTTAATTTTGATTAATGAGGGGGGCGGGAGGGGGGGGGGCTGGGTGGCAACCCCTCATCCAATCGGTCATCTGAGTCATGCTCGAGATTACAAGCAAGCTGGAGGAGGAGGAGCCACACCGTGTATTTACTCCTCCGAAAGGGCAGCTAACTCCCGCTAACTCCTCGGCGGTCGGAGCGAGCCCTGCCCTGCCATGCTCTGCAGGCTGATTCCGAAGATCGCTCTCGCGCTTCCGTCCTTGTCGCACCCATGGGGTCCTGACACCCCCGACATAGGGCACCGCCGTAGGTGCGACAAGGACGGAGGGACGAGAGCGATCTTTGGAATCTGCCTGCAGGCCTGCTCCACCGCCAGGAGGGCTTGCCGCCAGCGACACTGGCACCGGCCACACAAACGAACCGTTTCGTTTTCCTTCGCTGAGCCGTGCCGTGCACTGTTCTAGACACGTCCGACGAATCTAAACTCCCGTTAACGAGTGCGCCTGCCTGCGCGGGCCGGGACGCCTCACTGTATCTCAGTCGAGAGGGAAACAAGTCTGAAATTTCCGCACATCTCGATCGTGATTCAGGGAAATTCAGAAAAATGCAAAATAATACAGAAATATTCAAATATATTCAGAAAAAATTATAAAAGTTAACAAAAACTCGCCGAAGTTTTCAAAAAGTTTACACCAAAATTATTCAGAGTTGTTTCCCCCTCGATCTCAGACCGCGCAAAATAATAAGCGATCCTATTCAATGCCGTGCAGGGACATTTCGCACCCAACCACGAGCGCGGCAATAAGGAGGAATTTTAACGAGATGAGGCCTAGGGCCTGGAGCTTTCTGGAGTTTCACCCAGCCGGCCCGGACACCTCCCCCCATAGCTTTGGCCAGCCCAATCCCCAATCTGCTGGCCAAGGGGAAGGACATAGGGTAGTATACGGTTTGTCCCGAGGTACGGGGCGGGGTGGGGCGTTCCAGGTGGGGTCTGGCGGGGCGGGGTGGGGCGGGGCGGGGCAGGACGGGAGGTGGAGCCGACTACCTTCGGCCGTTCGCACGCGGTGCAGGCGCGAGCCATGTGTCATAGCTCCCGCGGGCCTGAACCGCTAACCGATTGGATTTTACGCCTGCCCTGGCCAACGTGGCCCTGTCCGCGGTCACCCACACACGCATGCATGCACACACACACACACACACACACACACACACACACACACACACACACACACACACACACAAACAAACACACGCATGCACAAGGTTGCCGTCGCCATGGAATAAAACATGCCACAGAAGAACCGCCACGAACTTTTGTTCTCGATCGGGACGGAACAAGGCTACGCTCTACATACATACACGCACACACACAGGCTCACACATTCACACATTCACTCACTCACTCTCCTTCTCTCTCTCTCACACACACTTCCAAATATCGTCCAGAGTTTGGGCGCGGGTGGGGCTGGAGCGAGCAGGCCATGCCATGGAGCCGTCTGCGCGATAGGTATCTCCTTGCCTGGAGTGGCTCGCGCAGCTGAAAGCCGTGCAAAGTGGAACGGGCAGAAACACTCCTCAAGCTCCGGGTTACTCTGATTAGCCTTGCTTTAGGTTAAGCTTAAGTGTGACTTAAGTACACCTTCACTTCAGGGCTCAAGAATGTTTGACCTCAAATTAAATGTCTTTGCAAATAGGCGAAGAAGTGCTGAAAAGAATAACTTTAAAAGAGTACATTCAAACAGGTGTCAAACACGGGGAAAAAATCGCTCAGCTGGAGTTAGTTGTGAAAAAGTAGCACTACGGCTAAAAACTTAATATAGTGGAAAAATTAATTTAAGGGCAGCTAGGAAAAAAGCACGGTAGCTTTAAAATTAGCTGCGCCTATACAGCTAAAAAATTAGTACAACTGCTTATTTTTTGTCTTAGACGCGAATTAACTTTTTTGCGTGAGACACTCTTTTGTGTTTTTAGCGTTCCGTGTAGAAAACTTAAACTTCTTATCACATCTTGCATACCTTCACGTTTTGACAAAGTCAGAGCGGTATATATATTTTTGAGATACCCCCCGCCTGATTTGACAGGGGCGAGCAGCGCGTGACCACATAGTGGCGGTGCAGTGACCTCTCTCCTTGACAGGCTCTCCCCGCTTTGCGTCTGCCTCAGCTCTCCCGCCCTCCCGCAGCACGCTCCAGAATGAAGTCATACCTCTCACTCACTCACTCACTCCCCTGCCTCCTCCCTGCCCAACAACATGACCCCCGTCGCAAAAGTATAAGGTGACCTCCAGCCAGCCAGACCCGTGGCGTGGGGAGCAGCGTCATCGCGGCCGGTAATAAACTTATTTATACATTTGGCCGGCAGCGGTTACATGCAGAGCGTCCAGGGCTGTCGGCCCGAGTGCCGTGCCGGGCAGAGGTAGTATGCTAATCTCAGGCGTCTCGTGCTCTGCTCGTCTGCTCGGGCCGGACCGGACCGGGTGCGAGGCGTTCCGCTATACGCCATACTTTTTTCGACATCTATCTATTATAATTTTGCGAATCCTACCTCCACTTCCGCGTCTGCCGGCCGCCGCCACCGCGTTTTCTGCATTTTGTTACACATACAATGACGACTGTAATCATTTTTCTGCCTCGGTTCTGCTCCCCCCCCCCCCCTCCTTCTTTCGTCACTGTGTGCCAGAGACGAGGCGCCCCGCGCACCCGGGAAAAGGAGAAGTTGTGGCGTCGTATAGTTAGGTTCACCTCGAGAGATGTTTGTAGGGATTTCGACAAAATTTGTCCATAATGAGAAATGTCGTACTGTTACAATGGGGAGGAGGTTCCCTGAAACTTCTTCCTCGAAATATCAGCCCTTGTTTCAACTGTATGCTGCCCAATGCAGTCCAACGTTGAAGGCAAACATTAGAATACATAGACTGCATTACTCGACCCCGCGTTGCGACCGCTAGTTTCTCATTCTTCCTGCAGGAGTATGGGAGCGCAGCAGAACTGAAACGAACGCGGAGGGCAGGCCGGAAATAAAATCAGCCCCCCCCCCCCACACACACACACACAAGCGAAGCAGAAGGTTTATAAAAGCGATTAAATTCAAAACTTGGCAAAAATGCAAATGAATGACGACTTTGAGGAGGTAGGAAGAAGACGCGTGTCATTACGTTCGGCCGTCATTTGCACCTCATCTCGCGGGAACTCCAGGGCAGGGCAGGGCAGGGCAGGGCAGGCCCCGGCCTGCGTCTCACTGGCACTGACAGCGACAATTACTAGCAGCAGGAGCACCAGGGTTCCAGGAAAGCAGCACGCAAAGAAAATTAAAATTACACGGTGTGCAACATGGTTGTCGCCAACTTTCGATATGTTGTTACCTCGGCTTCAAATCGCCCCATAGGAGTATGTCTTGAGCTCAATGTTACATTTTTTTTAAAAATGGAGACGTAGAAAAGACCGTAAAAGATCCTTTTTTTTTTTGAGTGATGATTGAAATTTCAAGGTGTCCGTTCAACCTGTAGAGCAAACGAAAACCATATTTCACAGGACTGTTTCTCAATGTAACAACCGTATTGCCCTTATTACTAGCGCGCGATTCCAAAAGATTCCTGGGCTAATTGGCCCTGATTGTTCCCAGCGACTCGTAGACGAGTGAGGTGAGGGGGGGGGGGGGCAGTGTAGTTGGTGGGGCGTGCGATATTCCTCTCCCCACCCCCCAGCACAGCCCCCTCTCCTGTGTCGAGCCGGAAAAAAAAATGAGTGACTTGATGGGAACTTTGCGGGGCATGCAAGAAGAGCATCCAAAGAGACACCGTTAAATCTACGAAAGACAAGGACGGAGTTCTGGCGGTTGCGCGAGAGACGGTACACTTCACCTCTCTCTCTCTCTTTTTCTCTCTCACCTCACGCACCCGCCTCGCTATAGCATGACAGCGGCGATCATTCACAAGTGTAACGGCAGCAGCGCGAGTAACGCTCGTTCTCACTGCTATCAGACGCGCCGTAACGCTACGGCCGGGGGAAAAAAAAGAATTCTCATGCGTGTGCGTGCGGCTGTGCGCGTCACACACGCTGCCGTGGCCCGGCTTGCACGTTCACTAGAGAACCAAGTGCGTAAATGTCACACTTCTAGAAGTGCGTAATAATAGTTTCCATTCGTTCCTCGGAACAACACTCAGAAACAAAATTTGCCCCATGAATTTGCCCTTGCAGCTAAACCAATAGCTACACGCACAGCTAACAGTTTTAGCTTTACTACTAACAAGTTAGCCGTACCACAAAACATTTAGCTAAAGAGCAAAGTTTTTAGCGGTATTGCTAAGGTTCAGCTACACATAACTCTCCAAATGTTAGTTGTGTACATGCAGGAACAATTTTTTTTTCTGAGTGAAGTACATAAGTGTGCATTTATCCCCAAGAATTTCACACACCTGTCGGAACAAGTGAACGGATGGAAATTCTCAGAGCAGAAAAGTGTGCGCGACGTTCGCACATCTGGGTGTCCGGAGCGGGTCTGCGAGCGACAGAGTAGAGTCACTGGAGCGTGCGCGCGGGCCCCAGGCCCCGCGGGCTCCACCCCGTGCGGGCAGTGCTGTCGCTTTCGCTCCGAGTCGAATTGTGTTTTAAAAGCGGGTTTGGCCTTATGAACTTGACGGCAGCTTATTCGCAGAGAGCCGGGCAGAGCCGTGCCACTCGGCGGGGCGGGGCAGGGGGGCAGGGCGTCCGCAACCCAGTCAGTCCCCTCCAGCAGCGTCCATTACGATCTGCAGACACATTCATACGTCTGAACGTTATTAATGAAGAAATATATTTCTTTAATGAAGCGTACAGGGGAAAAAAATTAAAATTCGGACCGGAAATAGTCGCTTTAGCTGACCCAATTCAGCACCCGTGCAATTTCTCTAGCAGTCGTGCAAAGGGATCTAGTTATATACAGCTGAGCAGCTAAAAATTAAGCTCCCTTGCGATTGTTTTTAGCACAGAGGAATGTTTATCTGGGCGCGATCAAAAAACTTAGCTCCAGAACTCAGCAGCCATATATTTTTGTTTCTTTTTTTTTTCGTGTAAGGCCTCAAAATTTGCAGAGCTGTGCAGATTTTGCATTTTGGTCAATCTGTACATGAAAACTGCACACATTAAGCAGGCCCGGGCCACTGCATTTCTTTGACAGTGTAGCCGGCGTGGGCGAGGTCGCGGCCGCTACGACTCGGCGGGGCGGGGCGGGTGATCCCCGTGATTGCCCGCCGCGCCGGGCCGGGCCGGAGACAAAGCGGACTGCGCCAAGCTGTCGAGTCCACCAGACCGAATTCGACGGCTGGATCGAGAACTGGAGTGGCTCTGGAACTGGAGGGGAGCAGCCAGCCGCCGGCCAGGGCGGGGCGGGGCGGGGCGGGGCGGGGCGGGGCGGGGCGGGGCGGGGCGGGGCGGGTCGGGGCCCTCGCAGACAGGGCGTGGCGCGTCGCGTGGCGCGGCGAGGCAGCGGGCGGGGCGGGGCGGGGCGGACCGTGGCCCCCAGCTCGCTGCTGTCAGTGTGATAACGCCGGGTTAAGATCTGACCTCTACGCTTTGTTGTTGTTATTATTTCCATTACGATATTCCTCTAAGAATTCATCCCGTCATCCCGATGCTCTTTGTCGCACCAAACCTTATCGGAAAACAATAAGAATAAGACGAATCGTTTCACACGAAACCGCAAGGTCGTGTAGTGCTGTGGAGGCGGCATTTAAACATCGGTGTGACATCACGGAGTGGGAGGAGGTGGAAGGGGGACGCCGCCCAGTGCTGCCCAGGGCTGGAACGCCCTCTTGTTTTCCCCGCGCTGCTCAGCGCCACCGCGCCGGACTGATGCGATCATCATGACCAGCTCATCACTGTCTACTCCTGGGCCAGGCCAGCGCGGCGGGTCAGGACCCTCTTAGTGGACAGAGGACACGACTCTGAATTTTGATGAACAAATTTTGTGAAGTTTTGTGAATTTTTGGAGTATTTTTGTGAATGCTTGCTTGAGATTTTTCTGGGATTCTGTGAATTTTCGTAAAATTTTGAAAATTTTCCTGATTTTTTCTTGACTTTTCCGAGTCTCTCTGAAATTTTCTGAAGTTTCCAGAATTTTTCTAAATTTCTCTGAATTGCGCAGAACTTTTCTGAATCACGAGGTGTACAAAAATTTCAGAGTTGTTTCCCCCTCGCTGTAAGGCCTTATCGCGTCCCCGTGGCCCCCCACGCCCCCCGCGGGGCTCTCGACCGCGCACCGCACACACACACAAGAATAGTTCGACTATTTCTTTCGCGCTGCGCTTACACTTGTTCTCTCTCTTCGCACAGACACCTCTCTCCTCCTCAGCCCCGACACTCTCCAGCGCGCCTTCTCGGCCGCGGCCGCCGCCGCCGCCCGGTCTAGCCGCGCCGCCGCCGAGCGGGCCAGACGCTCGATTGCCTCCAAGCTGTCATTCTCTGCCCGCTCCGCTCGGACCCCACCGCGCCCTGCCCCGCCCCGCCCCACCGCGCCACGCCACGCCGTGACGTAACGGTGGCCAAAACCACTACGGCACAGGGGTGACGTGAACCCCCCCCTCACAGAACGGAAGCAAACGGGACTGGGTCGCAGTAGCGCGAGCAGCAAGAGCAGGGGCGCTGCCGGCGCTGCCCCGGGCCGGACGGGACGGGGCCAGAGGGCAGCCGGCCCGGCAGCCGTCTGCCGATTCCGAAGACCGCGTACCTCTCGCACCTCCGTCCTTGTCACACTCATGGGACCTAGACATCCCTCCCCAACATGGACCACCGCCTTCGGTGCGACAAGGATGGAGGTACGAGAGCGATCCTCGGAGTCAGTCGGCAGTCGGCAGGGCGGGCCGAGGTGGCCAGGATGCCTATAAGCTGATGACAGACAGGCGCGAATGTGTCTCGGTTACGCCCCTGTGGTGGACGGAGATGCAGAGTGCAGAGCTGGACACCGCCTTGTCGCGGCCGGAAGCCGGGACCGGACCGGGACCGGCTCCCCAGGTGCGTGATGGATTGATAGGCCGCGCCGTGTCAGCTCCGCGTCAGCTCGGCGTCAGCTCGGCGTCAGCTCGCGGGGCACGCTCGCCCTACGACGACACGACGCCCCGCGCCAACCTCAATAAATAAATAATAAAACGTGCCGCGTCCCCGCCGAGAGCTGCAATCGAGGCGAGAGGATCTCTGCCTCTGCCGCCGGTCCGGGGCGGGGTGGGGCGGGGTGGGGCGGGGCGGGGCGGGGTGGGGCGGGGCGTTCTCATAAATAACGCTACAATTTCAGTGGGAAACCAAAAGAAGTGTGTCAGTGTCTTACTCTTCGTCGATGCGTGGACTTCGATTCCTCCGTTTACTAATAATACAAGTTTGTGTCAAAGTCTTGGTTGCATTAACTCCGTGACTTGTTGAGTTCAAGTACGTTGATAATAATTTACCTTGCTACAATTTTTAGCTGTTTAGGCGCAGCTAATTTTTTGAAGCTACGGTGCTAATTTTCGAGCTACCCTGCTATTTATGTTTTCACTATTTCAAGTGTTTAGCCGAAGTGCTATCCTTTTTTTTTAAATCTCTAGTTTCAGCTGAGCGTTTTTTTTCTTTTTTTCTTTTTCTTTTTCAGGTACAAACAATTTGTTTTCACTGAAACATTGGACCTCCTTGCTGTATTTCTATCTCTGTTTGATTACAAGCCCCCGCGCCCGCGGCGCGTTCAGCGTTCAGGCCTCCCGCGTCCTGATGTCCTGATTGGCACGCGCGTGCGTGCGTGTCACCGCGCCGACTCGCCACGCCACGCCACGCCACGCCACGCCACGGCGTGCCAGTTGCCCCGGAACCGAAAACCACTTGTGAATCGCAACTGGACGACTTTTCCATGCAATTATGAGCGTTGGTCGATTTCATCCGCGGGCCTGGCTGGCGGGGCGGGGCGGGGCGGGGCTGTCTGGCGGGGCCTGACCCCAATGGTGCTGCCGCCGGGCCGGGCCGGTCACTGCCGGTCGTGATGGTGCAGCAGCAGTGCAAGGTGGTTCAGCGCTGCACTTAGCGCGCGAGCGCGAGCGCCTCCCCGAGGGACTCGGCGAGGAACGATCTGCGGGGTGAAAAAAGAAAAAAGAAAAGAAAAGGAAACCAAATCTCTGGCGCGCGAGCCTAATTCTCTCTCGGTCTGTCAGATTCCGCCCTGCTGCCCCACCCTGCTCTGCCAGGCTGGCCGAGGCCAGCAGCCTGCTGCAGGATTCCTCCGTTTTCGGTTCCAGTTTAAGTTACTGGAACAACTCCGCCCGCAGCAGAGTGCCTGGGTGTGTCTCTCATGCTGCGAAAATTAGTCCCGAAGTTCTACACAGCGAAGAATAGTCGGGGTGCGGAGGGCGACAGGGACACGCCCTGTTCTATTTGGCACAGGAGGTCATGGAATGGTTAATAGAATCAAGTTCAGAATTCATACGAAAAAAAAAACGAAAAAAAACAACACCTGTGATGAAACGCTTTGGATTAACAAATGAAAGTAATCAATATTCTGCTGACACCTCAGATCCTAAAGGCCCTGGGCTTGGTCGTGGCATGGAGCTGTCTGTCTGCTATTAATTAATTCTCTCCAGGAGTCACCGCTCAGGAGGGGCTTTTGCACTCACGAGCACCCTCATACCTCTCTGTAATGCTCTTGAAACTAGTTACTTTGAGAAACGTGCATCCCATTTAAAAAAAAATATATTTGAATTCTTCGTTGACATTCAATAACATTTTTTGCTTTGAAACAAGGTGATACTATTTTCAGAAAATGTCGATCATTGGGCGGTGGTCTTCCCCGAAACTAATCGCCTGGAACTAGACCGATGTGCGAACAGCCCAACCATCCATGCCGGCCTGGCCCGGCGTGGTCCCCGGGTCACCCCGACCCGCCCCCGCCCCGCCGGGCCCTGAGCGCCTGAAGGAGACTCCACCAACTCATCCGTGTAAAGTCCCACAGTCACCATGATAACGCCGATAGTCGCATCTTTATTCCGGGAGCACGCGACGCGATCGGCACCGTGACCGACAAGGCCGCGAGGGCGGTGGGCCCGGCCCGGCCCGGCCCGGCCATAGGCCCGTGTCGCAACGACCAGAGCCAGCGCTGCTGGAGGGCAGCGCCGCCAGCCGACTGCTTCAGAAGATCGCTCTCATCTCTCCGTCCTTGTTGCACCTACAGCGGTGCCCTATGCTGGCCATGGTAGTGCTCCATGAGTGCGACGAGGACAGAGGTATGAAAGCGATCTTCGGAATCACTCGGCAGCACCGCTCGAGCCGCTGGAGCCTCCAGGCCTTCGAGCACCAGGCCTCCAGCAGGTAGGCCCCGTAAATCACAGCCCCGCCGAGCACTCCGCCAAGCCCCCGCCGCCGTTCTCGGAGGCCCTCCCTGTTGAACGTACGCTGGCATTCCAAATACTGGAGGGTGGCCAGTGGCCAGTGGGGCCGACGACATCTAAACGAAAAAGACCTCCACATTCTTGAGGAAAACAATTATGCATCCAAAAAAATTTTCAGTCGGAACCATTTGCGATCTGAGCGGTGTGAGGGAAACTTCGTGATTAAAAAAAAATATGGAAAATTCAGAGAAATAATTCAGAACAATTTGAAGAAAAAAAATCAGAAAAAAATCAGAAAAAATCAAATTTTACCAAAAAAAATTCACAAATTTAGCTAAAATTTTGGCAAAAATTCACGAAAATTCACATAAAATCACAAAATTTGTACAGCGAAATTCAGAGTTGTTCCCCGCTCGGAGCGGTGGTTTCAGTGCACACCAGGGAAAGGCCGTCGCCCTTTAGTGGCTGCCCCGGTACCACGCCCTATCGCCGACAAATCCCCCGCGCTCCGGGCCGAGAAGACAGAGCCCATCGACATCGACAACTCCACCAGCCGCCTGCGCCTTACTGACAATGCTTTGGCTCCGGGCCCGCGGGCGGCGGCTCTAGTGGAAGCGCCAGGCGGGCGGGGCGGACAACCGAAGCGTTTCCTGAACACGACTGCGAGTCGGCTAGAGAGCCGACACCGGTTCGGAGAAGGGAAGGGACCTGTGCCATTCAATTTGCAGAAACCATTTTCTATATTCTTTTTTTCGTAATTGGTAATTTTTTTCCCTCAATAACTTTTTCTGTAGATCGCATTGATTTTGTCTGAGAGTACGCCCCACGACTCACAACATCGGCCCGCCCGGAAATTATTGTAGTAATAATTTTCAAACACTCCAGGTGACCCGCCGTCGCAGGCACTGGGTCACTCAGATAAGCCCGGGTGGGGCGGGGCAGGGCGGGGCGGGGCGGCACTGCTCGCCCGGGTCAGGGTCAACGGACGCGCAGACGCTCGGATGCACGGCACGGGAAGGAGGTCGCCGATGTGAAAGACTGCTGAAAGCAGTGGCGCGCCAAGCCCAGTACTGGTACTTGCCTCTATCTCCCCCAAAACCTTCGACTTGCCGACTCGAAATGCAGTGCGGAATTAAGGGAGAAAGCGGCCGCCGCCCGCGCAGAGCCTTTTTGCCCTTAGTGTTGGGAATAATACGGATCTCAAGGCGATCCAAGGTAATGTTGCCCGGGGCGGGGCGGGGCGGGGCGGGGCGGGGCGAGGCGGGGCGGGGCGGGGCGAGGTGGGGCGTGGCGAGCTCCAGGACTGGAAGTGGCTGCCGCCGCGCCGTGCCACGCCGCGGGCCTGCAAGACTTGGCCCGCATTATTTCCACTACGGTGGGGTCAACAATGGACAGCCCGGGTCCGCGGGGTCGCGGCAGGGCCGGCAGGGGCATCAGCACCGGCAGTGGCGGGGCGGGGCGGGGCGGGCGGGGCGCACTCGGCTGGACGCCTGCCGGCCGATAGTATTTTGCAAAGCATTATGACTGTAGGGATCCCGGTCCCTGGATGGACCCCGCTCCAGCAGGAGAAGGGCGGGGCACACTGGAGGCGCGACTATGTTGTTGTTGTTGTTGTTGTTGTTGTTGTTGTTGGCCAGCAGCATCAGCAGGACGGACGGAGCCTTGGCTGGAGCGGTCCGTGTGGAGGGAAGCATCTCGAGAGGGCTTGGGTTGGGTTACCCAGGCTTCTAGTTTCGAAGTAGTAGAAACTTATAAAAAAACAAAACACCATGACATTTTCTGGAACCTGGATTTTGGAACGTATTTCACATTTTGTTCGAATATTCCATATAACAATCGATTGGAAATTTCTCGGAATGCGGATTCATTGTAACACCATACAATACAAGAGTGGTCCATATTCCTTGGTCTCGCTCGCTAGTGATCATCGGCTGAAGGGCCGTGGAGCACCGAGGGTCCGGGCGGGGCGGGGCGGGGCGGGGCGGGGCGGGGCGGGGCGGGGCGGGGCGGGGCGGGGCGGGGCGGGACTACACTTACGCCTTACGACACCGCAGCGCAGCAGCGCAGGGCCCCCGGAGCCCGGAGCGCCGCGGCCGCACAGCGATACCATAGCTCAACCGCTGCGGCTCCCGACCCGACGTGGCGGCGCGCCGCGCGCCGCGCGCCCGGAAACAGAACAGAGCACACCTCCGCGAGTGCGCGGCGCGCGGGGCGCGGGGCGCAGGGCGGGGTGAGCGGGGAGCGGGACGCTTAACTGTGCTCGGGCTGGGCGCTCTCTGCTCTGGGCGCCGCGCCGTCGCGCCGATTTCATCCATTTCTTGCAATACCGACCGTCCGACCGCGTCCGCGCGCAGCAGGACAACGACGAGGTTTTACGATGAAACGCATGCGTGACAGGTCAGCTGCTAGTGTATGTGAGAGAGAGAGAGAGAGAGAGAGAGAGAGAGAGAGAGAGAGAGAGAGAGAGAGAGAGAGAGAGAGAGAGAGAGAGAGAGAGGGAGAGGTACAGTGCCCCGCGGATCGCTCACTGCTCCGCTCCGTCCGTCTGCTATACGTCTCGTCTCGTCTCATGGCCCGTGCCCGTGGACTAGAAAGGGCAGTGCACTAGAGGACGGGACTGGGCGGGACGGACTCGCTATGCAGCAGCTGCGGCTGCAACAGCGGCTGGCGCCCGCTGCTTGGAGGGTGATGAGTGCACACAGCAGTCCGGGTAGCCTCCAGTACCTCTACTGGAAACACCTCTAATTTTGATTAAAGGTAAATTTACCTCTACGGCAATATACCTCTAATAATATTGCTGCGAAAATAGCTCTACAAGATTTACCTCTACGGTTAGGAGTAAAACATAGAGTTGGGAATTTACATCTAAAAAGTTTTAGGAGTAAAACCTCTCCTACTGTATTTTACATGTAAACATTGACGCGGCGTAGTCACGGCTACGACAGTTACCTCTCTACACCTTAGATGAAAATTGCGCAGTTCGGGAAAGGCGTGCAACGGTCACCCGGCGAGAGCCGCAACTGTCGAAAAAGGAATAGGTATCATGGTGGGAGCACACCTCAAATTAATTTTTTTTTTAAAGAGCTTTTTTTTAAAAAAAAATTGAAAATTTGGTAGGCCCCTACCTAACTCGCAACCTGCGAGCCCCGCCTGCTTAACTTCGGAGTTCTGATGGGATCCGGTGTGTTCCAGGCGACCGCCACCCCGCGGGCACGAGAAGTCCTCTCCGCTTCGGGGAGAGTCCCCGCTTAAGGCTGGCGGCCTGTCAGGCCCGCCGTACTACCCTATTTAAACAGCGCCTTGAAGCCGTAGGTAGCATTTCAGACCAACGACTGGGCACCACCGGACCGCATGACCGGTCAGTGGGAGGTAGAGGCAAGGAAGGACGATAGAGGGGGAGAAGAGCAGAAAGAGAAGTTTTTGCGGAAGAGTAAGCGTACGGTTGGTTAGACCTGTACTGACCCGCTCCCGCACAGGTCATGGAAAAGCTGTTTACTAAGGAGCCAGATTCATAGGCCTTACTTCCCCACGAGGGACCACCCCCCGTGGCATGGGACGGAACTTCCTGACAACTCGCTTTCGCTGCCAGTGAAGAACCTACCTGGGAATTGAACCCAGGCCCCAAGTGCCGAGTCTCATGACACCCCGCGGCTTTCGTGGTACTAAGACCACTAGACCGTCGGCGATTCCACGAGGGAGCTCCGTTGAAATGGGGGGTTTGAATTCAACGCCAAGCTGCTGTCCTCGGTAAAATTTATATTTTATACCAAGATTTGAACTCGGATTCTGCGGCCCCCGGAACATCACTATGCCGGCACGGCTACGACGCCATGGTACAAGACCACTTTCCACTAGGGGTGACGCTGCGAAGAGCCGTAGTCGCCGACGAACCTGTACCGGTGGCGTCATCAGTACGCTTGCTCTCCTTGCTGGAACAGCCCAGCCGCGTGGCGACTTTGGTATGGACATTGTCACCGCTAGGAGCACTGGGTGGGCACAGGTTCGAATACCGATCACAATATTTTTTTTTCGAAGAAGCTTTGTCTCTTTTAGTTGCCCGAGGCACAAGTAAAGTGCATAAAAAGGATTAAGTAGGTAAAAAATAAATCAAAACAAATCCGCAATCGACATTGATGTCGTCGCCGGTGAAAGCACGAGTTGAACAGAGGTTCTAATACCACCCCGTTTTTTCTTCTTTTTATTTCGTAGTTTCGCCTATTTGCAGTTGCCCGAGGCATTAAAAAAGATGTTTTTTTTTTTTTTTTTTTTTTTTTTTTTTTGTTAAGAACAAAATTTACCGCGTAGAAGAGCTTCCAACTTAAAGAAGAAGAAAAAAAGACGACATCAATGTCGAGTGCGGATTTGTTTTGATTTATTTTTTACCTACTTAATACTTTTTGTCCACTGTACTTGTGCCTTGGGCAACTAAAAGAGACAAAGCTACTTCGAAAAAAAAATATTGTGATCGGTATTCGAACCTGTGCCCACTCAGTGCTCCTAGCGGTGACAATGTCCATACCAAAGTCGCCACGCGGCTGGGCTGTTCCAGCAAGGAGAGCAAGCGTACTGATGACGCCTCCGGTACAGGTTCGTCGGCGACTACGGCTCTTCGCAGCGTCACCCGTAGTGGAAAGCCGGCTTGTACCGTGGCGTCGTAGCCGTGCCGGCACAGTGATGTTCCGGGGGCCGCAGAATCCGAGTTCAAATCTTGCTATAAAATATAAATTTTACCGAGGACAGCAGCTTGGCGTGGAATTCAAACCCCCCATTTCAACGGAGCTCCCTCGTGGAATCGCCGACGGTCTAGTGGTCTTAGTACCACGAAAGCCGCGGGGTGTCATGAGACTCGGCACTTGGGGCCTGGGTTCAATTCCCAGGTAGGTTCTTCACTGGCAGCGAAAGCGAGTTGTCAGGAAGTTCCGTCCCATGCCACGGGGGGTGGTCCCTCGTGGGGAAGTAAGGCCTATGAATCTGGCTCCTTAGTAAACAGCTTTTCCATGACCTGTGCGGGAGCGGGTCAGTACAGGTCTAACCAACCGTACGCTTACTCTTCCGCAAAAACTTCTCTTTCTGCTTTTCTCCCCCTCTATCGTCCTTCCTTGCCTCTACCTCCCACTGACCGGTCATGCGGTCCGGTGGTGCCCAGTCGTTGGTCTGAAATGCTACCTACGGCTTCAAGGCGCTGTTTAAATAGGGTAGTACGGCGGGCCTGACAGGCCGCCAGCCTTAAGCGGGGACCACGGTGGAGGGAGAAAAGGTGGCGGCACTCAGGTAGCCCCAGCATAGGGACCCGTGGTTCCAGAATCTCGACAGGTTGGGGGATTAACGCCGAAGTCGGGGCGATCTAACGTGCCGGTCCGGAGTAGCTGCGGTCGGGGCGTCCCCACAGGCAGGTAGGCAGCCCCGACTTAGCTTCAGCCGGACCGACCGTAGGCTCGGCGGGAGTGTGCGAGGGAGAAGGGTCACTGTGCGAGAGAGACAGGTATCTTTTGGTGCGGCACGGCACGGCACGGGCAGGCCGCGCGCTGCCGGTGGGACGGGCGGGGAATTCTGACGTTTTGAACTCATGTAGCAAGTGCGGCCCTCGGCCCGTGCGGTCCTCGGAGCACGGGGGTGTTTTGAGCACTGTGCGATAAACAATGAATGGAGGTTGCCGTAGTTCGCGGGCCTGGCGGAACTCTCTGTCAACCGTCTACACTCTCCAGTCCAGACTCGACATGGGACGTAAGTGTGCTGTACAGGGATGTACGACAGGGTACACTAAGACCGGTATCCCGCTCTTTACTTGCCAAAACAAGGTAAGAAATCAACACTGGCAAGACTGGGGTGAATAGATGCGGATATGGCCAAAAGGGCTCGTTTAAACTTTTAATTTCAATTTTTCAATCTTTTCAAAATAAAATGCCCCTGAGTCCCTGACCTTCGAAAGATTGCTGATAGTGCACCATACACCGTTACAAACACCCTCACATCCTCCCGCCGCGCTGGCCACATGAGTACATGAGTTCAAAACGTCAGAATTCCCCGCCCGTCCCACCGGCAGCGCGCGGCCTGCCCGTGCCGTGCCGTGCCGCACCAAAAGATACCTGTCTCTCTCGCACAGTGACCCTTCTCCCTCGCACACTCCCGCCGAGCCTACGGTCGGTCCGGCTGAAGCTAAGTCGGGGCTGCCTACCTGCCTGTGGGGACGCCCCGACCGCAGCTACTCCGGACCGGCACGTTAGATCGCCCCGACTTCGGCGTTAATCCCCCAACCTGTCGAGATTCTGGAACCACGGCCGGGCCCGTAGTGCCGCCACCTTTTCTCCCTCCACCGTGGCGGGGACTCTCCCCGAAGTGGAGAGGACTTCTCGTGCCCGCGGGGTGGCGGTCGCCTGGAACACACCGGATCCCATCAGAACTCCGAAGTTAAGCAGGCGGGGCTCGCAGGTTGCGAGTTAGGTAGGGGCCTACCAATTTTTCAATTTTTTTAAAAAAATAGCTCTTCAAAACAAAAAACAAAAAAATTAAAAATTTATTTGAGGTGTGCTCCGACCATGATACCTATTACTTCCCCACTTTACCCGTGTAAACAAGGTCAGAAAAAAGCAAGGCACTTTTTGGATTTACGCCGCGTCAAGGTTTACATGTAAAACACAGTAGGAGAGTTTTTATTCCTATAAAACTTTTTAGAGGTAAATTTCCAACTCTGTGTTTTACTCCTAACCGTAGAAGTAAATCTTGTAGAGGTATTTTCGCAGCAACATTATTAGAGGTATATAGCCGTAGAGGTGAATTTACCTCTAATCAAAATTAGAGGTGTTTCCAGTAGAGGGATCGGGCCACCCCCCAGCAGTCCTTGTCGCACTCATGGGGAACGGCCATGAGGAGGAAGGGAGAGGACACTACTGGAGGCTGTTCGGCATCACGACCCTGCTCCTGCTGCTGCCTGCTCCTGCTTCTGATTCCTACTGCCTACTGCTGCCTGCTCCTGATGCCTACTGCCTGCTCCTGATGCCTGCTCGGCCGCTCGGCCTGCTCTCGTTGCGTCGGCTTCGGTGCGTGAAAAATGGTGGTCCAAAGCGGAGCGGCCGGCGTGCAATGGGATGCTGCAGGCCGCTTGCCACTGCTGCTGCTACCTTTTCTTTTATTTTGGCAACAGGCGCAGGGGCCGGGGCCGGGCAGGGGGCAGGGGGCTGCTCGCTCCAGACCTGCCCGCCCCCCGTTGTTGCTGCTCATCAGATGGAATTATAGATGGGCGCTCCGCCCCGCCCCGCCCCGCCCCGCCACGCTGTGCTAAGTGTTCCGTCCGGCGGCTGCGGCCGCGGGGCCCTACCAACCTGCCGGCCGGAAAACGGACAAAAGTTGAAAAATGGTTGCAGTGGCTCTGGTGTCGGGTTGGGTTGGGTCGGGCGCCACCCGGCTGGGGCAGCAGGGCGGCGTGGTGGGCAGACAGACAGGCTCTAGACAAGCGGCCGCCGTCCGTCTCGCGTCCTGCACCGTCCAGCCCCCGCCCACCCTGACTACCTTCTAGGGCTCTACCCAACCCAACCCCATCGCTCCCCACCTGGCACCAACCCGCTTAAGCCACCCCACCCAACCACATAACACCAGACCACACCTATCCCACTTGCGTTTAGTTCACGGGGTGCTATGGGGTGCTAGGGGTCCTGAGACTCACCGCCTTAGAAGCCTTATGCATAGCCTATGTAATAAAAACGTTCCCGACAGCTCAGGACCCCGCAGCATCCCAGCACCCCATTAACTAAACGCAAGCCCCATCCCACCCCACCCCACCCCGAGGAGGACACAACTCTGAAATTTTGTACACCTCATGATTCAGGAAATTTCAGAAAAATTCCGAAAATGTACAAAAATTCACAAAAACTCACCATTATTTACGAAAATTCAGTAAAGTTCACAAAAAATTGTCAAATTCAAGTGAAAGTTCACAAAAATATATGAAAATTCACGAAAATAAAAAAATAAAAAATCACAAATTGTGTACTCCAGAACTCAGAGTTGATTCCACCTTCATCTCCGCCCCACCCGACCTCGCCGCGCACCTCTGCTCGCGAGTGCGTGCGCGTGCGTGCGCGTGCGTCGTCACCTGCTGCGCTGATGCGCGCGCCCGCGTTGTCTCGGGACAGGTCACGCTCACGCTCAGCCTGGCCACGCTCCGCGGGAGACAGACGTGTGGACCCCTCACTCACGGGCGGGGCGGGGCGGGGCGGGGCGGCGGGCGCGTGCGCGTCGCACCACGACGCCCCGCCGGAGCATCGCGAGGTGCTTTCATTTTGACAGGCGGGGCGAGCGTGTCCAAGTGGCGCGGCAGCGAGGATAGCTTCTTACCTCTTCCTCTCATAATGCTTCTCTCTGTCTCCCTGCTTCCCCATCTCTCTCATGGCTCTCCTCTATATCGCGTGAGTGCGCGCGCTCTCTCTCTCTCGCACCCGCAGTCGGAACTAGGGCAGCCGGCCGGGCGCAGCGCGGAGCTATGAGCGCGCGGCGTGCTGGACGACATGAATGAATTGAATAGCACGGCGTGGCGTGGCGTGGCGTGGCGTGGCGTGGCGTAGCGTGGCTGGCGCGGTGGGTACCAGGAAGCCCACACAGGCACGGGCCCAGGCACGGGCCCAGGCACGGGGCCAGGCGCGCGCCCCGCGCGTGTAGTGTTTTCCCTGGGAACTGGAGGGTTCGCGCCGTGCCGTGCGGGCGTGCATGGAGGAGGAGGAGGAGGAGGAGGAGGGAGATGTCAAGTCCGGCACCACTAACAACCGCAGCTTGCAGGGCGATTCCGCACGCTGTCTTCGTGTCTCTGTCGTTGTTGCACTCTCGGGGGGTAGGCCCATGAGGAGCGAGAGAGAAGACACTACTGAACGATACCCTGATTCCGCCTGCGGCAGCCAGCCCCAACGCGCCCCGCCCCGCGCCCCGCCCCGCCCCACCCCGCCTCGGCGCGCTTCAGCCGACTGATTCAGAAGATCGCTCGCGTCCCTCCACCCGTGTTGCACCTACAGCAGTACCCCATACTGGCCATGGTAGTGCTCCATGAGTGCAACGAGAACAGATAGGTATGAAAGCTATTTTCGGAATCGCTCGGGAGTGGGTGATGGACGAGACGGCCCGTTGCTGGTGCGCGCCGCGTGCAGCGGGCGCGTGACGTCGGGAAGTCAGACGAGTATGTCTTCATGGTGTCACCAGTCCTGCCGCTGCCCTGCTGCCCTGCCCTGCTAGAGCGATTCCGGTGCACGCACTCTCCGTTCTGTCTCTCTTGCTCTCGAGGAGGCTGCCGAAGGCACGAGAGCGCTCTGTCTCTCTCACGACTCTCGAGGCCTACGAGGATCGCTCAGGTGCCGCCCTGCCCTGCCCCGCGCGCCCGCGGTGCCGACATGTCGCATGCGCGCCTGTATAGGCCGCCGCCGCGCCGGGCCGCAACATGTAATGCATGCCTGTCCAGGAAACGCTGCCCGCGTGGTGCGGGGCGGAGCGGGGCGGGGCGGAGCGGGGCGGAGCTGCACGCCGCCCTGCAGGGCGCCCTGCCCTACCGCTCTCCCACCCGGGACGACACACGACAATGTCGCCGCAGTGGTGCCCTACCGCACAGCACCCCCCCCCCCCCAGACCTCTCCCCATTGAGCTCCGCTTCTCCATTCAGTGCTCCGATTGCGTAATGTGGAGGTCGGTTTCGCCTGCGCTGCCCTACCCTGGCCTGCTGAGCGGCCCTGGAGCCCCGGCCCCGGCCGCCCGTAGACCCGCGGAGAGACAATGAGGAGTACACGATGACGTCCGCTCCGCGCCTCTCCATCTCCACTCCGCAGTCCCGCGCGGCGTACTCAACATTTATAATCGCGGGCGAAATTCCACCAACGAGGACCAAAGTACGAGCTACAGGGTCACCACCAACCACCAGGCAATACGATAAGCAGCGACGCTCCATTGGGAGTGCATAATGCTGCTGCCTCTAACTCACTTCGCGACGCGCTGCGGCCCTAGCTGCCGCGCGGGCTTCCCTCTGAGCGGGGCGAGGAGCTAAGCGGTCAGCTGATCTGATCTGACAGCCCCCCCCCCCTCTCACCCTATGCCCTGTGATTAGTTGCGCTCCGCGTGCTATGCCGCAGCCGCGCTGCTCTGTTTTTACGTGCGCCCTACTCATAGACCAGCGCAGGGCCGAGGGCGATCCTTGACATTTGGCTGTATATGTGTGTGTGCTCGCGCGCGAGCGCCGCTTTTGTGTCGGTAGGTCGGCCCGGGTCGGCCCGGGTCGGCCCGTCTGCCGCAGTCTGTTACGCTACACTCGTAATAAGAACGCTTCTGAGAACACGCGGCTGTGGCGGCGCGCGGCGCGCGGCGCGGTGAGGCGGTTGTGCTACACATCTCCCAGCAGCCATCAGCTCCCGGCTCGCGCGGCTGCCGACGGCCGACCCAACTGACTCCGAGGATCAGATCGCTCTGTCAGAGGATTCAGGGTATCGTTCAGGAGTGCCTTCTCTCTCGCTCCTCACGGGCCCACCCCGTGAGTGCGACAAGGACAGAGAGACGAAGACCCCGTGCGGAATCGCCCTGCAGGTTCCACCGTCCACGTCGCACTCCTCGCACGCACAACCACGTGCAAGCCTTTTCAGTCCACTTCCAAAAATAGGTTTGCTCTCAATTTCCTATCCAAGAAAACGCATGTTTTAATATATTTTAAATAGGGAATTCCGCTTGAGTGAAATGGGCACCTAAAGAAGAAGAAGAAGAGCTCGACCGCCAGTTTTGTTTCCTCCTGAACTCTGATTAGACAACGCTGATGTCGCACTTTCGCCGTCATCCAATGAGCACAAAGGAGGAAACAGAAGCGGTCGGCTCGATTTCGTCTATAAGGTTCCGGTTTCTTAGCGGAATACTCCATTAAGATATGCTCGTGGGTTGCCTATATGTTTCCAAATCGATTTTTGACATTAATTCGAACGGCGCGGCGGCGCGGTGCCCAAAGCCTAAAGTCGGCAGCACGCCGTGCAGTTCTTCGCGGACTCGCATGTTTCCGCGTTCTGGTGTGAGCTCCGTAGGGCGCAGGCAGGGCAGCTCGACCCAGCGCCGTGGCGTAGCGCGGCGTAGCGAGGCGTGGCGTGGCGTAGAGTAGCGTATAGCGTATGACGCGCCGTAAGCAGCTGGGCGCCCTGCCGGCCCTGCCCTGCGCGGCACGCGGTTGCGCAGGGCGCCCGGCGGCCCGGCCCGGCCCAGTCGTGGTCGCTATCGGGGCCGAACGGACAATTATACCGGCGTGCGGTGGGGTGTGGGGTGCTCCTATCCCTCTGCCGCCAGGCCGGGGCCGGGCCGGGGCCGGGCCCAGCAGCCTCCGGCTTTTATTGTAATCCATAAACGGGAGTTCCCCGCGGCGGCGCCAACCGTGGCCTAGGCCGCCCAGCCAGCGTAGCCGAGCGCAGTAGCGCGCGCCCAGCCGCTGCATGCAGGCTGCTGTAGTGTAGTAGGCTAAGGTCCCGCCCGCGCGCCGCGCTGCGTCTGCTATGTTGGTGAACGGGGTGCTGCTCACTCATAGACTGCCCCTGCCGGTGCGGTGGTGCGTTCAGCCGACTTATTCCGAAGACCGCTCTCCTCGCTCTGTCTCACTCGCACTCATGTGGTGGGTCGTACAGGTTCGAGTGAGAAAGACAAGGAGACCCGCGCTCTCCGGAATAAGTCGGCTGGCTGGTCGCGGTGCGCCGCGGGGACGGGCGAAGGGAAGGCGTGTCGTCTTGATGGTAATGCAGGGACTGCTACGCGAGCGGCTCGCGGCCCGGGGCGGGGCGGGGCGGGGCGGGGTGGGGTGGGGTGGGGCGGGGCGGGGCGGACTCGGGGGTTCTCACAGCACATTGGCCATTGTCCTAGCCGGGGAGGAGGGGCTGAGCTCGACCAGACCAGACCGCCCGCCGCCCGGCCCGGTCGGCCCGGCCCGCGCCCAGGGCCCAACGGACACTCAAACATAATTGCATTCCGCGGACCGATGGATGCAAGGGCGGGGCGGGGCGGGGCGGGGCGGGGTGGGGCGGGGCGGGGTGGGTGTTCGCGGCCACCGGGCCCTGCCAGCTACGTAGTTGAGTTCTCCTTCCGCATTGTATCAAAACGAGAAATTAGAGGCTGAGGAAAGCGACGCGACGGCGGTTCGAATGAGTCATGAGACCTGTCACCGCGTCGCCCCGCCCTCCTAGAACCTGCAGGACACCGGCAATAAGATGCGCAATGTCGCTCACTTGTAGGCGTGCGACGCAGTGTTTAGTGTTCACACAACCGCAGCAGTCGCGCCTTCACAGAGACACGCGGGACGAGTACTCTGAAGGGCATCCGGAGCTAGAGCTGTGCGAATCGAGGTTTTTGCATTTCGAACCGTTTCGAATCGAACCTCAATAATTTTCCACGAATCGAATCGGATCAACCCGAAAAGAAAATGAATCTCAATCAAAGAAAATTGTCAATTTCACAAAAGACGGGAAAAAAAACCACGCGATATAAAATATATATATATATATATATATATATATATATATATATATATATATATATATATATATATATATATATTATATATATATATATATATATATATATATATATATATATATATATATATATATATATATATATAATATATATATATATATATATATATATATATATATATATATATATATATATATATATATACAAAAAATATCTACAAGGGCAAGTTGTGTGACGTGCAGGTAACGCACTTAAGATTCGAGATCCCGGCGTGATGCGAAGTCGAACTGAACCAAATTTGAAATGTCGAATTATTCGACATTCGAATCAAACAAATTCGAACTCGATTCGAATCGAATTTCCCTGATTCGATTCGAATTATCGAAGTTTTCAGTTTTCAGTGTAGTCTGCGAGGGCGCTTTTAGCGTGGCGTTTGAAGCGTTACTGAGACTGTTACTCACTCCAGTGCTGTTGCCTTCTTCTTCCGCCGGCGCGGCGCGCGGTACCGCCAGTTTTCCCCCAATTCCCCAGCAGAGGCGCCGGGCCGCGGGCCTTCGCGCATGGCCGGGGTTTATAATTGCACCTCCGCATGGAAGGAAAGCAGACGACACCATATTGCGCCACGCAGCGAGGCAGGGCAGAGGCTCCCCCACACGTCGAGAAAATGCTCTTATTCCGGGAGTTTCCCTCGAGAGGTTTCCGTACATAACGCGTGTTGCGTTGGGATGAAGGGTTACCTGCCGCCACCAGCGCTGCCGCTGCTAGGTCGGTTTCAGCAGCTGCCGAATAACCAGTTGCCCGCGCGAGCCTAGATGAACGTATTGTGGGCGCGTGTTTCCGGACGGCAATAAAAAAAAAACATGGCAGCGGACCGGATCGGACCGCGCCCGCCCAGCGGAGTAGGAGGAGGGCGCCGCGCTATACAGTACCACCCTATATTCCATAACCGCTCGGTACACCCGAACACTCCAATGTAACCTCACCTTGGATGTTTTAGCTTAAAGACTGGCCCCTTCCCTTCGAAACGGCCGCTGAAAGTGAGAGGCGCGCGCTCCTTTCCTCTCACCTGGAGCAGCAGCATCAGCAGTGCGAGGAGGAAGTGCATTATTATTGGTAAAGCTCCGCGACTCCCAAGGCTCGCTTCGAGTCGGCGGCGTCTGTCTGCCCTGGTGGTCTGTTTATCCTGTTTATGGTCCGGCGGGGAAGCATCGCGGCAATCGCAGTGTGCCAGTAGCCGGGGCAGTCAGGACGAGATAGCAGGGAGTTTCGGAGATGGTATGGCCCCTGCGCTGTGCCGCCGCCGAGGGGGAAACAACTCTGAATTTTGGTGTGCAAATTTTGTGCATTTTTTTAATTTTTTTTTGTGTGTGTGTGTGTGAATTACGAGGTGTACAAAAATTTCAGAGTTGTTCCCCCTCGCCCACCGCGCACAAACTCCTCAAAGCCCATGACTCGGTAAATCAATTCATATGACTTCAAATTATTTCCCATGTGTAAAAACTGCCACATTTTTGTTGAACTGTAATTGTCACTGTCGACTTTCACGCTGCAACGAACGTGACGTCATATGTTCACCAATGTCAGTGTTTACAGGGAAACGAATGTGACGTCACATTTAATAGAGTAACAGTGGACTCTTCTTAGCTCCCTCATTCGAGAGGTCCTTCTCTACAATTTCAATAAGCGTACACTATTTTTTCTGGTTCTTCGTGATTCCTTGATTTTTACTTATTGGGACTGATTCTTGTTTCACTGGTAAGGCCTAGCCTTACGTTCCGTTTTCAATCGTACTGAGATTTACGCTTGAAATCAAGTGTGATCCGCTCCTATTCGTCCTATCTAAATGCATGGAAGAATTTTTTTTCGTACGCTTCATTTCAAGCGTAACGTCTTCAAGCGTAACTGCAAGCGTACAGTTACGTCTTAGTTTTACCAGTGTTCTTCTTCATTCTTTTCTTTTTTCTGATTTGTTTGACTTTTTACTGATTTTGTTGAAGGGTGGGCGCTGATTTTTTTTTGAGTGATGGACCCCTCGCCCTGATGAGCCCTCTTGGTTCCTCTCTCTTTTGCAGATGCAGTGCAACTGCCCGGTGACGCGGCCGGGCCCCACGCTCGCCAACGCGTGCGGCGGCTCCGCCTTCATGCTCTTCATGGGCCTGCTCGAGGTGTTCATCCGGTCGCAGTGCGACCTGGAGGACCCGTGCGGCCGGCCGCAGTCGCGCGAGCGCGACCTCAACACCGAGTACGACTTCATCGTGGTGGGCCTGGGCTCGGCGGGCTCCGTGGTGGCGTCCAGGCTCTCCGAGAACCCCCACTGGCGCGTGCTGGGCATCGAGGCCGGCGGCAACGAGCCCACCGGCACCCAGGTCAGTCATTATTATTATTTACTATAATTATTTTTTGGGGAGGTCGGGGGAGGGGGGAATAACTCGCCTGCAATAGAGCGACATTTGTATACTCACTGTTGAAAAAAAACCTAAATTTTAATTTTAAAAAATTCGGAAGCATTTGCACAAACATTTGTTTGTTAATTCCGTAACATTTTTGTCATTAAAAATTCACAACTAATTCGTTATTAATATTGAAAGCGTAGGTTGTGAAAAGAAGAAAACGTGTTCATAGTGAAATTTCATAACGTGAGTTGTGAAAAATAATGACATACTTGTTATGAAAATTCATATAGCTGAAGTCGGCTGAAGTTCTGCAAAGTAATAAACCTGTGAAAAGTACAATGACTGGTTGTAGAAATTAAGATTGAGTTGCTGTGGAATCTAATAAAGTATTTGTTGTGAAAATACAGAAAATTCTTCTGAAAAAGCTTGTATGAGGCGTTCCGGAGAACAGGTGAAAAGGAAGAGCATGAAGAGGAAAAGGGCCCGTGATTGGTCGATCGGCATTCCCCCCCCCCCCTCTACTCTACCTGTGCAGAGTAGTGGGGGAGGCTGGTCGCATTCGCAGTCGTGCTCTTCCTCTTCACCCATTCTCCGGAACAACTTATTTCTTTCGAGCATCGCGTCGCACACGCTGTAATGTAGGATTTTATTAGCTTCCGTCTTTTACAACACAGCATATGGAGGCACTTCCCTGCGCTGTCTCGAGGGGCACCGGGTGTGATGGCGCTGTATGCTCTTTCTCCCCGACAGGTGCCGTCCATGTTCCTCAACTTCCTGGGCTCGGACATCGACTGGAAGTACAAGACGGAGCCGGAGGACATGGCGTGCCTGGGCGAGGATGGGCGGCGCTGCAGCTGGCCGCGAGGAAAGGTAAGCAAACCGCTGCACTGCTCGGAGCGGGGCGGGCAGGACACACGAGCCAGCGGACACGAAAAAAGTAAACGGAACGATTACGTGGCGTAGCCTCACCCCGCCCCGCCCCGCGCCCCGCACCCCACCCCGCTGCACCGGCGCGGTTCGCACGTTTTGACCATAGGTCTGTGCCGCGACCAGACTGAGGCGTGGTGGGCCAGGGTGGGGTGGGGCGGGGCGGGGCGGGGTGGGGTGGGGTGCGCCAGTGCCACGGAGCTTTCTCACATGCCGCCCCGCCCCGCCGTGGGAAAAGGGGATAGACACATCATGTTGGGGGGCTCGGACATTCCCCGGCATTCCCTCCTTCCCTCCCCTTCCCTGCCGAGAGGTCTACTACTGTCCTGAGGGGAAATGATGCATAAGACCGGGTGGCGAAGGGGGTATCACCCATACGAAATGTACTCAATGTTTTTTTTCTTTTTTTTTTTGTTTCGATTTTTCTTTTGACTTTTCAAGGAAAATTTCTGTCACTTTGAGGCCGTTTAGTGATTTTTCGAAGTGATTCCCCCCTTGAGGCTGGCCCACTGGCCCAGCCTTGCGTGAGATCCAGTCTAGTCTAGAGCTCGACGAAAAGCGTGACGCTCACCTCGCTCACGCTGGTCGGGTGGGAGAGAAAATGGCAAATGCAATATGAATCACTTTTGAAGATTGTTTCTCCAATAACTAGGTAATTTCAAGAGGGGAGGGACATAATTTATCAGACTTGGAAGCATTTGGAAAAGAGTTCGCCACCTCCATCCGCCCCCTGAGCAGCGTATGACCGTCACGCTTTTAGTCGAGCGTCGCTAACTAAATATAGCTTAGGGACTTTGCCATTGGGAGGTGTTCCCTGTACAGCGACCTACCCGCGGAGCAGGTGAAGTGGGGGGGGGGGGGACAACTCTGAAATTTTTGTACACCTCTTAATTAAGAAAATAATCAGAAAAATTCAGAAAATTTCAGGAAAATTCACAAAAATCCATGGAAATTTAGGTAAAATTCAAGCAAAAATTCACAAAAAATCAATAAAAATTCACAAAAAATCACAAAATTTGTGCATTAAACTTCAGAGTTGTTTTCCTCCTCGGGCGAAGTGCAGGCAGGGCGGGGGCGGTGCAGGGGACTTAGCGAAGGGTCATTTCGCGTGGAAACACGCCGGACGGCCTTATTTCACGTTGGCGCGCGGCGCCGGCCTGAGAACGCCCGGCCTCACCCCACCTCACCTCGGCCGCGGCAGCCGTGTATTGTGCTGGCTTTGTGAAAGCCAGCCGCTGATGATGTCCCGGGCCAGGCCGGGCCGGACCGTCCTGCAGCAAGTGCGGGCGTCCTTAGCGCCCTGATGTACTGCCTGCTGGACAGCTGCTTAACATTGCTGTTTAAGATATTGTCGTAGAAAAACCGACAGGGAAACAACTCTGAATTTTGGTGTACACCCTTTGTGAATTCTCTTGAAATGTTATAAAATTTTTGTGAATTTTCACTAGAATTTGACTAAATTTTTGTGAATTTTCCTGAATTTCCTTGATTTTTTCTGAAATTTTGTGAATTTTTCTAATTTTTTCTTGTTTTTTTTTTCTGAATTTTTTTTTCTGTAATTTTCTGAATTACTAGGTGTACAAAAATTTCAGAACTGTTTCGCCCTCGGGGTGTACGGTCCACGGCCGCTGCTGGTTGGCAGGTGCTGATGACACCCTGACCGATGTGACTTACTGTTGCCTGTCCCGCAGGTGCTGGGCGGCACGAGCGTCCTCAACGGCATGATGTACATGCGGGGCAGCCGTCGCGACTACGACAACTGGGCGGCCATGGGCAACACGGGCTGGGGCTACCAGGACGTCCTGCCCTACTTCCTCAAGTCGGAGGACAACCTGCAGGCCGACACGATGGACTCGGGGCTGCACGGCGTGGGCGGGCCGCTCACCGTCACCCAGTTCCCGTACCACCCGCCGCTGTCGCATGCCATCCTGGCCGCCGCCATGGAGCTCGGCCAGCCGATCCGGGACGTGAACGGCTTCCAGCACACGGGCTTCGCCATCGCGCAGACCACCTCGCGCAACGGGTCGCGCCTCTCCACCAGCAAGGCCTTCCTGCGCCCCGTCAAGGACAGGCCCAACCTGCACATCCTGCTCAACACGACCGTCACCAGGGTGCTCATCAACGCGACCACCAAGGAGGCGTTCGGGGTGAGTACAGCAGCAGGGCGAGGACGGGGGCGGGGAGAGGCTCCGGGCGGCATTGCCCAAGGCGCTCTGGTCGCTCTCGACCACAACCCGCTCTCTGCTCTCCTGACTCGTCTCGTCTCGTCTCGTCTCGTCTCGTCTCGTCTCGTCTCTCGTCTCGCCTCGTCTCGCCGCTGCCCTGGCCTGCTCCAGTGCCCCTTGGCCCGCGGGCAGTGAGGGTCACTCGAGCCGCCGCCCGCCGCTCTTGGGTAACCGGAGGAGACTCTCCACCGCAATGACTCTCCCCTCCTCAATAAGCCCCTCCTCTAGTCCAGCCGGCAAGGCGATTCCGAAAAGCGTTTTGGCATCGCCGTCCTTGTCGCACTCGACGGGCTGTTCCTCCACTTTGTGATTTGGCGGTGCTCGAGATGTATATACGCCTGGAGGCGGTTAAGGCGCTTACTTTTACGACACCTTTTGGCGAATAGATTCAAGACCCCTTTGCCCATACCATTCCCACATCACAGCACGGGACTTTTGATGATCCACTGGAAGAGTATTGGTCACTTCTCTTAAAGCCATCCAAGACGCTGCAAAAGGCGAGCTCTGTCTCTGTGAAGGCACCTCAGACAGCGGATTGTCTTGAGTCTGATGAGGATTCCCACGGCATGGACCAGCGTTCAAAGGTGTACGTAGGGCAAAGGTGTCTTGAATCTAGACGCCAAGAGGTGTCCCAAAAATAAGCGCCAAATGTCGCTCTGGATCCTATAGCATACGCCTAAATGCGTGCACATTCAGGACACCCCGAAATTACAGTGTAGGGGCAAAAAAGAACACCAACGAACAATTTTCGGGAACGGCCCGCGCCAGCCCAAGGGTCGTGACGCCATTCGTCTAACGCCCGGGAGTCACCCGGTGCATGCAGCTAGATTTTCGACCTAATTTGTCCGACATAGTGATTTCTCCGAAATCCAAGAAGGCGCTGTCCAAACCGGATTTTTCTGACCTTGGAGAAGAAATATGTATGTATCATAGACGACCAGGCCGGAGCATGCACCAATTGAACAGCAGCTAAAATTTATTTTTAAAAAAAGTTTTAAAAATTTTGAGGTGCCTACCTACCTAACTCGCAACCTGTGACTCTTCACACTTTAATTTCGTTTATTTTTTTATTTTTCTTTAAAAAAATAAATGTTAGCTGTTGCTTAATTTTTTGGTGCATGCTCCGGCCTGGTCGTCTATGACACAAATTCCTTCTCCAAGGTCGGACAAAATCCTGGTCGGACAGCGCCTTCTCGGATCTCGGGGAAATCTCCAGGTCGGAAAATTTACATACACCCGAGTCACCTGTGCCCCGCCCCGCCCTGTCCCGTTCCACCAGGTTGAGGTGATCCGGAGTGACGGCAAGCGCCAGAACTTCTACTCCAAGCTGGAGGTGATCGTCTCCGGCGGCGCCGTCAACTCGCCGCAGCTGCTGCTGCTGTCGGGCGTCGGGCCGCGCGAGGAGCTGCAGCAGGTCAACGTGCCCGTCACCCACAACCTGCCCGGCGTGGGCCGCAACCTGCACAACCACGTCGCCTTCTTCCTCACCTTCACCATCAACGACACCAACACGACGCCGCTCAACTGGGCCACCGCCATGGAGTACCTGCTGTTCCGCGACGGCCTCATGTCCGGGACGGGCCTGTCCGAGGTCACGGGCTTCATCAACTCGCGCTTCAGCAACCCGGCCGACGACCACCCGGACATCCAGTTCTTCTTCGGCGGCTTCCTGGCGGCGTGCGCGCGCACGGGGCAGGTGGGCGAGCGCGCCGACGGCAACCCCAACTCCATGGCGCTGCGCACCGTGAACATCTTCCCCGCCGTGCTGCACCCCAAGAGCCGCGGCTTCCTGCGCCTCGCCTCCAGCGACCCGCTCGCGCCGCCGCGCATCTTCGCGCGCTACCTGTCGCACCCCGACGACGTCACCATGCTCATCGACGGCATCAAGTTCGCCATCAGGCTCACGGAGACCGCCGCCCTGCAGAGGTGAGTGAGCGAGCGTGGTCGTAATCTCGATTTTATGTACGCTACGAACAGCATTGGTTAACGCGTTGACAGCTCTTGTCTCCCCCGTCCTCGTAGTTAGTGTTACAGGGGGACGGTCCTCGACTAGAGCTGTCGATGCAAAAGGGCAAACTCCTGCCGTCGCTGATTCGGAGGCTCGTTCTCGCGCCTTCGTCCTTGTCGCACTCATGGGGCCCTGTCATCTCCCATCCTCCTGCCCCCCCCTCCTCCAACATAGCACTGGTGATCTGAGAAAAGAGCTCGAGTCCAGTTTCCCTCCTCCTCACTGTTGACTTAGGCTCTTTTGTCAGATCACCTGTGGGTGGGGGGCATCGCCAGATGTGCGACAAGGTGGATAAGGGCGGAGGCACGAGAGCGATCCTCGCGGGGGGGGGGGGAACAACTCTGAAATTTTTGTACACTTCGTGATTTAGAAATATCCAAAAAATTCAGAAAAGCTCAGAAAAATTCAAAAAATTTTGCAAAAATTCAGGAAAAATCCAGAAAATTCACTAAAATTCAGATAAAATTCAAATGAAAATCAACAAAAATTCCACAAAAAATCACGAAAATTCACAAGATGCGTACGCTAAAATTCAGAGTTGTTTCCCCCTCGGATCTTCGGACTCGGACGACTGCTGTGCGCTGTGGCCCCTCATGCTCGTCCTCCTCCCGCCCGCAGGTACGGCTTCCGGCTGGACCGCACGCCGGTGCCCGGCTGCGAGAACCTGGCGTTCGGCTGCGACGCGTACTGGGAGTGCGCGGTGCGCCGGCAGACAGGCCCGGAGAACCACCAGGCGGGCTCGTGCAGGATGGGGCCCCCGGACGACCCCGGCGCGGTGGTCGACCCGCAGCTGCGCGTCCACGGCCTCGACCGGCTGCGCGTCATCGACGCCTCCATCATGCCGGTCGTCACCTCGGGCAACACCAACGCGCCCGTCATCATGATCGCCGAGAAGGGCAGCGACATGATCAAGAACCGCTGGCTCCAGCGGCACCCCAACACCGTCTTCTACAAGAAGTGAGCGGTGCGGGACGAGGAGGCGCCTCGGACCGGTCCGGACCCTGGCCGAACGGCTCCCACCGTGCATGCATCTCACTGGCACAATTATTATAGTCGCTCCAGCTAAGGCCAGAGTCGCTTTTGTGCGAGAGCACTTTCGCTAGTTCGACTATAGCGCTTTCTAGCGCATAGCGTGGTGGAAGTGAAATGCACTGCAAATGTGATAGTGCAAAGAAATATTAAAGAACAATGTGCATGTTTTTTCCAAATTCCTGAACCAAAATTGGCACGAGAATCACGGATTAAGTACCGGTACCTTGTCCTTGGTACTCTAGTATTATACACAGTTGACATTTTGATCTCGCTCAACTTTGGTGGATTTGATTGACCCACCTCACTGCATTTTAATATGCAGTTAATTACTTAAGTTTATGTTCATCAGTAATATTTTATTTTCTTTGTGGGGTCATAATAGGTAAATCTAAACTGAGAGACAACATGCAAGTCACTTGTCTCTTTCGTGTAGACAGGTTTTGGAGGTGCACTTGTTATGACTGACAACAGATAAGAAATGGATTTACTATATTTCCAGCCCTTGCCATAGCCTAACAATGACATATCCTGATCATCAATCAAAATTATAAAGAAATTCTACAGATCATAATATTGAGTCTGTAAGTTCAAATTTACATTTGAAATCACTAATCTAGCAATAATTGATTGAATGATTGTGCGTATGGAAGATTTGAATGGATGAAGATGAGTGTATGAGCAGAATGGATGTTCCATATAAATTATTATGAACAACCTAATTATTACAATAGATTTACAGCCGGAAAAAAAATAAAAGGAAGTTTGTGAATTGCTATTATTAGAAATATATTCTTTGATTGAAGATTCTTTTGCTAGAAACCTTTGAGCTATTCTATTGCTTAACAGTTGAAACAATATATGATTACTGTAAATATTCCACAATATATGCAGTAAGCCAATGAGACAAAGTATTACAAAATTGTAGTTGTATGTGATTTTAGATCTGATTTTCGATGAATAAACTCAGTTATACCTCAAATACTGAAGCAAATAATGAAAGGCGAGTTCTCACATCAAGAAGCAGTTACGAAAAGTTTTCACGGCAGAAGCTGAAATTACAACAAGGCTGGGGAATAGCTTGTGATTCCCAACGTGAATACGTGAACACATATAAAAAAAACTGTCCTACAATATTGTATTTCACAACACTATACTACTTCCAAAATTTGTAGGTAGTTCAGTTCTGATGTTATAAAGTTTTGGAAAATTGAAAAAAACAAGAAGAAGGAAAAAACAAAAGAAAAAAGAAAAGGAAGAAGAAAGAAAGAAGAAAAGGGGACAAAAAAGTCTTAAGTGAAGCTAATTCCATGCTAAACATATAAATATCATTCTGCCCTTATAAAATGTTAATCAATAAAAACACAGAATATTTATAATGAAACCAGAATTTTGGTTTATCTTATACATGATTAAAACAACATGAATGTTCTAGAAGGAAACTGAACACAGAAACATAAAACACAACATGAAACAAGATAAGTAACAGGAAGACATTAATTGATCATAATAATATAATATCGACTAAAAATAAAAATAAATCTCTTGGAATTCATAACATAGACAACACATTCCTACAGTTCCTAATTTAAAAAAAATTTTTGATTAAAATGAATTGATTTCATGCAACATACTTGGTATGTTCTCACCTGAGCTAGAATGTATGTAAGGATATTGGATACAGATTACAGATAAGGTAACAGAAAGGTTACAGGACAAACTAGTGAAAAAATCAACAACATACAAATTGTATACTGCAGTCTTCAATAGAGGTAGGTCTTGGAACTAATTCGGAACTACAAATTGATTCAGTTAAAAAGAGAAACCTGGTCTAACAATGCAGAATTAGTAACAGAACAGCTGTAACACAGCACAGACCAACCAATGGAAGAATGAGAATTTGACTTTAAATATAACAGTTGGCTCTTAATTGCAACAAAGACTAGACAGAGATGAAAAGATTATTGCACAAATTTGAAGCACTGCCATTATGTTTGGTTGTTGGAGGCCCCTTTACACATACAAGTTTGATTTATATGATTGCAATATTATTGAAAGTTATAGTTGTGCCTGTACCTGAAAAAATTTACTGAGGGAAAATGAAAATATGAAACTGATTGAACTATAACAGTCTTAAATCTTGTAACCTGAAGAAGAATATCAACATTAATTTCTTGGCTGACTTTACAACAGGTATAGTACATAAAACATATCACTTATTGTCAATCATTGTTAGTTATTATTACGTATATCACAAATGCTGTGTACAAACTACACAAGACATGTTCACATGCCTTCCTACTTCTTACAAGATATGAAAGATGTAAAATAAATAATTAAAGGCTTTGCTGACAAAATGCCTACAAATGATAAAATAGTTAAACAAGATCCATAAAGGACATTCTCTCGGTGATCCATAAATACTACACAATATTATATAAGAGTGGAGTACTTGTGATTTACATCGAAAGTTAACATTTTTGGAAATAGAAGACCAGAATTGGATGACAAATTCAATACAAGACAAATTACCATCACAGTACATTATGCTGCCAACTCAGGAAAGAAAGTTTCTTATGAAAGAATGATAAAATCATGATTAATACATTGAAGAAAGTTTTTGAGATCTAGAAAGCTTAGTCTGGTAGGATCCTTACTTGAAGTGTGACAACCTTATCCTGTTGGTTCATAAAAGGAACATTACGTGGTAATATGTCTTATTGATATTATACACTCGATCACTCAATATCACACTGTTGGTGTTCGCCCTGCATTCAACACAGCCATGAGCCGCCTGAGTCTTGGCGCACGCTTTCTTCTAGGTCTTGTTCTTGAACGGTAGCATCTACATGCTAGTATGACGGCAACTGCAGCAAGGGATATCACAAGAATAGCAGGGGCCAAGTCCACAAGGGCTATACCTTCTTCTTCAACCATCTCTATATCAATTCCCATGCCTCTGTCAAATGAGTCTATTTCCATTTGGGCAGCTCCTGGGACTGCACGTAGTAGTGGTAGATCTCCTTCTATTACGACCGATAAGAGTTTTTGAGCTTTGTAAAGGTTACTGCAACAGAAATACACCAATATACTTAATACCCAACCAAGATAGAAAAGGCAGCCTACCCTGGTTTGCAGGGTCAACGGCTATTGACCAAAAACTCAAAATAGAACAAATGATGAAATTAACATACGTAGGGGCTGAAGTATTGAGAGGCTGAGGCTTAGCCCACACCAGATGAGGGCATGTTGGTAGTTCTCTTGTTCTTAAAGTTCCCATGTGATTTTCGATAACCTTAGAATATCTTTAATAGAAAATTAGCGCAATGAGAACATAGTAATTAAAGAAACATAAGAGAACACAAATGAATAACTTTAACAAACCGATACAGATGATTCCCCTCCATCCTCTGGGGTAAAGGTTCATCTGTTGATGGGAAAGTTACTTTGGCACTGTTATCCTTGAAGATAGATGGCATGTGACCAGTTGATGTAAATTCTAGCAAGGCATCTAACATCCAGAAACAATCTGAAAGGAAATAATATTCCCTTTGCAGAAGTTGCATTTAAGTTTTAAGAAGTGGCTATGAATATAAACTAACCTTTCTGCAAATGACTGTTGTCCAGACAATTAGAGTCACCATAGACAACAACTCGACCACTTGGTGATGAAAACACCTTTTCTGTTGTGGCATCGTCAACTTCAACTTCATTGGGTCTGCTTTGCAAAAGACCTAAGATAGGTACTGTGCTTGAAACAGTGTCAGCATCAGAATCTAGAATTTCTACTCCTTGGTCCCTCAATGACCTTGAAACAACAACTCCAGACTCTGGAAATTTTCGAAGACTGGCTCCTGATGCATAGTACATTTCATGCTCTCCAAGGTTAAATGAGCCTACAATTTAAAAATAAGCCCAAATTATTAAAAACTGTTAATAAGTGGGAAAATAGAAATTAAAAAAAAATAAATAAGGCACCCACCTTCATGTACATTATCACTGAGAGCAATTCCCCATGGAGACAGAAGATCATTGAGGGCTGGGACATTTGCTCCTCCTGTATCAGGCATCCACCACTGTCGAGTGTTCTCATCATAAAATTTAACTTTTCGCATAACAGAGACATTATACCAATCAGCAAATACAACCAAAGACAAGCCTGCATCAACATCTCTTTTAAGTTTTGCCACTTCCTCGGGAAAATATTCTTCCTCAGGATCCACAATTAGTAAGGTCCCATATTGTGAAGCATCAAGGCAACTAAGTGGAGAACCAAGTACTTCGATGTAATAGCCACCATTGCGGAGATGTTGATACATATCCTAGTGAAATAAGACAATTAGTCTTAATTTTCAGTTATTACATGAAATAGTACTTAACAGAGCTCCATAATAATATTTACCTTGAAATTTGTGTGAATATGATCTCCATTCCAATCCAACGGGTCGCTTTTCATTCGCAAGTTATCCCTTGGGAAGTAGCCGGGGGGATACCTTAAATTATGGTATTGATCCCACAAAATTCGCTTACTACATAAATAGAATTTAAAAAAAGATAAGAAAAAAAAATGTAATACATAAAATTGTGGTAAAAAGTATCGTCAAACCCACATATTGAGTACTCACTGTCGCGGAGGAGTTGGTATTATTTTAGCTTTGATGGCCAGTCGAACGGTAGATCGTCTCGCTTCAGTTTCTCCATCTTCTGGTGGTGATTCGATTGTCAACTCTACATGGCCTTGAGCCATACCTTCCCAGTTTGAAGCAGCACGCGTAACAGCAATACTAACCTGAAATTGAAGGAAAACTCTCTGTCAGAATACTTCCAAAATACTTTCTCAGTTATTGTGCCCTGGATGATCTAGCTATCAAAGACTCAGAGAGACTGTGCGTGATATTTTTTAAATATTCTACTTACTGCTAGCCAACCAGACCAGGGCCATAGAACTTCTGAATGAGTAAATGCCACATCTATGTGATGCCCAAACTGGGGAGTGTATGGATGCCAAACAGGCTTGTTCAAAACTTTCCCCGATACGCCAAGTCCATTCAGAATTGTAACATTCACAATTGTAGGAAGAGCACCATAGTAGAGAGGTTGACTACAATATGGCCACATGTACTGGCATTCGCTGAGGTCTATGTAGCTGAAAGACAAGAAACCCTTAAGCAAAAAAACTGTGCTTTGCAAAAGTTCAATTAGAAGTTGATTGTGGAATTACCTCGGACTGAGACTTGCTTGTGGTTGATATGAATTCAGCACTTGATAGGCACGCAAGAGGTCAAGTTTGCCATGACCTTGTTCAAACATATTAACCCCAGGCAATCTCCGCGCAGAGGCAAGGAGAGCTTGTTTCATACTTGCAGGATTTAAAATGTTCCCACGGTGGAGGACACCACTAACAAGAAAACACAGGTAAATACGCACAAGCATTCACTTCATAAAACAAACACAAGACTTGCCTATGCTCTTGTACCTTGCTAGAAGTGCAACTGCTCCAGCGACAACAGGTGAAGCCACACTAGTGCCAGAGAGAGTGCGACAACCTCCCATGATAGCAGATCCACGAACCGCAGCACCATATGTGACTATATCTGGCTTCACCCTTCCATAGCCCTGCGGTAGCTCCCAAGTGGTCATTCCTCGAGAGGAAAACTTTGCTATTTGATCTTCAAAGTTGATGCCTCCAACACCAATGACATCCATTTGATCTGCTGGGTTATTGAGAGTGCCATACAAAGGCCCATCATTACCAATCGCAGACACCATTATCACCTTATTAGCAGTAAGTTCCCAGACTTTATCCACAAAGGGATGATCCATAAAATCGGGTCCACCAATACTCAAATTTAAAACTCCAATACGCTTCAAAATAGCATAGTTAAATGCATCAAGAAACCATGATGTATATGAAACCTGCAAAATAAAGGATTTGATATATCTCTCTTGCTACAAGAAAGCTTGAGGAGCTAGTTAAGAAAGCACCTGTGTTTCAGAAACTAAATTACCTGATTATTAGTGAAGACACGAAACACATGAAGTTCAGCATCAGGAGCAAGGCCTAAGCATTCTCTGTGTGATGCTATCACCCCTGCCACAAACGTACCATGGCCCAGTCCATCGTCTAAAGTCTTTTCACTGGTCCAATTGGTCCTCTCTTTAATGCGTTTAAAATGGGGATGAGTCTTTGCTAAACCAGTGTCAAAAACAGCAACTTTAACACCTGCTCCTGTGATTCCCATGTGCCACAGAGCATCAGCTTGAAGGATAGCAGTAACTTGACGAGGAATGGCACGGAGAAGGCGTCTACTTGTATGCCTCCCTGTGGACTGCCAGAAATGTTTGTTAACGGCTAGGCTAAGCCGTTTCAAGGGTCGTGATGACTGCCACCTTTCAAAGCTCTCTGAGCTTGTGGAGTTGTCAGCTTCACCATCAAAATCTGTAGAGTTTTCAAATTGCAAAGATCTCTGGACCATCCTTTGAGGTGTCACTCTCCGAATAGCAGGGTGAAGACGTAAAGCCTCTAACCCTACTTGGCTGTTCTCTGCTTCCTCTAGAGTCACAACGTCAAAGTCACTAGGGTAGTCGCTAGCTGGATTATTTCTTGCAAGAATCTTCCAGTTGCTAATATCAGAGCCGTTTAGGGCTGCTGCAATAAATTTTTCTCTTGCTTGAGTCTTATAATATGCATTGAATGCCACTATATATTCATTCCTAACAACTTGAGTGGTGAACTTCACTTTCACATATTGCGACGGTAAAGATTCACTGGAGCAGGAATCTGCTACCTTAAAACGCGTCAGGAGCAAAAGTAGGAATGGGAGGCCGATACAACGAAAATATCGTTGTCTTAACCTGACTTTGAGCTTCATAGCTACGAGCAGACAATTTACGACGAGTTTAAGAGGACACTCTAAAACGAAATTCTTGTGTGAAGGACATGATACTGAATGAAATCACTCGAGTAACACAAAAAGCACGTAAATCTTCTCTTGTTCAACAACGTGCAAACATTGAATGGAAGTTCTTCATATTTACTTTCCATTCCATTTCGTTGTCGTTTCTCCTTATTGTTGTTGTTTGTTGTATTTGTTGATGTCGATTCAATGCTAAAGCACTAAAGCACAAGGGAGACATTCAGGATTCAGGAGTGGGTTAAGAGGTCAGCTGAAACCACGCATATTTTTCGATTGTTCGATTGAGTTTTAACCTACATGTACTGCAATGAGGTATTAGTATATTGAGTTGTTTTTTCCTTTTTTTAGAGTTAGAAGCTCTGAAGCATGACAACGTTTCAAACACTACTGCAAGGAAAGTTTCGGTAAAGAAGGTTGGGAAGACTGGATGAGTCGATCTTGAGTATCGATGTCCTCAACACCCTTCTGCTTGTTTATTTTTTGTGTTGTTGTTTATTGTTTTCAGGCTCAACTTTAACTGGCAATTTTACATGATAACGCCAGTCTCCTTTCCGAAGCAAATATTTAACGCGATTTGTTACAACTTACCATTCTGCTAGATCCACTTTTTGGTAGGACATCAAACTTTGCGGAATGAGCTGATATCGTCTATCGGGAGTGGCCATCAACAGTTTGGAGCACCCCTAACCACAATTCTACACATCTAAGCAATTGAATAGGCAACGTACTTCCTCTATGATCCATTTATTGGAGCCTTATTGAGTGTTTATTATGGAAAGTAGCAATGGCAGATCTAATGGACACCCACAAGAAGATCAGCCATCACCGTCAACAGATGACTCAGCCTCTGACCCGTCCTGCTCCTGCACTTTTAATTCAGGACTGAAGAAACGAATGACCTACTCAAGGCAAATGCCAAGCAGACCTGCACGTAGTATCAACAATGTTCCACATATGAGTTTTGATGAAAACTTTCGATTTAATGTAAGAGTTGTGCCCTTAGCCATTGAATTTATGTGGTTCCCCATTTGCCTGCAATCAACTAGTTCAATCATTTGCAGCATTCCTCTTGTTCCCTGTGCAATGGATACTTTGGCCCATGTTATGGAGAGCCTGTTTGCGCAACATGCCATGCTTTTGTTTATCCAGTTTTTCCTGGGCCTATGTTTTTCTTCAGTGAGGTAAATGATAAAAATGGAGTAGAAAATATCGGACTATTATTTAATTTGGTGAATTTTGTTATGATATATTTATTGGAAATTAACCTCATTCCAAATCCTCTAATGTACTTTTCAGAAGGGAGATGATGGAGATTCAGGTAATGATGAACCCTCTGACATCGGGCCAGAGCGAAATGCAAATCAAAATAACCAAGGACCGCCACCTCCAGATCCAGATGAAGAGCCAAGAGAACTTGTCCCCATCCCTCCTCCAAATGTTCCTATTTCTCTTCCTAAACAATTAGAATTGCTCAGTAATCATCGTGAGGAGGGTGATGGTATTACTGCAGGACTTGTGGACAATCTTCCCCCGGAGGGTAAGATTATTAAATGAGAAATACAAATGCACTTTGTATGTGAATAAGTTCTATCATATATCAAATTTTTTTTCAGTTTTACTGACTTTGTTCTCTTACCTGGATGACTTGTCATTATGGACCTGTGCATATGTCTGTAAACGATGGCGACATTTGCTTATGTCCAATATTTCTGATGCTGATTGGGAAAAGTATACCAAACTGAGGTGGCCACTATTCAAAGAGATTTACCTTGTGGATGACTGGTTCCGTACTTATGGTGTTTTGTAAGCATAAAGTTACATTTTGGTGTCTATGTAATTTTTTGTTCAAAAGCAGTATTATAATGAACTATCTTTCTGGTTAACAAATGTTTAGGTTGACAAGTGCCCCCTGTCGGACCTGTGTCCAGCAAATGTCTGCTCAGTCAGTTCCTCCTGGTGAAGAAAATTCATGGCGCAGAAATCGTTTGAAAATGGAGTTGAAGAGTATGTACCTTTTTTTTTGCATTTAGTGAACTTTATTTTGGATCTGAGATAATGGTAATATTTCAACTAATTTGAGTGGTAACACTAATTTGTATTTTTCTAGCAATTCGAACTGATCCTCCTGAGGGAATTGAAGCCATACCATTAGACGTTAAGTGTTGCCATTGGCAAGCTACCATTAGAGGGCCAGCAGACAGTCCGTATGCAGGAGGCTTATTTTATCTCTATCTGCAAGTTCCTTACAGGTAAATCAAGCAGTAAAGATACATACTTTCCTAGTATAATTTAATTATTCTTCAACTATCTTGGTTTAGTGATGAAACCCTGATGTTTAAAATTTTTGTTCTGAACAGTTACCCAATGAGTCCTCCAACTGTCAGATTTGTAACCCGCATTTTTCATCCAAATGTGTCTCGTCATGGAGATGTTGGCATTGACTCTATACAGCATAACTGGAGCTTAGCTTTAACTCTATCCAAAGTTTTAATATCTATTCAGAGTCTTTTGACAGATCCCTATTGCCAGGTATTATTTTTCTTCTTGTTTTCTTGGTAATTTTGTGCATAAAATGTGAAAAGACCATAATTTTCATCTTGATTTGTTTTTTATTTAGGTGTGCATGGAGCCTGAAATAGGTTCACTTTACAAGCAGGACAGAAAGATGTTTGAGAATATTGCTCGTGCCTGGACATGGAGGTTTGCTATGCATGATGCACTGAAGCCTCATAAAGACCCGCCTTTCCATTAACTCATATTTATTTGTCAACATGAATAAAGCTGAGAATCTAGGAGTGTTTGTAAAGTAAACAATCATAATCATTATAAATTTTGCACTCTTTTGTGGAAATAATAAAGAATTTAGGTAGATATCATATTGTAGATTTCTACGAATTTTGACCCAGAATGGCCTTTTCCTTGCTCTTCTATTATGTCTATATAATTGAGAGAAAGCTAAATCTGAATGTTATGGACTTCTTGTAAAACTCTAACCATCTCTCTCTCTCCTTTACCAGTGAATTTATTGTAATACCTGTGCTGTCTCCTGTTTGTGATAAAATAATCTTAAAATAAGTTATCCATTCCCACACTCATACCGTTTATTTAGTTTAAGGTTTTGCTTTACACCATATTTTTTTTTATTATTATTTAAGTTTTTAGTTTTGGAACCTGTGAAGTGGTTGATTGAAATGCCATAATAAATTTATTTGTTTCCATGAAATTTTTTGAGATGCATCACAAATCAAGAATCGTAGTTTGAGTACAATGTGAAAAGTTCTTGAAATGAATGTGCAGGAACCAATACCAGATCATTTTCTAGCAATGAAATAATATTATATGCCAATTGCATCTGACTGTTCCTGAAGCATTCCGAACAAAATTACTTATGAATTTGCAGAAGGGAAAAACGGGAAAAAGACACCCAAATAACAGGAAAGAGCGTTTTGGACAACTGCTCAAATGTGCATACGTACTAGGACCTGGCATGCCAGGACAGCTGAGCACATGACATTTTCCTGTTCAGTGAAATATTTTTGAAATAAATTTTAAAGATTTCATAATAGAAACAATGTTAAATTCTGATATTATATCTTGCAAGTGAGTGATTCCATGTCAACGGTACACTGAAAAAAAAAAGGTTGTCTCAAAAATCGACCATTTTTTTTTTGTTTGCTCTCCTATGGTACAAGACTCTACCCTGTAAATGGCAGCTCTCTAGGTGCACCCAGTCTGGAGATATAAAATACTACCATTTCGGTACTATATAGAAATGAGGTATAGGTAAAAGTAGGGAAGGAGTCATGGTAGCGACTTTCCACTTGGTATGCAGCCTGTTAGGTGTCAGTAGATGAAAAAAATTTTTTTTTTTGAAAAAAAAAAAAACAAACATTTTTTTTTTTGAAGTGTACTTTTGGAAATATCTCAAATGATGTCATAAAATTTTTCGACGCAAAAAATACTGAAAGTAGCTCATATCACCCATGATTTATCCTGAAAGACTCATCACACGTAGCCTTTTAGTTTCAGAGTTATGGGGATTGCGCTTTCCAGCTTTCTCAACGTAAACCCATAGAACCTGTGTGGAATGACTAGAAGCTACTTAAGACTTTTGCAGAGTTCTACACTGGGTGAGCATGAACTAATTACACTAAAATTGACTTCCTCTCAACATTGGACACCCTTTTCTGTGATAATATTTTAAATACTAAGGATACAGGGAAGGTTCGAACAAGGTAACGGTGGTAACGGTAACTGTTCATCTCATTCTTGGTTTACCATCACATTTGGTGTTCTCAGGCTAGTCAGATATTTTAGAATAAACTAAAACTAAAATCTTCTTTGACAGCAAAAATCACATTAATTCAATAGTCCTTAAATTAATAAAATTAATGAATAATTGAACTAATATAAGATGTACAGCAATGCAACAAACATATTTTTACAAATTATGAAGGTGGTATGGTGCCTCTATAAATCTCTATGACGGATCCATCATTTTTCATTATATTCTTCTAGAGACACCGAAATATCCAACCAATGAGTTAAATTTTTTTTTTTGCATTGCTCGCAATGACTTAAATTGCATTAGTAAATTCAGAAGCTTCGCTATTTTGTTTTTTTCATGTTATGCTAAAAGTAATTTCATGACATTACGCTCAGCAATTAGGATAAACATTTTGTGATTACGTAAGTAACTATTATTGAGGGGAAATATTTAAAACAACATATAAATTTGGGACAGCGCAGCAAATTTGACTGAACAGTTGCACTTGTACGAGATTCCGTGTTTATGATCATTGTTCTTGGTGTTGGTATGCCTGTAAAATGACAGGGTCCAAGTTCTTGTTGTGTTGTGTTGTGATGGTTCAGGACGGTCACGGTTTACGTAGTTTTCTGTTTGTTTTCGCTGTTAATTTCGATTTTTAACTTCTAAAGAATGAAACCTCGAAAGAAAATTTTTGTTTCATGTGAACTTTGTTGACGTCATGTCTGCAAGGAAATTCTATCAATTCGCAAGTAAAATTGTTTACCATGTGATTTGAAGGTTAGAAATTGAATTGCCGACATCAACACTGTTGCGAATTTTCTTGAAACTGCTTTTTGAACTGCTTTAAACTATCTTTATCGTCCCTTGACCTCGGATTCGAATACCTTTTATTGTGTATAATCGTCATCAGTTTGTAAGAAATACGCTACGCAGAGACCTCTCCTCTGGACGACTGGGCTTATCTCAAAGTTTCAAGGTAAGTAGATCTACTATTAACTTTTGTAGCTTTGGTACAGGTGTTGAGCTGTTAATTTTTAGTCAGTTGGGGTGTTCATTTTTTTTCTGAAAGTGACAATTGACTGCATCTCCTATTCCATCCCATCCAAAAAAATATATTTTGCTCTACTTGAAATGTCAATGCCCCCCCCCCCCCCCACCAAAGTCCGCGCTCCCTCAGCTGTCCCCCCGTTGCCCCCCTTTCTGCCCCCTACCCCCCCCCCTCCGCCCCCGCATCCCCGGCCGCGGCCCCCGCCCCCTGAAAAGCAAAGCCTATCCCACCCCATCCACCCATTCCCAGCTAGGATGACCTACTTGTCGCCGGACGCGGGCGTTAGGGCGGGAGCGGGAGCGGCTCCAAACGTCTCTGCCAAAACCGCTTCCTACACCTGGAGACCTAAGAGCCCAAAGAATCATTCAGACCCTTGACCTCCCGGCCCCCTCAGCCCTCATCCCCTCATCCTGACAGCCACCTGATTCCAGAGAGATCGCTCTCGCTCCCGCGTCCTTGTCGCACTCATGAGGCCCTGCCATCCTCAATATAGGGCACCGCCATATGTGCGACAAAGACGGAGAGGTGCTCACACCCGGTTTGCCGTGTATAATTCAAACACCATAGTGTTTGAGTGTATGAGGGGGCGGAAGAGGGCGATAATCAGGCAACGTAATCGCCTCTTTCTCGAGCCTCGAACAAACCACCGGCGAGTACTTAGGCAAGAGACATCCTGTCCCGTACAAACAAGAAGAACGAGAACCGCGGAAGTGGTATCGGGATCTTTGCTTATGTGGTGAATTTTCAAGCAAACTTGTGATTTCTAGCTATACTCCATACTAATGTATCAAAAACCACTGACCGCGAAGTATCACTTTTGTCGAAAATAGGATAATAAGGACACTTCCACATTTCTTGTTCTTCTAAGTACCGGGTGTTTCTTTGATTGCGTAACATTGTTGCCTGTTTGCCTACCCCTATCCGTTTTTCAATCTTCCTGATTTCCAGGCGCGTATTAAGGGGGGGGGGCGATCGCCCCCCCCCCTTTCCTGTGGCCTCTAGACAGCCGCCTGAAAGGTAGGCAAATTGTGCTACATAACCCCTGTATGTAGGCAACCTGAAAGGCACCGCCCCCCATGTCGGTCGGACCTTAATACGCCCCTGCTGATTCCCGGCTGAGAGGTAAAACCAGATCCAGATCCAAATCCACTCCTGCTGTTACACTTTAGGAAGAGAGGGTGTAGGAAGCAATATCCCAAACAGCGCCGTTCTAGGTTTCGCCTGTCAGGCATTTTTCAGCCTTCACAGCCGGGCCCGGCCCGGTCCTTCGCCCCTTTCCTTCCCCAACACCACAACCCCCTCTGCTCCTTGGTCATGGTTCTCCAGGACGCCTGCACCAAACCACCCCCTTCCCCTCCCCTTTCCCTTCGTGGTCGTCGTTCGAACGAACGAACCCACCCCTCCGGCCCGGCGGCCCGGCCCAACCCGACTGAGTCCGACCCGAACGAAACAGCCGAGAGCCCGAAACTCGCGCGCCCCGCGCCGAAGCCGGTGTCATGGCCCATCCCCCTCCCCCTTTCTCCGGGTCCTTTCCCCCTGCGCCGCCCCCGCCGCCCCCATGCGGCCCCTCCCCCCCCCCCCCCCCCCCCCCCACCCCCCGTCTCAGTCGTCTCGTCCCCGCTCCTGGCCGCAGCGCGGCGCGCGGAGGCGGCGGCTGGGCGCGGCGGTTCGCTCGCCTCGGCTCGACTCGGCGCGCTCGGCTCGGCTCGGCTTGCTTGGCTTGGCGCTCAGTTCGATTCGCGCCGCCGTTGAGTGCAGTCGTGCCCGTCCGTGCCGCATCGCGCGCGTCCCGTAGCGACCGCGCCGGGGCCGGGTCCACCCCGCACGACTCGTCGAACGTGTGCGTGTTTGTGTGTGTGTCAGTGTGTGTGTGTGTGTGGGCGGACAGCTGACTCGAGTGGGGTGTGCAGCCAGCTGCGCCAGCTGTCAGGTGATCCCGCTGTCCGTGTTTTGTTCCATCCTGGATCCAACCGTATCCGGCTGGACATTCTTCTCCCAGCCCCTTCAAGAAAGTAGTGTGTACTCACCCCTTCACTCGCGTCACGCCGAGTAATGAGTAGTGTCTCGTCTAGAAAGTGTTCCGGGTGTCTTTCGTGTCGTGATTGTGAATAAGTGAGAAGCAGTGCTTAACCCAAGTTGAAGTTGAAGAAGTGAGACACAAAACAAGTGAAGTGATAGAGGCAAAGCCACTTTGCCTGCCAGACACGCGTGCGTGCGTGTTCCGTGCGTGCGTGTATGTGTGTGTGTTTGTCTGTGTGAGTGAGTGAGGACGAAAACTCGGATACTCCAGGCTCCTCCAGGACAGCTTTCTGCTCAGGACTCTGCAAGTCCTGCGCCCGGGACCAAGTGGGAGCCGCGTCAGCCCAGCTCGCGGACTTGAACGGTGAGTGTCTGTGTGTGTGTGTGAGAGAGAGAGAGAGAGAGAGAGAGAGAGAGAGAGAGAGAGAGAGAGAGAGAGAGAGAGATGGAGAGAAGATGTCGTGGGCGACACGGGAATGTGTGGGGGGCGCACCGCTGCTGCGGCAGGAGGGAATGCCAAACAGCAGCGCGGTCCAATTTGACCGTTGCGCGCCCGTGCTCCGCTCGGCTCGCAGGACTCCGCCGCGCCGCCGCAGTCCTGTGTTGTGCGCGCGCTCCCCGTCCCTGCGGGCGCGACTGTGCTGTAATTTTGCAGCAGGGAATGACCAATTTGACCGTTACTGAGGGCGGGCGCTCGTTACAGTATAACGGTCTCTGGTCGGAGCCACGGGCCGGGGCGGGCCGGGGCGGGCCGGGCCGGGCCGGCGCCCACCGAGGGGGCGGGAGGGCGTTATGCGCCCCCTCCCGTGGACCGCCCCTAAATGTGTTCGTCGGGGGAGGGGGGGGGGAGGATATCAATAGATTTGACCCAGTTTTTACCGAGGGGGAAACAACTCAGAAATTTTTGTGTACTTTGTTCATCAGAAAAAAAAAGGAAAAAGAAAATCAGGAAAATTCAGAAAAATTTAGATAAATTCAGGAAAATTCAGGAAATAACCCTTACTGAACGGAAAGTCCGCGGAACGGTTGAAAGTAGGCTGATATGAGTATGCATCGGTATGCCGTGGTCCGACCTTAGTATTTCTAAGTATTTCGGTTGGACTTTGGTTCAACCAGGTAGTGTGCGTTTAATATGCTTCGGGTTTACCAGTACGACTCCAATCCATCTAGTCCGCCAGTTCAACCTTGTCAACCCCTAGTCTCGTGTGGTGGACTGGTTATACTTTACGCACACTAGATAAAAATGACCAGAGGACCTATAGTGGAGTCTGGGGACGCTAAATTTTCATTTCCTATCCTATACACACCTGCACCCCATCAACGGATAGTAAGAAATGAGGGGTTTCCTACCCCTACACACATTCTTGCGACCTGCGTTACGTAAACTCTTAAAAAAATACAGATTTCTGCATAAAGTTTGGTACAGTTTTCTGTATCCGGTTTCTAAAAATTCGTATCGATGATACAAAATCTTGTAATATCACATGAAAACTTGTATCAATCACAAAATTCTAGGAAAGTTTCAAATTTTTCTCATTATTTTGTAATTTTCTGTAACAGCCCTACACACGTCTATAACATGGAATCGAAAATCTGTATTTGCGTTTAAATATTCTGTGTTTTAATGTTCGACGCAAATCGAATAGCTGGTAGACTAACCCTATCAGCGAGTAAGTTTATATCTATCAAAGCATTCACAAAAAACTTATCTCAAGATCCTGTGTGGCGTTTGGGACAAGCGAGGAAGTCATTGCGAATGATACTGGGTCGGAGCACAGTCCTCCGCAGGTAATCGCCTTGGCCAAGTGGTTAGAGACGTGGACTCGTACCCCGAAGGTTCGGGGTTCTACTCCCGATAAAATGTTTTAATATTTAGCACTTTGGTTGGACTTTTTTTGGATTCAAATCGGACTTGGGCGGACTGCTGTCGGACTTAACGAAGGTTGAAATCAGTCCGAAATATGAGCCCTTTTCAACCTGTTTTCAACCTGTCCGCCATGGGTTGACCTGAGTGTGCCAGCAGTCCACCAAATCGGACGGTTGCAAGACTTTCTGTTCAGTAAGGGAAAACATATAAAAAGGTAAAATTCAAGATAAAATTCAGAAAAATCAACAAAATGTATATACAGTAAAATTCAGAGTTGTTTCCCTCTCCGTTTCTACCCTTAAAGGTCGTTCGCCATGCATGCACACATTTGGGTTTGCAGTGTGTTTTGGTCGCGCGGCCCGAATGCTTAGCGGCCGGGCCGCTGGCGCGCTGGCGCGCTGGCGCGGTGTAAGGAGCCTGAGGTTATCGCTCTAAACGTCCCGGTCAGCTGTGGCGGGCTGCTCGCGGGCTGCCACGGGCCGCCACGCCGCCCGCCGCGATGCTCCATCGCGCCCGCCAATGATAAACCCACGTCCGGTTCCGGCTAGACGGCCGCATTTTGTGCGCCTTCATTTCCCCGTTTGCTACTTTCTGATCGCTGTTTCTGAATTTGATTGTATGTGAGTTTGCCTTCGCGCTGTACGGGTGCCTTTGGTCCTTAGGGTAGGCGGACCCGCCACGCTGGGACGTCTTCCCCCCCCCCTTTTTTTTTCAAAAGGTACCAGTGTGCTGTGAATGTGTCTTAATGAAAAGGGTTTCAGGGGTGGGTGGGTTGGTGGGAGAGGCGTTGAGATGTTAGATGGTTGGGGGGGATGGGGGCGAGATCCCTGCAAGGTGATTCCGACCCGCGTCGAGCCGTGTGCTGTCTCTCTAGCTGCTAATGGCCCTGCCCCATGAGAGTGATAAGGACAGAGAGACGCCCTGCGGCCTATGCGACGGGGATGTCACTGAGGGGGTAGGTTGGGGGAGGAGCGGGGATGACGCGTCGCGGTCCAACCGTATGATCCCGAAGATATCGCTCTCCCGCCAGCGCGGCTCCGCGCGCAGCACAAGTCAGGCATGATGCTGAGTCTTCCTCGCCCTGGCCCTGCCCGCCACCGTGGAGCCGAGGGCGGGCGAGCGGGCTGTGTTCACCCCTCCCCCTCCCCTCCCCCGCCCAAAGCGCCTCCTCATATCCAGCCGTCCCCACGGCCGCCCCGCCCCGCCCCTATCAGGACTTTGATTAGAGCGGCTCTTTACGACCTCCATTCCCATCTCACCCGTCCGTCCGTCCGCCCCCGCCCGCCCGCTGCGCCATCATGCCCCTCCCCTCCCTCCACCCTCCCTCAGGCCGCAGCCCTGGAAATAATAATAATAGTGACGGTAATACTAAAGAGAAACACAGGAGCTGGCCGTAAATTATTTTTAGCATTTAGTGTCTGCGGCAGGAGGGTGCAGGCTGGACGCGAGGGCGAGGGGTGGGTGGGTGGGTGGGTGGTGTGGCCTTATGCCTTTTTCGCAGCGCTGTTCCCAACAAAGTCGAACGTATACTTTCTTTGTTGATTCTCGCTTCACACCGACACGTTGCGTGTGTCACGCTCCACCTCCGCAGCGGAGGGTGTGACCACGACATGGTCACGCTTATGGGGGCAGAACAAATAACAATGTCGTTTTCCACTCTTCAGTTCAGAGCTGAAAATTATTCTTTGTAATACTAGTATTTCGTATTACGAAGAAAATGCAGCCATTGTAATACAATAAGCGAGCTTTCTTTGTAATTACAAAGCATTGCTTCGTATTTAACTAAGCACATCAAAGTGTTAACTCAACAGTGTCTAATACTTGGGGGGTGGTTTTGGTTTTGGGGTGGAGTCGCTGTCACTGCTGCTTTTATGGAAAGGCCGCGGGCAGGGTATGTGTGAGCCGCCCTGACGGCATAGGGAAGGAAACAGCAGGGGAAAAAACTGCGAAACAAAACAAAAATGGCCGCAGAACGGTAACTACACTTGTATTTTTGTTTCGTCGTGTTGGCAGCGCGGGCCGTGTCGGGTTGCCCTGCCCGCTCCACCTCCTCTCTTTGCAGCGGGCTTGTTGGGTTTGTACACCTGGGTCCTTCCGCGTCGGGCCGAGCCGGGCCGAGCTGGGGGGGGGGGGGGGATGGCGACATTCGTTTGTTCTTCCTGGCGGTGCGTGTTGCACTGGTTGTTGTTGTTCTAGAAAAGAAAAGAAAATCGCGACAGATCAAACAAACTCGGTGTAAAGAGGCCCCCCGCCCCCGCCCTCGTCGCGTGCACGGGCGTACTTACGTCGGTCAGTGCAGTGTGCTCGGGGCGGGGCGGGGCGGGGCGGGGCGGGGCGGGGCGGGGTGTCCACTCACACGGGACAGCAGCCGCAACAAGTGAGTGTGCGGCCGCGGCGTGTCTGCTGGCCCTGCCGGCGCACCCGCCTGCCGGCCGTTTATTTCCGCGCGCCTCTTAAAATTAACAAAAGTAATAGTGGGAAAAAAAAGTTGTAGTGCGCTGTTTATAGTGTTTAAGGTTGAGTGGGGGCTGCTGGCGAGGGGGAAATAACTCTGAAATTTTTGTACCCAATTCAGAAAAATCCAGAAAAATTTCTGAAAATTCACAAAAGTTTTGGCAAAACTCAAGCTGAAATTCTCAAAATTTGTACACCAAGATTCAGAGTTGTCTCCCCCTCGCGGATTCTGGTGTGATTCACAGAGGGGGTCAAAGAGAAAGGATAATTATTATCACGTTCAGTAATTCCTGCATTGTGCAGAGTACGTATGAACAAAGGTCTTACGTAGCAGCGTTCAGGGTTGCTACGGCGCACAAGTAACTTTTTCAGAAAATCTCTTACCACTTAAGCTCTCGTCTAGAATGATTTTTAAAATATATATTTTTTTTTTTTTTTTTTTTTTTTTTTAAAGAACGTAGAGGTGAGATGAGGTGATAAGAGTCAGGGGCAGTGGCCTGCCCCTGCCACTGCCCCTGCGCGCCGCCCCGCCTCTCTGAAAGTGTAGAGGGTGGAAAAGAAGAGGGCGAGTGGCGCGCCGCTGCGTTCAACTTTTATATCATATCGTTCGCCAGACATTCGGCGAGTTTTATATTGCAATTTATTATTCGGCTCACACTCATCCTCCCTCGGTGGCTGTGGTGTGGTGTGCTGGGGTCTCCGCCCGCCAGAGAGCGCGCCCTTTTCCTCTTTCTGACCCCTCGTGAGCGGCCGGTAGCGACCGGACCGACCCGCTCCGTCCCGCCATAAAACGGAGAGCTTCATGGAGTGTTTGCTTTGGTTAACTTCTGGCAGGCCGGCGCGGTGCGGAGTGCACGTCCTGGCGACTGTTCTCGCTATGCCTCTCCCCCTCCCCCCACCCCGCCTCGCCTCGCCTCAACCCGCCCCGCCTCGACCCGCGCCGGCCGCACAGAAAACGAGGGGGAAACAACTTTGAAATTTTTGTACACCTCGGAATTCAGAAAATTTCAGAAAAACCCAGAAAACTTCGGAAAAAATCAGAAAATTATCAGAATTTTAAGAAAAATTCAGGCAAAAATTCACTACAAATTAAGAAAGATTAAAAAAAACTTCACGAAACTTAACAAAATTTGTACTCAAAAATTCAGAGTTGTCTCTTCCTCGACAGAAAACCACGTACGGTCCCTTCCTGATTTTGTGTGTGTGTGTGTGTGTGTGTGTGATATATTGCACAAGTCTACGGAAATTTTGCGCAGTGCGGATCACGGCGCCGGACGGGCCCCGTGCGGCTAGGCAACCCTCACACACCCGTGCGTGCTGTACAGCCCAGCCCCTTACCCGCTTTTCTGAAACATATGGAACGGGGCCGCTGCCGCTGGGCTGAAAACCCACACTGTTAAAAATTCCGTACCCCCATGCCCTAGAAACTACGGTAAAACCCGTTTTGTTTGGTGACGGGACGACCGTATCTGAAAAATACGGTGTTTTCCGTGACCAATTTCGTTGTTTCACTTTCTTTAAACTTCGAAAAAAGTTGAAATATAGGCCCATATGAAGTATACGGTCATAGGTAGTACGGACGGACCGTACCCAATAAAAACGGTCCGGACCTGGTAAAAAATTAACGGTGAAAAACCGTACTAATTACCGTGGAAATTTCTGGCAGTGCACCTCGCGTGAATTCATGTACTTGTACTTTCAAATGCGTTAAATTATTTTAAAAAAATAAAACATAATTGTTTGTAGAAATTTTTGAACGGAAATAGCGCTTTTACAACTGATCGACAGTCCAAACCGTCGTGTACGGTATATATCGCCCCGGGAATAAGTGTTGTTTCGCACATATAACTCTCCTTATCGCCACTCAACTCCCACTCACAACGACCACCGCCACCACCGCCGGATCGAAACGAGACGTGAGAGGGGCCATGAAAATGGTACCCACCATCGCGACTGGAAGTCCTCAGCCCCGCCCCGCCCCGCTCAGCCGCGCCGCGACGCCCTAAACTTGTGGCGGCACTGTGCCCCAATGTCTCGCTGCTGTCGGCTTTTGCGATCAGCAATGAGAGGCAACGTCAACCCCACTATGCTGCTGTGCCGCCCTGCTGCTGCTGCTGCATTCGGCGGAAACTTTTTCCTTCTCTTCTGTCGACGCGCAACTCGACCCGGCCGATTCACCCCCCCCTACCAGCCGTGCCCTGCGCCGAACAGGCAAGTCGCCTTTTACTGCTTTTATTTCCACGTGCTTTCTGTCGGATTGCGTGCTTTGGCGTGCGGCGTGATCCAAAACACACACACACAACACTCACACACACACACAGCTCTAGGCGCAGGCGTTGGCCCGATAGGCTTCAGGCCCGAGGCCCGGCCTGGCAGTTTGCCCCGGCATTGTTCCGCCCCGCATAGTGTTTTAATTGGAGGAGGGAGGGGAGGGGGGGGTGCTTACTAATTAGCAGCACTTTGATTTTCATGCGATGCCGGGCGGCGCGGTGCGGCGGTGGGACTCGAACCCGGGCCGGGCCATAGTGCGAGGACCGCAGTCGCGTCACGGGCCGACGCGACGCGACGCCCCGCCCAGCAGCCGCAGCACTCTGCGGGGGTGTGGTGTGGTGCCGGTCGTAAACGCCGGAAAGCGCTTTCGATTTCTAAACGCGCGCGCACGGTTTATAGCGTGTTTGTGTGAAGAGAGACGGAGAGACAGACACTTGGAGAAATGTTTGTCGGGGTCGCCTTCAGTTACGATGTCAAATTGTAAAATTAGAAAAGTATATGTCATTCTTGAGCAAGCACAAATAGTCTTTGCTTTTGTAAAATTTTTGATAACGATCGCAAATCAACAAAATCGTAATTGAAAGTGTTTCTTAACTTTTCTTTACAAAAGGGCCATGTGTCGGTCGACCTCACGGGAGCAAGAAACCGCTCTAAAGTTATCATAAAATTTATTAGATTAAAGAAGTTAGAGAAAGGAGGGGGGGGGGCAGTAAAGGAAATTGAGAGAGACAGAAACAGAAGGGGAGAGATAGACAGAGATATGATGATATGATACAATCATTGCTTGGTTATGTGCAGCCAGCCGCAGAGCAGTGCATGAGCCAGCGCGTGCTGTCTGCAGACCTCTGCCGGGCCGCGGTTGCGGGCGGGCCGTGGGGCACCCGGTCAGTTTGCCTTTTAATTCAAGGACGCCCACCCGCCGGGCGGGGCGGGGCGGGGCGGCTCATCAGTGGAGTACGGCTCGGCTCGGGGTGTTGCTGTTGCTGTGCCACTGGTAGGACCGGTAGTTTGGCCCCCGTGCGCACCGTCCCGCATCGCGCCTTATTTGGTCATGTCTCTCTTTTCCTTTCTTTCTCTTTCCCGGCGCTCTTTTCCTCGTGATGGATTTGACAGCCGGCGGATCGGAGAGAGAGAGAGAGAGAGGGGGCGGGGGAGAGGAAGAGAGATGGGTATGGAGGGACAAGATAATTCTTGCAAACGGTCCGCAATTATCTGTATATTTTTTGCCACCATTCTCCAGCATCCCCCCGTACTTTCTTGTGATTGCTGCCACGCAAACCAAGCACGATGTTGCATTTGCGCTGCGCAAGAGCGTGCCTCGTAAAACCCATAGAAGAGGCAGTGCCGAGCGCAGGGCTTCATGTAGGGAGTGAGTGGGTGGGGCTCGAAAGACAGTGCCAGCGGAACGGAAACTTCAGGATTTCTTGTGCATGCGTGCATCATGGGTTGCCTACTCGCAGCGGTCCTTAAGAAGCCAAAGGCGAATCTTCTATTAGCTCCAAAGGATTATTGCCTTTTTGACAGTAGGTGTCTTTGGACTAAAATGTGAAAGAACGTCATAGTTAAGAATGTTGTCACAAAATCTGTATTTTGTTTTAGGACGTTGCCTTTTCTCACGCGGGCGCGTCATCTCAGTTATTTCCTGGTCTTCCTCCTGCCATCTGCAGCATTTGCTTTACTGTGTCAACATTTGTCCATAAATCGACCGCACCGCCTCACCGCGCCCCGCGCCGCGCGCGCTCTGGGCACAGCGGACACGCGAAGCTTGTCGCCGGCCCGGGCCGTATGTGTATGTGTGTGAGTGAGTGTGTGTGTGTGTGTATGTGGGCGGTGGACGAAGCCTGCTCTGCGCGCCCCGCCGCGCCGCGGCCACGAAGTGCATGTCCGTGGTGCGGCCGGGGCAGGCTGCCCGGCTCGGCTCGTTTCGGCTCGGCTCGGGCACGCCATGGGTCCGTAAGGGTCATGTCTCCATGTCGTGTCGGTATCGTGTCGGCCGGGCCATGCCGGTCCGGATTGATGGGCATCGCCTGGAGCGCCGCGGCCCGCCCCGCCCCGCCCCGCCACGGCCGCCACCCGCCATGCCGCTCCCTCAAGCACGCGAGCACGCCCGAGCACTGTTAAAACCTTATGGCGCGAGTTTTGCTGTAAGGTATGGTGAATACCTTGCATCACTGTATAGCGGGGAGGGGGGGGGGGAGATAACTCATAGAAAATGTGTACAGTGATTATTTTGACTTATGAATTTTTTTGTTTTTTGTTTTATTATTTTGATTTTTTGTTTTGATTTTTCTTTTGGTTTTTAAGGAAAATTTCTGTCAACGTTTTGATAAATTTTGATCTTTCACCCCCATTTCTGAATTTTTTGATCTTTTTTTTTTTCTTCATTTCTTCTGGATTTTTCGGACTTTCCTGTATCTTCTTGATTTTACTTTCATTTTTAAAAATTTTCCTTTCTTTAAAAATAATTTTTTGGGGGTCCATGCAATAATTATTTGAAGTGATTTTCCCCAATTCCACTCGCCCCCCCCCCCCCCTCCCCGTCCCTCTTTGGCTTACTTTGAAAATCACCTCTGTATGAGCCACAGCTCTGCACGGTTCACTCTGTAGCTCACAGAAAATTCATTCCTCTCATTAGTGCACGAAGCAAGCAAACCGGCCGGCAAGGTCAGGCCAGGCAGCGCTGGTGTCATGTCATGCATGTTCAAAATAATCCCATACAGGACAACCGCTTCGTCCTAACTCCCCTTCTCTCCTGGCGGCCGCTCGTTCTTTCGCTAAACCTCCCATAGTTCCATGACCCGGTCAGCAAGTTCACGTCGTGCCCGATCATATCTGCCCCGGGCTGCCCTGCTTAGGGTTTGGCTCGCCCCGCCCCACACCACCCGTGCGCGCCCGCCTCGAGATGGCCAGCCAGCGCCTGCTGCTCTGCCCTGCCCATGCCCTGCCCATGCCCTGCCCTAACCTGCCCCGCCCTGCCCTGCCCTGCCCCGGCCTGTTCTGGTCCGTCCGTATTGGCGATGCGTTATGCACACTGTAAGAAATCAGGGGCACATTTACCAGACATATTGTGGGTAAATTTTACCTCATGGCATTGAAATATAATTTACCAATCCATGGACTGAGAAAGCAGAGGTATCGTTTTTTTTCGTAAATATCCCAACTACTTCAGGGATAATATTACCGAATGGGTCGCGAGCAGTGCAAGTGCAAACCCACATGGTAAATTTACCTCCAAAGTTGCGTGGAATATTCCGTTTTGGAGGGGAAACTGTCATTTGCGTACCCAAGTGGTAAATTTTACTAGAAGTGGATTGGTATTGTTACTCATAAAAAGTAATAATATCTAAGTACCCCACCAACCCTACTATTTTTAACATTCCAGAGCTGTTAAAATTGTCAAAACAAAAGTTTTTTTTTGAGGTATTGTAAAATTTTATCATCCGTGTTTCATGGTTCCCATGTCAAGTTGAAGATAGATTAAGCTGGCGCTGGCTCGGGTCGTTCCTTAACTTTATATAACTTAAGAATGAGCCTTCATAGCATTGACACCATTACGACATAACGTTTTCGGGACCGACAAGTCTTCGTATGCCCATCTTTTGGGATTTTCATGCAATCCGGTCGCTATCGGCTGCGATAGCGGTCGGGTGCGCTCGGGCGTTCGCGGGCACGGCACGGTAGGCACGGGCACCGTCGCCGACGCGATGTGGGCGCACTCTGGTCGGGCAAGCCTGCACCTACTTCTCCTCTCCTTTCGTCAGCAGTGTTGCCAGATCTGGCGATTTCTCGCCAAGTTGGCGATTTTTCGATGGGTTTGGCGACAAAAAATTGGCATTTGGCGATTGGCGATTTGGTTGGCGATTCGGACAAAAACATGGCGATTTTTTGGCGAGAAGGCAAAATGTTGGCGATTTTCTGAAATTTTCCGACGATGTGAGCAGGAGATGGCGGGAACTGCCAGACAACTCAAGCGACGGGTGGGGAGCATCAGCCTTTCACTTTGTTTGCATGTGCTTGGCCTGATACAGGGAAATCCACCAGCCGTTAGATTCCGAGAATCGGTTTCATCCACGTTTTGTTTGTCTGTCCTTGTCGCCCTCATGGGGCGAAGCCATAAGGAGCAGGAGAGAGGACACTATTAAGAGCTCTCCCTGAAATTAGATGGCAGGGCGTCGTAATCCTCTTAACCTTCCCGTGGAGATGGTGTTGAGTTGTGAGAAGGGTAATACGTTCCGCACATGGCGAATTATGCAATATCCGTCAACTTTTCTCGAGTTTTGGGGCTCAACTGGTGAATTTGAGCAATCTATGGGAGCTTTTGGCGATTTTGGGGCTCATCTGGCGATTTTTGTCAAGTTTAGGGGCTTCTCTTGTGCTCTATGCAAATTTAAATGTTAGCGCCAAAAAGACAGGCCAAGATTGGCGCTTTTTGTGGCGATTCTAGCTCCTTTGTGGCGATTTCTGGCGATTCGGGCCCTTGGCGATTTTTGGCGATTTGAGCGCCATCTCGTGGCGACTCGGCGCCCCGGCATCTGGCAACACTGTTCGTCAGCCATTTTGTCGCTTGTCCTGTCCTTGTCGCCGTGACTGCTAAGTTTCGCGTTCGTGTTTCGTCTCAAAGATCGAGGAAAAACTACGTTTTCTCTTCTATTCTACTTCAAATAAAAGGTGGGTGACATTATGAAGTGGTTTTTGTAATTCACGAATGGTGCTACGTTTTGGTAACATGTGATTTTGTACGTGTTGGCTTGAAAGCCTATGAGGCGAAGTAAAGGCTCCTTCCCAGATGGTAAACAATGTTTTGCTACTCAAAATTCTACTCTTCTTTGTATATTTTCTACAACAAGGACGCTTCAAACTGCCTCAAAATTAATTTATTTTACGTAGACCTGAGGAGCCGATTCGGAATTCATTATTTTTCAACAACCATAACCTTACTTCTTGTTTACTTAGACCAGAGTACATCTTGTTTCAAACGCCATTGGCCAACGCCTCTCAGTAGTATGTGTTCTGTTTATAATCCATCGTTCTTTTCATTCTTTTTTGTGGGCATAGTAAATCATATCAACGAAACACGATAAGGGGAAAATCACTTCTGATGAAAGCAAACAGTTTATGGAAAGTCTGTTTGCAAGCTCAAATCTTCTCTTTTTAATGAGATTGTTTCTTAAAATTAAAAAAAAATAAAACTAATTTGGTTTGTTTTCTAATTGCAGTGAGGTGCTGGAATTAAAGGCAAAGTCACTCCAAAAGCATTTATGCTGTCATCAGAAGTGTGAAATCATTATCGCAGTCAGTTTGATCATCACAGTCCGGAGTTGAGCAAGAAGAATCAAAGTATATTACTCATGACGATGGAACAGGATAAGGAGAAAATAACTTCTGATGGTAGCATACAGTTTACGGTAAGTTTGTTTTCAAACTCAAATCTTTTCTTTCTAATGACATTGTTTCTTCAAATGAAAAAAAAATAAATAATTTGGTTTGTATTCTTAATACAGTGAGGTGCTTGGTATAAAGGCAAAGTCACTCCAAAAGCATTTACACTGTCATCAGAAATGTGAAATGGTTATTGCAGTGAGTTTAAGCATCACAGTCCGGAGTTGAGCAAGAAGAATCTAAGTATATTAACTCATGACGATGAAACAGGATAAGGAGAAAAACTTTTCTGATGGTAGCATACAGTTTATGGTAAGTTTGTTTTCAAAGTCAAAATTTCTCTTTTTAATGACATAGTTTCTTAAAATGAAAGTAAAAAAAAATAATAATTTGGTTTGTATTCTTATTGCAGTGAGGTACTGCAATTGAAGGCAAAGTCACTCCATAAGCATTTACGCTGTCATCAGAAGTGTGAAATGGTTATCGTTGTCAGTTTGATCATCACAGTCCGGAGTTGAGCAAGAAGAATCAAAGTATATTACTCATGACGATGGAACAGGATAAGGAGAAAATCACTTCTGATGGTAGCATACAGTTTACGGTAAGTTTGTTTTCAAACTCAAATCTTTTCTTTCTAATGACATTGTTTCTTCAAATGAAAGAAAAAAAATAATAATTTGCTTTGTATTCTTAATACAGTGAGGTGCTTGGTATAAAGGCGAAGTCACTCCAAAAGCATTTACGCTGTCATCAGAAATGTGGAATGGTTATCGCAGTGAGTTTAAGCATCACAGTCTGGAGTTGAGCAAGAAGAATCTAAGTATATTAACTCATGACGATGAAACAGGATAAGGAGTAAAACACCTCTGATGGTAGCATACAGTTTATGGTAAGTTTGTTTTCAAAGTCAAAATTTCTCTTTTTAATGACATAGTTTCTTAAAATGAAAGTAAAAAAAATAATAATTTGGTATGTATTCTTATTGCAGTGAGGTACTGCAATTGAAGGCAAAGTCACTCCATAAGCATTTACGCTGTCATCAGAAGTGTGAAATGGTTATCGTTGTCAGTTTGATCATCACAGTCCGGAGTTGAGCAAGAAGAATCAAAGTATATTACTCATGACGATGAAACAGGAGAAGGAGAAAAACTTTTCTGATGGTAGCATACAGTTTATGGTAAGTTTGTTTTCAAAGTCAAAATTTCTCTTTTTAATGACAGAGTTTCTTAAAATGAAAGTAAAAAAAAACAATAATTTGGTTTGTATTCTTATTGCAGTGAGGTGCTGGAATTAAAGGCAAAGTAACTCCAAAAGCATTTACGCTCTCATCAGAAGTGTGAAATCGTTATCGCAGTCTAAAAATCCCGAAACAGATAGGAGGTATTATGGAATTCATTCAGAGGTATGTATTTCTATTACAGTGCTGTTGTATGTGTTTTTTTGTTACAATCTTTACCTTTAGTAATTCTTTATCTATATCTGCAGAGCAATTTTTGAACTGGATGTGCCATCAAGGGTGGAGCGTGTGAGAACGGGAAGGTCATGTGCAACCAATCCCCCCAAAAGATCCAAAAAATATGATAGTTTAATGGATAAGTTTGAAGACTTCAGGTCACGGTGGGATTGAGATTAGGGAATATTTTCTAAATCAAATCAAACATTGCCTTGTGCTGTTTGGAGTCGCCTCCGCGATTTCTTGATATGTGTATTCACTTTTCTACATTTGTACCTTCTACTTTTATTTAAGTACTGAATTTTAATTTTAATTAGCAATAAAAGCATATTTCATGAACCTTGTTATAGCTTATTGTAGTAAGTACCACCAAAAATCTGTCACTACCCCACATCTGTGCGTCAGTCGGCGGCTGTCACAGCCCCGTGTGCTAGTGGCAGAGGGGTGCTCTCCTCTTTCTCTCACTACTTGCGCGCTGCCTCCAGCTGACCGCTGCCACTGACTCGCATTTCCAACTCTCCCGCAGCTCCCATTCTGAACCAATCGAAACGCACAACCAGCCGCAAAATTGACCGCCATGTAATTATTTTACCAGTTGAGTGCATACATTATGATTCAACATAAACGTTGCAAAATTTACCAAGTGGGTAAGGACATGCATCATCTCTCCCCACTGTTAAAATTTACCATGTGGGTAGGGACTTGCATCGTCTCACTCCAAACGTGAAATTACCACTTGGGTACGCAAATAGACGATTACCATGTGGGTACGCAAAACACTTTTCCCTACCCATGTGCCCGGAAATTTCTCAATCCATGGAGAGGGAAATTTATCAGTGTTTGGATTGGGAAAATTGCCCCACTTGGTTGGGGAATGGGGCGTTTACCGACCCATTTGAGCAAATTTGCCCTAGAAATTTCTTACAGTGCAATGGACGTGGACATGCTCGGTTTCCCCCTTCCCCCCCAAACGGCTTGGCGCATTCCCAGTTTTATTGCCGCCTTGTTTTCCGCGCGTCTCTGTGTCGTCGCGTCGTTTGGGTGATATGTGAGTGTGTGTGTGTGCGCGCGCGCTTTATTCGTCTCATTGAGCTCTTCCTTTGCTAACTCCTCTTCCCCATATACGGTAAAAACAATGTCTGATATTTTTGTCGAGGAAAAGGGGGGAACTTTGAGGAAACTCCCTTAATTTGAGAAAAAAAAAAAAAAAAAAAAAAAAAAAAAAACTTCTCATAGATTTTGAGGAGGTCTTCTCAGAAAAAGTGAGGAAAAATTCCACTTTTTTAAAGAAGACGTTCTTAAAATCTGAGTACTATTTTTTTCAAATGCTGCTCACAATTACTTGAGTGGCACTTAAATCACGGAGCCAGCAGTTCTGGATGACAAGCACCATGGGCCTGGTGCCGACTCCATTGGGCTTCCGGCTGCACTCCATTACGTCCTGGTCTGGTGTGCTGGGGGTTGGTGGTTCCTTGCCCTCCATGTAGGTTGCTGGGGGGAAGGGGTGGAGTTACCCCCTTATGGGGTGAGGAGGGGGAGGGGGGGGGGGGTAGCTCCGCGCACGCCGAGCGTCCTCATCGCTTACTTATTAACGACCCCCTCAACGCTATCGATTGTCTCGTTTGCGGCCCGCGAGTCTCGTGTTTCCCGCGTACTGTCTACAAATACCCATATGACTCGGGCCGTCCGAGGGGGTATCACTTAAAAAAATCACTGTACGGCCCCCAAAAAAATATTTTACAAAAATATATTAAGAAGAGAGACACAGAAAAATTCGAAAAATCGAGAAAAAAAAGGACATTAAACCGAAAGAAAACTAAATAAAAAAAACGAGTTAAAGATCAAAATTTTTCATAAAGGTACCGAAATTTTTCTTGAAAAAAAAAAATAATCAAAGTAACAAAAATCATCGGACACATTTTGTACGATCGATTCCCCCCCCCTCCCCCCCTTCGGGGCCGTTAGTGCGGTCCACGGCGTGCCATGGGGTCCCGTGCGGTCTGCATGCGCTCTACAGTGTCGTCTTGCACCGCGCTCTTGACGACACGGACGCGACGCGACGCGGGTGTTCCCACGGACCGAAGACGAGCGACAGAGAGAGAAGATGCGAGACGGCCGCGGGCCGGAGGGGTGGGCTGCCTTCCTCATCTGTCTCTGGCTCTCGGCTCGGCCTCTGGCGAGTCTCTGAGGGGAGCAGGAGAGCGCCGTGGCGCCGCCGTCTGCAGTGCGCGCCTGGGCGGGGCGGGGCGGGGCGGTGAGCCCCAGTCTTGTACATAAATCAGATGAACCCGGCCAGGCCAGGCCGGGGCTGTGCGCGCCCGAAAAAGTCATCCATAACGCCGTGGGGCTTATCAGCTGCTGGGGAATTATTTCGGACCGCCGACCGCGCCTCTCTTCCAGTAGTTAGAGGGGGGGGGGGGGTGAGTATGGAGGGGGGAGGGGGGATGTGATGTGAGCTGTTGGAAGTAGAGGTGGATGGTTGGGGCGCCAGCAACCCCCTGCTGCCCGCGGGCGGTGCATCGCAGCAGGGAAGCTCCGCTGCTTTTGTCAACATTGCCGGCGCGTTCGGTGAAAATGAGGATATGAGAGAGGGTGAGGGGAAGGGGGATGGGGCACACAGGAAGGCACGACGGTGCGCGTACGGGGAAAAACTGAGGTTCAAATTTCTAAAGTAAAAGCGAAAACTTTCAGACGCTCATTCAGGCTGAGGAAAACTCCTCAGATTTTTGATAATGTCATCTCCTCCAAAAACTTGGAAAGTTTCCTAATTTTTTTTTTTTTTTTTTTTTTTTTTTTTAAACTTCCCCAAATTCTAACTAGTTCTTCCCAAATTAAGAGAGCTTTCCCTTTGCCTCTCAAAAAAGAGGAAGCATTGTTTTTACCGTGCGTCAGCCAAGATGGATCAGAATGGCGGAGAGGGCAGGGAGTGGCGTGGGGGAGAGGGGTGATCGGTCTTCCCTGCGACTATCGCTCGACAGCCAGGCTGGCAGGCGGCGGGGCGGGGCGGGGGGGGCCGGGCGGGGCGGAGGATACGCCGGGCCGTTGCGGCCGGTGTCGGTGTCGCTGAGCGCCGCTCTGCTTGTCCCGTGTATCTGCGTGCCTCGCTGGCTGAGCCCCTGGAGACCTCCACACCTCCGCACGGTACTGTACCACACCGCAGCGGCGCGGCGCACTCTGCAAACTGGAAACGTATAAACGCAACTGTATGAATGTGAGCACGTGCAGGTATGCATTTGTATGACCCGGTATGACCTTCATTTATTCGATGACTCTTTTTTTAAAAAAAAAAAATTAATTTTTTTTTTAGCAGAGTATGCAACGCACCTCGCGGCCGCCGGAAATGGGAGTCTGCAGCGTCTGCAGTAAATCATATATTCTTTCGCTCACGATCCTGCAGCCGCGGTGGCACCCGTGGGATTATATAGAGCGCGCCCCGCCCCGCTCCCGCGGAGCCGAGTCGCTCCCTAAGAAATGGTCTCGTTACTGACTTTGCGCGTTTACGCATTCACACACACACACACACACACCAACACACACACACACACACAGCGCGTCCAAGTTTGCGCGGCTCGAGCGGCGTCTTTGCTTCCTTTTCTCCTATGTGTATTGTGATTGGTCAATCCCGTCCATGTGGTGTGTCTATGTGTGTGTGTGGACGTGCGCGCGCGGCCCCTGGACGTTGTTACCAAAGGCGGCGCCAGCAGCAGTATGTGCACCAATTACCCCCTCACCGCCTTGCGACGTGGGAGCGGCCAGCTGGGGTAAATCTCAGGCGCCTCCCACCGCCTGCCTGCCGTAAAGACAACAGCAGGAAAACGGGCCGTTTCACGTAACATCTTTATCTCCGCCTTTAAAATGTATACGATCGAGGGGGAAACCACTCTGAACTCAAGTGCTCACTTTTTGTGAATTTTCGTGATTTTTCTGTGAGTTTTTACTTGAATTTTACCTTAAATTTTTGTGAAGTTTTACTTGAATTTTACCTACATTTTAGTGAATTCTTACTTGAATTTTACTCAAGTTTTAGTTTATTTTTATTTGAAGTGTACCACCAACATTTTTGTGAATTTTCCTAAATTTTGCTAATATTTTCTTAATATCTCAACATTTTTGTGAATTTTTGTAATTTTTTTATGAATTACAAGGTGTCAAAATTTTCACAGGTGTTGAGACGATGCTGTGTAGCTGATTGGCTTTGGTTCAGTCTCAGAGAGATTTACTCTCCTAGTGGTGTGTGACACTCGCACACTTGGGGTTCTAGTATACCAGGCGTGCGCGTCGTGTATTACAGATATGTGCACTCTCGCCGTGTTGACTGTGTGTGAGTGTGTGTGTTTGTACAAGTGACGCCACCGCCGCCGCGCCGTGTGTACCTCGGGCCGGCAGGCCTCAGGAGCCGATGCGACACATACGGCAGGCTGCTATACGCTGCCAGCGCGCGGAATTCCTACGACATTCCCTATGGCGACATATATTTTTTTTATCCCCCTCCCACCATTTTTTTTACACCAGCGGCAATGGTGCTCTGTCAGCAACGGTGGCTTGGGTATCATACGTCAGGGCATGTGTTGTCTTAAAATCTAGCTCTCGTTAGGAGGTCAAGTGTCAACATTTTTCTGTTCTCTGCGGATTCAACCATGATGTTTGTCGAGCATCTTGTGAATAGTTCACTCGATCGGGCAACTTTTCAATTGTAGTGTATGCTGTGCGTCCAATTCACATCATACCATGTCGCAATACATTTGGCAGAATATGTCTAATACACCGCTCGCTTCCCTGCTAGGTTGCCGGTAGAGCCATACAAAACTGCCGTAATCTTGAAACCCACTTTACTTTGCTAGAATCGCAGGACAAAACCGCGAACATTTTGCGCGGTTCTAGCTCCTCTATAGGCGTGTGCGAAAACAAGACCGATGCCCGCGCGCGCGCGCAGCCTTTTCGAACGAGACGGTGCGGCAGACCATGGCTCCCCCATCCATCTCTCCCTCTCCCCCCCCCTCTCTCTCTCTCTCTCTCTCTCTCTCTCTCTCTCTCTCTCTCTCTCTCTCTCTCTCTCTCTCTCTCTCTCTCTCTCCTTCTTTCGCTCTCGCTCGCTCCTGTAGTTTATGTGCGCCGCCATACGGGGCCTACGTACTTCGGCCGCGAGCGCGCCGAGCACGTAAGGAAACAATGAGACGGTCGCACCTGTGCAGGCAACGCCAGGCCCCGCCCCGCCCCGCCCCACCCCGCCACGCCCCGCCACGCCACCGCGGAGTCAGACCCAGACCAGACCGCAGAGCAGCGGTGCTGCATCATTCGGCCGAGAGGCGGGGCGGGGCGGGGCGGGGCGTCGCGGCGCCTTCCAAATTGAACGCGGCGGCGTCACGTCTCCGGCGGGCAGCAGCACGCGCCGCGCCAAACGGGCCGCCCCGCCCCGCCCCGCCCCGCGCCTCGCCCGCGGTGTGATTTGATGATGATTATTTTTTTTCTCTCCCTCCAGCATCATTTTGATTAGACGTTAGATTATTTCGTGCGGCTGCGCTGGGCGGGCCGGGCCAGGCCTCGTCGACGGGCGGCGGCGCGCGGCCATTTCCGCGGTGCCTCGCCCAGCCCAGCGCAGAGCCTTGCCGGCGTCCCGACGCTGTTAGCACCTTTTCCTAACTGTTAGTGTGTCGTTGGCGTGAGTGTTGGTTTTCTTCTTCTTCTTCTTCTTCTTCTTCTTCTTCTTCTTCTTCTTCTTCTTCTTCTTCTTCTTCTTCTTCTTCTTCTTCTTCTTCTTCTTCTTCTTCTTCTTCTTCTTCTTTCCCTCGCAGGGCTGCGGTAGCCAACAGGGAGGCTGCAGCTAGTGGGAGGGATGGGACGGGAGGGGAAGGAGAGCAGTGTCGCCAAAAAAGTATATGAGCAAATTCCCCTCCAATACATCTGTGTGGGAGACGGGTATCTCTGCCTGCCTACTAGGCAAACTATCCACACGTGTTGCCCAGTTGCCCAGTAGGCAGGCGGAAATACCCGTTTGCGACTCAGGTGTATTCGGTTTTGCACACCTTTCCTTTTAGATGGCGCTTGGTGCTTGTACAACGGGCTTGTCGCGTCTATTTCGACAGCGCGCTCGGTGGCGGCTGGCGGACCCAGCACTGCTGGTCTGGCCCTGCAGCTGTTACTCGCCGCACACCGGCCCCGCGCAGCGTTGCGCGCGAGCTTGTGCTGCACTTGCACACAAGAAACGATTGCAAAAAATGGAAAAGAGAATAAAGGCTGGATATTTGCGCTTTTTGGTAAAAAAAAAAAACCGGCCTGCGCCGCTGCTTCGCGCTGCTGTTATTGCCTGGGGGGAAGGGAGGGGTCGAGGGGAGCCCCTTCTGGTCCAGCCCAGCCTGGGGATGTCACATGTCACTGAGCAAAAATTCTGTCATACAGGTTGAAACAGAGTCCAATGTTTGAACAACAAAATTTAAGAGTAAGGTATCAGCGAAGTGCTAGACATCTTTCACTATAGGTCGACGTTTTTGGACTCGTGTATTCCCCAGCGTGCAACCCATCATCTGCCTACGGCTCTCTCCGGTTTTGCTGATTGCCCTGTTTGCCCATAAGCTGCTCACCCGACCCGCCCTGCTGGGCGGGGAGCTAATGAAAGTGGAAGTGCTCCGGGCAGCCCCCGCCCCGCCCCGCCCCGCCAGGCCCCCTGGAGACGCTGCTGGCGCTGGCGCCACCGAGTTACCGAGGCTGACATAACAGAGGTGTATACACGTCGCTGCCGTGGTTCTCGGATCCGTTCAGGTGAAAGGTCACGGGAAACCCTCTCTACTCCCCCGCTACCCCGCGGGGGCCCTCCCTGTGGACCCCAGCGGGGCGGGGTGGGGCGGGGCGGGGTAGCCTCGCGGCAGCGCCTCTGGCAATCATAGCTAATTCCACAGCTGTGTGCAGCCCACGGCCGCGCCGCCCCGCACCCCCTCACCTCAACCCCTTTCCAGGACCAGTCTCTGGAGAGGCCGCCGCCTGCCACCCCCTGCTCCTGCTGACCCCCAGCCCCCGCCAGCCCGTGTCGTGGGCGCCTCAGCTACCCTCAACACACAACTAACCCCCCCCCTCCCATTCCATCCCCGGCCTTCCCTCCCTCGAGCCCCTTTCCAAGGCGGCAATCAGTCTTCGTCAGAGGCGCGCGGCGTGTGCGGGTGGGTGGGGGAGGGGGGGGGGACTCTCACCTGCTAGTACTGTACGCCATTTCCAGCCTCACCTTGATGTTTGATTTCCCAGCTCCACTAAGCGCCTGCTCGTAATGCGGTCCCGTGCGGAAGGAGGGCGGTGGTGAGGGGATGGATAGCGGGGCGAGCAGGTGAGGTGGGGGTGGGCGGTGGAGCGGCCGGAGGACACATATGTTAACCAGGGTGACGTGCCTGCCGGCTCCCGCCCCGCGCCCCGCCAGGCTCCACGCGGCGGTACGAGGTTTGCAATTGTATCCATGCCGGCGACATTCGATACACTCGATCGCGGAGTGACATGCGTATATTATGTTTTCTTTCTCATTTCTGACCACCATTTTGATTGTTCCGTGCGTATGTGTGAACTATGTTTGCAAAAATAAAAATAATAATAATCTTGTTTTTGTCTGTTTTTTTTTTTTCTGCGTGCAGGTGAGTCGGTGACTGCGACACGGTCCCCGTTATGGGGCGTTACTGCAGGGCTTTACTGAGGCGGGGCGCCGACCGGATGCGCACCACGCGACTGCAGGTAACATAACGTGCATCGTGGAAGTGTTCTTTTAGTATCATCTTGGGCCTTTTTATCCAGCCTTTCTCTCTCCTCTCTTGTTCCTCACTCCCTCTCTCTCTCTCTCTCTCTCTCTCTCTCTCTCTCGCTCTCTCTTTCTCTCTCTCTCCCTCTCTTCTCTCTCGGTTCCTCCCTCCTTCCCTCCCTTTAAATCAAATCTTTCTCTCGCTCTTCTCTCTCTCCCGCCCCCCCCCCTTTTCTTCTCTCTATGTCCGCACACGTGTCCGCCCGGTGCCGCTGCGGGCCGAGAGTTTCCCATGCACCTCGCGGTGACCGCGTCGGGTCGGGTCGGGCTCGCATGGGCCTATGCATGAGAATGGCCCGGAATGGCCCCACCCGTCTGTCTGTCTGTCTGTCTGTCTGTCTGTCTGTCTGTCTGTCTGTCTGTCTGTCTGTCTGTCTGTCTGTCTGTCTGTCTGTCTGTCTGTCTATCTGTCTGCTTGTCTGCAGAAGACATGTCTTCCCGCCTGTAGTGCCTTGCCGTTCGTCCGATATGCCGCGCGTTGCCCTCACTTTTCCACCAGCTCACCCAGAAAAATGGATTATTGTCGCAGCACTGAGATGGCTACATCAACAACTGCGACATAATGGTTGGGCTAGCTGGTTTTGTAGTTGGCACAAATACGAGTTGCCGCAACCATATTTTGTATGGCTGTTCGTGACCTACCCTTTGTTGCCGCTAGTGTCTATTTTTCTGGGTAACTGGCTTGACCCTTTGTCTGTTGGATATCGTGTAAATAGTTCGTCAATCTGTGTTGGAAAAAAAAATGAAAGAATAACAATGAGCAATAAGCAGAATGATGCTCGCTCGAGGGGCAAACAACTCTGAATTTTGGTGTAAAAATTTTGTGAATTTTCGTGATATTTTGTGAATTTTTTTCTTGGATTCTACCTAAATTTTTGTGAATTTTTCTATTTGTTTTCTAAATTTTGCAATATTTTTCTGAATTTTTCAGAATATTCTTGATTTTTTCTGAATTACGAGGTGTAGAAAAAATTTCAGAGTTGTTTCCCCCTCGTTCTCGCTGAATGTCTCCATGTACGCTCCGGCACAGTACGCTACGCCCTTGCCCTTGGCGTCCGCCCGCGCGCCCCCGCCTGTCCGGCCGTGTGCGTCGAGTCCCGTTCCGCTCCGGGCCGCGGATGCGCGTAATTAAAAAAGAGTCTCTCTCTCTCTCTCTCTCTCTCTCTCTCTCTCTCTCTCTCTCTCTCTCTCTCTCTCTCTCTCTCTCTCTCTCTCTCTTTCCTCAGAGGAAGTAGAGGCGGGAGGGGCGGGCCGGGCCGGATGGGTCAGGCCGAGCGAGAGGTAATCTTTGTGCCGTCCGATTGACTCTTGCGTATCTTGTCGCAATATATAGCGTTTCGCCAGGCTGAAACAGTGAGCTGCTCCTGGCGGCCTCAGCCTGCCTACTAGGCAACCCTCCTGCAGGGACGCGTCACTGCTGCCTACCTGGCAGGCGGTGTGGCTCGCTATCCCTGCTGGCCGAGGCCGACTCGGCAGCGCTCTGCCTACTAGGCAACCCTCCTGCAGGGACGCGTCACTGCTGCCTACCTGGCAGGCGGTGTGGCTATCCCCGCTGGCCGAGGCCGACTCGGCAGCGCTCTGCCTTCTATGTTTCGTACTTTATTTGCAGCGCCATTCACTGTAAGAAAAAACTACAGCAAATCCAGTTAATTCTGATGACCGCCCTTACCGTACTTTAGTTTACTGGATTTACTGTACTTTCTTACAGGATTCGCTGTACTTCTAGATACAGAGTACGGTAAACGCTGTACTCTGCCTTGGAAAGTACAGCAAATCTTGTCGGGAAGCACAGTAAATCCAGTAAAATAATCTACAGTAAAGTCTGGCATAAAAATTAACTGGATTTGCTGTACTTTTTTTGTACAGTGTTGCGCCCGTGCGCCGCCGCCCCCGCCCTCCTCACCCCCAAAGCAAAGCTCTGCCGTGTGCGTGGAGTCTTATAGTCGGAGCCGCTGCGTCACTGTCATTCTCGTTCGCGGAAACGGGCGGCGGCGCGCACACAGCGCGCGCACAGCTTGGCCGAGATTAACTTTAGCGAGCCGTTGGAGCGCGGGTCAATCGGCGTAGCCTTTGCAATGGGGCTGTGCGACTTGCGTCTGTGTGCGTGTGTGTGTGAGAGAGTGTGTGTGTGAATGCCCCGAACTCGCCTGTGCATGTGTGTGCGTGTGACCGTTCCCATGGCAACGCAAAGACGCGCCGAGCTGGGCGGGGCCGCCGTCGAAAAGAAGCGGAGAGCAAAGGCGAAGCGCAGGACACGCGGCGGGGCGGGGCGGGGCGGGCCTCCCTGCACTCTCTGTAATAAACTCGGCCTCTCAACCGGAGAAATGAACAAGGCGCCTCTGTGTGTATGTGTGTGTGTGTCTGTGTGTGATCGCGACGCGTCGCGACAGTAGTGTCGTCTCGCTCCCCCCCAGGCGTTCGCTCTTACGCCCTCTCTTTTGCTCTCTCTCTCTCTCTCTCTCTCTGTCTCTCTCGCCTCTCTCGCTCGCCCTCGCTGTCTCGCTCCCCCTGCTTGCAGGCGACGCCCCCTGCGTGGCGCGCGCACACGCATATATGTGACGATCTGGATGGAGATGGAGGAGCCGAGGGGCCGGGGGAGGAGGCGGAAGAGGGCTGAAAAGGGTTGGATTGGTGCGTGCGGTGCGTGCGGTGCGGAGGAAGGAGCGGGAGATGAGAGGGAGATAGTAGATAGCGAGCGCGATAGAGGAATGCATGCATAGCCCCCTCCCCAGCGCCCGCCGCTGGATTAGTATGCACTTTACATGCCAAAAACAGTTTGCCCGCGGGCTGGCTGGCGGCTGGCTGGCGGCTGGTAGGGGTTGAGGTTTTTATTGCGGGCGCCATGGTGAGCCTGGGCCTGGGCCTGGGCCCCGCTGCGCCGCGGCTGCTGCCGCCGAGAGGCAAGAAGAGTTCTGACTCTGACGACGGGGATGCGGCCGGCGGCTGGACCCCGCGCCCACGCCCGCGTGCGAGCCTCTGACAGGGACACTATCAGCGTGGGGCGGACGTGTCGCCGTGTCTGATATGATGTGAAGCGGAAGGGTGACCACATGGTGATCAGGCCACAGCCAATACATGCGTGACGGTTCGTGGTTAAGCTCGAGGGGCAAACAAACTCTGAATATCGGTCTACAGGTTTTGTAAATTTTTGTGATTTTTGTTGGTTTTTCGCAAGTTTTCCTGGAAATTTTTTACGAAATTTCTGTAGATTTTTCTAAACTTTCTCAAATTTTTGTGTTTTTTTAACTTTTGCAATTTTTTTTTGAATTTTTCTTTACTTTTCATAATTATTTATAATTTCTTTACATTGCTCTGAATTTTTCTGAATTACATACGAGGTGAATAAAAATTCCAGAGTTGTTTCCCTCTCGAGTAAGCTGCAGTGCCGCGGCCGTGGGTTGCACCATATGTATGCTTTTATTAGTGTGAGAGTCGCATTCGCGGTGCTGAGGCAAGCAGACGGGGGTGAGCGTGAGCAGACAGGCGCGAGCAGCTGGGGGCGAGCAGTGCGGTGCGGAAGCGCCGAGTGAGAAACAACAACTTTGAAATTATTGTACACTGAGTAATCCAGAAAATTTCACAAAAAAAATCACAAAAATTCAGGAAAATTCGTGTTAAACCCAGGAAAAATTCACAAAAATTTAGGTAAAAGTCAAGTAAAAGTACCATAAAAATTCACAAAAATTGACGAAAATTTACAAAAATTCACAAAATGTGTACACCAAATTTCAAAGTTGTTTCGCCCCCACGGGGAGCGCGAGCGCGCTGTGCGGCCCGTGCGGTCACTGCTCGCCGCGCAGAGCACCTCAGTGTGGTGCAGCGGTGTGCACGGTGCCGGGTGCGCGCGCACGGCGCGGCGCGCGGGGGCGTCGCTTGATTTGCGGGGCCGCGTCTCCACTTTCCCCGGGCCGACACCATCACCGCCCGTACGCCATATGGCGTGTCACTTTCCTTCTCAATAGTCCCCTCGCGCCCCACGCCCGACCCCGCCCCGCCCCGCCCCGCACCGCCCCGCCCCGCCCCGCCACACGGTCTGCGGGCAGAAAGGCGGACCGACGAGGCGGAGGCGGAAGAGGTCCGGACGGACGAGAGGAGAAGGTGGTGACCAGACCAGAGGACGCGGTGGTGGCGTGGCGGGGCGTGGCGGAGGTGACTTATGCCGCGCGCGATAAAAGAAAAGTCGATCCCCTTTCACCGCTGTGGCGGGCGCGGCGCGGGCACGGCTCGCGGGGCGCGCGCACGAGACAGATGCGAACTTAATTACGCCGCGTCAGAGTTGTCACAGCGGCAGTGCGGCTCACGCCCCCGGCCCGTCCCGGCCCAGCTCTTCAACCACCTCGTCCGCCCGCGCCCGTGCTGCCTACCTGCCTGCGGTCGAAGGAAAGCGGAGCGCTGCCACAGCGCCCGGTCAGCTTGTTCCTTGCGACAGGATCACACACCGCGCCATCGCACGTCGGTCCGGATTGACGTCCTGGCGAGGGATCCTTCACTATAAATTCAAGCTTACATCGATTTTTATGTTATTTCTGGTTTTTCACGTTTTTCTTGATTTTTACTGACATTTTCTGTCTGATTTTCCCCCCTGATCTTTTCCTGATTTTTTCTGTTTTTTTTTTTTTACGGGTTTCATTGTTGGGTGTATACTGAATTCTTTTGAGTAAAAGATCCCTCGCGTCTTGGTCGTCGTCGTGAGCGACTCAATGGGCAATGGCCGACAGTTCGTCGCGTCGCGTCGCCGTCGAACGCGTCTACTTCAGCGTGGTTGGCCTCGCGTTCTATGGCGGACTCTTTCGTCGGCGCCGTCGGACTGATCCGCGACGACCCTTTGACGTATGGTCATCAGCGTCCTGCGGTCGCTTGACGACCGACCGCACGGGGCAGAGGGACGCCGTCAACGCCGTGGGCCCGGGTGCCTCCGCCGTCGCGCTGCTGTGCGCCCCGCGGCCGCGTCTCAGCCGGCCGAAATAAAACAAGTCTCATCTGTTTTACCGCCTTCCTTCCCGAAATACATATTGGCCAGCGGGAGGCCAGCGGGGCTGCTGCTGGGGCCCGGCCGCCCGGCCCTGGCCGCGAGGAGCCAGCCGCGCTGCAGTCGGGAATGAGACCCCTTTCGGCCCCGCCCCGCCCTGCCTCGCCCTGCCCCGCCCCGCCCTGCCCCGCCCCGCCCTGCCCCGCCCCGCCCTGCCTCGCCCCAAGAATGCCTGTTTCTCGTGTTTCCCTTCCACCACTTCCCCCGACCGTGACGACGAAAACTCAGCAGGCCGCGCGTGTGTGACCGACGGGGAGGAGGGGGGAGGGGGCAAGCGAGGGGGAAACAACTTTGAAAATTTTTGGACACCAAAAATTCTAAATAAAGTGAAAATTGACAGAAATTCTAAATAAATTCGCGAAAGTTTAAAAAAATTCACCAAAACGTGTACACCAAAATTCAGAGTTTTTCTCCCTCGGGAGAAAGGCAGTCCGCGGAGGATAAGAAAAATAGAATGAATGAGGGAAGGGGAAAAAAAACTGCTGCCTGGGCGGGGAGGCCAGCTACTGGGGTTGAGAGGGAGAGGAAAATTCTTGACACTTTACAAGAAATTCGTGTGCGGCTTTGCCTGGCCTGGCCCGGCCTGGCCTGGGCTGCGTGGGTGGGTCGGGTCGGGTATGGAGGCGCGCCCTGTCACTGAGCTGTGGAATGTGGAAGGTATGGGAGGGGCGGGGCGGAGGGAGGCTGGCTCGCTGGTCGCGCCCTGCGCAGTATTAAATGGGATTAAAACCCCTGCTGCGGTTTTTGTGTTGTTCGTAAAATAGGAGACTGGCGTGCGCGCTCAGGCCGCGGTGGCTTGGCGCCGGGAGGAGGGAAGGGCTGCTCGGTGCTTTGCAGGAGGTGTCGTCCCCGCTCATTATAGGCAAGCTGCAACACAGTGGAAACTTTGCGTCGCAGGCTGCACACTGTTATCGGAAAATGCGATAAAATTCACACATTTTTGCGCGATGCGCAATTCCCACGATTTATTGCTTGTGGGAGACCGACAAATTTTTATCTCATTATTTGAGCTATAAGTATCTCATTTAAATGCTACGTTTCTAGTTTTATCGTATAAAAACGCGATATCTTTGGCTCAAAAAAGCTATGACTCAGAAAAATAACTGCACAAAAATGATCACCCTTTCCGCACCATGGCGTGCAGTACTTTTTGTTTCGCATAAAATTTGCATTCATTATCACTCTTAAAATGTAAAAAAAGTGTACTGCTCTGAATCTGCAACTATTTTTCACAGTGTATTACAAAGAGGAGCGTGAGTCTGAAGAAACCTTTTTGGGCAGTGTAGGCGTGCTCTTAGAGTTGCCGTTCTCGGTATGAGAGAAAAAGTGCGTCCCTCCGGCCGTTAGACGTAAAAAGGTTATGGTCGCCCTCTGGCCGTTTTGAACTGCGCTGGCCTGCTTTTCATGAGTGCGAGCTTTGAGTATGAGTGAGTGTTCGTTAGAGCGAGGGAGAGAGCGAGAGGGAGGGAGAGAGGCAGACAGAGAGGCAGACAGAGAGAGAGAGAGAGAGAGAGAGAGAGAGAGAGAGAGGGAGAGAGAGAGAGAGAGAGAGAGAGAGAGAGAGAGAGAGAGAGAGAGAGAGAGAGAGAGAGAGAGAGAGAGAGAGAGACGAAGGGAAAAGATTTCATCCCTGTGCCTCTCGCTCTGTCCAAGCTCTGACCACACCGCTCGGTGCACAGTAGTCGCAACTGCTTCGCACGCCGGCTCGGCCAGCCGCTCGCCGCTGCCGCCGCTAATCGACCAGTTATTGCTTAATTTTTTTCTTCTTTTCTCTTTCTCTCTCGGCCCCATTACTCGGGGCCGGGGAGCGATTTTCCGTCATTCAGATCGTGTTGCACGTGCTGGAGTCCGGCCCTGCCCGGCCGGGCGGTGGGGCTCGTCCCAGCCGGGGCCCGCGCGGTCATTTCAATTGCAGCGCTGTTGAGTACACTGTTGGAAATGGAAGGCGGACGGGCATCGGCAAGCGCGTCGATTCGTGTATATTTTTGTTTCCCATGCTCGCGCCGGCTGTTCTGCTTTGGATGGAGGTTCCATAATGTAATGACGCCTTATGCAATGTAGCTCTGCGCGTCGGCTGTGCGTGCAGAGCTTAGTGCGAAACAAGTTTCACCAAACTACGCGGCGAAGCGCGTTCGCTAACTCAACTCTATATGTCGTCGTGGAGGATTTCAGTTACATTTAAAAGAAGCAGTTTGTTTTATCTTGTGCAACAAAAACTCCAATACTTTTGTTCCGGTACAATGAGTAGAAGATCTTCGACTTTGGTGGCTACAGATGAGATCACGATCAGTGAAATGAAAAGTGGTGCACTGCAACCGTCAAAAGGTTTATTTCAGGGCCGAGAAAAGAAAACGGGGGCAATAAATAAAGTGATCGCTGACTCATTCGGCTTGAGCCGAGGGGTCCCCAACTAGGTATTAGCGTGTAAAGTACAATTGCCCAAAAAACTAGAAAGCCCCCGGAAGACCATCACGAAGACACATAAGGAAGCCCACGAAACCCGCGCATCAAATGTTCACCGGCAGACCAAAGTTGGGGACCCCTCGGCTTGAGCTCTTCTGATGGAAGTGCAGCTGGTTCCAAGGACCAGGGTGTCGTCGCGGCCGGACCGGAAGAGCGGGCGTCGTGCTGTGAGTCACTTTACGATGTGCCCTGCCCTGCCCGATACGCGGGGGAGGGCCCGGCCCGGCCCGGGTCCCATCCCAGGTGCGTCCGTCTCGCGGACCCGAACACCATCATCCTTAGTGACCTTTTTGGCCACCTTTGTGTCGTGGGCGCGGCGGGGCGCGGCGCTCGCCCGGAGACGAGAGACGAGCAGGCCAGACCTGGTCTGGCATTTGGACGGACGGCGCGCCCCGCCCCGCCGTTTGGCTCTGCGATAATGTGCATAATCGAAGAGCAATGAAGCCAGCCTGTCTGCTCCCACCTCTCTCTCTCTCTCTCTCTCTCTCTCTCTCTCTCTCTCTCTCTCTCTCTCTCTCTCTCTCTCTCTCTCTCTCTCTCTCTCTTTCCCTCTCTCCTTCCCTCTCTCCTTCCCTCACCCTGCCCTAGCCGCGGGACCGCACACGCACTCGCGGCGCGGTGGAGGCGACGCGAGTGGAGTGATTCCGAGGAGTGCTTTAGAATATAGTATCTAAATCGCTATCCTTGTCGCACTCGTGGGCCGCCGCCGCCTCCTCCATCGGGAGCGAGAGAGAGGGCGCTACTAAACGCTCTTCGGAATCAGTCAGGACCGCGCCTGCGCCTGCAAGGTCACGGGTTCGATTCCTTGCCGGGCCGGGCTTGGGCCAGGCGGCGCGGCCGCGCCCAGCGACACCAACCAGTCTGCCGAGCGAGCAGCGGGCGTGGGAGGAGGACGGGCATAACCGCGAGCTATCGGCCCGCGCCTCGCCTCGCCCCGCCCCGCCTCGCCTCGCCCCGCCCCGAACGACGTCCGTCGGCGTCGGCGCGCTGCGGCAGTGATGCAGCGCAGTGTTACGTAACTCCTTGGAGGTGCGCCCTGGACCAGCCAGCCGGCCACCATGATCCTCGTGCTGCCCGTGTACCTCGTGCCGGCGGTGTGGTGGCCCCTGGCCCCCCGCGGTGGAACGTAGCACGTGCTCCTCTCCCTCCTCCTCCTCGTCCTCTCCCTCCTCCCTCCTCTTCCCTCCTCCTATCCCTCCTCTTCCCTCCTCCTCCCTCCCTCTCCTCCTCCCTCCTCCTCTGCATTCACTCATCAAATGTCCTTTTTCTCTCGCGCTCGGCTCTCTGGCGCCTATTACACGCCTCTTTCTCCTTCTGTCTCCCTCCCCGCACCCCGCACACCCTTCCCTCACCCGGCTCAGCATTACATTCCGAAGCGTTTTGATGTAGTTTTGACGACTCATTTCGCTCTGCCGTCGGGCTCTGAGAGCTCTGCCCTGCGCTCACAGTGTGTGTAAGAGACGGACGAACAGACAGCAAGCGGGCAGCGACAGGGACAGGACGACAGACACACTTTGTAGCGCGACGCAAGGCGAGGAGAGAGAGAGGTGTGTTCCCTTTTACGCGGTGAATACCAATTGCAGACCGGGACCGGGCAGGCCGCGACCGCCCTGCCAGCCCTGCCTGCTTGTGTATGGCGGTGGGCGCGTCTCTTGAGCGTGCCCCCCTCCCGCGGCCTGCAGCGCCTGCAGCGGCGCCCCGAGCAAGCCGAGACCCCCAGCGGGCAGGATGGACGAATGCGCCGCCGGCGGAAGTGCCCGCCACCTGACTGCCTCGGCCGCCGCCGCCGGAGGATGCGCCCGGAAGCGGAGGGCCCCGGGCCCGCCACTGTGAAGCTTGCATTCGAGTCAGTTCAAGCAGTGTGTTGCCCGAGAGGCCGAGAGGTAGGGGCAGGTACTGTACGTGCTAATGTGGGGCCCCGCCCGCTTTGCTCCACTGCGACTTTGTTTGGTCTACTTATTGCTCACTCTTGTCGCAACACTGATCGGTTGGTGGCCCCGCCCCGCCCCGCCCCGCCCGCCCTGCTCCACCCGGCCAGCCTGCCCAGCCCACGCTTGTCGGACTGCAGCGCAGCCGGGCCCATGGGGGCCCACCCCACCTCGCCCCACCCCGCCCCGTTGGGTCCGCTGTCACCGCGCTTACATTGGCAGCCCTGCTGAGGATAAGATCGGGTGTGTTAGGGTGGGTGCAGTGGTAGGACTGGAGCGGTGCGGGTCGGGTCGCGTGAGGCTGCTGCTGCTGCTGCTTTATTGGCCACCGCTTATCGCTGCCGTATGCCGGCCGGCCGGGCGGGGCGAGGCGCGGCTCCCCGGCGGGGTCGTGTACTCCGGCGGGGCGGGGCGGGGCGGGGCGGGGCGGGGCGGGGCGGGGCGGGGCACTCCCTGGTGTGGCATGTCGATCACATCGCGGCGCCCTCTCGCTTATCGGATGCACCGGGCCGGGCCTGCTGGCTGGGCTGTTGCACGCGGAGTAACGCTACGGGACGGGCGGGGAGCGCGGGGGGCCGGGGCCGGGGCCGGTGCATGAGCCGTCGAGGTGCTCCAAGTCGCCCACGTGCTCGCGGGCCGCGCCGCGCCCCGCTCCGCCATGTCTGTGCACCGCAGCGGGTCACCGACCCCTCGGCTCGGCTCGGCTCGGCCTGGCTCGGCTCGGCTCGGCTCGACTCAACGCGGCGCACAGAAGAGTGTCTCCAAGTGTTCATAATACCGTTGTGTGAAATTGAAACTGCCGCCGCCGCCCCACTGGGACGGGCTGGGCGCACGGGGGCGGGTCGGGGGCGGCTCTGGTTTTGAACAAGCCTGTCGTTAAAACACTCCGCCCCGGCCCCTCCCCTCCCGCGGAGTTGACGTTGAAGTTTTCGAAGCTGTAAGTGTTTTCTGGCGCTGCCATTCTCGTCTTTGCCGACGCTGCCCTCGTGCGGCGGGTGGGGCGGGGTCCGCAGCGTGGCCTGCAGTTTACGGGCGCGTTATTGTCGATAACTTTTGGTGGCCGCGCGGCATGAAAGTCTCTGTCCGTCCCGCTCGCCCGCTCCGTAATTGGTTGGATTCGAGTTATTGCGAGCGCCGCCGCCCCCGCGGCCCGCCCCTGGACCTTTAGGCAGTCTCTCTCTACGGCCCATTGCCTACGGTCCATTGCCTATACAGTCCATTGCCTATTGCTTGTGTTTCCCGCGGCCGGCGGAGGGGTCGCGCCTGATCTTTTGGCGCCTGGCGCGGCGGCGGACAATAACGTGAGACAAACTGGTGAAGGGGAGGGAGGGGAGGGGGGGGAGGAGGAAGGGGCCGGGGAGGGAGAAAGATGGCTCCGTTTGTCTTAGTTAGGCCCTCCTTCTTCTTTAGGAATTAGCTCTGGCTGGAGGCGGCGGCGCGCGGCTCGGCAGCAGCGCGATCCCTGGTACTTTTAGTGCACCGCGAGAAATGCCTGCCTTAGCGCAGCTCCAACTTCTCCAGGGTGGCCACAAGTCTGGGAAATGTCACGGGAAGAAAAAAAAATTGGTCCGGGAAGTCAGAGGAACTTCATTGAAAAATTCTCAATGTCAGGGAAAGTTTTTCAATCGACTGCATTTGCCAATTATTCTTGCAACGCTGATTTTTCTCTATTTTTGAGCAGTTTTCTACCCCTTAAATTCATGCGTTTATGTCAGGGAAATAATACAATTTTGTCAGGGAAATGTCAGAGAATTCGACTTTCCAGATTGTGTTGGCCACTCTTTTCACGATAAAGAGTAAGGAGCCGCAGGAATCCGCGTGCTCCGCTCTTCTTAAGGTTGCAAATGACATATTGTTTAAATTTCTCCTTTTTGCCTACTTTGTTGGCTCTCAAAGTATCAGAATTTACCAAGAGGAACGCGCCATGAATGGCACATGGCACCTTGCTCAGGGAGATCCGCTTGACTAGTGAGCCCAAGTGTGAGAATGTCGCCCAACTCTTGTAGCTATGCGTGTTGCATAGTAGACATGGGCGAGGATTCAGCACGCTTGACTCCACTGTGTTTTTTTTTTTTTTTTGGCTACTTCTTTCCTGACTTTTCTGTCTCTTACTTGTCAGCCAGTACTGCTATGGCAGCGGGCAGCAGCGGCGATACAGCTGTAGGCGCGGCACATCATATTCGTGATTAAAGTGTGTGTTTTTATTTCCCCTCTGCTATTCTTTCCACGCTCATCCTGCCGCCTGCCTGACTGACCCAGTATCGCAGCCGGAGCCACTGACCTGTAAGCGTGCTGCTGTGCTGAGCGCGCCAGCCCCGGTGGTGCACTGCCCCGCAGCCCTGCAGCCCTGCAGCCTGCGAGACAAAAGCCCCTCGCCCGGGGCACGGCGGCACAACAACACACACTCATACCCCAAAGATAAGCACCTGCTCCACCCCTCCCCTCTCGCTGGATGCGGAGCACACGAGGGTCTTCCTGCGACAATCCGACATGAACCCGCGTCGCACTGCAAATTGGAAAAGCCAGATTTCTCGTCTGAAAAATAAATGAACGAAACTTTTCCTTTTGGCCCCATTGACGTGATGTAGTTTCGAAACCAAAATATCGTTCAAATTAATTGAGATTCAGGATGTGAATCCTTCCGTCACTGACCTGACCTACGCGCTGCGTTGCTCCTATGAGTGCTCTTCTCTCCCCATCCCTCTGCTCTCTCCCCCTGCTCGCTCTCTCTCTCTCTCTCCCCCTGCTCTCTCTCTCTCTCTCTCTCTCTCTCTCTCTCTCTCTCTCTCTCTCTCTCTCTCTCTCTCTCTCTCTCTCTCTCTCTCTCTCTCTCTCACCGCTGGGTTTTGCCGTATGGCACTCTGCTCTGCTCCGCGGTCATTACTGGCGCGGTGATGAACGGGTCGTCAAGTGCGTCGGCCCCCGGGGTCATTAGGGTGGTGGGACAGGTGCGTGTGTATGTGCGCGCGTGTGCGTGCGTGGTGTGTGTGTGTGTGTGTGTGTGTGTGTGTGTGTGTGTGTGTGTGTGTGTGCGCGCGCGAGAGAGTGAGACTGTGAGCGCGACTGCTCGTGAGTGTGACCCCGATTGAAATATAGATGTGCGGACGGTGGGTGGGGTCAGGTCAGCAGGCCCCGCGCGATATTCAGTGTATATATGCTCCTGCTGCGTCTGTACGAGTGTGCGAGCAAACAGTCATCATGTATACAGCTAGTTCCGTCTCGAAAAACTGTGGGCCATTTGGCACCTCTGGAATATGAGTAAAGTGAAGTTTAGAATTTTGGCAGCTCCTTGCCGCCCGAGGAGGAAACGCAATAACTCTGAAATTTTTGTACACCTCGTAATTTGGGAAAATCAAGAAAAAAATAGATAAATTCACAAAAATTAGAGAAAATTTTCTAAAATTCACTAAAATTTCAGGATGACCTCAGAAAATACACGCACATCTGATCCAAATAATTCTCTCAATTACATGATTAAATAGGATTTTTAGTTAATTATTGTGAATTATTTCGATTTATTCCAAATTATTGGAAATTAACTTGCAATAGTGCAAAATAATCACAATTATTTCAATTATTTTTTAAAACTTTTCAGAAACAAATTTTGCTCTGAAATTGAATGGGTGGCGTGAAAACATGGAAAATTTTTGCGGCAGTAAACCTCCCGAAGGAGGTTGCGGTTCCCGCCAGGCACAGGGCTTTAACCCCCTGTGGCAGCCAACTGCTTCGGTGTTCCATGGGAACCGGCGCTTTGCTGACTGCGATCCTATCGCGCAATTCGACAGATTTGATCCCCGTACCACCATTGGCCTACCCCTAGAGGTACGAGCGGTGTCAAGGGCGTTAGACTTCCTGATCCCAGTTTCAGAGGCCTTACCTCAGAGAGGTACGCGGGATTCGAACCCACAACCCCGAGTGCCGACACGTAGCCAGAACGGGAAGCGACCCAACGCCCAGAGCCAACGGCGGTGAGACGTGTTTAATTTCTACTTGACCTGCCCTGGAGCAGCTGCCAAAGGAAATGTCAAGCGCGAAAAACACTTTCCCGAGTGGGAGTCGAACTTCGGACCTCTCGGTTCGGTGTTGCACGCTCTACCAACTGAGCCACGACGTCTCGATGACTGTCCAGTGCGAGGGGTTCGCGTCGTATTGGCCCTATCCCCCAGCCTCCAGCCAGGAGGACAGGGCAAATACGACCCCAACCAGTCGCACTGGACAGTCATCGAGGCGCCGTGGCTCAGTTGGTAGAGCGCGCAACACCGAACCGAGAGGTCCGAAGTTCGACTCCCACTTGGGAAAGTGTTTTTCGCGCTTGACATTTCCTTTGGCAGCTGCTCCAGGGCAGGTCAAGTAGAAATTAAACACGTCTCACCGCCGTTGGCTCGGTGGCTCTGGGCGTTGGGTCGCTTCCTGTTCTGGCTACGTGTCGGCACTCGGGGTTGTGGGTTCGAATCCCGCGTACCCCTCTGAGGTAAGGCCTCTGAAACTGGGATCAGGAAGTCTAACGCCCTTGACACCGCTCGTACCTCTAGGGGTAGGCCAATGGTGGTACGGGGATCAAATCTGTCGAATTGCGCGATAGGATCGCAGTCAGCAAAGCGCCGGTTCCCATGGAACACCGAAGCAGTTGGCTGCCACAGGGGGTTAAAGCCCTGTGCCTGGCGGGAACCGCAACCTCCTTCGGGAGGTTTACTGCCGCAAAAATTTTCCATGTTTTCACGCCACCCATTCAATTTCAGAGCAAAATTTGTTTCTGAAAAGTTTTAAAAAATAATTGAAATAATTGTGATTATTTTGCACTATTGCAAGTTAATTTCCAATAATTTGGAATAAATCGAAATAATTCACAATAATTTACTAAAAATCCTATTTGATCATGTAATTGAGAGAATAATTTGGATCAGATGTGCGTGTATTTCCTGGGGCATCCCCAAACTTTTGGTAAAATTCTAGTGAAAATTTACAAAAATTCCGTATAAATACACGAAAATTCACAAAATATGTACCCCAAAATTCAGAGCTGTTTTCCCCCTTATTGCTGCCCCCCGCCCAGAGAGACGTACAGTCTTGCAGTCTCTCAGTAGCTCCGCCCCGCCCCGCCCCGCCGCTGTTGGCGGCAGCGGGCGGTATAGCTGGACCGGCAGGGGCAGGCAGGACTGCCAGGAGCTTTGCCAGCTTCTCGGTCTCCCTGGTCTTCCGTCTCGCTCGCACCACTGCTGACTCACGTGGTATTTGAGTTCGCGGGGCCCGGCTCGGCCCGTGGCGTGGCGCGGCGTGGCGCCTCCGCTGCCGCCGCCTTATTCGTGTGATGCTGGGCCGATAGTCCTAATGTGGACGCGTGGTCACGAAGTCACGCGCGAGTAGGGGAAAGGGGGAGGGGGGCTGCTGGAGTGGTGTGTCGGGGTACCAAGCCGCTCGAACCCCTCCCCCCCCACCTCCCCACCGCCGAAAAAAAAAAGAAACAAAGTGAGGGGTAAGAGGGATCGATGAGGGTGATGACTGGAAGAGGAGAAGTTGACAGGAGCAGGGTGTACTCAGGATGAACTGCTGCTGCAGCAGTATCAAGGTAGGCACCTCACAGTTAAAAAAAAAACGTGTTTCATCTTTGGAGGTGAAAGGAAAGACTGAGGAACTCTTTGAATTCGAGAAAAAGTCCCTAGACTAGATATTTGAGCATGTGTCCTCAAGGAGTAAAGGAAATTCCCTATACTTTAGGAAGACCTTTAAAAGTGACGAGTTCTCCGGAAAGTAAGGGAGCTCCTTGAAAGTTGGTTATTTCTTCCATACAAAATATTACATTGTGTTTACCGTTCAAACTGACGAAACTTATACGTACCCAGGCTACACACCTTTTCCTCACAAAGTGTGCAAAATTCTGAATTTTCTAACAACAAAATGTCAAGATATTACTTTCTTGAAGGTTGGCTTCACACATTTAAAGCAACACGAATAGGCGCAATGAGTCAGCATTCCCATTCATAGGTGTGCGATGTTGGCACTTCTGGAGTTCCGAGAGCATGGAGGCAGGTGAGAGTGGACTCGCAACGCCCTCCTTTCTGTTCCTCCAAATGTCGCCGTGCTGCACACCTCTTCCTCCGGAGGAGCTTCACGACGGCGGCCTGGGGCGTGGTGGGGTGGGGTGGGGCGGGGCGGGGCGGAGCGGGGCGTTCTGTGCCCGAGTGAAGCCGGGGCAGCTAACGAGCTCCTCGCTGACACAAAGGGAGAGAGAATACTTGCCGCGCTCCTCTCCGCCTACATGCGAGGCGGCAGCGAGGAAGGATTCACCTAATACCTCGCGGACAACGGCAGCGAATGTGCCGCGGGCGCGCGCGCGACTTACGCGCTTACAGGATGGCGGTACCGTTGCTGGCCCACGGTAGGGCGGGCGCGGCCAGGTGTCGGCACGGCCAAGCCTCGGTCAAGCCTCCCCGAAGCCTCCATGCACTGAGAAAAAAATACTAGTAAATTTACGACTTTTCGTTTTTTTTTTTAATTACGACAGAGTTGTAAATTTACGAGCGAAGTCGTAAAATTACGACAGCAGATTCTAACTTGTCAAAGAAAAGTAAGTCGATTACCTGGTGTAAAAATATATCATCGTAAACAATACAACTGGAAGTTGTAACTTACGACATTTATCATGGAAAATTTTCATGTAACCCTTAAGAATATTTTTCACAGTGTGCGGGCTGTTGGTCGGGGAGGAGCAGAGACCGAGGGGCTCTTCACTTAAAAAAAAAAATCAGTTTGCACCCTAAAAAAAAACAGTAAAAAATCAGCAAAAATAAACAAATCAGATACAAATCGAGATAAATCAGAAAATAAACTGCAAAAATCTAAAAAAATCACGAAAAAAAAACCAGTATCATTGGTGTACGCTTGAATATTTAGGGATGGACCCGTCGGCAGAGACCTGACACCGCGACCGTCGCCTGTACGGTTTTGAATGTTTATTGACGCGCGAAAGAATTTTTTTTTTTCATTTTTTATTTCCTGCTGTTGCTGCGTATGCTTGGCCTTGCCGTGTTGCGAAAACCGTTCTCGCGAACTGCGTGTCCGCGCTGCGAATAAGAGAAAGGGGGTGGTGGGTCGGGGCCGACCCTGCGGGAGGTGCCAGGTGGACCTTGGAGGGTGCCGCACCGTTCCGCTTCGTCCTCCCTTGTTGAGCCGAGTCGAGTCCAGCCGAGTCGACTCGAGCCGAGCCGAGCCGAGTCGGGGCTGAGCGATAAATTATTTGCCGGGATTGGGAGGGGAGTGGGGAGGGGTAGCGGAGGGGAGGGGGTGCCGGCAGGAAGGGAAAGGCAAAGGGGTGCGTCACTGCGTCAGTGTGTAGGGATGACTTCATGTGGCGCGGCGCAAACGCCTTGGCGCGTCCGGAGGGGTGAGAGGGCTGTGGGGGTTGTCGGGGACGGGGGAGAACAAAGGCTCAACGGAGGAGGGGGGTGGGGGGGATGGATGGGGGTGGTTGGAGGTGGTCCCTCCCATCGGGGCCGCTGTCGGGCTTAGGTTATCTCTGACGTGTGAGTGTGTGTGTGTGTGTCTCCAGGAGGCCCCTTCCCTTCTCTAGAGCCATGAATCTAAGCCGCTGCAGTAGCTCGCCGCCTTATCACATTCCGATATGATGTAGGTGGAACTTGATATAGGCGCGCGGTAGCCTGGCGTGGCGTGGCGTGGCGCGGTGGGGCCTGGCGGGAGACACAGAGGCGTGGATCCTCATCGGCGACATGACGGTGTTGATGACGCTGCAGGCAGGGCTCCGCTGCTGTGGCGTGTCGTGGCCTGGAGTGGCGTGGTGGTGTAGTTCGACGTACTCCCTCTCCTCCAGCGCTGCCCCCTCCCCACTTTACTCCTCCTGTCTGCCTTCTGCTGTTGCTCGCTTTGGGTGTGGTTCGTGTTCGTGCTTTTCATTTCTCGCTCTGCCCTGCCGCGCGCCCAGTGTGGCGGCCTGGCCGCATGGATCTGGTGCCATACCCCTACCACTGCTACTATCACGCGTACAGACAGACGGACAGACAGACAGACAGACGGATGTCCGCTGCGCCCCGGGCTAGCGCGCCTGGCACGCGTTCCAGACCGTATGTGGCACTACTTTAATTGTGCGTCGCGCTCGTGTATATTTTACTGCCCTTGTTTAACCCCCCGCCCCTCCCCTCCCCTGTCCCCGCCCCTTCTTTCACCCCCACGTACTTACCTCTCGCCCTGACTCTCTCTCTCTTTCTCTCTCTTGCTCACTCCCGCTCGCTCTCCTGCTCTCTTGTTCTTACTCTCTTGCTCTGACTCTCTCGCTTACTCTTGCTCTTGGCTCCCCTTTTCTTTATCTGATGGGTGCCAACAGCCGCACACCGCAGCACACCCCGCGCCCCGGAACCTGTGGCCCCGCCCCGCCCCGCCCCGCCCCGGTGCCGGAAGGCGGAGGGGAGCTGGAAGAAAATGGCTGCATGGCAGATGAAGAATTTATGCCCCCGTCACGCGACGGCGCCGTGACAGGTGGACGATATTGTCTCAGCGTCGTGTGTGTGTGAGTGTGTGTGTGTGGGTGTGTTGCGCACCGAAAATTTGTCAAGTTCAGCAACACCATACGCCTGGGGAGGTGCTCAGTCATCGCCCCGGCCGCTGCCAGTCGTGAGCACATACTTCTGCCCTTTTCTCTCTTATTCCCCGCCCCTCTGTCTCTCTCCCCCTCTCTCTTTCTCTCTCGCTGTCTCTCAGTCTGATTCCCCTATTCGCCTTGTTCGCATTTATATTTACGGGAGTGGTTGTGCTGCAGACAGAGTCCTACAGGAGGGCCGGGCCAGGGGTAAAGCTCGATAAGTCGTCGGTGTCGCGCTGATAATTGGCTGAGCTGCCCTCGCAAGCACCTGCAGCTGGTGAAACACACACACACAATCTCTGTGTAATAAAAAAAATTATGTCCCACATTTGCAGGTCGGAGGATTACTTCCACACACTCTTGAAGGCGAGTGGATTTTGTCTGACAAATGCTGGTGTGCATACCCACTGAGCACATTTGTATTTTCTCACACGCGGGCACCCTGAGACGCTATGTTGGAGTCCACTTGTGCCCCAAACTGTCACCAACTGTTGAAATGTACGAGAGGAATGGGAGCACACTGCGCTCACAGCGGGCCGCCGGGTGGACAGTGGACAGTGGGCAGTCCAGTCCGCGGAGCTGGGCGCCAGGGCAGCCGAGCAGCCCGCGCCTGCCCGCCCATGCGTCCGGATGGTCAGTGCGTGTGGCGGGGCGCGGGGAGCAGGGGCAACTGTGAGCGGCACCAGACCGTATTTACCCCACTCTTGGCTCGCAATCCGCCAGCTGGTCTAGGCTGGGCTAGGCCAGCGCAAGCCAGCACCGCCGAGAGGCTCTGCATCACCATCAGCATCCTCCACCTCGCTCCTCTCCCCCACCTTCCTCCACCCCGCCCTACTTCACCCCGCCCTACTCCACCCCGCCCTACTCCACCCCCGCCCCGCTCAAATGTTTCTTCCCTTTCCCTCTCTGAATAAACGTTTGTCGCCCGGCTCGGCGTGGCTGCTGCTGCTAAAGCTGAAGCAGCATAGCGCACCTTCCCTTCCCTCCCTCCCTCCCTCCCTCCCTCCCTGTCACCGTCTTGCGACACGCCTGGGCCGCTCACCCCAGCCCTCGCCCCCGCCCCGCCCCACCTCGCCCCGCTCCCCACTTAGCCATTGTGCCCTTTCCACCCCCACCCCTCCTCGTCAGGTCATTGCGCCTCTTAGACAGACACCGCGGCTAAAGCGCAGCGCGATGTGCTGCCTGCCTGCTAAATATAGGCCGATACATGCTAGCCTGCGGCCGCGCAAGCGCGCTCTCCCCCTCTCTCTCCTTCTTTCTCATCTTTTTACTCACTCTCTCGCTCCCTCTCTCACGGAGAGGGCGCACGTGCGCAGCTGCGGCGTTACGTTTGATTGGTGCGCATAAATTGACATGAGGACATCAGCACACACACACACACACACACACTCGCACGCACACGCTCGCACACTCTCGCACTCACGGGACGGATGGGCGCTCGTTTGTTTCCTTTGAGATGCAAATTTATTTTTTTCGCGGAGCGAGCGGAGTGAGTGAACGCCGAGGTAGTAGGTGCGCGCAGCACGTCGCCGTCACCGCCCCCACTCACTTGGGCTGACGAAGTTTAGCTGATGACTTCGCCTCCTGGCGGGGTGGGGTGGGGTGGGGCGCTGCGGGGCGGGGCGGGGCGGGGCGGGGCGGGGCGTTGGCCCGAGTGGCGATCATGGCGCCGCCCCGCCCCCGTTCCATTAGGGCTGCTGCTGCTGCTGCTGCTGCTGCTGGAGCTCCATTCTTCATCTGCGACAAAGTCGCTCGTCCCGCCCGTCCTGGCCCTGTCCGTGCCCGCCGCACCGCGCCCTGCCGCGCCGTGAACCGAAGGGTCCATTATTTTTCATTAGAAGTGTAGGACGTTGGGCCCGGCCGCGGCCGCCCTGTTGCCCTGAGCGGGGCGGAAGTGCTCTGAAAGGGGTGGTGCGGCTGCACCGGCCGACGCGACGCGGCCAGTCGGGCTGCGTCGGCCCAATCCCAAGGAGCCGCGGCCGACGTCGGCCGTCGAAGGCGGTGTCGACGTCTTGATGCCAGTTAACTAATTTCCGAGGGGGCTAGAACCCATGGTACGGTTACTTTGTAAAATCCGTGTACTCAGATGTTTACGGAAATTTACGAAAAATACAGAGAAATGCTTCAAAACACACAGAAATGCATTGAAGTACACTAAAAAAACGCAAGCAAAATTCAAGAAATACTCGCGAAGTGAACAGAGAAATACAAGACTTGCCTGCCCCTCGGGGATAACCAGTGCACAATGTTTCTGCACTTCAAACTTCAAAATATTTAGAAAAATTGAAAACTTTGAAGAAAGTTTACGGCCAACATGCGAAAAGAAATGCAAGGAAAACTGAAGAAAAATTCAAAAATTCAAGATTTGTGTTCCTTGTTCCTCAAAGCTTCCCTGTGAAAAATATCTCTAAATATTTACTATCTATTTTGTAAATGACGACTTACGAAAAAAGTTGTAAATTTACAACAACTCTTACTTGCTCGTATTTGAACTTCAAGTTGATAGGCAGTTCTTTTAATTTTCCGATTTCTGATTGTAAGTTTACTTCGCTTCGTGGAAAATTTTTCCGTAAACCTTTACGTCTGTTTTTCACGCAGTGCTCGATTCGAGTAACTTACACGTTTCCCACGTTGCGGCTGCGCGTGTTTGGGTTGCCTACTCGGGCGAGTCCTGCGGGGGCAGCGCTGCGGGCGAGGCGCGGCGGTCACTCAGCCGTCAGATTCAGACGAGCGCTTTCGCATCTCCGTCCTTGTCACACGCATAGGTCTCGGCCACGAGGAGTGAGTGAGAGGGCGCTACAAAACGATCTTCTGAATCTGGGGGGCTGGCGGTCCGTTCTCGCTGCTGCCACGCGGGCCACGGCCTCGGCCACGGCCCCGCTGCCGCTGTGATAACTCACTCGGTATGAACGGTCACAATCATGTTTCTAATCCGTCCTTTTGCTTTGTGTTTCAGGTAAGCGGACACGGCTCGGTGGCCCGCGCTGCTGCTTTGCTCCACGGGCCGGCACGGGTGAGTGCCTGCAGGAGTTTGTGCGGCCCGGCCCGGCCCAGCCCGGCCGGTCCCGTCCTATCCGGTCTGAACGGCGCGCGGATTCAAGTGGGACCCCAGCAGCACCCGGGCCGGGCCGGGCCGGGGTCGGTTTGGGCTGCTAGGTGGGCGGCGGGGCGAACGCTCCCTTTTGTGTTTGTCCCAATTTATTGCAGCGAGTAATCTCCCTCTGACCAGCAGCAGCAGCAGGCGGGTGGGACCGCCCAGGTTGCACAGCGTCTGGCCTGCCTGGCGTGCTGCTAGCTCACTCGGTGTTTTATGGCGCAAGTAGATTATCAGGAACCGCCCCGCCCCGCCCCGCCTCACCGGGCGCTGCTGCTGGAAAATATAATGCTGTGGAATATAATGGCTGGGTCAGGCTGCCTATGGGCCCGCTCCAGCAAGGCTGCAGCGAGGCTGGGTCCCAGGAGACGGAGCGGAGGCTAAGGAAGGGTGAGTCAGTGATCCGGTGATCCGTTCGAGGAGGCGATTGATTCGAGTTGAAGCCTGCGAGCCGCGAGGTGGGTCGGGCGCGCGGGCAGTTCACTGCGACCCTCTTGCTCTGGCCGATTTTTTTTTAGGGGGGGGGGGGGCTAGGGGTGACAGGAAGGATAGCAGGGTTTTAGTGGTGTCACAAGACTTGAGGTGACCACGTCTTATATGATAATGCTTTTGTATCTCATGCAAGCTGAGGGGAATGGGTTACAGTTTTTAATTAAGAATTTCTTCGAAGCTGGACGCGGGTCGGTAATTTCAATATAGATTGTGATTTTAACAACAGCAGCAGCAGCAAGAGGTACTCGCCCAGTGGAGACAGTGTCACAAGCGAGTTTTCAGTTGTATAGATCTTCCTTGGCGGTTTGCTCTCTGTTGGTGATTTTCCACTTTTAAATACAGTTGACACCCGCAGGGGCACAACCTGAGCCCGCGTGGACCCGACCCAGACTGGCGACATGAGCGCGCTCCGGGAGATGGACTCGGGTATTTTTAGTCTACGATCTCGTGTCACCGGCGAGAGCGCGGCTGACACGGCATTGTCCCGGGACGTGGTGGGGCGTGGCGCGGGGCGCAGCGGGGCGTGGTGGGGCGCGGCGCGGCGGGGCGGGGCGGGGCGGGGCGGGGCGGGGCGGGGTGGGGCGGGGCGGGGCGCAGCCGCTGCGTGGGTCGCGGGTACTGTTCGGTTCGGTCCGGCACGCTTCAGGTCCCGCGGCTACAGCAGCATCGCAGCATCGCCCCTCTCCATACGTCATGTTGTGCGCTGCTGTGTGGCCCCTTGAAGCAATTACCTCCAATTACACGGCGAGTAATTTTCTCATATTTAAGCTCGTGTGTTTGCCGAGGGGACAGAGCTGACCCTGGTCCCGGCGCGGTCCCGGGTCTGCTTGTACAGCCTCCTGCTCCTTCTCAAGTGTCCGATTAGGCTTGTAGCGGGGCGGCCGGTTGAGACGACCGGCCATTGTATCCAGGCGATCACTTTCCATTGGATCGTCTGCCCGCGTCTGCTCGCGTCTGCTCGCGCCTACTCGATGCTGTGTTCACCTTTACTCGTGCAGCGGGTAGAGACTCTTCATAGGCTGGGCACGGCGAGGCGAGGGCTCGAGGCCGGTGAAAACATTGTGGTTGAGGGAAGCTTATGTGAGAAAATTATTTGTCTCCGGTAAAAAGCTAGAAGCGATTCTGAAGGCTGATGAAATTCGACGTGTAGCAGGCCTCTTGTTTGGCACAATACTAACGTGAGTGGGCGAAGAAAATTCGACAAAAATCGTGTCGGAGATGGAGCTGGGAATGTTATTTGATCGGGATGAAAATTTATTCCGTTCATAGTAAGACCTGATGGAACATTTATCGATCCAAACCGATATAAGTTTCGAAAAAAAGTTATTTCCACAGTACCCTTCTATGCATGGAGTATCTACCCGCTGACTCGTGCGAGCTGATAGATATATTACTTGTTTGCGTCTGCTCGCGTCTGCCAATAACCGTCGTGTGAGCTCGTTTCTGCTCGTGACCGCTCTTGTCTGCTCGCGCCCATATTTACGTCTGTTGATCGGGGCTCGCGTCTGCTCGCGTCAGCTCCTGTCTGCTGCGTGTACTGCTCAGCGGCGCCCATAAAGCGCGCGGAGAAGAAAGTGAATGCTGCTGACGCTGCTGTTAATGAGCCTCACTCGCTGACCATCAGCTGCCCAACGCCGGGCCGCTCGGCTCTGGAACCTCTTTTTGTTGTAATGTAATGCTGTTTGTTATCGGGTTGTTATTGTTGTTGTTGATGATGATGTTAATGTTTGTTATGCTCTGCGCTGGTCCCGGGAGGGCGCGAGCAGCAGACGCGTTGAGTAAGCGCTGCCGCTATTAGCGCCGGTATTGTTCTTATTTCCTGGGCCTGCGGCTGCGGAGGCGAGGCGTGAGCCTGGCTCGGGGGCTGCAGGCAGGGGGACCGAGAGAGGCTCCAGCAGACACGGTAAAAACGAGACCTGGGATTCTCAGGAGAGTTGCAAGCCCAGTGGATGACCCAGGAAAAAAAATACGATTTCACGAAATCCTGGTAGACAACGGAGTTTCTATAACTAAAATAAAATATTGTGAGTGTTGAATAAGACTGTAAGAAAACCGACTGGTTTTGTTTAGTTTACGATAGTCAAGATAGTGGCTAAATTAAATTTAAGTTTGAATTGATAAGGCGGGTTTCAAGTAATGAATACTCTCCGAAAGTTCGGCCGACATTTATTCGACAGGAGCAGGAGAAAAGAGAGCTCTCCTTCTGAGGGCAAAAATTGGGCGGCGAGGTCACGGCCGGAGGGGAACGACAACAATAACCTCCCCTCCACGGCGCACGGAAGGGGCGAACCGGGGCCCTACCTAATACCGCTGGTACGCGAAGGACCAGCGGGCAAGCGCGCCGCGGCCGCGACGGGGGTGCGCTATCTATTGGGAAAACGCGGAGTTAAGGCGTTGTTTACACAAAATGGTACACGTAAATGTACATCATTTCAAGAATTCTGCTCACCAGATCGAAGTCAAACTTACCAAACCGTTTTCCGCAGGTATAAAACTACTATTTACGCATTCAGTTCGCCTTGTCAACGTTTCGATAACTTTAAAAATGATTTAAAGTCGCGAGGTGGGCACATCAGCCACCGGCAATGGCGGACATGCTTGGCCTGCTTTCGCGTTGTTGACACAACATGCCAACCAAATAAAATGAAAAAAATCAATGCTCTCATAACGTTACGATTGGAACTCATTCTTTGAGGCACACATTTAGTTGGCAGAACCGGGGCAAGTTTCAGTAAAACTGAAGTAGTTTTAAAGAAGGCAGTACGGTGGTCACGTGCGAATTTCAGTAGTGTTATCTCATTCTTGCGCTCGAAACTAAAGGCTGGCTTTGTTTGAACGCAGACTTTAGAGGTTTCTCTTTCGCTCCGTGTTGGCTCGCCTCGGCCTACCCCCTCCACGAAAAAATATCCCCTTCCCCTGTTCATTTTGCCTGACGAGTCGAGCATTACCATAGAAACTCGAATTTCAATTCAAATTTACAAAATTTCTGCAATACAGATTTCAACTAGACTTCAGAATCGAATGTACTAGATTACATTCTAAATGTATGCTTAATATCATCGAATTCCCTTCAGCAGCTTTTTTTCGGTCGTAAGGGGCCATATGAAACAAAACACGCACGTTTTCCAGCGATTTTAGAAGGCAACTCCGTTGCCTAAAAAGTAGGAGTTTTGCAAGGATAGACCAGGGGTTGCCACATTGAGGGAAAATAATTAAAATTTCAGGATTTCAAAATTCTGTCAGGGAAATCAGGAAAATGTCAGGATATTAAAAGAAGTGTCAGGAAAATTAGTTTTATAAACCAACTGGTGCGTAGACGGCCGGTCGGTCCGACTCCGTGTCCTTAAAGATAGACTACCCTGGAGAGTCACGTCAGGAAAAACAACCAGTTTAGTCGGGATATTGTCAAGAAAATGCCAGGAAATTGACAAAGTGGAAATCTGTGGCAACCTTGCCCAGGACATACTCTGGGAAAGATGATATCCCCTGAGACTCTGACAATTTCCCTGGGAATCCCAGGGCTCGTTTTTGCCTTGGAGGGACTGGACTAGAATTCCAGCGTCCAACAGATTTTATTTGACACTGACACCTTGTGTTTAAAATTTTAAGCCGGAGAAATTCACTCGAGTACCTTTGTAAGGTGCGCAAATGGGAATTCACTCATCTCTAAGTTCACAGATGAGGTTTCACACACCTTTAAACGTGTGACATTCACACATTTAGAAGTATAATACATACGGCTGCGGCCGTGGCCTCGCTCTAGCGAGGGACTCCAGCCGCATTCAGCGGGCCTGGCCCGGGCCGCCTCGCCCGCCGCAGCGCAGCCCGCGTAAAAAATCTAGGCATAAAGTTGTCATAATTTTCTCGCCGCCTTTATCACTAGATTGTCAGATAAATTATGAGAAATCCATGACACAGTTTATGACTAATTTAAGAGCTACGCGTGTGTCATAAACATCGCCGTAAAAATCTCATAATGTTCTCCAAAAAAATGTCATAAATTTTTTGGCAAATCGGTGCTTTATGAGAAAATTATGACTTATTTTCACCCGCAGGAGAGAAAATTTCGATTCGATGCGGAGTCGAACCTCCGGCTGGCTGACTGTCGACTTTGTGAGCTATCGACGGTAACCACTGGGCCAGAGTGATTACCTGAGAGGAGTCGTCCGCTTCCCGGACCACATCGCTCCCGTTCGAAGCATCGCCGCTCGGCGTGCGCGCTGGGGCTGAGGGGCCTAAAGCGAGAGGCGCGATGAACAGCGAGCGTGTCGCGTGTGTAGGTACGTGTACGTGGCGGTTGTACTACGTACATGCGAGCTACAGATTTGAATTCCGCATGGAACGTTCCAGAAAAAAAAAGGCCTAATGTATTCTGTAAGACTGAAACCTTCTGTCCAGAAAACAGAAGGATTCGATAAATGTTGTTTCCTATTCCAGAAAGTTCCAAATCAGCACGACTCCTCTCAGGTAATCACTCTGGCCCAGTGGTTACCGTCGATAGCTATCACAAAGTCGGCAGTCAGCCAGCCGGAGGTTCGACTCCGCATCGAATCGAAATTTTCTCTCCTGCGGGCGAAAATAAGTCATAATTTTCTCATAAAGCACCGATTTGCCAAAAAATTTATGACATTTTTTTGGAGAACATTATGAGATTTTTACGGCGATGTTTATGACACACGCGTAGCTCTTAAATTAGTCATAAATTGTGTCATGGATTTCTCATAATTTATCTGACAATCTAGTGATAAAGGCGGCGAGAAAATTATGACAACTTTATGCCTAGATTTTTTACGCGGGAGGCTCCCAGAGCTCAATCACGGCCTAACGACTCCTGGTGTCGATGCCACCACCCCGGCAGCAGCGGGTAGGGGAGGGGCGGGGCGGGGCAGGACCAAATACTTTTCACCCTCCCGCCATAAAAAGGGGCGCGCGTTATCGCGATTAACAAGGTCCGGCCCCGCTGTGTGAGCGCGCGCGCGCCTCTGTGTGTGTATGAGAGAGAGAGAGGGAGAGAGAGAGAGAGAGAGAGAGAGAGAGAGAGAGAGAGAGAGGGGGGGGGGAAGAAGTCATCAGCCCGGTCCGCGGGACGTTTAAATGTTATTCGATGAAAACGTTGTAGCTGATTGCCGCTGGGGGAAAAAATGTTTGGCAGTTTTACGAGATATAGAAATGCGCAGTCCCTATGCACTGTCAAAAATTTTGTCGTTACTTAGCAACACTAGTGTTGCTAAGTTTGATAGCAACACATGTTGTTTTATGATAAAACGATTGTTTTGTAATAACCAATACTGTTCAGAAACAACTCTAGCGTTGTTTTAAAACAACACTTGTTGTTCAGCAATAAATTAATTGTAACATTACAATAAAATTGTTGTTTTAAAACAAATTGATTGTTTCCAACCAAAACAACTTGGGTTGTTATTCGACAAATCTGTCATCATGAAAATGTTTGTTTTTCAACAACTATTTTTTACAGTGTGGGAGGGAATTTTAGCAGGAGGAAGCCTTCCTCGTGCCGTGACGTGGTGGATGTCACTTTTGTGGAAATTCTGTCGCTTCTCGTCTCATTGGTTTCAAGTGGATAGGAAGAGAGATTCGGGGGGAGGGGGGAGTGCTGGGGGGCGAGGAGAGAGAGAGAGAGAGAGAGAGAGAGAGAGAGAGAGAGAGAGAGAGAGAGAAAGAGAGAGAGGGGGGAGGGAGGGGGGACCGGACATGAGAGAAGGAAGAGGGAGAGGAGGGGGAGAGGTGTGGGCAGTGGACCGGACCTGGGCCATCATCATCCATTACACGCGGCCGCCCCACCCCGCCCCACCCCGCCCCACCCCGCCCCGCCCGGCCACGCTTCCAGCAGCCACACCCACGCGCAGCGTGACACGGCGGCGGCCAAGGCGTGTAGCCCTGGCGTAGCCCTGGCGTAGCCCTGGCGTAGCCCTGGCGTAGCCCTGGCGTAGCCCTGGCGTAGCTCTGGCGTAGACCCGCGAGGAGCCGTCTGTGAATGTGGGTCGCGTGGCGTGTGGTGCGGCGCGGCGTGTTAAACTCGGTGACGGCTGGCTGGCTCTCTCGTACGCATAGGCTGCAGATTGCGTCCTCGCGCCTGACCGTGGACAACCAGCGGCCCGAGCTGAGCCGAGCCGAGCGCAGCTGAGCTGAGCCGAGCCGAGCCCAGCTGAGCCGAGCCGGGCTGAACAGCTGTGAGCCGCTGTATGGGCCTCCCGGGCCCGCTGTGCGTGCCGACTGCCGACCCCACCGGCCAGCTGCCGCGAGCTGGGCTGCTGGTATCTTGTTCGAAATCGCTGTTTAAAATATATGGGAGTACAGCGGCGATCGCCCAGCACAAACTTGCATGTTGTTTTGGGGTGGGTTGGCCGCACGGTTTCCGGCCAAGCCGTTCTCGTACGTGCACTACTTGTGATATTTTTTCCAGTTTTATTTTTGTTATTGAACGCAATTATTTGCAGACTTGTTTTTTTGGCTGTTGGGTCTCATGTGCTCTGCGCACCGGGTGTTGTCGAGGACGGTTCTGCGGGCCTGCCTATACCGAAGGGGTCACGGTGGCTTACACGGCTGGAGCGGGTAGGCAAACCCGCAACATTGTCGCGTGTTCTCTGGAACACCCGGTACATGAGCGGTGGAGGCAAAGTGTCACTTTGCCATCCGTCTAGGCGAGTGAGCCGTGTTGGGGTCGTTCGCGTCAGACTGATGAACGCTGGCCGATGGTGACACGCGAGTTAATGAGTGCGGAGCAGAGCGTCAGCTTTCCGGGGCGGGGCGTGGTGTGGTGTGGTGTGCGCGGCGTACGAAATTTAATCGCCCAGCCAAGCCACACTTGCGCTGCTGGCTGCGGTAGCGCGCTACAGCGGTGCGGGCCAGTAACGCTGCGCACATCTGGCGCCTGCCCCGCCCGGCGCGCTGGACTCGTGTCTAGGCTAGGCTCGTGTGTCTGGCTGGCACGCGAACGTGATGTTGATACGCGGCGCAGGCTGCGCAGGCTGCTCGCTGCCGAGCTGAGCTGCCCAGTCGGGCTGGGCGGTCCAACCCGCTGCTGCTGCTGCTGCCACATCACTCTGGACATAGGAAAGAGACTGCGGAAGTTTTGGGAACGCTTCTACATCCAAGTTAATCCTTTTCTAAATAAATTTCCTGTTTATTGAAATAAATTTTGACGGGATTTAAGAAGAGCGGGTTTCCAAGAAAATTTTAGACTGTGCCTCAGTGATTTGTAAGGATTTCTGCGGTACCTTGAAGAAATTTTAATAGCTTGCGCAGTGACTTTGAGATATCATTGAGCAGGCTCAACAAAAATTGCCCAGTGAGCTCATCGGTAGTTTGATGCGTTCCGACGGACGGCAAAGTTATTTGAAGAGTCCTTCTATGGAGTTTCCTGCAGGTTGGTGGCTCCTCGTGTTCTGCGTGCCATGGGGTGAACACATCGTGGCTCGGCTGTCTGTAGTCCGGCGTGCGTCCGCGGGGAAATGCGGAAATAATTCCCACGCGTTTAATTCTGAGTGCATAAGTAATTGCATGCGGCCGGGGCAGGACGCTCTGTTGCACCGGAGGAATCTCCGTCTCCCTCCCTCCGCCGTCGCTGCTTGGGAGTGTCGGTGCTGACCCCCCCCCCTCCCCTCCCCCCCCCTCCCCTCCCCCCCACCTTTCTCACTCGCTCTTTTTCGCTTGCTTGGACGAGCGCTATAGGGCGGGGCGCTGGGTAGGTTCGTTTCGTTGGTGCGATGGCGATCTGTCACGGCACCGGCGCATCAGTCCAGCCTCCTTCTGGACCAGCAGAAAACCTCTCACCCTCCTCTCCCCGCTCTCTCTCTCTCTCTCTCTCTCTCTCTCTCTCTCTCTCTCTCTCTCTCTTTCTCTCTCTGAATTGGTATCATTCTCTGCCAAGGCGCGCCCGTCTGTCCGACGTGACCCTTCCTCGAACCTCCTTGAGTACACTCTGTGCACGCTCCTTTGGACCTGGTATGTTCCGTCCTCCTCCCCCGCCCTCCCGTCTCTCTCTCTCTCTCTCTCTCTCTCTCTCCCCCTCCCTCCTCCTGCGCTAACGGGCTTGGAATACTTTTGCACTTGTTATATGCAGACGCACTATGATCAATGGAGCCTGACCAGGTGTTCGACGCCCCGTCCCCCTCCCCTCACCCGGGCCACCTGGCTGGTCGCTATGGCTTGCGGCCGCGAGAGGTCGCCACCGTCAGTCAGCCGTCAGATTCAGAAGGGCGCTTTTGCATCTCCGTCTTTCTCACACGTATGAGTCTCGGCCACGAGGAGTGAGTGAGAAGGCTGTACAAAGCGATCTTGTGAATCTGGGGGCAGTCTGTCAGCCGATTAACGTGTAGGGAGATTACTTGCAGATCTCTGGAACATGATTTGTGACTAGCACACAGGGCCGGGGGAGGGGGGGAGGGAAGTTTCTGTCAGCGCCCTGCCTGCGTTCCACAGGTGACATACCCCAATCGGTTGTCTGGTACAACACCTCTCTCTGCAATGAGACGTTTTTGGTTCCTTATTCTTCCTTGTTGCCTTATGCACTAGTATGACTATAGACTTTTATTCTGTGCATATGTTTTTCTTTCAAAACAGCCTTAAATCATAAACTTTAAGGTTTAGCAGAAAAATTATCGGTATGTTTAGACGAATCGGTCCCTATAATAAACCAGTGCACATAAAATAATAATATTACATGAACAAAATGTCAATAATACAGAAGGGCGTGTGTCACAGGCAACTGAGCTTCAGAGCCAATGATGCGACACACACATGGGAGCCTCATATCCCCTCCCCCTTCCCCTGCCCCGCCATGCTTGGCTTGGCCCGACTATGTATCCGCCTGGATTCATATCTCTTTCTATCTCCCTCTTTCTCTCCTGTGTTGCTCTCGGACGGAACTCTTCTACTTACGAAGTAAATTCTTCGTAACGTTGCGAACGAGGTTGCGAAGCATTTGCCTGCTTCGTAATACGAAGCATTTTCTTCGCAAGCCCAACATTACGAAGAAATTAGTTTTTGCACCACGAAAGGAAGGCTTCGTAAAACGAAGCAGGCAAATGCTTCGCAGCTTACGAACGCTTTACGAACGCTTACGAACAATTCTCTTCGCAAGGTTCTAACAGTGCTCTCACACACGGAGTCCACGGCGCTGCCCGCGGTACGGAAGGCCCTTCGCCTGGACGACGGAGTGCAATGTTGCCGAGTTGCAAAGTGGGCGAATTTCATTAAACGGAATGGCTGGAGCTGCTGCCGGCGCTGCTGTTTGGCGTGAATTACCACCACTATCTGCCTGGCCTGGCCCGGCCCTTTGCAAAACAGCGCCGGAGCACATTCGGGGCCGTTTCAGTCAAAACAAGAGGGCGCGGCGTGGCGCGGTAGGGCAGCGCGCTCTGGCGCCGCAGGAGCCAGCCAGGGGCCGGGGGCGCGAGCGCGCGCGTGAAATCCCCTGTTGAAATAAATCCGTGCGATCTCGTGCGGAACCGTGCACAGCCCGTGCACAGCCCGTGCACAGCCTGTGCACAGCCTGTGCGTAACCGAGCACAGCCCGTGCGTATGCGTGCTACCCGTGCGAAACACGTGCACAGCCTGTGCGTTTACCGTGCACAACCCGTGCTCCCCGTGCGCGCGCGCGCGGCATCTGAGGCGAGCGCGGCCCGAGGCGGGGCGGGCAGAGAGCAGCGGAGGCACGGGGCACGGGGCACGGGTGGGCGTGCAGAGCCGTGCCGAGCCGTGCCAAGCCGTGCTCACAGGAGCACAGCAAGTGCGAAACCGTGCGCTCCTTGGCGAAGGCGAGCGCGGCCCGTGGCGGGGCGGGCACAGAGCAGCGGAGGCACGGGGCACGGGAGGGCGTGCAGAGCCGTGCCGAGCCGTGCTCACAGGAGCACAGCAAGTGCGAAACCGTGCGCTCCTTGGTGAAGGCGAGCGCGGCCCGTGGCGGGGCGGGCAGAGAGCAGCGGAGGCACGGGGCACGGGAGGGCGTGCAGAGCCGTGCCGAGCCGTGCTCACAGGAGCACAGCAAGTGCGAACCCGTGCGCTCCTTGGCGGAGGCGAGCGTGGCAAGGTGGGTCCCTAGATGACCCCATCATCTGACCACGGTTTCCTCATCTCTTTGACCTGGGGAATTCAGCACCGAAAACCGCTTTTCTCTGCGGCGTCGGGTTCCCGTGATACGAGGACGTACCACGACGTACCGTGAGCTCCGCGCCAAGGATACGTTCACATTTAGGAGGCCAAAGTGACCCTGGCGCCTTTCCCGTTGTGTGTCCGGGACTTCTGACTTCGGAATCGGGTTCCCTGGGTTGCGGCGCTTCTGGAGACACCTCCCACACACCTCTGCGACCAGACATGCGGGCTTGACGGCGACCTGAACGTGCCGCCATGCTGAACAGTACACATTTTAAACCATCAAACTGTTCAGGACGCCGTCAAACCCGAATGTCTGGTCGCAGAGGTGTGTGGGAGGTGTCTCCAGAAGCGCCGCAACCCAGGGAACCCGATTCCGAAGTCAGAAGTGCCGGACACACAACGGGAAAGGCGCCAGGGTCACTTTGGCCTCCTAAATGTGAACGTATCCTTGGCGCGGAGCTCACGGTACGTCGTGGTACGTCCTCGTATCACGGGAACCCGACGCCGCAGAGAAAAACGGTTTTCGGTGCTGAATTCCCCAGGTCAAAGAGACGAGGAAACCGTGGTCAGATGATGGGGTCATCTAGGGACCCACCTTGCCACGCTCGCCTCCGCCAAGGAGCGCACGGTTTCGCACTTGCTGTGCTCCTGTGAGCACGGCTCGGCACGGCTCTGCACGCCCTCCCGTGCCCCGTGCCTGCCGCTGCTCTCTGCCCGCCCCGCCTCGGGCCGCGCTCGCCTCCGCCAAGGAGCGCACGGTTTCGCACTTGCTGTGCTCCTGTGAGCACGGCTTGGCACGGCTCGGCACGCCCTCCCGTGCCCCGTGCCTGCCGCTGCTCTCTGCCCGCCCCGCCTCGGGCCGCGCTCGCCTCAGATGCCGCGCGCGCGCGCACGGGGAGCACGGGTTGTGCACGGTAAACGCACAGGCTGTGCACGTGTTTCGCACGGGTAGCACGCATACGCACGGGCTGTGCTCGGTTACGCACAGGCTGTGCACAGGCTGTGCACGGGCTGTGCACGGGCTGTGCACGGGCTGTGCACGGTTCCGCACGAGATCGCACGGATTTATTTCAACAGGGGATGCTCTGTAATGCGCTGTCCGCTCTGCGCCGGGCTGCAGAGCATACGTTAAACCAAAACCCTTTGCTGCTGGCACCCTAGGAAGCGTGATTGTGTGTAGCGACAGCGACCATCGGCAAGGGTGTGGTTGTGACGAGGGGTGCCTCACCTTCTCCAATCAGTGTACTTACACCCTGTGTTCCAGTCATTTTCCAATCACTATCCAGTCACATAATTTTTAGACAAAAGTCTATTTTAAGCACCCTAAATTTGCAAAACATTGAATTCGTTCGAAAAAGTTATGGCTGTGTTTGAAGTTTGGTGAAATTTTCATTCCAATCCAATACAACCCTCTAATCAGTGTGCACCCATTTAAAGAGTGAGATACCCCTCGGGTTGTGACGCCCCGGATCAAAGGATGTCAACTCGCTGATTAGAGCACTATTTATAGTGGGTTGATTCGAATGTCGATTCTCTCTCAGAATGACCTTCCGCAGCGCACATTTGAGCCCAAACTTTGAACGTGAATCGCTATACCACTGATCTTCTGGCCCGGTGGGTTTAGGAGGATTGCATTCATTACAAATAATAATAAAAATAAACAATACGCGTGGAGCGGGGTGGGGCGCGCGAGTTCGCGGCGTGGAGGTTTGTTCAGAGAGGTGGGTGACACCGGCGTCCTCCGGAACGAGAAGAGAAGGGTGGGGGTTGAGGGGGGGGGGACACTTGAATTTCACGGGTCGCCGGGCTCGAGTACCTCGCCGCGCGCCTCCCCCGCGCCACGCCATGCCACGCCAGGACGCCACCCGGGTGCAGCAGTATTTGGGTCGGCGTCGTGAGCGGGTCACGGAGTCGCGTGGAGTGGGGGGCGTAACTGCAGTGTGCAGGAGGAGGTGCAAGCGGCTCAGGTGACGAGGTAAGCAGAGAGTGCGCTCCTGCAGCACGCCCCGCCCCGCCACGCCACGCCCCGCCCCACCACGCCCCGCCCCGCCCCGCCCCGCCCCGCCCCGCCCCGACACACGCTGCGCGCGAGGACGCGCCAAGGACGACGCGAGGACGACCCTCGCGATATATCCTTTATTGGCGATTCGTCTCACGTCGCTCGGCCCACTCTCTGCAGCTCCTCCCCCCTCACCCCACGCCTCTCCCGCTCTTGCCTCCTCACGGCTACCGTAACAAAATCTCAGAGACGGAAATAAGAACACCCCCCCCCCCGCTCCCCTTCCCTTTCCTGTCCCCCCCACCCTCCCTCTCCCTCACCGCTCACCATCGAAGGTATACAATTATCCCGCTGGGCGGGTTAAACCTGGAAGCTCTGGCTCCCATATCAATGCCCCCCCCTCACCTGTCTCTCTCTCTCTCTCTCTCTCTCTCTCTCTCTCTCTCTCTCTCTCTCTCTTTCTCCTTCTGCTTCTCCTCCCGATAGCTTCCTCCTATCCCTCTCTCTCCTTAGAGCCCTATGGCCCGTGAAATCACCCAACAAGTCAGCAAGCAGCTCTCCGATACTCGGCGCGCGCGCCAGGGCAGGCCAGGCCCTCCTGCTCCTCTCCCCGCTGCTCCTCTTCTGTGACGTCACGGCGTCACGCTTTTACGGACGAAGCGTGACAACGATCAGGAAGCCTCTCTGCAGCGGGGCGGGGCTCTGCTAGGCTGGGCGGGGTCGGCCCCGCAGCCCCTCCCTGTGACGTTACAGGTGAATGGCCGACGGCAGGAAAGGTTAAGCGCCGCGCCGCCCGGCCCCGGCCCGCCTGATCGCCCTGTAGGTCGGCCGCATCGGCCGCGCAGCGTGGCATCGACATTTAATTGAATCTGGCCGTCCGTGTTTCTGTCTGCAGGTGAGTGCTGACAGCGAGCGAGCGCAGAGGGAGAGTGCCTCGCAGCCGCCGCGTGGCGCCGGCGCGTGTACAGGTATTTACAGGGCGCACACACACACACCTGGGGGGGAAATGGGGAAAGCAAGACCATTGCACGGGTGTGACATTTTCCAAGCGGAAACAATCAGCAACGCGTTTAAGCCAAAGCGCGATGAAAACGCATCTTTTGTGTTGAGCTCCTCGAGGGCTTTATTTGAAAACGAAACAGTCGTTCATGCCGTCAGAATGACGCTATATAACGATAAATCTCTGACTACCACTAAATTTTCATGATGTTGTGCTCATTATGTGTGTTATGCGTATACGTTCTGTGTTGGGCGTCGTTAATATGGTCATTAGCACTGTAAATAAAATGTAAGTGGCTATACATTGAATGCAGGAGTCGTTGTTTCTTAAAAGTAACACCATCATTCATTTTGTGTTCCTGTTTTATGAAGCCGATCGGAATACTTTGCAATGGATGAAAAGTTATGCAAAACACGCGCTCACACTATTGTTTATGTTTGGTTCTCAAATGATACCGCATGCGATGGTCGCCGTCTGGTTATTTGTCGTTGTTGTGTTGTTGTTCGTCGTCAACATCCCTGACTGGTTCGTTAGGCTGCAGCGGGCGCGCCGGAAGCCGGTCAGTCCGTTCAGAACAATCGCCGCCCCACCCCACCCCGCCTCGGTCTGTCCCGCCCCGCCCCACCACGCCCCACCCCGGCACGACGTCCTCCATAAATGTAATAAATAATAATAGTATGGGAAATGTGTGATGATACCGCGAAGCAGGCGGGGTCTACCTCACCCTCTCTGGAAGATCAGCCCAGCTCTGCCAGGTCCGGCTTTTTAGTACACCGTAAACGCAATGTCCTATTTATGTGGAGGAAAAAGGGAAAAACTTTAAGCAGGTCCCTTAGTTTGGGGTAAATCCAGTTTTTAAGAAAGTCCCCGAAAGTAGTTTTTCTGCGTTTTCCCCTAGGGGTTTTGCAAAACTCAAGCGTACACATATTTTTCTAGTTTTTCTTGTTTCATGTAATTTTTCTTGATTTTTTCTGATTTTTCTTCTGATTTTTCCTTCATTTTTTTTCCTGATTGTTTATTGATTTTGTTGTAGAATGTACACTGCTTTTTTTTTAGAGAGAGAGTACTCGGTCTTCTCTCTTTTCCTCACGCGTCGGGTATTGTTCCTGCCGCGTTCGTTCTCGCCGCAGCAGCAGCGCTATGCGCGGTACATTCTCCTTACGCCGCGGGCGCTGATATGGAGCAAGTACAAGTTATTCCCGGCGCGCGCATCGCGACGAGTTTACTCTTATTTATTCCCCAACTTGCGCGCTTCTGCTGCTCTGGGTATCGTTTTTCGCTGCTCGCTGCGGAGCCGCCGCGCGCGCTGCTGCAGAGTGCAGTGCTCTGTATCTGCGGCGGCCTGCTGCAGCAGGAACCAGCGGCGGGCTGTGCCGACTGCAGCCGGCTCAAGTTTATCCTCTCCGCGAGCCCCCCGGGGAAAGACTGTGTGTATCTGTGTGTGTGTGTGTGTGTGTGTGTGTGTGTGTTCTCCACATTGCTGAGGATTGGGTCAGGTGCCTTCAGAAAGCACACACCTACACTCAGGTAACCAAAAGTGTGTGAATTTTGCGCCCTTCTAGTGGGCGTGCGAATGCTCATTCGCACACTTAAACAAGTATTGCATCCGCATGAGCTGGCTGGAGACGTCGTTTTCTATATAAAATCGCCCAGGTGATTAGAATCGGCCTATCGATAGGGGGGTAAACAAATGCCTAGGCGATTTTTACCTCCCTTTTTTTCTTTCTTTATCAATTTTACAGAATTTTTGATGATTCGTACATGATTTTAACAAAAATACAAAAATCTGAATCGTTTTCCTGTATCACAATTGATAGGTTAGGTTACTTACGCTACTTATATTGCTTAATAGTGATTCAGAATTTTGTAATTTTTTTTTAGAGAGTTGGCAAGGTTACAAATCTACAAGAGGCTTGGAATATACTGCCACCCCACCGGCTGGCCGTCCGTACAGGACGCGGCAGCCTGTGCTCTGCGCCTACGATACGCGGGTCGGGGCGGGGCGGGGCAGCACGCTGCCTTGTTCGGAAAGTCTTTATCCAGGCAGGCAGCGCGGCAGCGCCACCTCCTCCTGCCGCGGTGCGCTCTCTCAGTCGGTCCCGATTTAATGCCAAGTAAAAGCTCGCTCATTCTCTGCTCCCTCCCTCCCTCTTTTGCTCTGCTATTCTCCCTCATCTCCTCTCCCCCCCCCCCCCCCCCCCCCCCCCGGCTGCTCCCCTCCCCCCTTCTCTCCCACCGCCACACCGCGCTCCTATATACCGCAGTTTCCAATCCGAAATGTTTTTGTTGTATCGCAGAGCGCCGTGAATTATTTCCAATAGCAGTGGCAATCGCGCAATGGCGAGGAGGGAGCGGGGCGGGGCGGGGCGGGGCGGGGCGGGGCGGGGCGGGGCGGAGGGAGTCTCATGGCGCTCGCATTATTTCTCGCTGGCGATTGTCTGCCCCGCCGGGCCGGCCCGCCGCTGCCGTGTATTAAGGCGATGCACATTCGCTGTGGGGTTATGAGTATGTGTGTGTGTGGGTGTGTGTGGGTGTAGGTGCATTGCATGGTGATACCGGCGCAGGCCGACCAGCAATCGGTATAACGAGTCTCTCGTTCTTTGTTTCTCTTTCCCTATATCCCTCTCCCTAGCGTCCCCCCCCTCTCTCTCCCTCCCTCTCTCTCTCTCTCCCTCCCTCTCTCTCTCTCTCTCTCACTCTCTCTCTCTCTCTCTCTCTCTCTCTCTCTCTCTCTCTCTCTCTCTCTCTCTCTCTCTCTCTCTCTCTCTCTCTCTCTCTCTCTCTCTCTCTCACACCCAACCTCTCTCTCTCTCTCTCTCTCTCTCTCTCTCTCTCTCTCTCTCTCTCTCTCTCTCTCTCTCTCTCCCTCTCTCTCTCTCCCCTCCCTCCCCCCTCTCTCTCTGAGGTCGTGTTGTGTCGCACGGGCCGCCCTATTCAATTAATAACGTTGACATGATCGGCCCCGCGCTGCTGCTGCGCGCTGCGCTGCGCCCCGGAGTGCACCTCTGTGCCGCTCAGCGCTGCTCGGAGCCGAGGCGGTTTGTCATTCCGGCCGGACGGGTCCTTGTCGCTCTCGGTCGCTCCATGGCGGGACGTTTCGTATTGTTCGACCCCCAGGCGCCACGCCCCACCCCGCCACGCTACGCCACGCCACACCTAACACTGTGAAAAAAAATACCAGTAAATTTACTACTTTTTTCGTAATTTGTAATTACGACACAGCGTTGTAAATTTACGAGCGCAGTCGTAAAATCACGACAGCATATTCTTACTCGTCAAAGAAAAGTAAGTCGATACCTTGTGTAAGAAAAAAAATCTTCGTTACAATACAACTGGAAGTTGTAAACTTTACGACAATTATCATGGAAAATTTTCCCGTAACCCTTACAAATATTTTTCACAGTGAATCCGCTCCTCCTGCACCTCCACGGTTAAAAAATAAAAATAAAATGCACGTACGAAACTATGGAATAGCTATCAGCAGCGTGGTACACTCTAAATGAAAAAGGACAATTTTGCCCCAGAAAATGTTGCGTTTTTGTACACATCATTTTTCTTAGGACCGATTGTCCCACTAAATTGAGACAGTTTTCATCCGAAATATTACAAATCGTCCCAAATTATCACACAAATTTGTCAAAAAGGGATTGGTGTGCACAAAAACGCAACTTTTTTGGGGGGACAAAATTGTCCATTTTCATTTAGTGTGTAAAAACAATGTCTCATTATTTGAGGGTAGAGGGAGAACTTTGAGGATCCCAGGTCATTCGAGGAAAACACCTCGCATATTTTGAGAAAGTCTCCTCGTAAATTCACAGAAGTCTCTTCAAAAAAATAAGGAAACTTCCCTCCATCTGTGAGGTATCCTCAAAATACGAGGAGTTTTCCTCGAAGTATGTAGAATTCCCAAAGTTTCCCCTTTTTTCTAAAACAGACATTGTTTTTACCGTGAGGACCGTGCGTGCAGTTTTGCTGTGGTTATCACTGAACAACCGCAGATATGATTTACGTGCCGTTGCGAAAAAAATCACATACTGCATTAGCGTTTTACTTGAGAAAGGTGTGTGTGTGAGTGTTTGCACAAAAGCGCGGAATGTCTAACAGTGCCCCCCCCCCCCCCTGCCCCCTGCCGCTAGCCAGGAGGTCTATTCTTGATATGGCGTGGCGCGTGGCGGGGTGGGGCGTGGTGCACACGAGTGCGGCTGTGTCTGCTCACTCTGTCTCGTGGACCCTGCCTCTCTCTCTCCCTCTCTCTCTCTCTCTCTCTCTCGTCCAGGCCCTCTCCTCGCCCCTGGTGCCGTAACAATGTTGCATTGTGCCTGTTGGCCTGGCGGGGTTGGGGCTCGCGGGGCGCGGGGGTCAGCAGGGCGACAAGGCCTCAAGGCTTCCTGCACGTCTGTCTCTGTGTGCTGGACAGCTCCGCCCCGGGGCCTTGCGCGGCGGGCTGCGGCGGGCCGGGGTACTTTACCATCCAGCCTGATGTAGTACACAACCGCTGCCGGCCCGCTCGTCTTGCGCTCGGGGACTTATGGGTCTGTGGCAAATTCTCTTACCGTCGTTGCTCTTTTAAACGAGGAATCGTTCGTAAGCTTATGGTCGGGTCGGGATGTGGTGTACGCAGCGACGCTGGCCGCCGCTCCCAGGCCATCCCCCGCCGTGCCGGGTCCCGGGGCGCCAGCGAGGCCTTGACCCGCTTGGGGCGTGGGAGGTATTTATAAAGGGGATCGCCTCCCCGCGCGTGTCCACCCGGCCCGACCCGGCCGGCTGTGCTGCTGGGGGAGTGCAGTGCGGCGCAGCTGTGTGCAGGCCGACGGGAGGGGGGATCACTCATACGAAATGTGTACAATGATTTTTTTGTACTTTTGATGTTTTTGTGAATTTTTTAAAATTATTTGTTTTGATTTTTCACGGAAAATTTATGTCACTTTTTGATGAATTTTGATCTTTTACCTCGTCTTTCACCCTCATTCTGTTTTTTCTTTCTTTTTTTTTCTTTTTCGTTTTTTTCTCAATTTTATTTCGGCGGCCAACTCTTGCATGTCTTTATCTTTACGTTTGCTTCCCTTAGATTGGTGTATGTTTTTTTCTTTCGTTTTCTAGTGTATTTCGATGTATTTCTGTGCATTTTGAAGAATTTCCTTGTATCTTTCGTGTTACTCTGAATTTTCGAGTTGGCCGCCCCTTTAGCACGAATGGACCAGTGACCTTCACACACTTGGGTTTGCAGAGTGACCTTATCGTGTGTGACAGCCGGGCAGTGCTCGCGTGTCCGGATGAGAGCCTGGCGGTGGACTTTCTCACTCTTCCACGGCTGCTGCAGTGTCACACAGTGTCACACAGTGTCACACAGTGTCGCACAGTGTCACACAGTGTCACAGCCGCCGCGTCACAGCGCGTGCCTATACGGCGTGACGGTGGCACCTTTGGAGTGTCACTGTTTGTCATGTGTCACACGATGTCGCTGCTTGTTGGCCGAGGCGAGACGTACTCTCGGCCGGGGCTCGGTCTGAGAGGGGTGTGGTGGGGCGGGGCGGGGTGGGGCGGGGTGGGGCAGGTCACCGCGTTGGGGTCGGGTCAGACTGTCGTCCAAGGTTGTGTGCGCTCGCCCCGCCCCGCCCCGCCCCGCCCCGCCCCGCCCCGCCTGGCCTGGCCCGAGCAAGGCTTTGTTTGTGCGGACACGGCGGCGCTCGCGTGCCAGCGTGGGCGGGGCGGGGCGGACTGGGGCGCCTGGTCACTTCGCATGCCATTAAGGCGCGCTCTGCGACTGAGGAGCCACGTGGCCACACAAACACTATGGAGCCGGTCCGCGGTCGGCCCCCGAGTCTCATTTATTTTTAGTTAAAGTGATAGACAGTATCGCTGGTAAAACAACAGGCACCATCTCTGTTCGTTAAGTGTACGCGCAATAAAACGGCCCCTCACGTTCTAGTACCTTTGGAAAACAGACGGGGGGTGGAGGGGTTAATTAATATCTCAGGAGGGCGTTGTAGCGTTTTGGTGCCTAAATAAAAGGGCGCCTGCATCCGATATTAATTTTCTGGTGAAGAGATTGAGGGAGCTAGAGAGTGAGAGAGAAATGAAGAGTGTGAGAGAGCAAGTAGTTATTGCAGCGATACCCCTACATCACACGCGAGACGTGCTCAGGCGCGGCATCGCATGCGTCATCCTCTAAGTGAACGCCGAGGCACGGCTGTTCGCGAGGCGTCGCGAAGACTACTCCGTCGTAGGTGTGCTCTGTCACCCACGCACCGCCCTGAGAGAGGGAGAGAGAGAGAGAGAGAGAGAGAGAGAGAGAGAGAGAGAGAGAGAGAGAGAGAGAGAGAGAGAGAGAGAGAGAGAGAGAGAGAGAGAGAGAAGAGAGAGAAGAGAGTCTGAAAGGAAAAGGTCTTGAGACGTTTTGCCGGAGAGACGCGTCGCTGAGAGACCGACTGGCAGGCCCGCCCAGAACAACATTAATGCCGTTGAAGCAAGCGACTTATTTGTGATTCGTGTATTTTAATTAGCGTTGTGTGCCTTGTCTTACTCTCTGCCACGCTACCTCCCTCTCTCTCTTTTCTCTCTCTCTCGCTCGCTCGCACTCCACAGGCTCTTCACCCCGTCGCCGCGGCCCCTCCACGACACCCCTTTTTGTCAGGCATTGTTCTCCCCGCGCACATGGCCGCGTTCGAACCTACCCTCGAAGCCCTTGTGCCCTCGCCGGCTGCCTGTTCGGACGCAGCCTCACTCACGATCTGGTGCCCACGCCCCCGCGCCCCGCCAGGCCCGGCAGGCCTACCCTTGTCATGGGTATTGTTGTGGGTCAGCTACACCACCATCCAGTCGTACTCTCGCGCGTGTCGGTAAAGTTGGGCGATATAAAATGCAGAAAGCACATGTGCGCTGCCTTCTAGGCGATACTTTCAGCATCACATACGTGTACTTTTTGTATGTGTGTTGGCAGTCCAGCCTTGTGTTGCGGGACGGCCTACCTGGTAGCCCCTGCTGCGCTAGGCCGTCCCGTCGGACTCCAGTGTGTTGCGGGACGGCCTACCTGGTAGCCCCTGCTCCGCTAGGCCGACCCGTCGGACTCGAGTGTGTTGCGGGACGGCCTACCTGGTAGCCCCTGCTGCGCTAGGCCGTCCCGTCGGACTCGAGTGTGTTGCGGGACGGCCTACCTGGTAGCCCCTGCTGCTGTTGGCCTCGCCGGCCACCCAGCACTTTCTTCACTGTCCGGCTGCGGATGCTGGGGATGGCAGGACTCCGCGCGGGTGCGACAAGGACGGAGGCGCGAGAGCGATCTTCGGAATCAGGAGGCAGGTGAGGGCCTCTTCCGCGTCCGTGTTTCCCGATGGAAATGGTTTGTATCGGCTGCCCAATAGCGCATCAGCCCCCGGGCCCCGCCCCGCCCCGCCACGCTGGGGCTCTGCTCAGTATGCGCATGCCATTTCCATTTATTGTCTCCGTGTGGCAGTGTTGACGCCTCTCTTTTTATGTTGAGGAATATTAAAATCGGTTCACTCGCGGGAAAGCCTGGCCTGGCCGGCCAGCCGCTGCTGCGGCTCGCTAAAAAAAGAAGAAATACACAACCGGAATAAATTAATGGAAAAGATTTTAAAGAAATTTGTTGTAGATTTTTTGCATGTTGGCTGTTTTGCTTACGTGTGGCGAGCCTCGCGGGTAGAAGTGCAACGCGTCCGGGAGCGATGCCAGCGGTGGGGGTGTGGGCGGAGGAAGGAAGGAGGGCAGAGGGGAGATGAGGAGAGAGGAGAGGAAAGCAGAGGAGAGGAGAGGTGGCCATCGGGGCTGAAAGCATAATTACCAAGTGCAATAGGATAGACTTGCGTCCACTCGAGACACTGTCGCAGCGGCAGCTCACTCAGTGCGGCGCGCCAGCCAGACTCTCCCCTACCCCGCGCAACCCCACCCCCCACCCCACATTGCCCTCGCTCCCCTCACACCGTAAAAAGTTCTGAATTTGCATTCACAAGTTTTACAGCATTTTTAGCAGATGATTCCAAGGGTGGCATCTGCTTTTACTCTCGATCTCGTTCGTAATAGTTATCAGTATGAGAGCGAAGCCTATAAGGGTGGTCGTAGGGGTTCTTCGGTAGGGGGAGGGGGGGGGGGCTAGAGAGTTGGTCGTCAGGGGATCGTCAGAAGGGGGCGGGGCCTACAGGATTGTTCACATTATTGTATTATTTCATTGACAAGTATTTATCATCTGCTGTCACGTTAGCGTTAGCGATAACTTTTTTTTTTCGTGTAAGACAAAATTAATTAGTTTTCGAAACCTTTTTTTCGTAATTTGCGATGACGACACAGAACTGTAAATGTACGAGCGCAGTCGTAAACTTACGCATAGAAAATTCTTACTCGTCTAAGAAAATTAAGTCGACACATAATGTGAAAAAATTATCGTAACAGTACAACTGGAAGTTGTAACTTTACGACATTTATTATGAAAATTTTCTCCTAACCTATATGAATATTTTTCACTGTGTCAGTCACCACATTAGGGAATTTTGCGCTGTCGCTTACTCCTCGTCCGCGTTACGCCGCGCAGCTATGTTTGGTTTGATGAGCAGCGGCGCATTTGCAGATGTGAACGCCTCGTTACGCTGAGGATAGTGGCGCGCCCTGCAGCTCCTGCAGCTGTTGGAATAAGTATCTCAGTTGGAAGGGAGGCAGATTGAGCGGGGAGGCGAAAGTGTATAGAAGGTTAAGATGTGCTGAGATTTTACGTATTTGTCGCATTCCAGCCGCTGGCTGTGCTTTGCTGCTTTGAGATGAAGAAATAGAAACGTTTTCTGCGAATAGCGGTCCGTGTTGAGTGGCGGGGCAAGGGGGGAATTGCTTGGGGGGGGGGGGGTTCTTTCGCGGGGCTTCCCGCTTGTTTTGATGGCCTCTCCGTATCGGCTGGACGGGGCCAAACCAAATATACCGATCGAGCCTCCGCCCGGCCGGCCGGCCCTCGGTAACGCTGACGCGGCTCTATGCGCAACTCTCATGATGAGCGTCTGCGCAGTGCCTTTCTCCGATCCCGCACGATGCGAAATTGCCGACGAAATGTCTATGAATGTGCGTTAACACTAAATATGCATAAACACTGAATTAGATGAATTCTTTAAAAAAAAGAAAATGTTGCTCTCCTGCTTGGTACAAATTGTACACATTTTTGTGTACAATACAATCACTGCAGGGTAAAACAAATGTGCAATTTTTGCACTTTGATGTGTTTAATCCATGATTCAGCACATTACATGGTGTCGAGTTGAAGTAGACATTACATAATGTTTAATTACAGTATTTTTACGTTATTTTTTGCACACTGGACACGACACACACGCCAGTCATATGGAATCGAAAGGCGTCGAGTAAATGCACACCAAGTGATGTGCTGTTTTCTAAACGTTTGCGATGTGTAGAAAAATATCACAGCAGTCTATGTTTCATTCAGTTCGACACCAAGATGTGTTAAATATATGCATATTTGGAACCAAACAGCAATTGGTGTGAAACTTTCTACATTTGTTTTACCAGTGATATCCAAACTTAGACTTGGACCGAGAGGGAAACAACTCTAAATTTTGGTGTACACATTTTTGTGCATTTCATTAATTTTCCTGAATTTTCCTGAATCACGCGAGGTTCACAAAATTTTTAGAGTTGTTCCCCCTCGACTTGGACAAGTTGTCCTAAATAGTTCGACGATTTCACCCCAAGCTGGCGTGATGTGTACAAATTCTCACTATTTCTGTGGACAAAATTGTCCCTTCCCATATAGGGTGTATATACACTTGTTCGGTTCGTCTGCCCCGGTTGCAGTCAGTGGCGGTGCAGGTGGGGCGGGGCGGGGCCGACGACCCCCCGACCGTTGCGTAACTCATCGACCGTCCCCGTCCTGTCTGGTCCCACCCCGCCGCGCTGCTCTGCTCCACCCGTTGGGCCGGCGGGCTGGTCCGACCCGGAGGGCAAGGGATCTGTCCGCGTCAACGTCCCCATCAGCCCTAAGCTCTCTCTCTCTCTCTCTCTCTCTCTCTCTCTCTCTCTCTCTCTCTCTCTCTCTCTCTCTCTCTCTGCATCCCCCGCCCCGCCCCCGCCCGGAGGAGATGTTCGAGGACGCCTCCGTGTCGAGGGGGAAACAACTTTGAATTTTAGTGTACAATTCTGTGGAATTTTTGTTAATTTTAAGATTTTTTTTTTGGTAATATTTAGAAATTTTTGTAAATTTTTATTGGATTTTTCTGAAATTTTGCTAGAACTTTACCTGTTTTTTAATGAATTTTTCTGATTTGTTTCTTGTTCTTAAATTTCTCTGAATTTTCCAAATTTTTATGTGAATTTTTCTGATTGTTTCTGAATTTTTCTGAATTACGAGATGTACAAAATTTTCAGAGTTGTTTCCCCCTCCCTCCCCGGCTGGTGCTCATCCCCCTGCTGCCGTACGTTATCCCCGCTCCGCCCCGCCTTGCCCGGCCCGGAGGTGCCCAGTAGTACCCGCTACCCCTTTTACTCGGCCGCTTTCTCCTCGTATCCCTCCCTTTACTCGGTAAACGGAGCCACTCGGACCTCCCCTCCCAGGAGAGCCCTGTCGGGGACCGGGTAGGAGGACGCGAATAAAATCTCCGGCCCTGAATAGGGTTCAGTGGCTCTGTCTGTCTGTGTATAAAAAGGGGGAGGGTGTGACCCGGGAACTGCTGTGTCTGTCCCTGATCGAAAACTGAGATTGGTCTTCGCGGGTGGGGATGAGTATGAAAATATTGCTCACTTTTACAAGAGACAGCCTTTTTTGATTGTTCATACACTTACACGGTGGCCACAAGTCAGGGAAGTCAGAGAAATGTCAGGGGAAAAAAATTGTCAGGGAAGGGAAGTCGGGGAAATGTTAGGGAAAAATGATCAATGTCAGAGAAATTTTTTTCAGCCGACTGTATTTTCCAATTACTCTTGCAACGCAGATTTTTCGCTCGTTTTTCAACAGTTTTTGCCTTTTAAATTCTTGCGTTCATGTCATTGAAAATAAAAAAAAACTTATTTTGTCAGGGAAAAGTCCGGGAAATATCAGGGAATTTGACTTTCCAGATTGAGTGCCCACATCGCTGGCGCTGTAAGTACTGCGGTGAGCAGTGCAATGCGTCGTTCCCGTCCCGCCCCGCTGTCCTGCTTGCTGGTCTCGTTTGCCAGGCCGAGCAGCGGCGCATGGGCCGGGCCGGGGGTGCGAGCAGGGGGGCCACCCCGGGCCAGGCCAGCCGCCGAGCAGGCCAGTCCCAGTCCCTAGTGGCCGCCGGCAATTCGCAGGTAATTTGGTAGGGGCCCGGGCCCGGCGGCGTTTGGGTCCAGGAGGGTAGCAGGCGGAGTGGGGCTGGCGGCCACCGACGGAGCGGTCCATTGTGCGAATGTCATTTTATTTTTTCCCACCCTTTCATGGCGGGGGTTGGCCAGCCTGTATGTCACCATTAGTGTGGAGCGTGACTGCTGCCGCTGCCCCCTTACAACCCCTCCTCACACTCACACACACACATACACACACACGCACACACTCACTCAGAGTCCCGCCACCCCCTGCAACCCGGTCCGACCTACGCTATACGCTCGCTGTGGCGTACACATGTGTGACCATGTGGGTGAGGCCGGTGACAGCCGAGAGGACTATGGAATTACCGCAAGTATAGCACGATGCCATCATCATCATCATTTTTATCTCATATTTTTGCGCGTCCCGCACATTCAACAGCATGATGGCGGATCTGCGAATTATTAATTTTTTCCCGGGTAGAGAGTCAGTGAAACCTCGAGCTGCACGCGACCGTTTGGCCGGGGCGGTGAACTTGTCCCGGGCCTGGCCGGTAGGCCGGCAGGTGCGTTGGCGATCCAGTCCGCGAGGAGGGGCGGGGCGGGGCGGGGCGGGGCGGGGCGGGGCGAGTCACCGTGACTCAGTATGCCAGGACCAGGACGGCCGGAAATGCCCCACTTCCCGAGGAAAATTATATCGCCGCGCGCACACTCCGCTGCCTTCTTTATTGTTATCACCTCATTGTGGGGTTTATTGTTTATTTTGTCGTTCGCTGGTTTTTTGGTTGCGCGATTTTCTAAAAATGCGCCATCTGTATTTAATGTTTATATTTTTTTAATTTATAGGTTTTTTTTTTTTTTTTTTTTTTTTTTTTTTTGCCAACTTTTCATGGACATATTGCGGTGCGGAGCGGAACGGGCTGAAGACGCTCTCTCCCCCTCCCCCTCTCTCTTTCGCTCGCTCGTACGCGCGCTCCGCCCGTTGGGTTGACGCGATGCGTTTAAAATATATTTGGGGTGAAATTGCGCTCTTCGTGGAAGTTAGCACCTGTTCTCGACCTCGATAAACCAGCGGGCGAGGCGTGGCGTGGCGGCGCGTGGCGGGCCGTGATAGTGGCGCTCTTTAGTGGCCCTGGAGGCGGCCGTCCTCCTGAGCGCCCCGCCCTGCCTCTTGCGCCGGATATTGTTATGACCGCCATACTAATACGTTCTCGGACTCCTCGCGCGTTTGACACATGGCCGCGTACGGCGCCACGTGCGAGCGCCCCGCTCCTCTGCTCTGCCGCTGCCGCCCTGCCGGCCCTGGTGGCGCCCGACCCGACCCAGTGGCCCCATCCCGGGGCCGTCCTGCTTGATCCCCCCGGGATACTTGATCCCGGCATCTCTCTCTCCTTCTCCCTCTCTCTCTCTCTCTCTCTCTCTCTCTCTCTCTCTCTCTCTCTCTCTCTCTCTCTCTCTCTCTCTCTCTCTCGCCCCCGCTCTCGCTCTGGCCGATGAGGGAGGGTCGGCGGGGTGCAAAGCCCGGCTATCACCGTAACTCAGTACGGAGGGCTCTGTGGCGCCCCGCCCCGCCCTGCCCCGCCCCGCCCCGCCCCCGCCCGGCCGGCGCCTACCCTCTCGTCCGGCCCCGCCTGGCACTGGCAGGGACAACTGTAGATGAATTTATACATCTATTGAAATCACCCTCCACCCCTCTCGGCCCGGGCGACTCTCTTCCGGCTGCCCAGCAGCCCTCTGAGGGCGGAGGGGAGGGGGGAGGGGGTACCGGCGGAGGACTAGAGGGGAATCCAACACCCCAATAAATCGAGGACGCCACGCCGCTTGGTTGGGATCGACTTTACGCTGCTCGACCCGAGCTTGTTGCGTGGAACGCCCCACCCCGCCCCACCCGGCCCCGCCCCTCCCCTCCCCGGTGTGTTTGTTTGCCTGCTGCTCCCTTTTCTTAGTAGGTCTTGTTTTGATCTGGCGGATGGCGGACGCTGGGCGGGGGTTTCAGATCCGCGGGTGAGGGGGTGGGGGGGTCGGGGGCATAGGCCGGCGTGTTTTCGGAGTCGCTGTAAGACTAGCTCGATCTGGGAGAGGGGTGAGGTCGGAAGAGAGAAAGAGAAAGAGAGAGAAGGAAAAGAAGGGAAGGGGGAAAGGGGGCGGGAGCCATACACCTGCTTCCCCTGATGCATGTATTTCCTTGTGGGCCCCCCATTTTTCCCACGGCCTCTCTCTCTCTCTCTCTCTCTCTCTCTCTCTCTCTCTCTCTCTCTCTCTCTCTCTCTCTCTCTCTGTATCTCTTTCTACTATCTCTCGCTCTCCCTCCTCTCTCACGGCGCCTACGCGAGAGCGATTACTCTGCGTGTCTTACACGCTGCATGTCGTGTTCGCTGTGTAGCGGCGCGCGCGCACGAGTGCGTGCAACCGCGAGTGTGTCGCTATGCAGCGGTGGTGAATAGTGAATGAATGAACGCCTTCCTCCTCACACGATAGCGCGCTGCTGCCACGTATGACCCCGTGCGGTGACGCTGCCCCGCCCCACCACAAACCACCCCACCCCACCACAAACCACTCCACCTCACCCCACCACACACCACGGTATGGGCCACTGATAAGGCTATGGCGCCGTGGTGGAAAATGAGAGATTTACAGTCGTTATATTCGTTATTTATTTCGCCGCATGTTTAGCACGCCAGCCGTGTACCCTGTGGAGTACAGTAGGGGGGTGGTTGCCACCTCTCCTAAAGTGCTGTTAGGAAAGCAGGGCTTTCACATATCAGGAAAATCAGGAAAATGTCAGGATATTAAAAGAAAAGTGTCAGGATATTGAAAGAAAAGGGTCAGCGAAAATTAGCTTCATCACTAATTGGTGCGTTTAGCCGGCCGTGTGAGGGTAGGTCCGATTCTGCGTCCTTTAAGTTTGCGGTGAACTACCCTGGAGAGGAGAGTCACGTCAGGAAAAACGACCAGTTTAGTCGGAATATTGCCAGGAAAATGTCAAGAAAATAAACAATTGAAAATATGTGGCAACGCTGTAAGGTAGGATAAAAGTTGGCACATACAGTGGAGTGAAGTCGGCTGCATCTGCGCCTGCGTACAAGCAACACCTATATGCATATAAGTATGCGCGCAGTGGATGTTGCCAGGTAGGCAGGTGCTGATTCAGTCCGCTCAACTCCACCGTGCTTGGGCAACTTACTGCCTCTACTATCCTATGGCTACAATTGTGAAGACCCATTTATCAAATTAACTCAATTTGAGTTACTTTCTTAATTATTGTTAAAATTGCTTTGCAACACACAAAGCTGTTATTATTTTCATTCTTTTTTTTTTACCTGTGCTCAACGTTAAGTAAATCCACGTAGGACGAAGATTCATGGTGGCGGGGTGGGGCTGGGCGGGGCAGGGAGGGGCAGGGGCAGGGCTGCCGTTCGGGCCAGGCCACCCCGAGCAACGGCCTTCTTAGCCGCGCCCTGCCCCCGTGCTCAGCCCACCCCCACTCCGGCCCGGCCGCCGTCTCTAAGGTGCTGACGGCGAAGCTGCCAAAGTTCTCAGGCAGACGGCTGTGCGTGGCGGGGCGGGGCGACACGACCCGACCCGAAGAAGTGGCACCCCGCGGCCAGCCCCAGGGCCCCAGGGCGCCCGACCCGGGCCCGTCGGGGCCGGGGGCCTAAATCCCGTGCTGGGATTGTCATCCGTGGGAGCATGTCAACACACAAGCCCGCGCACCGCCGAACTCGGCAGATGGCCCAAGTTGGGGGAAAAGGGAAAGGGGGTCTTCTGTGTGTCGGGCGCTGCTACGGGGTGTGCGGGGCGGGGCGGGCGAGAGAAAGGAACAGAGGGAACAGCGCCACAGGTGTGAGTGAGAGGGTGAGAGCAGGACGCGCAGGGACCTAATGAACTTCGCCGCCCCCAAGGTGGCCCTCCCCTTCCCCTCATCCTACTGCTGCTGCTGTTCTGTCACTCGGCTTTGCTCTCCATCTCTTTCTTTCTTTCTTTCTTTCTTTCTTTCTTTCTTTCTTTCTTTCTTTCTTTCTTTCTTTCTTTCTTTCTTTCTTTCTTTCTGCCTGATTCCTAATGCATTTGTTTATCAATCGCAAAACGACTAGAACGCTTGAGTTCAGTACAGCTCCCATACCGAGGGGGAAACCACTGAAATTTTTGTACACATCGTAATTCAGAAAAAAAAAAGAAAAATTCAAGGAAATTAAGAAACATTTAAAAAAATTGAAAATTTCAGGAAAATTCAGAAAAATTCAGGAAAATTAAAAAAATACATTTAATTTAAGCAAAAATTCACAAAAATTCAATAAAATTACCTCAAATTTACAAAAATGCACAAAATTTGTACACCAAAATTCAGAGTTGTTTTCCCCTCGGTCCCCAACTGCACCTCATGTGAGTGGTATCTGCCCGCGCGGGTACCCCGCGCCTCCGGCGAGCTCACGGCGGCATTTGCTTTACGGTGCTGAAGGTATGGCGACCATAAAGCTCGCCCCCGTCGCACACACGGTGCCCTGGGGCGGGACCGGGTCCGGGTCCGGGTATGGCGCCGAAGACCCACCCCGCCCTCCTCTTGGGGCGTACTGGCTTCAGCCGGTCCAGTCGCGGTCGTACGTGTGTTTGTGAGATTATAGAGTTTCTACCGGACGAAAGTTACGATCTGGTTTCCTAACAGTTTTAGGAAGGAGGTGACTTTTTCTTTGCACCGCGCACGCACCATCCCAAGGTTTTAATACCGGTGCTCCGCGCACCGTAACTTAGACTTACTTGTCCGCCACTTTTCAGAGTCCGTTTTGAAGAAAATAAAGCAAATTTGTGGAGCGGCGTGAAAAGGCGAGTAGACTTCAGACTCCCCGTCGGTTTCTACATCCCGGCGCGTTACCGGCGCCGCCGCTGTGTGCTGTACCCCACCGAGAAATTCTTTGCAGAATGTTCTTCACCTCCGGCCACGGCCACGGCACGGCCCTCGACCCCGGCCACGGCCACGCCCCGCGCTCGCCGCCTTCTCCCGCCCTCCTGAGTAAAAAGAATGGCGCCGCCGAGGTCTGCTGCGCGGCGGGCCCGGCCCGGCCCGGCCCGGCCCCGGCCCACACCTCGGACAATGTAACGTTTTAAAGGGCACTTGAAAAGTTTGGCCCCGGCCTCGGCCTGGCCGGCTCCTCAGGCGGCGGCGGTGGCGGCACCGGTGGGGCCATAACGCGAAAACGAGCATGTCAGCGGAAAAGACGGAGTGGTCGTGCAGCTGAGGGCCCCCCCCCCCCCTGCCCCCTTGCACCTAGATAAGAGCCCCCTTCTCACCGAAAAAAGAAGGGGGGGGGGGGGCGAACCCTTTGCTGCTCCGGCCATATAGGTCGGATTAAAATGATAATAAAAGTGTGTGAAAGTTAACTGTTGAGGTATGGGAATGGCGTCTGCCCGCCCGGGCCCGCGCGCGCAGCTAACAGATTGGTTAGCGGTCGGTCTCACCTGAGGCGCTGGTGTGTTCCACGCGAGCCAGGGGTGCAGCTCAGCGATATTGGTTTTGCACCGCCCCGCCCGGCCCCACCCCGCCTCGGCCTGTGGGTCGTGGGTCGTATTGGATTCCGTGGGGCCTCCAGGGGCGCCCCGCTGCTGCCCAGGTCTCTGCGTGGCGCCAGGGGTGCGGCGGGGCGGGGCGGGGTGGACATGAACACTTGGGCGCAAACACGAGTGAGAGGTCGTCCTCGCTCGCAACCGATACTCGTCACGACGCTGAATTTTATGAATGGAGGCGACGTGTGTGAGTGGACGGGCACTCGCAAGTGTGGGGGGGAGGGGCGTTCCTCGGAGAAGTTCACTTCATCGTTGACACATGGCGGAATAAGAGCGCCTCGACGAAAAGGGCCGCCGCGGTGGGCCTGCGTGCCCACCACACATCTCCCTCCTCTCCGTCTCTCTGTCTCTCTCTTCCTCTCTTTTCCTTTTACTTCCTGCCCTCTCAGGCCGCCGTCCACGCGACACGTCCACACCATAAACACGACCGAGCCCTTTCCCTCCCCGGCCGCGTGCCACTTGGCATTCTGCGCTCGGACCGCGTTCATCTGTTTGTCGTGATATCGACGTGTGTGTGTGTGTGCGTGTGCGTGTGCGTGCGTGCGTGTGCGCGCGACCCCGCCTGAGTGACCGCGGGGTAGGCAACCCCGGCAGACTTTGCTGCCCCCGGCGGGCTCGCCCCCGCTCGCCCACCCGACACCGTGTCGTGTCAGGCGCATGTCGTCCGCTGCTTGAGGAGGGGGGAGGGGGTGAGGTTATTGGGAGACGTTCTGTCCTTGACGTGTATCCGATGTGCGACACGCGAGAGGTGGCGCCCTGTGCTGCTGCTGGTGGGAGCAAGAGAGAGAGAGGGTGGAGTGGAGAGGGACATCCTCCAAATTTAAGGAGCTTTTCTGAAACGAAGTTTTCCATTTTATCTCTTTTACGCGCGTGGTTGGATTTTTCCAAAGGGGAAAACATCTCTTGAAAATGTTTGTACATCTCGTACATCAGGAAAATTCAGAAAAAATAGAAAAATTCAGAAAAATTCACAGGAACATTGAGGAAAATAAGTTCAGAAAGTATAACAAAATTTCAGGAAAATTCACAAAATAAATGTAAAACTCCAGTTAAATTTCCCATAAATTCATGAAAATTCACAATAAAAAATAACAAAAAATTCACGAAAACTCACAAAAATTCGAAAAATGTGTATACCAAAATTCAGAGTTGTGTCCCCACCCCCCTCGGGTTTTTCGCTATAAGCATATCGCTCGCTGGCTGCGCTTTACTGCCGCCCGGTGCGCGCGCGTGGCCTGTAGTAGTGTGCTCCTCTCTCTCTCTCTCTCTCTCTCTCTCTCTCTCTCTCTCTCTCTCTCTCTCTCTCTCTCTCTCTCTCTCTCTCTCACCATAAAGCGCCGCGCGTTTAGCGTTACTCAGTCGTGCGCGGAGGACGCGCGGGGCGGGGTGTGGCGCGGGGCGGCCACCGCGGTCGTGGCTGGCGGCAGGTCGGCCCGGGTCCGGGCCAGGCCCTCCTCCCAGTCTAGCGGTCCATGTGTTCCCATCACGGAAGATCTCGCTAACGACTCGGAAAATAGCGGGGGAATTAGCAACGGCTCATTTGGTAGTCGACTGCTACAAACTGTCCGTATTTCTGTCCGCCTGCCTGTCCGCCTGTCTGTCTGTCTATCAGCTCGGCCTGCGCCAGCCCCGGCGCCCCGGCGCGGCGCCTCCGAGTCCTAGACAGATAAGGTAAGGATAATCTCGTCCTCGACGGGCGGGGCGGGGCGGGGCGGGGCCAGGGCAGGCACCTCGCCTCGGTCCTTGCCCTCTCCCTCACCCTTTCGTTTTATTTCGAATTTGCTCTCCGCTGCTCCTCCTTATCACTCGGCAAATCCCCTGCTCCGCTGTCCTTTGGATTACGAAAATTTGCTATGGAAGTGGAATGCGCGGGAATTGTTTGCATTGAGGACACCCGGGCCCGGGCCCGGCCAGCAGCGCTGGAACTCCTGCTGCGGCAGCACGCTTAGTTCAGGGGAGAAGTGTTGGGTGTTTTTTGACGGCGAAAATGCCATCCGCTGAAAACTTCAGTGTGGTAATCTGGCACCGTATTGTGTCTTCAGACTCATTCTGCGGTCTTTCTAATTTTTATGATGTTTTCTTTGACGCAGGTGAGTTGGAATGCGCCAGAGATAGCGTGAGCAGCGTGGCCCAATCCGTCGCCGCAGGGGTGAGTCATTGACACTCTTTACAACACTGGAAATCTATGAGTGAGAGTGAATTATTACACTTGCAAATGTGTGAATAATTTCCAATCTCGTCTCGTTTGTGTTAAAGTCGTAAAAGTACAGCAGGAAAATTCCCACAGTTTCTGGTTAAATTGTACGACTGGAAAATCACACTTCTATAAGATAATAAGTAGATCCAGTTTATTCCACTTGTCTTTCTTCAGTGGCTAAAAAAAAGACGTGCCCGAAGCCCGCTTGGATGATTGAGACCAGATGCGCGTCTTGGACTCGGGACTCTATACCTCTGGGAGAGCATCGGGCGCGGGCGGAAGGGACGCGGGAGGGGGAAATGAGGAAGTTTGGGGGGGGGGGGAATCTAAGCCACCTTGAAGATGCGTTGCAATGCCCTGCGTGGCGGCCGTATGCACACAGACGGTGTGGGGCGGCTCACCGACCTCTCGTTTTACGATGTGGGTGCGGCGGGGCGGGGCACATGGAAAGCAAAAGGATATGCGGAGGATTGGGAATGGTGCGGAATGGCGGGACCCTTGTAAGCGCCCCTGTCCCCCTCGGCCCAACGTGAGACGATCCTCGCCAACCCCGAGACGGTGGTCCGATACAGCCAAGACTTTACAGAAATATATATGCGGAAAGTTGCAAAGCTACGTAAAGATATCTTGAAGGAGTGCGGCTCTCGCGCCGTGCTGCAATCGTGAAAATTGCATTTTCCTAATGGGAAAATTTACTTGATTTAGGAACCGCCATTTTTGGGTGGGGGGTGTCGGTAGATTAAGCAAATGACTTGGGAGATTGTCTTATTTAAAATATTGCGAGTGGAGCACGATCCCCTGCCCGCCGCCCCGTCGTGTCCCCCAGTCACGTGACGAGCCAGCAACACCGCGAATTTTAAATCTTTCCAGATGTCAGCGCGAGCGGGGCCGCATTTCCATCAATTTCCATGAAAAGTACGGTTTTCTCTTCATCTTCCACCCACCCAATCTCTCTCTCTCTCTCTGTCTCTCTGTAATGCGCTCCACGTGGCTGCATCCCATTCTCTTTTTCCCTCCCTCCCCCCCCCCCCTCCCCCCCCTCCCTCCCTCCCCCCCCCCTTCTCCCCCGTCCCACAGTTATGAAAAAGCATGGACAAATTTACGGGAAAATTTTAAGTCAATTACTTACTAGGGCTGTCCTTACTTTTCGTGTGGAAAATCAAGGTGTTTTTAGGCCCGAAGTACCTTTGTCGCAGTATCCGATTATTTTTTCATTAGCACTTCCTCTTATGTAAAATCAGAATTCTCCAAAGCATTTTGATCAATTTGTGTTTTTTTCAGGGCTCTCCCTGAGCTGAGGGTCCCTAACATCGGTCTAAAAGTCTCTCCCCGTCGCCGCCGCACTGAAATAATCAGCTTTCGGTCCTGACCCCCCCTCCCCCCCACTCCGTCCCGGCACACGCGGTGCTGCTGGAAGGTCCGTTCCATTTAAGCTGACCTGGCTGCTGCTGGCTCTGCTGTCCCCCTCCCCCTCCCCTCCAAACTGTAACAAGCTGACCAAGGGGCGGCTGCCGCCAGCCCGTCCCGTCCCCAATATTGTATGACAGGATCCTTCTCCCTGGATATTGCTGATTTCCGACGTCGGCCCGCGTGAAGTATGGCGTGCCTTTACATGGCCTACTCCTTTAAACCAACCCGAGGGGTCGACCACTTGAAATTTTTGTGTACATGGAATATATTCCACTGGGAATATCTGGAATATTTTTGGAATATCTGAAATATTTTTTGGAATATGTGGAATATTTTGGGAATATCGCGAATATGTTGGAATATTTGGAATATTTTTGGAAATATTTAATCGATTATTTCAATTTTCTGTGCAATGGAAAGGGTGGCGTGAAAACATAGAAAATTTTTGCGGCAGTAAACCTCCCGAAGGAGGTTGCGGTTCCCGCCAGGCACAGGGCTTTAACCCCCTGTGGCAGTCAACTGCTTCGGTGTTCCATGGGAACCGGCGCTTTGCTGACTGCGATCCTATCGCGCAATTCGACAGATTTGATCCCCGTACCACCATTGGCCTACCCCTAGAGGTACGAGCGGTGTCAAGAGCGTTAGACTTCCTGATCCCAGTTTCAGAGGCCTTACCTCAGAGGGGTACGCGGGATTCGAACCCACAACCCCGAGTGCCGACACATAGCCAGAACGGGAAGCGACCCAACGCCCAAAGCCACCGAGCCAACGGCGGTGAGACGTGTTTAACTTCTATTTGACCTGCCATCCAGCAGCGGCCAAAGGGAATGTCAAGCGCGAAAAACACTTTTCCGAGTGGGAGTCGAACTTGCGACCACTCGGTCCGGTGTAGCGCGATCTACCAACTGAGCAACGACGCCTCGATGACTGTACAGTACGACGGGTTCGAGTCGTATTTGCCCTGTCCTCCTGGCTGGAGGCTGCAGGATGCGGCAAATACGACTCGAACCCGTCGTACTGTACAGTCATCGAGACGTCGTGGCTCAGTTGGGAGATCGCGCAACATCGAACCGAGTGGTCCGAAGTTCGACTCCCACTCGGGAAAGTGTTTTTCGCGCTTGGCATTTCCTTTGGCAGCTGCTCCAGCGCAGGTCAAGTAGAAATTAAACACGTCTCACCTCCGTTGGCTCGGTGGCTCTGGGCGTTGGGTCGCTTCCCGTTCTGGCTACGTGTCGGCACTCGGGGTTGTGGGTTCGAATCCCGCGTACCCCTCTGAGGTAAGGCCTCTGAAACTGGGATCAGGAAGTCTAACGCCCTTGACACCGCTCGTACCTCTAGGGGTAGGCCAATGGTGGTACGGGGATCAAATCTGTCGAATTGCGCGATAGGATCGCAGTCAGCAAAGCGCCGGTTCCCATGGAACACCGAAGCAGTTGACTGCCACAGGGGGTTAAAGCCCTGTGCCTGGCGGGAACCGCAACCTCCTTCGGGAGGTTTACTGCCGCAAAAATTTTCTATATTTTCACGCCACCTTTTCCATCGCACAGAAAAAAAAATCGATTTATTCTGTAAAGTATTGTTTGTGACCCTTTTTATTGGTTTAAGCCCGTATTTTAACGGTTTGATCCTTGCAAGATAGCGCGTCAACTAAAGTAAATTCGAGATTTTGAGGGCCGCTTCTCCGGCTGCGGAGTTCGGAGACCGAAACTAATGGTATTCTCTGGCAGTGCCTCGACAGAATATGCTTTTACAGAAAGATGCGTTCATGTCCATACGCATAGCGTAGGCCTTACCCGGGGGTCTAGGGGGGGGGGAGGGGGGGGCTGCTCTGACTACTACATCTGTATGATGTAACCACCGTAGATTAAGTTGGTATACCGGGAATAACTTACTGTTGGATTAAATAGAATCCGGAAAATCGGAAGTATGTGGAGGAGGAATATGTGGAGTATTACTAGAATATGTCTGGAATATTTGGAAAATTTTGAATATTTTTTGAATATTTTGAATATTTTAGAATATCTGGAATATGTTGGAATATCTTGAAATTTTTGGAATGTTTGGAATATTATTTGAATATTTTTCAATGTGTACATGGAATATCCAAGTGGTCGACCCCTCGACCCAACCCTACACCGATCACCAAGTGTGCGAATGTCACCCCTCATTTCGTCCACTTATTGAAGATGAAGAAATGTGTGCATTTTCCCAGGAATTTCACGCGCACATACTTTTAGTAATAAAAAAATAAATCAATCACCTACACGTGCGAGACATTGGCACCTTTTGGCTCCCAGCTGTGCACGTAGTCCCCCATAGCAGGCAGCGCTCGTGACGTCGGTGCGGGCGTGTGCCCCTCCTGGAGTCGCCTGGAGCAGAGTTTGAATCCGTCCTGCCAAGTTTATTGTCTTCCTGGGCCCCACCTCCTGGTCCGCTTGGTCGGCCCCGCGGACTTCCCTCTCTGACTTGCTAAGTAGGAGTCTGGTCCCGCCGCCCCGCCCCGCCCCGCCTCCCACCTGTCACGCCTCACCCCGCCTTACCCCGCCTCGCTCTCCTCCCCACTGGTTCGCGGCACCTCCGCCGAGCCGGCTGCAGGGGTGGCGGTTCAGCCAAGCTCTGATTTGAGGCAAAACCCACCCCGCGGGATGGGACGACTTGCATTCAAGTGACCTCCTTAACGACCTGCGGGGCTGGCGTGCTTCGCAACGGGGGGCGGGGCAGGGCGGGGTGGAGCGCGGCGGGGCGCGGTGGGGCCGGGCGGGGCGGCGCGAGCCCTCCCTTGAAACCTGGGCTGCCGCGCTGGAGTAGACCCCCCAGTGGGGAAAATGTCCATACACTTTTTAGGTGTATGAATTTCCATTCTTAATTACTCTTGTCCTGTTTAGTTTCTGAAGGTCCGAGGACGATTGATACTTTCCTCCAACTTAACGGTTCTTGTCCAAGTGTGTAAATGGAAACATACGTACATCTACAAGAGTGCGACGCGAGGGGGGGATCACTTCGAAAAATCATTGTACAGACCGCAAAAAATCATTTAAAAAATCAAAAAAATCAAAATAAAATCAAGTAGAAAGTTACAGAAAAATCCGAAAAATCGAGAAAAAAACTACCCAAAAACTGAGAGACAAAATATTTTTTTGTTAAAGTTACGGACAATTTCTTTCTTCTCTTGAAAAATCAAAAGAAAAATCAAAATCAAAAATCAAAAAAATCAAAATTCAATAAAAATCAAAAAATCATAGTACACATTTCGTTTGACTGATCCCCCCCTCGGTGCGACGTTCACAGTCAAGGGATTGTAACTAAGCCTCGGGCGCCGCCCGGCCCGCCCTTCACCTCTCCCACGTAACTCGAGCGCGAGGCGCCATGATGCCCTCACGTGTCCTGCGCTGTTGCTTGCACCTTTTCACGCCATGGAAACGAAAATCGAGTCGCGCCGCGTGACCCAGTTCCTCGCCTTTCACGCGGTCACTCTCCCTCTGTCTATCTCCTCTCGCACTCACTTGCTCGCGCACTCGCCCACTCACACTCTCATCACTTTGCTCGATCACTCAGTCACTCACACACGCCTGCCTCTTGCCGCGCGACTCGACCCGTTCGGCCAAACTTTGTGGCCGCTGCCGCTTCTGCTGTTTGGGGTTAAAGGCGTGCGCTCGATTCCCTCCGCCCTAGACTTCTCTCCTCCTCTTTCTCTCACTGTATCTCTCTCTCTCCCTCTTCCTCTTGTGCTACCGCTGCCATCGGCGTGGCAATGGAGTGCGAGCGAGACGGCGCGCATCGTGCGGTTCGATCCATCATGCTCTGGCCGAGTTATGGCGCGGGGTGGGGTCCGCGTGGCCGCGGTGGTGGAGCGCCGCCTCAATATTTGACACTTCTGCCCCCCTGGCGGTGTGCTGCGGTTCTGTGAGCAGCCGGGGCGGGCAGGTGGGGTGGCGGGTCAAGGAGAGCGGAGGAGAGCATATGTATATAGATAGGTTTGACTGAGAGGGGAGAGAAGGGAGCTCTCCTCAAGACAGAAGATGCTTCTCCTTGTGGCGCACCGAGGGGGGAATGGCGCACTCCGAAAAATCAGTGTACGGCCCCCAAAAAAAATTATTGAAAAAAATAATCAAGTGGAGCGATACAGAAAAATCGAGAAAAATGTGGAAAAAAGACAAAGAAAAATTGGAAAAATGAGAAAAAAAAATAGTGGTAAAAGACGAAATTTATCAAAAAGTGACAGAAATTTTCCTTTAAAAATCAATAGAAAAAGAGCAAATCAAGGGGAAAAAATCAGAAATAAAAAAAATCCTGTACACATTTTGTATGAGTGATCCCCTCCTCGTGGCGCACTACCCCGCCAGCGTACCCCCGCGGCTGCCGTTGCAGGGCGGGGCGGGCGGGGGGCAGGCGAGTCGCGCAGGAGATAGCGATAGCACCCCTTTGCCCTGCTCTGCAGGCGCACTGCATTATTCTCTGCTGGCTGTCCCGGGGAGATGCAGGCGGCCGATACAGCTTTCAGCGGAGAGAGACGCAAGAATAAATGGGGGCCGGTGTAATACATACGTCCCAAACGTCGTCCCTTTTTGTTACGCTGCGACCCGCGCGCCTGTGTGGGGCCAGCCGGCCGGTCGCCGTACGTATGCCTCATTGCGGTGTTATTTCGCCCCCTTCTCCTTCTCTTATTGTACTCCACACTGTGCTTGAGCTTGTTGGTGGAGTCCAGCTGCCCCAGAGTGGTGCGGCGAGCCCAGCCCTGGCCAGCCCTGGCCGGGCCGGCAGCCGGTCAATATGAAACAAACGTATTAACATGCCCCGGCGGCCGCGCACCCCTTCAGCCACACGCTCCGCCACGCCACGCCCCACCACGCCCCGCATGGTTTGACTGGGTGGCGGGGCGGGGCGGGGCGTGGTGGGCCGAGTGGGCTACTCTCTGTGCTGTGGGGTCCCCTTTGCCTTGAAGGGCTAGAGGCCTCCAAGGAGCCTTTGTCCCTCCCAGCCGCCTGCTGAGCAATATTCTCCTTCCCTCCTTGCTGGGAGCGGGGCGGGGCGGGGCGGGGCGCGCGGCCGACGGCCCTGCGCTGTGTTGGTGTGATCGCTGCCGTCGGTCGTAACTAACTCCCGGCGCGCCAGCCGCGGCGCTGCGCACGCTGCGCCCCACCAACGCACACGCACCAAGAGTGGTTTCGATTTCTCGCCGGTCGCAAGGCTGTGTGGGCTGGGCTGGGCATCGCCCGGTGCCTGTCGGGTCGGACAGGCGGCGCCGGAGCCGAAGGGGGGTGGGGGGGGGTGGGGGGGAACAACTAACTCTGAATTTTAGTGTACACATTTTGTGAATTTTCGTGAATTTTTGTGAATTTTTTACTTGAACTTTAGTTTAATTTTTCCTAAATTTTTATTAATTTTTGTGAATTTTCCTGAATTTATCTGAACTTTCCTGAGGTTACGAGGTGTACAAAAATTTCAGAGTTGTTTCCCCCTCCCCCCTCGGCGGCGTGGGGGATGGGCGGTGACGTGCCGAGCTGGTGGTGGCTCGACGCCTTGACAGGTACCTGCTACCTGCTGCGTGGGGGCCGCGGGGTTCCTCCCGGTACCGCTCCTGCTGCAGCAGGTACCTGTCATGGCCGCAGCCAGCTGTACCGCTGCTACCACCGCTACCGCTGCTACAGCCGCCACTGCTGCCAATATTTGGGGTCGTAAATCTAGCGGAGACGCGCCGGCCGGGCGGTCCGCTCCACGCTCCGCCACCCAATCGCACTGCCACTCCTCTTGGGCGGGCAACGCCCCTTTCGCCGACCAGCAGGCTGATTCCGAAGGTCGCTCTTGGGTCAAAATCGATCCAAATTTACAGGGCCAAACATCGACCATTGACGATTTTCGTTTTTTTTTGCCCAAATGATGCTCAAGATAAGTTGAGATCCCTGTAAAAATCGCAGGCCTGTGCGACCAATAGTTTCGGAGATATGGCCGATTGAAGTTTTTTTGCATTTTCGTTCGTACCATTTTTTTGCTTTTACCTAAAATCCTTCAAACGGGTCTAGAAACCATACCAGTGGTCCTAAAGGGTTGATACTTATATGGTTCTCTTCGGAAAGATGCCAGGAATCAGATTCTGTCCTCGGATTTGCGATACGACGTCAGGAACCGGCGCAAAGTGGCAAAAACGAGAAAAACGTAACATTTTTTACTGTATTTTAGAAAAGGTTGAGCGCAGTCCAAATCGATTGTTTTTATGTAATAGGCTGACGTTTTCGACCCCGCTGATCACGATTTTTGAGGTCCCGATAGTGGACACCCCCCTCGTTTAGGCGCTAGAGGAGGTAGAAAGCTAAAAAGCATAAATTTCCACTTAAAGGGGCATTCCAGCCCATTTTAGCGGGTCCCGAAGGTGACCCTTGACGATTTCGCCTAAATTTTGGTCAAATGTTGTCTATCAATAGTAGAAGTTACCCACAAAATTTCAGCCCTCTGGGTCAATTATTTCCGGAGATATGGATTTTTAAAGTTTTCAGCGTTGTTTTTTGGTTTTTTATTACTCATTTCTAAAAATAGGTAGAAAACGCTCTTAAATACCGTCGATTGGGCCTGTACTATGGTGCCCGAAGGAAACGGTGGTGCTGAATCCGAATCCGCGATCGACAGCTACCTCAAGACCTTCCATCATGGAGATTTTGGTCAATTTCGGTTTTTGCAGGCTTTACGGACTTTGCAAATCATTCGTACGCCCGGGTCCAAACTTGAATGTCCCACATCGAAAAACTATTCTCCAGACATAGAACAAGAAGTTAGCAGCGGTAGAGGTCGGTAGTATGGGTCTCGTTTAGGAGCTACAGCGTTAGGGAAATAACCATAGTAGCCAATGTGGTTAGAACTGACCCGGGGAGGGGAGGGGAGGGGAGGGGAGGAGGCGGTACTGGCTAACACGGGGGCCAGGGGCCTTCAAAGGGACACAGACTTAGACGGCGGAATCAATCTGAGCGCCTGCTTAACGGCAACCCACACTCACGGGCGTACGCCTGGTTGCCTAAGAGTAAATTTATTTAAGAAAAGCAGTCCGTTAGGGTCGACCTCTCCGATTTGGACGAAAATTGGTGGAAAGCTTCCTCACATGAATAGCAAAAAAGAACACGAAGGATTTGGGCGAAAACAATTTTTTCTTGTAACTGTGGCCAAATTAGTGTTTTTTTGCAGTTTATTTGGTCTATTTGTCCGGTGGCTAGAGTTTTCGTCTGACTTGGACGCCATTAACGATTCTGACATAAAATTGTCTAAGGAACACGATGGTGCCCTCGGAATCGCTCTACGACCCTTAGTTTTGATGACACTGCCAAAAATATGTCAAAAAGTACCCCAAAAAAGAAAATTCTTGGGCAAACAGTGAAAAAAACTGTTTTGGGACCATATCATCGATGTTTCTGGTAGAAAATCATCCGCTGAACCTCATGAGCTTGGTCCCAGATTTTTAGCTCAAACTCTTTAGAAGCTATGAGTCAAAGAAGATTTATAATTTCGTATAGTTTCTAAAAAAAATCACGATTTTTAGCAAACTATGCCATTTTTTGCCCTTAGGATGAGTTAAGGAGGTTACTCCCGTCAAGGAACCCATATTCGATGTCGTCGTGGACATCCGCAACATCATCCTGGTGTCATCGACGACCCCTGGAGGTCGTCGATGACGTCATCCACGCAATATCACGTACAGGGTTTGTTTGGTAGCTGTTTCCATTTCGGGCGACTATTTCCATCGACTGGGGATGTCATCGGTGACCAGAAACATCGATGATATGGTCCCGAAAAAGTTTTTTTCACTGTTTCGATAGGAATTTTCTTTTGGGGGTACAGACTTCATCGAGGACCTCCAGGAGTCAGCGATGACACCCCCAGGATGATGTTGGATGTCCACGACGACATCGAATATGGGTTCCTTGACGAGAGTAACCTCCTTAACTCATCCTAAGGGCAAAAAATGGCATAGTTTGCTAAAAATCGTGATTTTTTTTTAGAAACTATACGAAATTATAAATCTTCTTTGACTCATAGCTTCTAAAGAGTTTGAGCTAAAAATCTGGGACCAAGCTCATGAGGTTCAGCGGATGATTTTCTACCAGAAACATCGATGATATGGTCCCAAAACAGTTTTTTTCACTGTTTGCCCAAGAATTTTCTTTTTTGGGGTACTTTTTGACATATTTTTGGCAGTGTCATCAAAACTAAGGGTCGTAGAGCGATTCCGAGGGCACCATCGTGTTCCTTAGACAATTTTATGTCAGAATCGTTAATGGCGTCCAAGTCAGACGAAAACTCTAGCCACCGGACAAATAGACCAAATAAACTGCAAAAAAACACTAATTTGGCCACAGTTACAAGAAAAAATTGTTTTCGCCCAAATCCTTCGTGTTCTTTTTTGCTATTCATGTGAGGAAGCTTTCCACCAATTTTCGTCCAAATCGGAGAGGTCGACCCTAACGGACTGCTTTTCTTAAATAAATTTACTCTTAGGCAACCAGGCGTACGCCCGTGAGTGTGGGTTGCCGTTAAGCAGGCGCTCAGATTGATTCCGCCGTCTAAGTCTGTGTCCCTTTGAAGGCCCCTGGCCCCCGTGTTAGCCAGTACCGCCTCCTCCCCTCCCCTCCCCTCCCCTCCCCGGGTCAGTTCTAACCACATTGGCTACTATGGTTATTTCCCTAACGCTGTAGCTCCTAAACGAGACCCATACTACCGACCTCTACCGCTGCTAACTTCTTGTTCTATGTCTGGAGAATAGTTTTTCGATGTGGGACATTCAAGTTTGGACCCGGGCGTACGAATGATTTGCAAAGTCCGTAAAGCCTGCAAAAACCGAAATTGACCAAAATCTCCATGATGGAAGGTCTTGAGGTAGCTGTCGATCGCGGATTCGGATTCAGCACCACCGTTTCCTTCGGGCACCATAGTACAGGCCCAATCGACGGTATTTAAGAGCGTTTTCTACCTATTTTTAGAAATGAGTAATAAAAAACCAAAAAACAACGCTGAAAACTTTAAAAATCCATATCTCCGGAAATAATTGACCCAGAGGGCTGAAATTTTGTGGGTAACTTCTACTATTGATAGACAACATTTGAACAAAATTTAGGCGAAATCGTCAAGGGTCACCTTCGGGACCCGCTAAAATGGGCTGGAATGCGGAAATTTATGCTTTTTAGCTTTCTACCTCCTCTAGCGCCTAAACGAGGGGGGTGTCCACTATCGGGACCTCAAAAATCGTGATCAGCGGGGTCGAAAACGTCAGCCTATTACATAAAAACAATCGATTTGGACTGCGCTCAACCTTTTCTAAAATACAGTAAAAAATGTTACGTTTTTCTCGTTTTTGCCACTTTGCGCCGGTTCCTGACGTCGTATCGCAAATCCGAGGACAGAATCTGATTCCTGGCATCTTTCCGAAGAGAACCATATAAGTATCAACCCTTTAGGACCACTGGTATGGTTTCTAGACCCGTTTGAAGGATTTTAGGTAAAAGCAAAAAAATGGTACGAACGAAAATGCAAAAAAACTTCAATCGGCCATATCTCCGAAACTATTGGTCGCACAGGCCTGCGATTTTTACAGGGATCTCAACTTATCTTGAGCATCATTTGGGCAAAAAAAAACGAAAATCGTCAATGGTCGATGTTTGGCCCTGTAAATTTGGATCGATTTTGACCCTCTTGTACCTCCGTCCTCGTCGCACTCATGGCAGTGGCCAATGTTGGGGGTGGCAGGGACCCGTGAGTGCGACAAGGACGGAGGCGCAAGAGCGATCTTCGGAATCAGCCTGCAGCCCCCCAGTCCGCCCCGTCCCGAGCTCAACTCCCCCTCTCTCTCTCTCTCTCTCTCTCTCTCTCTCTCTCTCTCTCTCTCATTCTGCTCGCTTCCATTCCACTCCCGTCACTTCCCTTTCACTTTTCACGTCAGCGGTTACAGCACAGTGAGCCAGGCAGCAGGGCTGCGGACGGGGGCCCAGCCAGCAGCCCATTGACTCGCTACGCCCCGCCCCGCCCCACACGTCCATCTGTCGGGAGCGCGTTGCTGATTTATGTGCTTGTCTAATTGCCCGCACGTGTCTTCGCCAAACCTGTGTGACAATACCCTGGCCGACCACACTGATGAACCAAGTGTGCAACTGCTCAACACTTGTAAGTGTGCAGCTTCCAGTCTGCACATCTGACTTTAATCACCTCTATGGAACTCCCCAGACTCTTGTCGTCTTTGAAATTTCTGTGATGATTCCCTCACCGCGGCGAATGGGGTGGTGATTCACACACATGCCGGGCATTCACACATTCGGGTCTGGAGTGTACACACACAGGACCACGCGCGCGCCTCATCTGTTTGCTGGAGCCACCGCAGCACGCGTGCTGGAGCCCGCTGGAGCCCGCTGGAGCCTGGAGGAGGCAGCCCGCTGGAGAGCGCGGTCCTCGCGCTGGACTAACCCGGCCCGGCCCGGCTCCCCTCCCCTACCATGCCACTCGAGAGGGCGGGGGCGAGCAGGGCCCTCGCCCGCCAACCCTGCTTCCCTGCTTCGCGGGGTGGAGCGTGGCGTGGGTGTCCTCGAGAATGTTGGTTTTAATCCGGCCAGCCTGGACCAGCCTCCGGTATATAGGGCTGGGGACGCTGGTGTCTTGCCTCCCCCTAACGTGAAGGTCAATGAACCCTCCCCCTCCCCCCTCTAAACCCCTCCCCCCCACGTGACTTGTAATGAATGACCTGATCTGGCGTCGTGTGACCTCCTCACCGTGCAGGGCTGTTTGTTTTGCCGCCGCGGTCCTCACCCTCTCTAAGCCCCTTAAGTCCGTCAGGCTGGCCGGCGAAACCTTCGGGCGCCACCTGCGCTGCCCCACGCTTGCCGAGGGTGTGAGGCCGTGGGGAGAAGTGGCCGCCGGCTCCGGCTGCTCTCCCGCTCCCCCCCCCCCTCCCTACTCGACGCTCCATGCGTTTAAAGTAATTGTTTCAGCCCCGGCCCGGCCCGGCCCTCCACATCCCCCCCGCCGTCCTCTCCGACCGCAGCAAACTGAATTCATTCCCACTCAGCGCCCTTGCTCTTGGTGGGGTGGAGGGAGGCCCCGCGGCCCCGGCCCCACTAGTGCAATGCACCGGCCCGCACCACCCCGCCCCACCCCGCGCCGCCTCCATAATGAGTGGCCCCCGCGGAGGGAGCTGTTTGCGACCGCGGCCCGAGGAGGGGTTGTCGCGGGGTTCACCGCGGAGCGTATACCCTGCTCGCGGCGAACAGAATGCGCGCTGCTGGAAACCAAAACGCGTGAAAATCCGTTCGCGCAGCTTAAGCAACAAGTGTGTCAGGGTTCCCACAAGTTTATGGAAGACATGGGAAGTCATGGAAAGTCAGGAAAAGTCATGGACATTGCAAGGACCGACATGGAAAAATTCGGGTGACGGGGAATCTTTGTGGGAGATGTACAAGACGTTTCGCCAAGAATTTGAAACTGTTAATTAAAACATGGCGTACGGCATGAAATCTTTCAAAAAATTGATCTGGAAAGTCATGGAAAATGACAGGGGCCAAATCGTGGGAACTCTGTTAGTGAACACATGATTCACACCTTTAATTGTTCAAATACCTTTCGATGGAAATGATGCTTATTATTTATGTCATGGATGGTGGATAAGACAAATGTAATAAGTTCTTTGGATTTTTTTTTCAATGTCTTCTCTACAGTCAGTAGTATTCCTAGAGTTTGATTAAAAAATACTATTCCATATCTCATTCCTTTCGAATGAGGCACCACGTAATTTTTCGCCAGTAGCCCCACTGTGTGGTGTGAGGTATAGAAACGCCTGCTGTGGCGGGGCGCGCGCCTTGGATGAACTCGCTTTTGAATTTGGGAAGGGGAAGCGCCAGCAGGAGGAAGGGCATTCTCCTCGGGAATAATCAGTGGAGGGCCCCGCCCCGCCCCGCCCGGGCGTGCAGAACGCCTCGTACGTGACCCGCGCCGCCTCCCCAACACGTGGGAACACCCTCGCCTCCCCGGCCCCGGCGCACTGCCGCCCGTCGCTCGTCCTCCTCATTGCGACAAAACCACCCCGCGCGTCTGGCGTCTGCAGTTATAGGCCTTGCGAACCGCTGTGCTGCTCCTGTCTCCTGAGGATGATGTATGATACATGAGAGAGAAGGATGCTGAGACGTGTGCGAAAGAGAGCAGAGCGAGAGAGAGAATGAGACTTTTGACCTTGCTCCAGTACTAATTCTCGCGCTGGAGTGGAACGGGAGCGGCGGCGCTCCGCCCGTGTCATATCGACCCGGCCCAGAGCCTGGGCGACCTCACCGACGCCCTCAGCCACTCCTGCTGCTTCTGCAGACTGATTCCGAAGAGCACTACTCTCCTCGCTTTGTCTCTCTCGCACGTACACGTCGTACCCCATCAGCGCGCGCAAGTGAGAGAGAGAGAGAGAGAGAGAGAGAGAGAGAGAGAGAGAGAGAGAGAGAGAGAGAGAGACAGAGACAGTGAGAGGAAAGCTCGCGCTCTTCGGAATCAGTCTTGCACCCAGAAAACCGTTTAGTCGAGGAAACTTAATTCAAAACCGACCAAATTTTATATCTGTGAACTAAATTTTGATCGTGCTGACAAAATGATAAAGTTAGCTTGACTTATCCCTGGTGGAAGGATCTTCAGTTTCAACTGCATCAGATGTTCCTTTTATTTATACTACATGTTGCAGTCTAACAATTAAAATTGTGCAGTGTTTCTGACAATTACTTGTACTCTGCACTACACTTAAACTATGAAATTCTGAAGTTTAAGTGTAGTTTACAATTCTATCACTATAGTTTAAACTGTAGTAGTTAAACGCTTCAAGGTGCTTGCTAGTCATTTTCGGTGCGATACACCCTAAAGGAAAAAGGACAATTTTGTCCCAGAAAATGTTGCGTTTTTTTACACATCATTTTCTTGGGACAAATTGTCCCACTAAATTGAGACAATTTGCGTCCGAAATATTACAAATCTTCCCAAATTATTACACAAATTTGTCAAAAGGAATTGGTGTGCACAAAAACGCAACATTTCTTGGGACAAAATTGTCCCTTTCCATTTAGTGTGTATAATGCACTTTACTATTATACTAGTAAAGAAACTATATATTACGATTGTTGTTTAAAGGACAACATTTTATGCTCTTTGGAATGAACTACCCATACATAGAAACTATAAAATGAGCATAGCTTAACACTTTATTCCACATTATAGTGCAAGAGTGTAATATTAAGTAACAAAAAACTTATGAACTGCACTGCTCTTCCAAACTGCTTAAAATAACTGTAGAAAAACTGCATGATGAGTGTTCTGCAAAGTACAAGTGAAATCTGTACATCAAAACTGAAGTTAAATCTGACTTCCATAAATAGTTATAATACAGTTTGGCATCTACAGTTTAACCACTGCACTTAAAACTGTAGTTTCATTGTAGATCCTTCCACCCGGGATTCTTGATTGATTCGACCACATTTAGTTAATAAAGATGGTAAGAAAATTTTGTCGTTTTCAAGAACTAGATCTTGTTTCATACAACCCTGATTTCGTCGTGTCGACGAATAAATGGTTCTCTGGGTGTGCTCCCGGTGCCAAAAATAGCTGAACTGCTTTCCAGGTTCGGCTGCTCGGCCGGCTGCCCGCCTCACAGGGGCCCGTCTGCCTGTTTAACGAGCGGCCGATAACAACATGGCGGGGCGGCAGGCCGTGCGCACGTGCGCGCCCACGTGTACCCCATTAATGCCGAGAGAGAGAGAGAGAGAGAGAGAGAGAGAGAGAGAGAGAGAGAGAGAGAGAGAGAGAGAGCTCGAAATGATGGTATATTTCACTGGAAGTTATATTGAACCCAGCAGCACTGTAGCTAACGGGCAATTCTCCCCCGAAAGATACGGCTGAATATTAACTGTAATAACCAAGTAATAACCCTGGAGTACTGTAGATAACCATCGAAATTTGCCGTAAGCTTTGTTTAGGGAGAGAGAGAGCAAGTCTCTACGCTATCACCTTCAGCTCTGCTCTGCAGCTCCTGCGGGTGAAATGCACGGCCATGTCATACTGTACTCCCATCGCAGTTCCGTGCTCAGGTGGCCGTAATGAATGTAATATTAAATATTTGCCCCCGTCTCCCGGCACCCCTATCCCGCCCCGCCTCGCCCCGCTCGGGTCTTGCGAGCTGGACGCTGCACTCGATGAAGTGCTCGGCGCCGGCAGGCCTGCAGGTGCATGGCGAGTCTGCGCGGAAGTTGTCGAGGGCGGCGGCGGCGGCGGTGGCTGCTCGAGGCGCCGCTGTCGCCACGACAGAAAAGAGGAAAAAAAAGAAGAAAACACAAAGTGCTATCGCTCTAATCTGGAGCGTACACACCCCCGGGGCGGGGCGTCCTGCAGTGCGCGCGGGCGGGGAGGGCAGGGGTTTCAGACCCCGGCGTCTCCACCGTCCCACGGTGACCCCCCCCCCCCCCCCCCCTCTCTCCTATCAGAACTACACCCTCTTCGCCTTCTCCGATTCCCTCTCCTTTTCCGCCGCAGCCGGAGATTTGGGGTGCGGCTCGGCGTGGCGGGCCTGTGCCCTCATGGCGCCAGCGCTTCTCCCTCCTACTCCTCCTCCTCCTCCTCCGCCTCCTCCTCCTCCCCCTTCCTTCTCCTCCGCCTCCTCCTCCTCCTCCGCCTCCTCCTCCTCCTGTTCCTCCTCCTCCTCCTCCTCCGCCTCCTCCTCCTGTTCCTCCTCCTCTTCCTCCTTCTCCTCCGCCTTCTCCTCCTCCTCCTCCTCCTCCTCTCCCTCCTCGTCCAATCCCATCGGCAGTAAAAGGCGCCGGGCGCCTTCTGCATTGACTGCATCTCCTGCTGTTGAGCGATGCAGCTCACCCTCCCCCCAGCTGTACAAAGTTGATTAATCTCGTCTCATTCGACATCGAATGCTGCAACAACAAACGACGCGGACGCAGTAAAAGACAAAACGACTCTGCGAGACAGGGGCGGAGCGGGGTGGTGGTGGGGCTGGGAGACCCTCGGCTCATCTCCGATCCCCTCACCCACCGCCCTGGATGCGACCGCTGCGTGTGCTCCACTCAGCAAACGCGAATTTGTATCGAATATGGAAACGTCATAAATCAGCACGGCTTGTCCGGATAAAATTATGCTAAAAAGGAGGGGGTTAAAATTATCGCAAGGGGGTAGGTGTTGGTAAAATTGTGTCGCACGGGGGGGTGGGGTGGAGGGGTAAATTTATCACAAGTTGGGGTGGGGGTGGGGGTGGTGGAATGATCGCAAGGGGTATGAGATAAAATTTCTGGAGTTATTGACATGCTCTTTGCGTTAGAGGCCTAACAGTTATGCCTCTATAACGCAGAGATTTTATCCCATCGCACTGCTTACACTGTTGAGTGCGGTGCGGTCCGCCCGGTGTTGGTGCTCCAGCGGCGGGTCGTTCGAGCTCCCTGCGTCTCCGCAGAGCGGGTGAAATTTCGTCCAGCCCGCCCCGCCCCGCCCCGCCCTCTCACTTTCGTTCTCGCTTCAAGGTCACCCCGCCGCGTGGGGTGGCGCCGCCGGGGGGTAGCGGCGGGTGGACAGTCGACGTGTCCATCCGCAGGCGCAGGGGTGGCGGGTGTAAAGGAATAAAGAAAACAAACTCAAAATTCGCTGTCGGGCGCGTTGGTCCGTTGGGGTAGGGTCCGCTGGGGTGGGGGCAGGGAGATGGTGACGAGCTGAATGCTACAAAGGGTCCTGAATCAACATCCCCCTCCCTGCTGTACTACTCTGTAATGGAGATTGCCCCCCGCCCCTCTTTGAGATTTTCTTCTCGGCTTTGGCTTTCGTTTTACTTCACACGCTCAAGCTTTTCGTCGTTAGCATTTCGCCCCCCCTCCCCTTTTCTTTTTTTTATATCTCGCCTTCCCTTAGGATTTTTTCCCCTCTTTTCGAGGGAATTCTAGTGAGGCCTATCGTCAGGGTGCAAAATGTACAGCAGGGGTCGCTGTGTGAGCCTCACCCGCGCGAGTGGAAACACTTTCCCCAACGTGGTGAACACCCCCTACCACGCTCACCACAGCCCTGCCCGCGCCGGCTCCCCACACTATTAACGGCATTTTCTCGAGCGGAAATATTAATTTGTGGGACTGTCTGCTCTGCCCTGCCCTGCTCGGACGGGGCTGTGCCGGGCCGGGCTCACCTCCTCCCTTCATATAGCCGACTCGCCCGCACTTCTTTCTGAGGGCCAGGTCCGGCGCGGTATAGTCCTTTCCTTTCACGTGGCTCGTACCCCTCTTATCCCATGTGGGACGGGGTGGGTCCGACACAAGGGGTAAACAACTCAGAATTTTAGTGTACATATTTTGAGAAATTTCGCAAATTTTTCAAATTTTTAATAGAAATTTCGTGAATTTTGACATAAATTTTTTCCTAATTTTTAAATTTTTTTCTGAATTCTCCCTGAATTTGTTAATTTGTGCCACTATGTTGAGGAGTACACTGATGTTTTCTGGCAAGCGGAATTTCGGTCAGTAGAAAAATAAGTGAGAACCCCTCGGAATTCCTTAAGCAGTATATCCATGGGGCTATTTTTTCTTTAAAATTTTATAGGGGTTGGGCAGTGCCATTGTCAATCTTGTAGCGTAATTTTTGCGTAATGCTAATTTTTGTGTTATTTTCTTTGTCACAGGTGAGCTGCCACTGGTAATGCGCCGCTGTTATGGCACGGAGTGCGAGCCTTGGCCGCGGTATAGGGGTAAGCTAGAACAAGAGTGCTCGTAGACTCGCCTCTACAAGTAAAGGCGTGAGTTTCCCTATGGGAATGTCACACACATGTACCGCAGCAGGTCTTCACTGTACAAGTTGTGTGCGAGTTTCACTCACTTGGGTTCCTCTACTACGGCGCGCAAGCAGTCGTCGTCCTCCTCCAAGACGCGTTTGATTTCGTGTCCCTTATCGGTACCATCACGCATCGTTACCACCGCGGTGACTGCAGCGCAGCGTCTACGAGGGGAGGCAGTTCTCCCGCCGAGCGCCCGCCACGCACGGAAAATGGCGACAACACCTCCGGCATATCTAATTGGGCCACCTCCTTACCGACCGCCCCTCGAAGGGCTCCCCCTAGGCCGCCACCCCTGTGCCCCCCGGGGGCTCATCGTGCGCGTGGTGGCGCTGGGTGGGGCGTGGCGGGACGTGGCCAGCCCGGTGGGGGTCGATGACCCGAAGGGCGTCTCGCGTATCGTTTTTTTAGTTTTGTTTTGGAGTAAAGGGAGGGAGGAGTCAGGGTTCGGGTTCTCTCGCACAAGTTTGCTGACATTCTTTAATTTTTTTCGTGTTTGATTTTCGAGATTCTTTAAAATTATTTTATTACTTTGGCTGGGTGGTGGCCCGGCAGGCGTTTGTGCGATCGACCGAATAGGGTATGAGGGTCAGGTAGATTGATTGTGTCAGGTAATCCCTTAAGCGGGTCGGTGACAGGCGACCTGATGTCGAATGCGCGCCCGTGCGCGTGTGTGTGCTTTGAGGGCGAAACAACTCTGAAATTCTTGAACACCTCGTAATCCAGAAAAATTCAGCAAAAAATCAGGAAAATTCAGAAAAATTCACACGAATTGAGGTTAAATTTAAGTTAAAATTCCCCCAAAATTTATAAAAATTAAAAAAATCCAGAAAATTTACGAAAGTTTACAAAATGAGTAAACTAAAGTTGTTCCCCACTCGGTGTGCTTGCTTGCTTGCGCGCTCTGTGTGTGTGTGTGTGTGTGTGTGTGTGTGTGTGTGTGTGTGTATGTGTGCGCGCGCAGCTGAGGCTGCGGGAGTCACGCGGGGCGTCGCACGAATACCGCCCTTCACCGCCCATAAAATATTCTTTCCGTGGAAGTGCTGGGCCGGGCTAGGCGGAGGGGGAGGCTGAGTGAAGTGTTTAGCTCATCCAGCAGGCTGGTGTTGCTGCTCAAGGTGGTGGAGGGTGGGAAGGATGAGGGATCAAGGAGGCTGAGTGAAACGGGCGCGGGGGGGTCTGGGGGGCGGGGCTGCGCTGGGGGCGGCGAGGGCGGACCGCCTAATGGAAAGATGATGATGTCGTTGTGCGTGTCGAGATGGTTCGGTTTTAGCCCGCCTGAGCGCCGCCCAGCGCCCGCGTGGCGATGTTGGTGGAGTGCAGGTGGGCGCCCGGGTCCAGGACCGACACACCTAGTGCCGCGGGGCCGGTGGGGCCTGCAGCAGGGTCGTCCGCCCAGGAGACGAGACGGGGCCGTTGATTGCGTACCGGATATGGAAATCTGAAAAGCAATTCGGGCGCCGTGATGAAATGAGGTGGCTAAGAGGGAAGGGTTGGGGGTGGGGCCGGCGGAAGCTATGCGGAATGAGGAGCAGAAGCACCTCCTCCCTCGTCAGGAGGGAAGGGCGCGGAGTCCATCCCTGCGCTGCTGCTTCAAAAAAAAAAAATGTTAATAAACGTGTAAGCATGGAGCTTATTACACAGCACGTTTCCACAAAATATTCATTTATTTTTGGCTCTCTTAAGGGTGGATTATTTCCTTTGGGAATACATTTTGTAATGTATGAACCCTCGGCTGCGCTGCCCACTCCACCCCGGCCACCCCCTGGCAGGCAACAAGTGCCACCCCTCGCCACCCCTTAGGCCTCGTGTGTGATGGCTCTTGCACGGGGCGTGGCTACGGGTGGATTTGGGGGAGGGGGGGGAGTGCAGTGTATGCCCCCAGGAGGATCAGAAGGGGACCGACGAGGAGGGGCCCAGGTGCACGCGTGGACAATTCGAGTGCCCATAGCCGGAAAGCTTCCCGGTGCCTCAATCGCCCTGCTGTATCGCCTGATTTCTCTCTCTCTCTCTCTCTCTCTCTCTCTCTCTCTCTCTCTCTCTCTCTCTCTCTCTCTCTCTCTCTCTCTCTCTCTCTCTCTCTCTCTCTCTCTCTGTGTCTGCCTGCCTGTGTATACGTGTTTTGGTGAGAGTCTGACCTCCCTTTCCTTTTCGGATCGTATGTTCTCATCGTATTGATCGCTCTCCCGTTCTGCTAAAGATCTTGTTCCCGGCCCTCCTGGCTCCCTGACGACTGCTCCGTGGAGCGGAGTGGAGGAGGGCTCCTTCCCGCTGCCGTGTCCCGACCTCCCAAGCTTCCCTTTTCTCCAAATCTCTCTCCTCCGCGTGGCTTTTGTTCTGCATACATGAAGCCTTTGCGGGCGAATATTCGTTTCTATCCGACTTTGTTGCCAGTCATGCTGAGCGGGGGAGGCTGCTGTGGGAGTAGGGGCCAACCTCCCCCGTTCCGCTCACTCCGCGCTGCCGGGTCGGATTTAGGTCGCCGTCTCTTTCTCTGTGATGTCACGGGGCGCCCCGCTCATTTGGTCCTCAGTCGTCTGCTCTGCAGGAGTTCGCCGTGTTCCTACGGATGTGCCGTGCGAGGCGCGCGGGCTGAGCGAGGGGATGCTCGTTCACTCTGCAATCCTGGGCTCTGGGGAGGCAGCCCCCCCCCCCCTCTTCCTCGTGTAGAGGCTGATCCGTTGCACCTTGTTTGTTTCCGTGCCACCCGTCCGTGTTCGTCGTGTCTGTATGTCTGTCGTCAGTTTACCTTTCTGTTCCAATCCTCTCCGCATCAGCCTGAACCCGCAGTGTCGGGTTGGGGAGTCACTTGTGATGGTACCACCTAGGATCTGTGGGACTCGCTGCGCTGGCTGGTCTTGTGGAGTACTGTACTCACCTGTATTCAGCGAATATTTTCAAACAAAATGTTAAAATTTTAGCAGTTTTTCGAAATAATTTTGTTCAATAATTTCATTTCTTAACAGTTTACACACCCATATTGGCAATTAAAATTTAATTCTGCCCTTAAAATCTCAGATATACTCCTGCACCCCTGCACTCATGTGTGTATACTCCAGTTAAGTGGCTTACCCCTCGTAGACTTTTCTGCAATAAGGGTCGTCAACTCTGATATTACTTCGCACACTAGGCTGATATCACACCAATATTACTTCCATATTACTGGTAATACCCTCATATTTCATCAATTTTACTCATAGGCAATATTACATCAATAATAGCCATAGTACTTCATTATCTATACATTACAATATTACTCTGATATTACCAATACCGCCGTACACGGCTAAAGGAATTTGACGACCCCTCGCTTTGTTGGGCGGATGGGGAGGCATAGGACAGAAAGAGAGAGAGAGAAGGACAGAAGTAAAAGTGCTGTGTATTTGTCGAGGTGTTTAAGCGGAAGGGGAGTGAGCGGTCATTAAGCGAACTGTCCAGTCGGCCCGCCCGTCCCCTCCCTGTCTGACCACAAGGGTGGCTAAGTGGGGGCGGGGCTGCCCCGGGGGTTGGGGGGGGGGGGGGGGGGGGGGGCACCCTCCGGGCTGCAGTGCGGATGTGCAGCCGCGCCAGCCCAGCACGGCGGCAGTGCCTGATGCCAAAAGCTGCCGACAAATCCTCGCCATATCTGCCTGCTGCATATCGCTGCCATACCAAGCCACCACCCCTTCACTTAATGCTTATTTCATGTGTCTGAAATTTATTATGAAATTCACACATTTGCTTGTTCGAATGAAAGAACATAGAAATCACGCACCTACAAGTGTTTGGCGCACGATGTCGTTTAGTACATTTGGGATTGCCGTGCAAGTCTGAAATGTTGACCAACCACGCAATACAAATGATTTTAATAAAACTAAGGAAAAGTGTCAAAAATCAGGAGAAAAAAATCAAGAAAGTTTAGAGACGTCACCTTTTCAAAAATTTAGTTTTGGATCAAAATAGTATAAACTGTGAGTGGTTTCCTCATGGAAATAAGTATCTGATAATGTGACCAGCCAAAGAGTCCAAAAAGTATACAAAAAGTACACATAAACTACGCTAAAAGTACCAGCAAAGTGTGCAGTTCCAATCTGCGATAGTTTAGGTATGTACTTTTTTCAAGATTTCACATAAAAGTTTTATTTAGATATATTTATTTCCGTGCGCGGGGTCTCCGTTTTTTTCTCTCTCTCTCTGTGGTCCTCGCACTCCTTGAGGTGAAGAAGAAGGTGTAACAACTCTGAAATTTTGGTACACCTCGTAATTCAGAATTCATAAAAATTCTGAAAAATTCTGGAAACTTCAGTAAAGTTCCTGATCAGGAAAAGTTCCGAAAAATTTGGGAAAATTCAGAAAATTTACAAAAAGTTAAAATAAATTCATGTGAAAATTCACAAAAATTCTATTAAAAAATTCAAAAATTTACGAAAATTCACAAAGTGTGTTCACCAAAATTCTGAGTTGTTTCCTTCTTGGTGGCACGTCCCCGTCCCGTCCCGCACCGACCCGTCGTGTACCGTAACCCGCCGCAAACAATGAGCCATAACGCCCACGCGGCCCGGCCAGAGCGTCACGACCGCTGCGTAGCGTGACCGCGGAGCAGCACCTCAGCGTAACGCAGGCAGGAACCGGACCCCCGCAGCACGACGCACCCGCGGGAAATGTATGAAAGTTTGAGGTGAACCACGAGGGGACCTCTTCAGCCGAGGGGTCCTTCACGAAAAGAAAAATACGATTTTACGAAATCGTGGGAGACAACGGAGTTGTAAAACACACTTGTCACAACATTACTCATACCAGAAATTTTGAGCCGAGTTTCTCTGTGGGAGCGGGGCTTTAGCAGGAATATTCCGTGAAAAATCCAACTAAAAATATGAAAACTTCTAACACTGTGAAAAATGTCTTTTTAGATTTACGATTTTTTTTTTGTAAATTACGACTTACGGAAACTGTTTTAAATTTACGACAAACCATTCTTGGTCGTACTTGAATTTTAAGTCGGTATAGGTAATGCATGCAATTTTATGATTTGTAATTGTAGCTTTACGACTACACTTCGTGGAAAATTTTCCTGTAAACTTACGACTATTTTTCACAGTGTAAGGGTTACGGAAAGTCGTTGGAAGATCATGGTTCACGGAAAGCAGCCACAGACCTAGCATAATAACCATAACCATACTTTGTGTTGGTGCCTGACGGTAAATTTTGTCATGATAACCAGAGCCTCGGTATGCGTAGACTAAACTAGTGTGAAGTGGGATTCAAAGTTTTGAATTTTCTTTATTGTATTCCTTCAAGTTGAAACCAACAAGGGTACATATCCAATCCATGCCGGCCGATTGACAACCCTTCTGATTGGGCGACTACACTGCCATTCGCAGGGCCCTTTTATTTCCTCCAGGTGTCGGCGCGACGGTCGCAAAGAAGGATGGCTTGACGGCGGGGCAAATACCCCCCGCTTCCCCCCCCCAAAAAAATCTCTAAACCGCTCCAGGTCGGCATCCCCAAAAGGGACCCCCTCACCTCACCTCCCCTCCCCGCGCGGCCCCGCGCGGCCCCGCACGGCGCGGGCCCCGGGCCTGAGACTTGACGAGCTCGTCAGTGTAGACGGACACGCCCTCTGCTCTTCCTCCACCTCCGGACGCTCGTCATGACCCCCAGCTGTAACCTCGGTGACCCAGTTCTCGCCGCCGCCGCCGCGCTGCTCTGCTGTGGCCCGCGGCGCGACCTGCCCGCCCCGCCCCACCCCGCCCCGCCCCGCCCCGCCCGCGAGTACCGTGAGGTGCGGTGCGGTGCAGCGCGTGACCCCCCCAGTCACCTGCTGACCCCGCCACGCCACGCCACGCCACAGCGCCTGAGGCCGCATGTATTTTCACGTTTCCACCGTTATATGAAAAGGCAATTTGTAATCATGGGAAATATCGTAGCCGGGCGGTCCGCGTCCATGACCTAATGGGCTCATCTCTTCTGTGCGATAGAGAGAGAGAGAAAGAGAGTCTTTTATAGAGAAGAGCGATATAGGGAATAACGCCCGGTACAATCGGCCCTGCCAGCACCACGGGGGTCTTTGCCAAAAGCAGGCAGAAGTGTGTGTGAGCGAGGCGGCTGCCTCACCCCGCCCCGCGCGCCCCGCGCGCCCTGCTGCTCAGGCCTCTGCGCCAACTCCTCTTACTTTCAGTATATCTTTGGCTGGCTCCGCTCCGTTCTCTCGTTCTTTCCCCGCGCCCTTTTCAAATAAGTCGCTTCTCTAGGCTTTGACGCTATGGTTTTCGCATCTCGCGCAAATTTTTATCCTCACTTCCCTCCGCCAGTGAGGAGGAGAAGAATGCGAGTGCGAGGGCCGGGGCCGGGGCCGGGGCCGGGGCCGGGGCCGGGGCCGGGGCCGGGGCCGAGGCCGGGGCCGGGGCCGAGGCCGGGGCCGAGGCGGGGGCGGGGGCCGGGGCCGGGGCGCGCTGCGGGGCGGATACCGGAGAAGACCATTTTTCCTCTTCTGCTACGTCTGTACAGTCTCTATACCGGGTGTTTTATAAAGAAGACTCACCCTAACAGAAGTTGAGATCCCAAATTTGTCCCAAAGTCCAAAGTCCCTCGAGATCCCAAAGTCCAAATCCCCTGGAAGTCCCAAATAGTAGCATATGAGGGAGTTGGGATTTCACGACTTGAAGGGGTTTTCGCACGTGCTCAGATCCCTCTAAAGTCCCTGCTTAACACCGCTGAATCCTAGTCGCACAGCTGTCTGGCGGTCTTAAAGCACCGTTCATGGATAAAACATGTATGAAGTAGACATATATACAATAAAGTATATTGTTTCTGAACATCTGAATTCCATGTGACGTGTTAAAAACGACCTGGGAGTCCTCCTAAACCGCTTTTTCGATTAGGTCAAAAAGGCATCGCGATCGCAAATGGAACTTCGGAGGGATTTCGGGGGGCAGGGACTTCAGAGGGATTTGAGCAAGTGCCAAATCCCCTCTAAGTCCCTTGAAAAGTAGAGGGACAACTTTGGTACTTAAAAGGGACAATTTTGGGATTTCAACTTCTGTTAGGGCAGGGGCGCGTGGGTTTGTCCACTCGGTTGCCCGTCAGGTGCAATGGCCCTTCGTTGGGTAAGCAGACCCGCCAGTGTTTGCGTTTTTCTAAAAGCATGAGTGGAGTGGTCTACGGATTTAACTTGTTGAACAACAGGTTATGCCTCCAACCTTTTCTACCCACTTAACTCCTGTGAACTTTATTTGCACTCGAGTACAGGCTTCTGTAAACCTGCCGTATTCGCGAAAAGATTAGCCTAATGAGCAGTAATGATCAAATTGTGATTTTTTTAATTTGTTTTGTTTTGTTCAACGTTCCAGCAGCCGGCGGCTGCAGGCCGCGGAGCGCTGCGCCCCACTCGGTTTGAGTGTGTTCCATTCGGTTCCATTGGTTCCATTGGCGCCCGTTGTTCTGGTCCGGGAGCCCCCAGTGGGAGTGGTGAACAATTGCTTGCGCTGTATCGACAGGGGCACGGACTGAGGCTGTGCGCCACTGCTGCTGCTGCTATTTGCATGTGCGGTGTGTGAGTGAGCGAGTGAGAGAGAGAAAGATGTAATGTTCTCCGCGCCGGGTCCGACTGCTTCTCTGTCTTTCTCTATCCCCCGCGGAACGTGTACTATAGCCCATGGGCGCTGCTGCCGAATGCGGCGGGTTGCACGTACTCCTGCAGTGTACTTTTGCGGGTGTGGGTGGGAGCGGGACCGATGGTATCGCTCGCAGCAGCAACGCCCCACCCCGCCCCACCCCCCCACCCCACCTCGCGTCGGTACTCGACCGGGTGTTGAAAAAGTAAAATGCAGTAAGATAAACTCACCCATGGCGCCAACGGGTGGCGCAGGGGAGGGAGAGAGAGAGAGAGAGAGAGAGAGAGAGAGAGGGAGGGAGGGGGGAGGGGGCTTAGCCAGGAGGAGGCGCGCCGCCGCCGACAGATGACCTGGTTTGATCCTCACTGTGCCCCGTTGCTACTTTTTCATCCACCCATCAGGCCTGCCCTGTCGGGGCCGCGGCTGCCGCGGAGAGGAAAAACGAGACCTGCTTTTCTTAGTCACACGCAGTCAACGGTAGACTAATCGTTGTGACATTTGTATATAAAAAAGAAAAGGAACAGGTAGTGACAAAATGAAAGTCTATAGTGTGTAAATAGGTAGGCCACAACACAAACGCGCGCTACTTTCCTTTGCATTCTCGGTATTTTTTCAGCACGATACTTATAAACCTCTGCAGTGTTACTCACGAATAAGTCAGTAATCCTGCTGCGTAAAAACGTACGTATTCTCTAAGGTCAGAGTGTGAGCTTGACATTGGTAAAACTAAGGCGCAAGCGATCGCTTGAATGAAGCGTATAGAAACGGTTTAAGAGGTTTCGCTTGAAATGAAGCGTAGGAAAGAAATTCTCCCACGCGTTTAGATAGGGGAGAAAAAGGAGCGGATAGACCTGTTACGCTTAATTTCGAGCGTAATCTCAGTACGCTTAAAAAATAGGCGTAAGGTTACGCCTTAGTTTTAGTGGATTCTTGCTTCATGCACTCTAACAAGTGGAGGTTTAAATTTCCCTTTTATTGAACTGCGCACATTTTCATGCAAGGAGAAGCGTATGGACTGAAATTTGAACACCACTAAAATTGCATCATTATTCACACTTTTTGGTTCTCCGTTTGATCTGCGTTACAAGGCCACAGCACAAATCTTCGTCCATCTTCCTCTTCGCGCTTATGCCCCCTCCCCCCCCCTCTCCCTCTCTCGCTCTCTCCCTCTCTCCCTCTCTCCGGCTGCCCGTCACCCGTCACGGCCCATGGCGCCGGCGCCCTCCCGCGCAGCGCGCCGCTCTCACGCCGTAGTGCAGGTCAGTGTTACTGCCGATGGACGCGCCGGGCGTCGCCGCCGGTCGTTTCCGGATGTTGGCGCAGCGGGGCGGGCAACACCTTCGGCGTGGGCGGAGAGTACCTCTCTCTCTCTCTCTCTCTCTCTCTCTCTCTCTCTCCCTCCCTCTCTCTCTCTCTCTCTCTCTCTCTCTCTCTCTCTCTCTCTCTCTCTCTCTCTCTCTCTCTCTCTCGGAGAGGGGCGCGCCCGGGCGTGGCGAGGCGGGGCGGAGCCGTATCTGTGCCATCTTCGGTGCATCCGGCACTAGCTAGAGACCCTCACAAAGTCGCTCAGGTGACGGCCGATTTATTTTCCTCGTGAAGGATTTGCGGCCCCGCGGTGGCCGAAAGAAAAAACTGACTTGCAGCTGCGCGAGACCTTGAAGCAGAATCCGAGCGAGGCTTCGACGCTGCGGCTCTTCGCCGCCGTCCGTCCCGCCCCGCCCTTGCTCCCGACCAACGTCAGAACTGGCTCTTTTCTTCCGTGCCCTCTGAAAAAGCTTACGGCGAGTTTTACTGTTCGCTGCAGTGAACCCAGCAACATCAGCTCGCGGCAAGGGGAAAACAACTCTGAAATTTGGTGTACAAATTTTGTTAAGATTTCTGAATTGTTATTAAATTTTCTGAATTTTCCTAAAATTTCCATTTTATAAAAAACAAATCAGATTTTTTCTGAATTTCCCTAATTTATTTTCAGAATATTTCTGAGTATTTTTTTATGTCCTGAGTTTTTCTAGTTCTTTTTTTCTGAATTTCGAGGTGTAGAAAAATTTCTGAGTTATTTCCCCCTCGGCTCGCGGAGAGTTCATCAACTTTTGGGTTCGGTAAAAATCTACCGAATAGCTGCTTATTGCCGAATGGTGCTTTGCTAATGGTGAAATTCTCCATGTGATTTTCGAAGTGTGTTGTGTGCTTGCCCGAGCTCATGCGACGTGGCTCGCGGGCGGTGGCGGGCGGAGGGAGTCGAACCCAGGACCCACGTCCCCTCCGCGCCGCCCCGCGCAGACCCTGGCGCAGCCAGCAGCAGCAGCAGCGGGAGCGGCAGTGTTCCGCACTGTTGGGCCCAGCAGCGCGCGGGAAGACTCAGCGACCCCTCTCTCCCCCACCCCGTCTCCTCCACAACTGATTTCGCTTCCGATAAGTCAAGCAGCATCGGTCCACCAGCCAAAGGAACGGCACCGTCTTTGAGAGTACCGACCGTCCTTTCTATGTCCTACTCTCTTCCTCTCTCTCTCTTATATATCTCGCGCTCGCTTCTCCCACTCCTCTAGCGATACACTCGACTCGGGAGAAGAGTTCTCATATTTTCGCCTCGTATCCTCAGCCCGCCCGGCCGCTCGCCCGCCAATGGCCATAATGGCTCCCGCTCGCTGGGCTTACACACGCTCACCGATTACCAGTGATTACCAACAGTATTAAGAATCTTTGTGTGTGTGGGAGGAGGGGGAACCCGAAACAGCTCGAAACACTACGAAAAGAGGAGTTTTCGGGATGTGATTACCAGTAATTATCTGACCGGAGTGGTGGACCCTGCGCTCCCGCTGCCTCCAACTGACTCCCACTGGCTCCCGCTGACTCCCACTGGCTCCCGCTGACTCCCACTGGCTCCCGCTGACTCCCACTGGCTCCCGCTGACTCCCACTGGCTCCCGCTTCCTCCCACTGGCTCCCGCTTCCTCCAACTGACTCCTTTTGGCTGGCTCCCGCTGCATCCAACTGACTCCCACTTGCTCCCGCTGTCTCCAACTGATAAGGTTCGTATTTTTCCGGAAAAATAAAATTGTTGGAAAAAAGGCGGATTTTTGCCATTTTTTTTTTCCGAAAATTTTGAAAAATTGGAAAAATTGCTTATGCCATGAAGTCTGCGTTTGTGATGACAGAAACGATACGAAACGGTCTTATTACAATCCTTCAGCCTCTGGCAGTATGCGGTATATAAAAGATATTGTAAAACGGGTCAGGATCGTGGAAATTTCAAGATTATATACACAATTTTAATAAACATCGAAATTTGACACTGAAAAGCAGAAGATTTTCTGTGAATTTTGATGATCTACGCATTTTTCACACTCTCAGAAAGCGTTTGCCATCGTTCTGAACCTTACATACGAACAAAAAAGTGTGTTTTTTTAACACAATTTTAGTTTTTTTATGTTTCCAATTTTTCCGACCCCAGGATTTTTTCCGAAAAAAGCGGATTTTTTTTCAATATTTCCGGAAAAATTTCCGTGCTGCCGAACCCTACCAACTGACTCCCACTGGCTCCCGCTGCCTCCAACTGGCTCCCGCTGCCTCCAACTGACTCCCACTGCCTTAAGCTGACTCCCACTGGCTCCCGCTGCTTCCAACTGACTCCCAGTGGCTCCCGATACCTCCCTCTGGCTCCCGCTCGCTCTCCATCTAGCTTCGGGAGGCGGACCGATCCGTCCCGCACCGACCCGGCAGACTCCCTTTGAATCGAGATGAGATGAGCTTCGGCTCCGGCACCTCTCAATCCTCCACCCGCCCCTTCTCTCCAGAGCCGAACCGCAGCCGTGGCGGCGCGGGGCGGGGCGGGGCGGGGCGGGGCGGGGCGGGGCGGGGCGACCGTCAAAGACGCGAGGTGGGGCGGGGCGGGCGGTGGTCGCCATACATGGCACAGAAGAGGGATTGCCTTCTCGCCGAGGAGGTGCCGTGACGGGTCAGTGACTCCTCCACCTGGACAAGTAGTGCAACACGTACGTCGTGCCCGTGAAAAAAAAAAAATCCTTTAAAAATTTATTCTCATTCAGGGAGCAGATAGGTGCGTGCAACCGGCGGCGCCGTAGCCGTGGGAGCCTTTACTCATACCTGCCGCACTAGTGAAGGTATTGCCAGGTTGTTGTTGTTTTTCTCTCACCAGGAGGCTTGGCGTTTCCTGAAAATGGCTTCATTTTCCGTCTGATGCAGCGGGCAGCGGCAGCGGTGCGGCCGGGCCACTGTGCGTAACGGTGTTGTCTTGTGCATGTAATTGAGGTGGGCGGGGAGGCGCCACCGACCGAACTGTTGTTGTGTGGAAGGTGTAGAGCGGCGACCTGCTTCAGCCGGCCCGCACCCGAGAGAGAGAGAGAGAGAGAGAGAGAGAGAGAGAGAGAGAGAGAGAGAGAGAGAGAGAGAGAGAGAGAGAGAGAGAGGTGGGGGGAGGGCTGGGAACAGAGCGGGCGGCGACGGCCACTCCCCGGCTGCGGTGAGGCCGACTATTTGCATAGCTCTTGTACAGAGCGCTCCATTTGGGCGCCGCGCGGCACGGTTCTCGTCCTCATCGACACTTCCATCGCGCGACCCTTCGAGTGTGCGGCGGCACACGTTTGTGCAGACGACAACGACAACAACACCACCACCACCACCAACAACAACAACAACAACAACAACAACAATAATAACAACAACAACAACAAACAAGAGAAAAGAAAGGAGCAGTTGCTGTTTTAATATCGGCTTTTCGTGACCTTTTACCTACTAAGGAAATATGTACATTTGCGATATGTTCACCGACAAGTTTGCGTATCGTTAGGATATAACCATTTACCGGCTCGGTCCTTGCTCTCTCTCTCTCTCTCTCTCTCTCTCTCTCTCTCTCTCTCTCTCTCTCTCTTTCTCTCCCTCCCCCTCTCCACACTCTCCCTCCTTCACGTCTGTTCGAAACACTCACCCTGCCTCTGTCGCTGCGACCGACGTTTTTGTTTCTTTTTATTCTCGGTCTCGCTGCTCCCCTCTCGCTGCTGTCGAGATTCGGCAATTCGATTACTCTCGTGTTATTTCTCCTCTCCTCCCATTGCGAGATCAGATGACGGACGGACGAGCAGGCTGGCGTGCGTGACCCCGCCCGACCCCGCTCTCTAAAGTAAAGAAAGAATGAGTAAACAGCGTGACGGGTGTAATATGTGTCATACGCAGCGAGACCTGTCATACTGTCGTTGCCCCAAGGGGACAACAACTCTGAAGTTTGGTGTTCACATTTTGTGAATTTCTGTGAATTTTCAGAATTTTTAGTGAATTTTTGTGAATTACCTGAACTTTTCCAAAATTTTGTTAACTTGTCTAAATTTTTCTTAATTTTCCTGAATTTTCCTTAATTATGAAGCGTACAAACATTTCAGAATTGTTTCCCCTCGCATCGCCCGTATGCTCAATTATTATTGTGTGTTATTTTCTACACAGCTTATGTAGGTCTGTGCGTGCACATTGCACATGCGTATCTCATGCATTTTTTTTTACATTATATGTAAATCATGCATAAATGAGTAAGAAATCGCACTTAAGATACGCATGTGCATTTGGACCTTCGTAAGCTATGTGCAAAATAGTACATAATATTTCAGTGGGCGGGGGTGGGGGGGGGGGGGAATTAGACTTGCAAGCGACCCGGCTCATGGCGCTGGGTTTGCGGGTATCGATGAAGCGTTGCAGCGGCGTGTTATGGGAGAGCCCAACGGGGAAAGAGATTCCATTCCTGGGTGCCCTTCTCTCATGGTCGGAGCACACGCCCTCCCCCCCCCCTTTTCTCTCTCCCCGTTCTCCCTATATAGCGCATCCGTGATGTGATGACTACTCGACATTTCCCATTCATCTGTTTGCCCTGAATGACGAATGACGTTGGACTGAATGGCACTGCGGTGGCGGCGGCGGCGCCAGTCATGCCACCCGTAGTGTGTACGCACCTGCTGAGAGAGGGGGGGGAGCCACTCACTCCCTATCCAAGTCCCCTCCGCCCTCCTCCGTGCCCCTGATGATCCGTGCGTAGTGCCGGCCCGACCACTTCCATCCCACCCCCCCATTGTCCACCGCCGTCCTCATCCCTCCCTCCATCACATTCCTCCTTCCCTCCGTACAGTCAATCCTACTCTCCTATCCAATACCACCCCACGCGATTTCCCAATTTCCCTTCTCCCGTCCCGAAGCAAATTCCCTATTGACTTCCATCTCCAACCCTCCTCCGCCCAAAATCCAATCCCTTCCCTCGGTTCCGACCACCAACTTCCCTGTTCCCTGTTCTCCCCCCTTTCCAGCACCCTTCTACCCCCCCTTTCCTCCCCATTTTCCCCAGGTCCAGCTGTTCGCCCTCCGGGATTCCCCCTCCCCCCTTCTCCCCCCTTCTCTTCCATTCCAACCCATTCCTCCCAACCCCCCCCCCTTTTCCCCTTCCCATTATTTCCCCCCAATTTCCTCCATCCCTCCCTTCCCCCCCCCATTTTTCCCTTGTTCACGTTCTCTCCCCCCATCCCCCGTTCCCCGTCCTCCTCTCCCTCGCCTCTCGCATGCTCCAAGTCCCTCCTCCCATCGTCATCCCTCATTTCACTCCCCCTCCACTCCCGTCTCCTCCCGTCCAACCTCCTCTCGCCTCTGTGATCTCCTCCCTCGCGCTCCCCCCTCCCCTCTCGCCTCCTCCCGCTCACCCGCTTCTCATCTCCCGTCCCCGTCCATGTCTCTACGACATCCTCGCTCATCCATGTCCCCTCTCCCTCTCCTCGCCTCCCGCACTGCCCTCTGCCTATCCATCTAGTATCACTCCGCTCTCCCGTACTCCTCCCCCTCTCTCCCTCTCATCTCTCCGCCCCTCCTCTCCACGTCCTCTCCCCTCCTTCCGCTCTCCTCCCTCCCTCCGCCCCTCCTCCCACCATCTCTCCTCACCCCGAAACTCCACTCCCTTCTCTCTCCTCCCACGCTCCGCCTTTTCGCGGTCCCGGTCCCGTGATCCGCGTCTTTTCTCCCTCTCCGTCTCCACTCATCACCTCCCGCTCCCTCCTCCCTCCTCCCCTCCTCCACCCCCTCTCACTTCTCGCCTCCTCTCGCCTCTCTCTCCCTCCTCCCCTCCCTCCCCTCTTCCGCCACTCCCCTCCTCCTCCCTCCCTCTCCTCCCCTCCCCCTTCCTCCTCCCTCCTCCTCCGACTCTTCCCCTTCATCCTCTCCCCTCCCCCTCTCCCCACTCCTCTCCTCCCCCCTCCGCCCTCCCTCCTCCTCTCTCTCCCCCTCCCGTCCCCTCCCCCTCTCTCCTCCCCCTCTCTCCCCTCCTCTCCATCTCCTCCTCCCCACCCCTCCTTCCTCCTCTCCCTCTCCTCCTCTCCCTCCTCCCCCCTTCTCTCCTCCTCCTGCTCTCTACTCACCCCCTCTCCCCTCCCCTCCCTCCCCTCCCTCCCTCCCCTCTCCCTCCCTCTCCACTCTCCCCTCGCTCCCTCTCCCCACCCCTCTCCCTCCTCCCCCTCTCCCCTCCTCCCCCCTCCTCCCTCCCTCCCCTCCCCCCTCCTCCCTCCCCTCCCCCCCTCTCCCTCCCCTCCCCCCTCCCCCTCCTCCTCTCCCTCCCCCTCCTCCCCTCCCTCTCTCCCCCTCCCCCCCCTCCCTCTCCTCCCCCTCCTCCCTCCCCCCTCCCCTCCCTCTCCCTCCCCCTCTCCCCCTCACCCCTCTTCCCCCTCCCTCCCTCCCTCTCTCCCCTCCCCCCCTCCTCCCCTCCCCTCCTCCCCCCCCTCTCCTCCCCCCTCCCTCTCCTCCTCTCTCCTCCCCCCCTCCCTCCCCCTCTCCCCCTCCTCCCTCCTCCTCCCCTCTCCTCCCCCCTCCCCTCTCTCCCTCCCCCTCTCCTCCCCCTCCCCTCTCCCCCTCCTCCCCCCTCTCCTCCCCTCCCTCCTCCCTCCCTCCCTCCCCCCTCCCTCCTCCCCCCCTCCTCCCCCTCCCCTCCCTCCTCTCCTCCCCCCCTCCCCCCTCCCCTCCTCCCCCCCCTCCCTCCCCTCCCCCCCTCCTCCCCCCTCCCCCTCCTCCCCTCCCTCCTCCCCCCCCTCCCCCCTCCCTCCCCTCTCCTCCCCCCCTCCCCTCCCCTCCCCCCTCCTCCCCTCCCCCCCTCCCTCCCTCCCCCTCTCCTCCCCCTCCCCCTCCCTCCTCCCCTCCTCCCCCTCCTCCCTCCCCCTCCCCTCCTCCCCCCCTCCCCTCCCCTCCTCCTCCCCTCCCTCCCTCTCCCTCCTCCCCCCCTCCCCCCTCCCTCCTCCCTCCCCCTCCCCCTCCCTCCCCCCTCCCCCTCCCTCCCCTCCTCCCCCTCTCCTCCCCTCCTCCCCTCCCTCCCCTCCTCCCCTCCTCCCCCCCTTCTCTGCCCTCTCGTTTCCTCCTCCCCTCGCTCCTCCCCTTCCATTCCTATTCCTCCCCCCTCACCCTTCTCCCCTCCCTCCTTCTCCTCCCTCCCCTCCGCTCTCCCTCCCTCTCCTCGTCTCCCCTCCTGCTCCGTCGGTTTCTTCCCTCCCTCCCTCACTCTGTCCTCCTCCCTTCCCCATCCCTTCCCCCCCTCCTTCTCGCGTATTGCTCCCCCTTTTCGCCCGACGTGTCCCCTCATCACCTTCTCCCCTCTCCTCTCCTCCCCTCCTTCTCCGTCTCCTCCCCCTCTCCTCCCCCTCCTCCTCCTCCCCTCCTCCTCCCTCTCTTCTTCCCCTCTCCCTCCTCTCCTGTCCTCCCTTCCCCCCTTCCTCTCCTCTCTCCTCCTCCTCCACGCTCCTCTCTCTCTTCCCCTCCTCCTCCTCCTCCCCCTCCCCCCTCCTCCTCCTCGTCCTCCCCTTCCTCCTCCTCCTCCTGCCCTTCCCCGTCAATCAGCACCAGTAGCAGCCCGAGGCAGCCGCGTTGTCGAACAGAACGCCGCTGCTGCTTTCGGGAAGCTTTTACTCCAGCAGCGTGTAAGGCGCTGCGCCCGTCGCAGCGCTGCGGCGGAGAGCAGCTACCACAGCAGGACGGGGATAGCGAATAAGTGCGCTGGCTGGTGCGAGAGAGAGAGAGAGAAAGCGAGCAAAACCTTTTTATCATTTTGACTAAATAAAGTGCGGAACTTTGCCAACAAATCATGTGGGCTTCGGGAACGCGATACATTATAGGCTGGCGGGGGCAGGGCGAGGCGGTGACGCGGATCTAGATACAGTGGCGGTGGGGCGGCGGCCTATGCAGTTGTGTGCCGCCGCCCCGGGAGCAGTATAGCGCTGTCAAAAGTGACGCAGCTTATTTATTTTATCTCGTTGAGTGGAGGAGGGGGGGGGGGGGGGAGTGTTCGAGTAGATCGACATGTCTAGGCGGCTTAGACTGCTGCCCGGCCCGGCCCGCCGTGGTTGGCAGGCGCTATGAAATGGGCCGCTCGCTAAAGAGTCTGCCACGGCCCCGGCCGGCCCGCGCAGCCCAGCCGCCTGCCTGGCTGTTTCCATTATTTATAGCGACCGTCAGGCCGGGATAGTGTCTTTGTTGGGCCGGGCCGGGCCAAGG